>JAZKLR010000372.1:0-1200000 GCA_037103525.1 Ganaspis brasiliensis | reverse complement strand
CCTATCGAATAAACGTAAAATTTTATTTAGTATGAAATTCGTGACATGAGAATCGTGATAACAATTTTTGTTAGGGAACATTTTTAGTTTGAGAAAGTGCAGAGCATTGCTCTTTCTCTAATTGAACTGGTCTAAATAGAGACCAAGGGTCGGCGGAGTTTGCCTGAATTTTTTAGAAACGGATCGAACCTCAAGATGGGTATTTCAAGCTTCTTGGTTCGTTGAAGCCGAGAGTTTTTCCTCTACCTGTACAGTGTTAGACTAGATCGACTTGAGATCGTAGGTCTGACATTTCGTGACGTTCAATATCTTAACGAGTCCAAAACATTTCTACAAAATTGATTGCTCTCCTGACCCCGAAACTTAATGATTGCTAACTATTTCTTTTTCAGTGTAACAAATGTTTTGAATTTAATGGTGTAAAAATAATTTTTTTGTCATTCGCTCAGAAAAAGTCAATGAAAAAAAGCCTTGGTTAACTGAAAGACAGCTACGAGTTTAAAAAAAATCAGTTGAAATCAGCCAATGAGTATAAATAAAAGACACAGGCTATGAAATTAGTACTAAAATCATTTTCACGGAGATAAAGAAATTCTATTATATGAATTCAGACAGATTTAAAATCGATGCTTGGCTGTCAGTTCCGGCAATCTTCTCTTAAATGCGAGCAGCATTTTGTTGCGATGCAGAGTGGAATCAATCGAAGAGTGGGTAGGGTAATGGTTTCTCGTCCGATGAATTTAAGTCACGTAGAAAAACTATTTGAACGGCGTAAATTAGCATTCCAACTGGGTGAACGGATGGGCGGAGGTATTTCGTCTGCAAAGACAATCAAAAAATCACTCCAAGCTTTCAGTGGCAAAAAAGTTTTTCTTTTTACTTGCTCTTCAATTGAGAACAGAATATAAAAAAATTATTAGCCCGATTTTCAGAACTGACGTATTTTCCGCTTAATATCAAAACTGAATGAAAGCCGGGTTAAAAAGTGGTGAAAGAAAAATTGAATGGAAAATATCAAGGATCAGAAACAAGTGACAATTATTTTCCAACTTTTCATAAGGGGCATAAAGTTTCCAATAAAACAATTTCCGATAAAAGACCAAAATATTGTTTAAAGTTTATTGCCACTATAGTCAAGAGTAACGACATGATTAGGAGGTTTAAAGAAACTGCCTGTGTGTGCATCTATCATTTTAGAATCACCACAATATTGGAAGCGGCTTTTAAACGCTGGTTTTAACGCTCGAATCATAGGGTATTATCCTTGTATTAATAACAGTGATAAATCAACAACCACAGGAATAATGTTCGACTTTAGTTCAATATTCCTCTGGCGATGTGATGCAGAATAGTGCACTCTGGGGAGCAGATATGCAATGTTGCTGTGTATGGAGATACGAACAAGAGGAAGACAAAATTACGGTTGTAACTTGCATAATGAAATACTTGCTCGCAAGTCGTATACAATGCGGTTGAGAGATTTAGGAGTTCGGCATTTCTACGAGCCGACGACGAACGATCCTCTTAACGCGAATCTGTTTTACGGAAAAATTCATTTTTCTCTCTCGGCGCAAGCCGACTAAAACCGCAAAATTCATTTCTGCGCTTGACTTGGTACTTAACCGGTTCAAGGGCTGATACAGTACTCTCGAAAAAACGAAATCCAGTTGCACTATTTGTAACTGAATTTTTCTCATCAGAATATACTGTTTACTCGACACGGTAAAGAGGATTCATTTACCGAAGGCAACGTTTTCATTTTATTTTTCATTTAAATACAAGAATCGTAATTCAACTCGAAAAAAGCTGATTTAGTCACGGACAAAACTTCTTAAAAGTTAGAAAATGCTTTTTGGTGCATAGACAAATGATAGGTGTTTAATAAGAGGTTTTACATTTACAATACCATAGAATGTGAACCGTTAAATCCAGTTTGTTGGGTTTAAAGTGGATTAAATTTTGATTAAAGTGAAAAAAAAATTTAGGTGTGAAACGCTGACAGTTATGCTGCTCTGGACTGTCTGTTTATGTTGTCCGTGGGCTCGTCTATTTATACGAATTTTCTGGGGAGCGGTCAGCCGAGTGGGGGGTCGCGTAGCAGGGGTTACACCAATCAGTGCGTGCCTCCCCACTCAGCGTCCTGATAGGCGTTCCCCTCTTATCTGGCGTGCTCCGCAGAGGAAACTTATTAGTTTAAACCCTAAGGTACAAAAAATGAGAAACTCCTATAATTTTTCTACACGTCAAAAAGCATTTTCTAACTCCCAAGAAATTATTTCCTTGTGTTGAAAATCAATTATGGTATTTCACAAAAATTCACAACACTTTTTGATTTCGCAAATAATAGTTTATTCTTATTACAAAATTGAGAATACGTTACATTTGTTCACCCGTTGTAAAAGCAAATTAAAGAACTAGTTAAGAAATCGTCTGGAAATGCACGAGAATACGCGCCCGATATGGACTGTATAGAAGCCAAAATGGAACTGCCTTGCCTCATCACATCAGGCCCTCGCTGACTGACCAAAAGGGTGGGAGAACTCCTACTAACTCCTTTAGAGACACCTCCTGTAGAGAGAAGAAGGGCAGGCATGGTCACAGAACAGGGGAAAACCCACCTCAATAGGAACCTTAAACTCAATTAAACTTTTTATGACAGATTAAGCATTGTTTCACAATGCTCACAGAAAGCCATAATCACTCATTTCACTTCTGCAAGAAATCATCATTATAACTTTAAACACTTTAAATACCTTGAATAAATCACACTTTTTTTTGCTCTATCTATCCGAACAGTTAAGCAGCTTAAGAATATCTGCCTGTGTTCTCTATAAACTCATCTATTTATACGACTCCGGAGCCGCGCAGCCGAGTGGGGGTCGCGTAGCAAGGAGTTACTCCATTCAGTGCGCGCCTCCCGTCTCAGCGTTCTTTTAGGCGTCCCCCCACTCGGGTAGTGCTCTCCGCAGAGGAATCGTATGAATAGATGAGCTCACAGAGAAAACAGGCAGATTTTCTCTAGCAGCCTAACTGTTAGGATAGCAATAGCAAAAACAATTTCAATATTGCTTTATCATTTATTTCACTTGAACTCAAAGGAGCTTAATATTGCATTATATAATTTGTCTGACTCGTTATTTAATGACACAGACTCGTTAATTTTCAAACCAGATTCGTTAATTATAAAAGCAGGTTAATTAATTATCGAAACAGTCTTACCTCATTACCACAGAAATTAATCAGCGTCTTTTTCAATCCAAAAAAAACCAATTTCCAGTTGCCACTTACACAAACCAGTTTTCACCAAGCGATAGAATTTTCAATAAAGCAATCACGTTTGATTTTTTAGAAAATGTGGTTCGCCACGTTCCTCATATTTGTATTCTCATTACTATTCATATCAGTGATCACATGTTATTTTACATGTAAAATCCAAAAATGTTATTTAAATATTGGATGAAAAAAGAGGTGTATCGGTGAATTTCCTAAAGCCATTACAGTGAACACGTATTGGTGGGGGCACTCACTATCCTAACGATGATCGGTCACGTTTTTATTACCTGACCGATGAATATGCATTGGCGAAAGATTAAAGCGCACTAAACAAGTCCGCAACGACAATGCCGAGGACAGAAACGATGAACGACTCTTTATGCAGACCCAACACCTACAAACGCGCGAAATGTAATTTAGTTTAGTGCCGCGACGTAAATTTCTTCTTGATGAGAATGTACGGGCTAGCTTCAGCTTAACATTTTTTTTTTAAGTGGGTTAAAATTAAAGCTAATTTTTCCCAGACAAGCATTCTAGACAATTCACTTTTTAAGCAGAATTTAAATGCCGTGCATCTTAGTAGCAGAAACTTACATCGAACAAACAAGGAGGGTGATTTGACACACAATTTTAAACAACGCTTTATTTTATTTTGTATCGCCAATTAATGCCCTTGCTTGGTAAAAAGAAAAATGAAGGCACTTTGCTTGCGAGTTTCTTTGTAGAAATAATTGAAGACCAAAGTACCTTGTTCGCTGTTTGAAGCTGAAGAGCTTTCGAAACTAAGAGTGGGTCAATGGCTGGGCGTTGAGAGTCGTTCTATAGGAGATAGAATCCGAGCACGTGGTGAGGAAAAATCTCCAAGGGGCGTCGAGCACGAACGACGTGGTTAATTGAGAAAAATTGCGTGCACATCCCACTGAACCAGGTGTCAGTGACGTTCCAACATTAGTCGCCAAGTAATTGGCTTACATCCTCTCTTTTACTTTCTTGTTATTGCCTCTCTAATCAGTAATGGGCAAGCCTGTTTCTCACATAGTTAACACAAATCTGCCTAATAATTTGCAAATCAATAATCACACTTGTATTTACCGTTAAATCTGTCAGACTAATGGACTTGGATTAGCATTATCATCGCACGTTGTTGTATGAGTCGTTATCATTCGCGTATCGCCACTGGATTGTTGCAGGATCCTGAGTGACTTAATCCGAAACGGTTTAAGTCCTGCTCGAAATCACATAATCTGCGTTTACCAATCCTGTCATATACTGAGTGCATTACGAGATAGGTACATCCTACGTACAGGGCTTATTACTTAATGGATGTAGACTCATGATAACGAATGCAGAATTTCATATTTAGCGCTGATAACATAAGTACACCTGCTGCAGGATTCATAAACGTATTCTACTCCTTGTTAAATTTAATTGCATCTAGTTTTTTTATGCATTTGAATTTTTTATTTTATATATTAACCAGCAGTTTTTTCTGCAATTCTAATTTAATTATTAATCCTTTTCTCATCATTAATGGTGACTTGTCTGTTGATCTGGATTTCTTGTTTTATATACTAGAACTTCCAAAGTCTAAATTACTTTCTGCATTTCTAAGGATGACACGTTCAAAAAAGATTTTAATAATATTTTTTTTCTCCATGTTATTGGAAGATTTATTTATATCTAATAATCAGTTTTTTATTTTACTCATTTAGCAATAGACTGTTAAACAATTTTAAAAGAAGCTTGAATTGTATCTCAAGCTACCTACTATCGCAGTATACCTACCTTATCTATCTTAAGCTACCTACAATCTTTTTCTCTCTGTACCGTAACGGACGAACAGCGTAACAGATAAAAGCGTAACATACCTATAGCTGGCTGATTTCTTATATAGGATTAACCAGCAGTTTTTCTAAAATTCTAATTTAACTATTGATCCTTTTCTCATCACTAATGATGACCTGTCTGTTGATTTGGATTTCTTATTTTATTTATGAACCAGCAGTTTTTACAGCAATTCTGGTTTAATTATTGATTCTTTCCTCATCATTAATTAACCTGTCTGTTAATTTAGATTTCTTATTTTATGTATTAACCAGCAATATCTTCTGTAATTCTAGTTTAATTATTGATCCTTTTCTCATCATTAATTAAAGAAACACCTGTCTGTTTCAAGTTTATAATTCTTAATTAACGAGAGTCATGTCCCTTTCGTTAAAACTTATTAACGAAAGCAAACCGGTTAAAATGATTAAAACTAATGAAAATGTTTATTACCATCTGGTAGAAACGAAATTGGCTTTCTCTCTATGTACAATGTATTATTCTTAGTAGGGCAAGTCCTGCTTTTGGATCCCTCGTACCGTACTCGACGAAAATTGAATTACTGTCAGTCCTGACGTTGGCGGGAAATGAACTCCTCGCGTCCTTCAGTCAAAATGTACTTACACACTTCAGCACTGCTCCTTTCTTCCCATTTTTACCAGCAATTCATCTTTATCTGTCCCCCTTGTTTCCATTGCAAATTTTTTACAAAAAAAAAAAAACTAAAAAATTCAAAGATATTCTTTAGCGGCTTATCCCAATCGTATTTAAAACTAGAATGACACAGTCGCGTCTTTTCAGACTTTGAGCCTGCTTATGCACGCTTCATTAGATATTTAGAAGAGTTACGAAGTGGTTTTTTAATTTGCATTCCTGTTACTGCTTCCGTATACTTTTTCCTCTTTCTCTTTAATAACGCATAATAAATGAAACTCAAAGTTATACTCTTCTCTGTTGTTCGATTAAAAAGTTTTCAGCTGTCGAAACAACCGAATGATTTTGCAATTCAATTACTGTCGATTCCCAGTCTTTATTCTAATTTCAATTATTCATGTAGACCAGTAGTAATTTGGTTTACTACCAGTATTTTGAAACTTTCAATTGCGTCCAATCTAGCAATTTGCTTTCCATTGTCACCAATGTATTTGGTCAATTTGAATTTACAAAAATTGGAAGAAACATATTTTCTTATTGTTTTTGTTTGTGAAACTTTGAGTTAAAAAAAGACGAACAATCAAGTTAAATTTCTAAGGATTGGTTTAATTTAGTTTTTTGAATCGGCATACTACACAAGTACTGCGGCGAAAGGTAAAGACTCTCTTGCAGAAAGTGGAAATACAGGAAACTGCATGTAGCCCTCGGGCTTGCTAGAAGTGAAGTTGGAAACATGCTTTGGTTCCTGTCGACACCTTGAATTCATCCCTTACCAGTTTATGAGGGCGTATGAAACTTTCGGTAGTCGTGCTTAAAGTCGTCTTTTCAAATAATGCGACGTTGCGTGATATCTGTTTTCACTGCAGTCCCACGTGAAGGATACTTACATGCTATATAAACAGCTTACACGGGACTTCGTGCGTAAAGCATGCAAATTATTTCAGAATATTCCCCATTGTTATTCAAGACCCTGGTCTACATTCCAACCAGACTGCATTTTCAAGAACAATGGTTTATAGAAACTTCCGACGGAAATTAATCCTGACTCTTTATAATAAATAAAGCCTGATATAAATAATTTTAATAAAATCTGATTTAAAATTCTAGATAAAATATAATTCTCTGAATAATTCAGATTTGTGGATTTTTTATGATTGTTTGACATTTCGTCGCTTGGGAGGAGAACTTTGTCATTTCGATGAAGCTCTGAAAACAAAACCAATTCGCAAGAGCACTGAAAAATACGCAGTTTCGAAAGAGATAATTAGAGAAAATAATTGTAAATTAAAAAATAAATAATTAAAAATTAAAAAAAAAATTTGAGAAAATAATTGAATAAATTACATAATATATTTTAAATAAAGGAAAGTCAAAGAAAATTTCCAAAAAATACTTAAAAATTTTAGAAGCTCCTTGAAAAAAAAAGAAAAGAATTAAAACTTGGAGAAAATAAATGGAAAAAGTTAAACGTAATTGAAAATTGAAGAGAACAATTTTTAATTAAAAATATATAATTAAAAACCTTTTGGAAATTATGAAAAAGAACGAAAGTAATTGAAAATTGTAGAAAATAATTTAAAAAGTATTATGAATAATTGAAATTTGAATAAAATAATTGAAGTGTCAAATAAATAGTTTTAAATAAATAAAATAAATAATGTAATAAAACAAATAAATAAAACAGATAAATAAATTGAAAATTAAAAGAGATCAATTTTGGATAATTTAAAATTGTAAAAAATAATTGAAATATGCTGAAAGTAATTTAAGATTGAGACACAATATTGAAATATGATCAAAATGATATAAATATAAAAAATTAAAAACTGTAAATGAAATTTGAGAGAAATAGTTGAAAAAATTCTAGAATATATGTTAAAAAAAAGAGAATAATTACAAAGTTATTTAAAAAAAATTAAATTATATAGAATAATTATGAAATTGCATAAATAATCGAAAATTTTAGAAAATAATTAAAATTTAAAAAAATACTTAAAAATCTTTAAAAAAAATTTTAGAAAATGATAATAATAATTAACAATCCAGGAAAATAATTCAAAATTAAAAAAAAATAATTGAAATATGTTGAAAATAACTTAAGATTAAGAAAAAAAAATTGAAATATGATAAAAATAATTTAAATTTCAGATAAATAATTGAAGTTTTTGAAAGTTTTGCCAAAATAATAAAAATAATTAGAAATTGAAGAAAATAACAGAAAAGTTTAAAAATTTGCTTTTAATCGAAAGAAAATAATTGAAAAATCGTGTAAAATATGGAAAATTAATGACAATAATCTAAATTTGTAAAAATAACTGCAAATTTAGGAAAGTAATTAAAAAATAATGAAAATATTAAAAGATAAAGATAATCACTGCAAAATAATAAAAAGAAATGAAATTTGAACAAAATAATTATTTTAAATATTTGAAAGTTCAGGAAATTAATTAAGAAGTTATGAAAATGATTAAAAATTGAAGATAATAATTGCAACATGACAAAAATAATGATAAATTAAAAAAATTAATTTGAATTTACGCTGAATAATATAAAGTTTAGGAATATATATAATAAAATTGATTTAATATCAAGGGAAAAATAATTAAAATTGAAAAATTGTATGAAATAATTGAAATGTGTGAAAAATAGTTTAAAATTTTGGAAATTATAAAACAAGCGAAAAAAATCAAAAACTAAAAGAAATAAATTTTGAAAAATGATTGAAAAATGGTTTTAAAAATTGAAATTTAATGAAAATAATTGTAATATGATAGAAACAATTAAAAGATGTAAAAAATAAATGGCATTTGAGTGAAATAATTGAAAAATTTACAGAACGCTTTTTAAATTAAAAAAATAATTGAAGTCTGAGAAAAATACATGAAGATCTTAGATAATAATTGAAACAATGGGAATAACTAAAAATTGGAAAAAAAATTGAAATAAATAAAAATAATTGAAATTTACAATAATTAATAATTTTTTTTGGAAATTATGAATACACATGAAAATCATTAAAAATTGAAGCAAATAATTGAAATTTTATAAAAATACTTAAAGATCTTAAAAAATAATTTTACAACATGAGAATGATAATTAAAAATTGTTGGAAATAGTAAACAAATGATAAAAATAATTTAAATTTGAAAAAAGATTTGAAATATGATGACAATTTAAAAAATTTTTAAAAAATAATTAAAATATGAATAAAATATTCATAATTTTAGATAAATAATTAAAAATCTTGAAAATTATGCCAGAAGAATGAAAACAATTAGCAATTTTTTGCAAATTATGTAAAAGAACGAATTGAAAATGAAGAGAATAATATAAAACATAATGAAAATAATTGAAAACTCAAGGAAATAACTAAAATGTCAGATAAATACCTATTTTAAAACTTTATTTTAAAACTTTGAAAATTATTAAAGGAACGAAAAAAATTAAAAATGAAGGAAATGAATTTCGGAAAATATTTAAATAATGATTTTAAATTTTGGAACTTGAAGAAAATAATTGTAATATGATACAAAATATGATAAATGGTAAAAACCTTATGACATTTGTGTGAAAAAACTGAAAAAACTACAGAATTTTTTTAAAATAAGATCATTGAAATTAATTGAAAAAAATGAGAATAACTAAAAATTAGAGAAAAGAATTGCAGAAAGCTAAAATTAATTTAAATTTACGATAATTAATAATAATTTTTTGAAATTATGAAAAATAATGAAAATTATTAAAAATTGAAGGAAATAATTAAAATTTTAGAAAAATACTTTAAGATGTCTTTGAAATTAATTTTGCAATATGATAATAATAATATAAATTGAGGGAAATAATGGACAGATGTTAAAAAAAAGTTTAATTGGATAAAAATCATTGTAATATGCTGAAAATAATTTAAGATTAAGATAAATATTGAAAATTGTTAAAAACAATTTAAATATGAAAAATTGAAAACAGTAAATAAAATTTAAGAGAAATAAAAAAAATCATAGAATATATGTTTAAAAAAAGAAAATAATTAAAAAATCGCAGAAATAGTCAGAAATTTATAAAAATATCTGAAATTTCAGATTTAATAATTGAAATTTTGGTTTATTATGCCAAAATTATAAAAATAATTAAAAATGTGAAGAAAATAATAGAAAAAATACAGAATTTATATTTATGCAAAAGAAAAAAATTGAAAAATCGTTTAAATCATGGGAAATTTATGACAGTAATCTAAATATTTAGAGAAACAATTTAAAAGTAATTAAAAATTGCAGAAAATAATTGAAAAATGATGATAATAGT
Organism: Ganaspis brasiliensis; assembly: GCA_037103525.1. Classification (NCBI taxonomy): domain Eukaryota; kingdom Metazoa; phylum Arthropoda; class Insecta; order Hymenoptera; family Figitidae; genus Ganaspis; species Ganaspis brasiliensis. Next base: position 1,189,947 of record JAZKLR010000372.1, on the reverse strand, counting down.
ACAAAATTGTAGTTTAAGTAATTGAAATCTTAATAGAAAGGAATTATTAAAAATTAAAGATATTTTTAAATGACTTCAAATTTAGTATATTTGAATCGTGGATTTATTAGGTGACTTCAATACTATGAATGTTTATTTTAATTCTTAAATTTTTAAAATTACTGTTTTATTTTTGAAATAGAGAAAAGATATATTTTCATAAATTCATTTTAAAAATATGTTGTATTTAATGTATTTAAACTGCATGTTCTAATTTTTAATTGTAATAAAACATCTATACATAATACATATAATCAAATTAAAATAACAATTATATGAAATTGTTTTGCAAGTACTAGTATTTATTTTACTTTATGAACAGAAAAAATATATATATAAAAAGAAAAATATTCATTACGAATAAAGCAGTTACGTTTACATTTTTTTTTAAATTTTGTATTACCAGAGTAAACAAGACATTTAAAAACTAACAAGTTTTAAAACATTTTTCTAATGTTTAATATTAAAATATTTGCACCTGAAATGACAATATTATCAATCGTGTTAGCAAACTATACCGCTTGATAAAATTCAAAAGTTTCCTCACCTTTAAATTAGATTCCTAAAGTATATGTATAAAGTCCAAATAAGTGAAGGTCTGCACAAAGTATTTTTAATAATTATCTACTTCATTCGTCACCAAAGGTAATTTTCTACAATTAAAAAAATATTTGTCAGTGTTACAATGTAATTATGATGTTTTGCAGAACGTTAGTTTATATATTGAAAATGTAAATACTTCTGTCTAAATTAAAAAATAACTTTAAACTTTTAGATTAAAATGACAATTTTTATAAAAGTTTAAATTAACTTTAAACTTTTATAAATAGTCATTCTGATGAAGGAACTATTAATAAGTATTTTTTAAAAACAATAATTTTTTAAATTTGTTGTTCTGCAAAAAATTTTAAATTATTGAATCATTTAATAAAATAGCAAAATAGACTCGCCGAAAGGAGTGTTTAATTATTTATTTATTCAGAAAAGAGAGAAAAAACGTAACTTATAAAAAAATATTTAAAATACGAATTTTCCAATTTTGTTATTAAAAAAGGGGAAATAAGTTCGCACGAATTGTATTCTGATATAATTATTTATTAACTTTGATCATTATTAGCAATAATGAATTAATTAAAAAAATTATGAAAATTATGAATTTAATTATTGTTTCATAAAATTTGTTAGAAATTAATAAAAAGAAACAGGTTTTATACATTAATTGAGATTGTTTGAATCCAAGTTTAAATTTTTGTAAATTTTCAATATTTACAAAATTTAACAATTTACATTTAATTTATTTAAAACTTCCAATTATTGTAAAAATTTTCATTGTGCCTTAAAACTTCAATCAATCTAAATTTTAAGATTAAAAATTTTAACTATATAATTTAAATTGATAAAAATTTAACTAATTTAAATTTCAATTGGTAATCAATCAGAAGATTTTAAACAATTTTCATATTGATCGACATACATTTTTAATTTTAGTCTATCCTAATTATAATTCATCATTATTTTAAAGCAAGCTATATTTGAAATCATCTATTTTTTTGTCAAATATTATATTGTCTGCGTTACAGAACACAAACACTTGTCCAAACAAATACTTGAAATAATCTAAATATTTAATTTTAAATATACTTAATGTTTAATGTTTACTTTGTCAGATCTAAAATATGTGAATAGTATGTTAAAAAATACATAGAAACGTCAAGCTAACTTATAATTAGAATTGATTTAGAAAAAACTTGTTTCCACAATAAATAACCAAGTTAAATATTTTAATTTTAGGTACTGACACTCAGTCCGACGAAAAATATACAAAATGACAAATTTATTGAAAAACCTTCTTGGGTTGGGTTTAATTTCACAAATCTTGACAATGTGTTGCTTTCAAATCAGTGAAACTGCGGAAAAAACGAATATAACCGAAAAACACAATTTTAGTTTTTAGTACAGAGAACTAAGGATTAAATCTCGTGTTGACATTGAAAACGTAATTAACCGAGTAAATCTTTCAGACAATTCATTAAAAAGTTTGGAAACTCTTACAATTGCCAACATTCACATGGATCGATTTCCTGAGAATCTTCTAGATAAAGTGCGTGTAAATAGCATCTTTATACTCAACAATAAATTGTCTACATTTCCAAGAAGATTATTTAAAAATCCGTTACAAATAACACAATTGTTTATCCGGGGAAATGAAATAGGTTCATTGCCTGAAAATCTATTTGAAGGTTTGACTTTTCTAAACGCATTGTTCTTGTCACACAATCATCTAAGCGCATTGTCTCAAAATTTATTTAAAGGTCTGACAAATCTGCGGGACCTAAATTTGTCCAATAATCAATTATTTTCTCTACCAAGCGGAATATTCAATGATTTAAAGAGCTTACAGAGATTACACATGTCAAAAAATAATCTACAAAGTGTTCCAGAAAATTTATTCCTAGGATTGAATAGTCTTGAATCAATTGGCATACATTACAATAACTTGACTAATATACCAAATAAAATGTTTAGTAATCTTCCGTTGCTCAAATATGTATCCTTGAGCAGAAACAATCTAGAGGAATTGCCTCATGATATATTTAATGGATCGATGGCCTTAGAAACGATTGATTTGTCCTATAATAGATTGTTTACTATACCGGTTGGTATTTTCAATAATTTATCAAATTTAACTTATTTTGATCTAAACAATAATCAACTGCAAAGTGTGCCTGAATACGTAAAAAATTCAAGAAAAGGACTTTTTGTGGATCTCTCTAACAATCCGAAACTTAACTTAACCTCATCGGTGGAAGCCTGATCGATTGATCATTTAATTTGACCTAATTTGACGAACATAATGAACTTAAAGTTTGAAATTAATAGTAACATTTAGTAAATTTAAAATTTATTCAAATTTATTAAATTTTTTTAAAATTTCATTTTTTAAATCTTTTATGACCATATTAGCAGCCGCTGGAGAAGTAGGAAACACCATTGGAAGTCCATAAATTTGTTTATAAAATTTCTAGAATTTTAACAAAATTATTTTTTGAAAAAATGGGAATGTTTTCTTATAACATTTCACCTATTTTTAAATTAAAAAATTATTGACTCCTATGAAATATTGGTGTACATTGATTTAACATCTAAAGAGAAAATAGTGAAGTTGTCAGTAATAAATTTAACATTATAAACAATTTTTTGAAATTATAATGTGTGTTATTTTTATCCAAAGTAATAATTATAATAATTGTTATTATTATTTTACTATTAATATTATTAATATAGCGATTAGTCGTTTGCAAAAATATCAGTAGTTGTTATAATTAAAAATTTTTAAAAAACTTAAATTATCGGCGTAATACAATAAAATATGTAAAAAAAGCTAGTTGTTTTATTTTAAAATTTCATCCAATTTATATTTATATATCATCATAGAAACCAGTGGCGTAACTGGGAGGGCAAGGGCCCTGGGACAAAAAGGAAACTAGGGCCCCAATAATATATAGTTTTTTAAATAAATGTTTTTTCTTTTAAAATTTTAAATCATATTTCACCTTTTAAAATGTTCTCAAATTTTAAAACTAAAGCAGTTTTAGTTTTTTAAAATTTCAGTTAATGTGAACTTGTATTGATTAAAAGTTCAATTAAACCACGTTTCAAATATACTAAATTTGAATTCTAAACTATTTTTATCATTTTTTAATTATTTTCTGCAATTTTTAATTCTTTCAATTATCTTTAAATTGTTTCCCAAAATCTTAATTTACCTTTCTCAAATTTTAATAATTTTGTTTAGGTTTTTCATACATTTTTTCAATTTTAATTATTTTTCTCTTGATATTAAATCAATTTTATTATTTATTCCTAAACTTTATATTATTCGTCGCAAATCTAAATTAATTTTTTTAATTTACCATTATTTTTGTCATTTTGAAATTATTATCTTTAATTTTTAATCATTTTCATAATTTATGAACTAATTTCCTGAACTTTCAAATATTTCAAATAATTTTATTTTGTTCAATTTTCATTTCTTTTTATTATTTTGCAATTATTTTCTCTATCTTTTAATCTTTTCATTATTTTTCAATTAATTTCATAAATTTGCATTTATTTTTACAAATTTCGATTATTGTCATCAATTTCCATATTTTAAACAATTTTTCAATTATTTTCTTTCGCTAAAAAATAAATTTTTAAATTTTTCTCTTATTTTTTTCAATTTCTAATTGTTTTTATTATTTTGCCAAAAATTTGAATTATTTATCTGAAATTTCAATTATTTTCATCAATTTTCCATTATTTCTGCGATTTTTTTATACTTCTATTTAAATTAAATTTTTAAAGTAATTTTGTAATTATTTTATTTCTTTTAATTAATATTTTATAAGTTTTTCAATAATTTCCCTCAAATTGTATTTACTATTATCAATTTTTCATGTTTAAATTAATTTCATCATATTTCAATTGCTTTCTCAATCTTCATTTATTTTCATCATCAGTAGAGTATCTAGAGGGGGGCAGAGGGGGCAGTCGCCCCGGGCGCCAACCTCGAGCCCAATGCATTTGGGGGCGGCAAATCGATGAAATAATTTTCAATAAAGGGCGGCAAAAATTGCCTTTTGCCCCGGGCGCCAAAAATGCTCGGTACGCCACTGTTCATCATTGATTTATTTTTTCTCAATTTTGAATTATTTTCCTAGATTGTTAAGTATTATTATCATTTTATGAAATTTATTTTTTTCTAAGATTTTTATGGATTTTTCTATAATTTCAATTATTTTCATCAATTTTCGATTATTTCTGAAATTTTGTAATCATTATTTTTGCAAAACTTTAAAAAATTTCAATTATTTATCTGAAATTCCTATTATTTTCATCAATTTTTGATTATTAATGCAATTTTTAAATTATTTTCTTTAATTAACATTTTTTGAGTAAATTTGTAATTATTCTTTTTTTTTAAACATATATTCTAGGATTTTTCCAACTATTTCCCTCAAATTTTATTTACTGTTTTCTATTTTTCATATTTAATAATATTTTCATCATATTTTAATTTTTTTTTTTTCAATTTTGAATTTTTTTCCTGGGTTGTGAAGTATTATTATCATTTTATAAAATTTATTTTTTTCAAGATTTTTAAGTATTTTTCTAAAATTTCAATTATTTACATCAATTTTCGATTATTTTTGAAATTTTATTATTCTTATTTTGTCAAAACTTTAAAAATTTTTAATTATTTACCTGAAATTTAAATTATTTTTATCAATTTTCGATTATTTTTGCAAATTTTATAATATTCTCTTCAAATAAAATTTTTTAAGTAATTTTGTAATTATTTTATTTCTTAAAATTTATATCTTATGGTTTTTTCAATAATTTCCCTCAAATTTTATTCACTCTTATCAATTTTTCATATTTAAATTATTTTCATCATATTTTAATTTGTTTTCTCAATCTTATGTTATTTTCAGCATATTTCAAATTTTTTTTTTTCAATTTTGAATTATTTCCTGGAATGTTAATTATTCTTATTAATTTCTAAAATTAACTTTTTTCTAAAATTTTTAAGTATTTTTCTAAAATTTCAATTATTTTTATTAATTTTCGATTATTAATGCAATTTTTTAATTATTCTCTTTAATTAAAATTTTATAAGAAATTATGTAAATATTCTCTTTTTTTAAACATATATTCTAGGATTTTTTCAAATATTTCCCTCTAATTTTATTTACTGTTTTCCATTTTTCATATTTGAATTATTTTTATCAAATTTCAATTTTGTTTCTCAATCTTAAATTACTTCCAACATATTTCAATTACTTTTTAACAACTTTGAATTAATTTTATCATTTTTCAATTATTTTTTTCGATTGTTAATTATTACCTATTCTTATTTTCTAAAATTATTTTTTATGATTTGTAAGTATTTTTCTAAAAATTCAATTATTTTCTTTAATTTTTAATTATTTTTTTTTCTTTTCTTAATCTCTAAATTTTTTATTAATTATCCTCAATTTCAGTTATTTTTAGTTCTCCTCGATTTTTTTATTCTATTTTTAATTATTCTTATTTTTTTCAATTAATTTTTAAGATCTTTATGTATTTTTCGCAAATTTCAATTATTTTTTTATTTAAAAAAAATTCTGTAATTTTTTAAAATTTTTTCTCTTAATTGTCATTATTTTTGACAACTTATCATTGTTTTTATTACATTTCAAATATTATCTGCAAGTTTCAAACTTTAAAGTCATTTTTCAATTATTTTCCAAAATTTATCTCTTTTAATTTTTAATTTTTTCTATTTGTTTTATAATTTCAAAATTTTTAAACTATTTATTTGACATTTCAATTATTTTAGTCAATTTTTAATTATTTATAATATTTTTGAAATTATTTTCTTTAATTTTTAATTAGTTTTGTTCTTTTTCATAATTTACAAAAAATTTTTAATTATATTTTTTTAATTAAAAATTGTTTTTTTTAATTTCAAATTACTTTTAACTATTTCCATTTATTTTCTCTAAATTTTAATTATTTTCTTCTTTTTATTTCAAGGACCTTCTGAAAGTTTTTAATATTTTTCTGAAATTTTCTTTGACTTTCCTTTATTTAAAATATATTATGTATTTTTTTCAATTATTTTCTCAAATTTTAATTTTTTTTTAATTTTCAATTATTTATTTTTTGATTCACAATTATTTTCTCTAATTTTTTATTATTCAATTTTTTCAATTCATTCTTATAACATTTCTATAATTTTTTAAATTACTTTCCCCAATTTTTGATTGATTTTATTTTTTTTTTCCATTAATTTGCAAAATGTTAAATTATTTTGTTAAATTTTAATTATTTTTTGTAATTTTTTTTAGTTCTAAAATTTTATAAATTTTGTCCTGAATAATTATTTATTTTATTGTAGATATTTGTTTTTATAAATTTATTTTTAAATATATATTCAAAATATTTATAATTGTTGATAACACAAGGACCCCTTAGATCAAGGTCCCCGGGGCACTGACCCACTTTGCCCCTTAACAGTTACGCCACTGATAGAAACATTCGTGTATTTATGATTCGAAATGAAATTTTCCAATTTCTAAAAATACAGATATTTTACTCTACAATACTGCAATTATAATTTTTAAACGTCTTCTCTTTTTCTGCACTTTTTAATCCGAGAATTTTCTGCATCTGCTCTTCTTTATTTTATCGTTTTCGTTTATCTGTTTACATATTTTGCGTATTTACGCTTTTGCTATTATTTTTCATACCAATAGCTTCATCTCAATTTTCATATTTTGTTTTTTCTGTTATCTTTTATTATCATCCGTCTATTCACAATTCATGTTTCATACTTTTTCTACGTTTTAATAATTCTTGGTATAATCATGTTACGTACGCATCGTCTGTATTGATTAATTCCAGGATTTTTTTAAACTCTTACTAACATTGTTTTTCTTTAGAAACGTTGTTTTACTGTGAAACCGATTAAAGTATGTATAATGCCGTACAAGAGGGATATTTTTCTTTTTTGTTAAAAAGATTATTTCACTAAATACGAGCTCATAATATTCTGGAAACATGAAACTGGCGGGATTTTGAATTTTGCCCGTCAAGGAAAGTAATGGGAATTTCTTGACGTACCCTATTGTTTTGGAAATCGTGCAGAAAAAATAATTGTGTTTATTTACGTGACTAACAATAATAGCAATTTATCATTTTAATTACATTGTGTCATTGAGAAAAAGTTATTGAGTTACAAAATTTGAAAATTAGTAGATTTATCTTAGTCCTGGCTGACTAAGAACATTATTTATTTATTACCTTTGATTATTATTTATTAATTACTTTTCATAAAATATTGTTCTGGTCACTTAATTATTTAAGATAAATTAATAATTTCCTCGTTATTTCTTGATTCTTGTCTCCTACTGATTCTTCTCTGATTGCGACAACAGCGCCGTGAGAGTTTATCGTACTATTGAAGATTATCGACAATAGTTGGGGTAAATTATTGCTTAAAAATAAGTACTACATTATTTCTCAAAGTTACAAATGATGTGAAGATAATATTCAAATTAAACTGAAAGCCTTTGAGAGATACTTTGAAAAGGTAAAATACTTGAGATAGTTCAGAGTCAGATATTCCCATCGCAATAAAAGTTTATTCGAAACTTGATCTTTCTTTTGAAGTTAGCGTAATTGGTTCTTATTACCTGGATTGGATTTATTTAAATCTGAAAGTCGATGTCTTTGTATTATATTTCATAAATATAGAACAAAGCAATTGTTATACATGTAAAAGAAATTCATTTTCCGTACAAACGTTAGTTATAAAATTCCTTTGTTTCTGTATTTGTTTTCTGCTCTTTATTTCGAGAGGTATGTTTCTTACCTCTAAGAAAAGATATTCTTTTTATGCAAAAAATACATTCGTCATAACTAACAAATATTTTCTTTAGAACTAAAACAAAATTATCACAACTAAAAATTTTTCTCCCAACTAAATAATGTAAGATTCTTTTTAAAAATTAGCAAAAAATCAGATGAAAAGGTTTGATTTTATTACCGCTTATAGAAAATAAAAAAACAAGAGGTACTCAAATTACTTTCTCACAAGGGAAATCTGGGTCGAGTTCCATCATGATTTTTCTCTCGATTTTTAACTAGAGTAGAAGTTTCAGCAGTGCTAAAAAAATATTTGTGATCTTTGTTCTATGTAAGTAACATAATAAATTCGTATCTGAAGAGATTAAAATTATTTTTCTTCTGAAGGAGTTGATTCATTTGTTTTATTTTTAAACTAATGAAATAAAAATTTACCTGCATAAAAAAAATCTAGTTTAATAAATAGTTAAATACTTTTCATTGAAATGTTAATATCATGAAAGTAGATTGATCTCGCAAAAGTAAAAGTTAATAAATAAGATTAAAAATTTACTAGAACAGTAAAGCAATATTTTTTGGCATATCTAGCACAACAAATTTCTTAGAACTGTTAGTAACTCGTGTAACTGTGACAAACGATTCACAGGGAGGCAGGCAATTAGATAAACGCCAACCAAACTCTACCCTATGCGTATATATATGCGAGTCCATGAGATATTGTAGTTTGTGCATTTGATTAATCGATGCTTGCTTCCGGTACAAATTGTACCAGAATACACTTAATTTTTCTCTCCTGAAACGTAAATTTCTAATAAATAATTGAAAATTTTTAGAAAAAGAAATAATAAGATTCTCGTAGCCTATTAATCTTAAAATATCAAAGTCCGCATTCATAATGCAGAGAAATCATTTTAAATTTGCCATTAGGTAATTACTAAATTTTACTATTTTTGTTAGATATATCTTAAACTGTCATTTAAGTGTCACATTATAGATATTAAAATTTCCACAGTCAGTTTAAAAATATGTTTACTCAATTATTCCAATTCAGAAGAAGATTCTCGTCGAAATATATTAATATCCTGGAGACAAAAACTGAGAAATTTATCGGAGAACAAAAGTTTTATTTTAAAAATTTTCGTAAATATTTTATCTGCTTAGTTTTTTAATCTTTATATGAACTGAACGCATCCGGTTGAAGACATTTTTTGTATTTTTTTTTTAAATATAATATTGAGTTGGTTTTAAAATAGAAGGACAAAAGTTTCATAAATTTTGAAAATCCGTTATCCGCTCTGAGTACTAAAAACAAAAAGAGAGAAAAGTAGCTGTTAGGAAAAGATGCGAAAATAGAGAGTGATAGTTACTTACTGACGTTGTCTGGCTACGAAGTGGTGGGGATGTTAGATGCAAGCAGTGATTGGCCTTTGCGCGATCACGCGAAACGTACCGCGCCAGTAGAAGAGAGGCGGCGCGACCCCCCACCACAATCTGATTGGTGCGAGCTCTCCACGCGCTACCCTATATAAGGAGGATCGACGCAAGCCACCCGGCAGTCTGTCGAGAGCAGTCACGCTGTCAAGAAGACTTATCTGGACGTTCTTTTATACAGTCCATATTGGGCGCGTTTACTCGTGCAATTCCAGGCGGTTTCTTAATTGGTTCTTCAACTGTATATAATGGTTTATAATTGTGGCGTATTCTTCATGTAAAGTAACAATAAACTATCCGTTGTAAAATCTAAAGTGCTGTGAGTTTTTTGTGAATTACCACCATCCAGCATTTTTTTAACACTTACGTTTCAAAAACTTTTCAATCATACCATAATCAGCACAGTCAAAAAGTATAGTAACTTATTTAGCAAATAACTCTAAATAAATTAATAGAATTGGAAAATCTATTCTTTCTAAACTAGAACCTTTTTAGTTCTAGTTCTTATTTAGTTTTTTTAAATTAATTTTTTTAGAAGAAAAAAAATAAATTGAAAATAGAACAAGAAAATTTGTTGGAAATAATCAACTAATGCAGTACTTGGAAAGAGATCATTTAGCAGTACTTTCGTTATAAATGTCGAATAGGCGGGTGATAGCTTTCTTTTGGACTCTTACCTTTTTCACGTCTAGGCGATCGTTACCGAAACAATGGCATTATTTCTGATGTCGCAGCGATTGCTTGGATGCGGAAGAGCAAGTAGTAAAGTTGAGTCTATTTTTTCTTGAGGTTACTTTTTCCCCACCAGTTCGTGCCACGAATCTATTTCAGGGCTTAAGACTGTTCGCCAAATTGGCAATATAGTGGCGAGTCTAAATGGCGGAGAAACACCTAAATAGGGTCGCTAATGGGGCCATGTAGACTGACAGAATATCGATTTTCTCAACAAGTTTCAAGTTAAATCTTTGATACACAGAAAGCTTCAGATTCAAAACGTTGAAATTAATTAACTAAGTTTGAGATTATTTAATTTTGATAGACAACTGAAGACGGTAATTTAGATAAGCATTTGTAAAGTGCGTAAATTAAAGTTAAATAAATTAAAAAGCTAACTATAATTGTTATCTTTATAAAAATTATATTTTCATTAAAATCCTCTGATGATTCAAATACCGACCACCAAGAACAAAATAAGTCAAATAATTTAATTATAAAACTGGACTAAATATTAAATACTGGTTTTATTAAAAAATTGCAAATTCCTGCTAATCGTGGGTCACAGATTAAAAAAACAAGCTTAATTTGAAATGACGGAAGAAATATGTCACATAAATAATTTAACATGTTATTTTATATTCAGGCTTTATAAAAACATTTTCATGTTGCTTCTGCACTCTCTAAAAATAAAAGAGTTCAGTTGATTAAATTACCAAATCTATTATTTTGTCACTGCATTAAAAATTAAATATTAATTTCTCTGTTTTATAATTTTGTCTTTAAACGACCAAATTTTTATAAATTAGTTTCTATTGTTATCTGATTATATTGTACTTGTATTTTAATCTAGCTTTCTAGTACAATATGGATTGAAACAGTTAATTAATGATTAGCTTTGCAGGAGACTTTAATCTTTGAAATTCCAAATAGATTGCACTGATTTGTTAAAATATATATGTATAATCTCTAATTACTAAATATTCAAAGCTGGAATATGAGGTAAAATTTTGAATTTCAACACAGGACAAATGGAATTCGAAATAAGTACGTTCAACCAATTAATAATTAAATAATACTTGAATAATTAATTTTTTAAATAATCTGTAAAATAACTTTCTCAATTATTTTTTACATTCGAATCTCTTTTTCTTCTTTATATTTAGTTACTTAATTCGCCTGTTTGGATAAATTATTCAATTTGATCGTAAGAGAATTTTACACAATTTGTAAAATGTAAATTAAAGTTAATTATTTGTAACATGCTTAAAACGAATAGTTGAACATTCAATGACAAATTTAAATGACCAGGATTGCATAAATCACAACACGTTAGTTTGATATTAATTCTATGAGGGAAATGCAAGAATGAATTTCAATAGAGTATTGCGCATTGATAATAAATTTTCTCAATTTGAGTTAATCGATAATTATCCTACGCATACATATATATGTAAACAAAACGGACGATAGAATATGGTGAATTACCTTAGCACAGTAGTTCATTCATTTACTCAATATAACGATGAAACGTTTGCCAACACAAAATATTTCATTATTAATTTTCTCACACTGTATAGCAAATTTCACTATGCTAACTGACTATAATGTTATTAAGAAGGTTCTAACTTTTTTTTAAAGGATCAATAATTAAATTAGAATTTTTTCGGCGCTGATAGGCTGTTCAAATATCGAATGAAAATTTATCAAGAGTCTCCACTATCCGCGATATCAGCGCCGTGAGAGTCCGTGTCACTAAATTGATAACCTACAGTCGATAAATTGTTAAGATTATTTTCTTCCATTTTCTCAACAATAAGTTATAGAGAATTTTTTAACTTGTTTTTTTTTTAAGGATCAATAACTAAACTAGAATTTTTTTGTCACTAGTAATAATCTTTCAAATGAAAAAAAAAAAAGATGAAATGAATAAGAAGTGTTGAGTAGAATGGATTTAGAGTCTATTCATATCGGTCTTAGAAACTAAGGAATTTCTCGAATCCAATATCAGAGGAGTCGGCACTTCATCGGGAGACTATCAAATGTAGTTATCGATTCGATAGGCAAGCCATCCGAGTTTCTGTCCCTCCCTAATCCGACTCCTCTCACTATTATCCTGGAAAATCCAGTCGAACATCCGATTAGGAAAACTGAACATACGTTACTTCCTGCCGAAAGTCTACTCGTCTGGTAACGTTGAGAATGACGTTTATCGTTATTATGTTCACGGTCTCTAGACATACGAGAAATACGCTTAAAATAAGACATATGTTTGTATCCGGCATTATAATCGTATTTTCTTCACAGATCCTTTCTTTATAAATCTAAATTCAGACGGATTTTCAAACTCGATTTCCAATATATTTTTCCGTATTCTTGTCCAATATAATTAAGATTTACCTCTTTGAAAAACTTTTAGAATGTTGATTCACTTGTATGTTTCTATCTTTGGTAGAATTACAAAAATTTGCAGATTTTAACAAAATGTGTTTCGGTTAATAAATAAAATATTTCGTTCTCATTCCTTTGGCTTAATAATATAAGAATCAATGAATGGAATTTTGTTGTTATAACGAAAGGAAGGCCAAGAAGGAGGACATGGTCGGCATTCCGCAAAACGAAGACTCGATGTTCTTGAGCGCTTCGCGGCGAACCAAACATTCGCGGTATGCCTTCAACGTAGCGCTGCGGAATTTCCAACATGAAGTCGTTTCACTTTCCAGGACCACTTATAATTAATGGCCCTAGTTTATAACGCCTTTCGGCCATTGTGATGTTGAGACGAAGTAACCAGTACATCACACGTACCACAAAGTGAAGCCAACTTTTTTGAAGCAGTTCCAACTCAACTTATGTTCACTAATAGCAAAACTAAAGTTGAAAGAAATTTGCAACTTTTTTTTAGTCATAAGAAACAGCTAAAAGTGTTGCTCTATAATAAATGTGATAGCCGATTAAACTTTTCTTCACGAAAGGTAAACTTGGAATAGATTTAGAAGGTCTCGTAATTAAAAGAACACGAATTTTATAGTAGAAACTAAATATAATTGAGAACTATAAATAAACTTGCAAATAATAATTCGTTCTATTCAAAACGCTCAATAAACTTCCCGAACATACATTAGGAGGTTATATTACGCACGATTTGACATTTAGTAATTTTCGTCTTACTTTCATACTTACGGAGACTCAACTGACCCACGCTCTTTTACCCAATTTTCCTCACCCACGCGCACCTTCTTACGACTCATACACGTTCAACGCCGGTATACGCTGACAAATGTAAAATTTCAACTTTTTCTTTTTAAAGGATCAATAACTAAACTAGACTTTTTTCGGCACTAGAAGGCCAAAATCATGGGGATTATAATTTAATCCAGACACATTCTGAACATTATGCATTTTTCTTGTAGATAGTGTACACCTGTCACGGCATACTTCCAGAATCGAGTAAATAAAATAATCTTTTCACTGGACTGTAAAAAGCTTTCAAAGCTTTCACCTTTCCTCTTTCTGAATAACGCTCGTTTCGCTAAAGTTTTATCCGCTTTGCGAGGAAAACTGTGCAGTCACGGATACATGACAAGGGCGGTTCCGTCGACCTCCAAAAGATACTTTTGTCGTTTATAAAATATATTAACTTTAGGAATCTTCACGTATACTTATCTCCTTTCACACTACCGACGAATCCTATATGGTAAATGTAAACTGATTTATTAGGAAGTCAAATAAATTGAACAAAAACAATAACCAAAAACAGGAAATCAATGAAAAGGTGTTCCAATACTTACTGTTAATTTACGACAAATACTATACTAATAAACGAATAAAATTAAACTTTCACTATCCTTTTATTTATTAGTCAAAACGTAAATTATAATAACACAATTCAAAAAAGGTGTCTTTTACTGCGACTGTTCAGCTCCGCGTCGTTCTCAACACTCCCTTCGTCCCAAAAAAAGGGGGTTTAAAATTTTCCCAAGGCATTCTTCTCTCTTTTCATCATCTGATATTTATCTTGATTGTTTCTTCAGTACCTGAAACTTATGAAAACAAAGTGAGACAGATGGAAAGGGACAAGATGGAGGTATCAACTGCAAGAAGGAAATTAGATATCACTCTTAATGACTCACTCATTTTCCATCAACATAAGGGAATTCCCCTTTATTGTTGGATTTCTTAGAACCTATATTTAAGTCGGCTAATGATGGTCAAGGTCAACCATTAGATATAATAATTCACCAGGTGCACGCTTCTTCGGTTGGAAGCAAAAAAGGTGGAGTTTAGTATTTTGAAGAAGTACTTTGATTGGTGCTAATTTTTATTGCTAATTGCAATGAAAGTGAGTACGGACGCATTGTAGAGAGAGATCTAAGAGGGTCAGTTTATAGTCAACCTTCTGATGGAAATTTTGAAATTGACAGGTAAATTTTTCTTGAAACATATATATCTATTTAATTATGATCGGGCATTATTTAGAATACTACACCTAAAAATAGTTAATAATATATAATTGACAAAATTATATGTTTTCTTGAACAGATGAAATGGACCCAAGGAAATATTTGTCATATTTTGTTTTTCCAGAATTTCACGATGGATCTTAGGCATCAACACTCACGCACGTTCACTTCCCCTTTATTACCTATGTAAAATCAACCTTATCTGTTTTTAATAAATTGTATATATGTGTACTAAAGTTTCTCATTGCATGAAATACCCTAATATGCGAATTTAATTTAGTTTTGCATATTTAACAGGCATAAAAGTACATAATTACGCTTTTCTTCTTTGTATTTAAAGATTTTGTCTTACGAAAAAGTTCAGTCAAGAACGAGTAACTTGTGAATGTAGCATATATAAACTACATATTGTAAAGTTTAATAATTTATTCTAAAAAATAATCGAATATTGATAGATTGTCAATTATTATGTCAGATGATATTGAATTAGTCTTTGATAAACACTCAATATAGTGACATCTCATCTGATAAAGATTGATTCTTATATACTAAATATAAGCAGGGATATAAAAAATTATGAGAATAGCAGTCTGAATTTTTGTGTTACTTATTTTTCATTTATCGATAACTTTTGAATTATTTAACTGAGTTTAATGAATCCAATGATCATTGTTAGGTAATTTGACATATTTTTTATTTTTTTATTTATTTATACACGGGTTTAAAGTAGCCCTTAAGTACATAAGATAGTAAAAAGAGTAGAAACAATCAATTGTAACGCCGCATAGTCGGATTCATCCTCGCTGAAAAAGATCGATCGCAGGTAAATAACGATTAATCTCAGAAATTTACAAAAATTAAGTCTAACAGAGAATTATATTCATTAAAGAAAGAATTAATCTGGATAAGATTTAAATAGTCTAGAGTGTCAACAACAGTAGAAACAATAAACGCACATCAGTATAATTTGACAGAGTTGCGTTAGGTGGTAAATAAAACGTACCTAAGATGTAATGTTGATCGCTAAGAATTATGCACTG
Organism: Ganaspis brasiliensis; assembly: GCA_037103525.1. Lineage (NCBI taxonomy): Eukaryota > Metazoa > Arthropoda > Insecta > Hymenoptera > Figitidae > Ganaspis > Ganaspis brasiliensis. Next base: position 1,173,866 of record JAZKLR010000372.1, on the reverse strand, counting down.
CAATAAGCACTCCACTCCCACGTAAACAAAAAATTGTACGTGGACTCCTATCCGTTCAAAAAACATTGTAATTAACGAAATCCAACTCAATTTTATAGCATCTGAAAAACAAAAATTAATTCTTTTAATTTGTATAAAAAAAAAAAGTTAAAGAAAATGTTTCTTTGGATTTTTTTGTCAATTTCGACCATTTTTATTTTATTTTTAAAATCGCAGTAATAATTATTATTCTTTTATCTTTAACTAAAAAAAAAAGAAAACATAAATTATAATTAAACGAATAGAAAGTAATTTCTATTATAATTTTTGCCGGTTATTTTACACAATTTATTTTTTGTGTCTCGCAATCATTATTAAATATATTCAACACTTACGTTCTTGCAGGCCAGAGAAAAGTGTTTCAATTTTTATCTAAGAAATTCTCCAAAGCTTAGTGAAATAGACGGTCATAATATTTAATTTAAGTAGATCTTTTATGGCCCCTTTACATCTCTCATTATCACTCTTTATTTATGCGAAGCATCGCGTAAATGTTAGCAAGGTATTACTCACAAAGTGAGTAATTACTTTTTCCCGTAGCTTTCGTCGTAAACTGATCCGGCTGACTTTTACCCTCAGCACGTAAGGATAATTTTTCTTCGAGTATTTAGGAATTTGCTACGCAATCTGGAGAAATTCTCCAATCTGGAATTTCAGAGTAGTTGGGGAAAAATGAAAATACTTTGACGACTGTTCAAGTCAACAATAATCTTTAATAGCTGCTGCTTGACTCAACTCGAATCCAGAAAACAATTCCTTTCTCAAGCTCATTTTGCTTTCAGCGGCATTAAGCTTTCAGGTTTTGTTGACCTGTTAAATATTTGACGCCAAAAAAAGAGTTGTAAAAATCTTGTCCAAATCGGGTCAGAAACAAGTATTACGCACTCTGCCATTTTTTCCAAGCTGTGAAAAACAAGAAATAGGCAATAAAATGCTGAAAGAGGAATAGCTTCAAGCCAAGCGATAGCCCTGGGACCTCGAAGGTAATATGAACCGAAGGCAATATTGCATTTACGGCGCAAGTATGATCGCGAAACGCGGCACTCACGATAAACTGGGATTTTCCTATGACAACGTATGCTGCTGCATACAATGTAGTTCGAATTTATTGTCCAACTTAGTTGACAAGAGTGACCTTCTTAAACAAAATTAACCCCCTAAATCTCGAAAAAACTTTCCTGCAAGATCTTCAACTTGCTGACGCTTTATTAAACATCGTATTTTGCAGAAAAGAGGGAACAAAGATTTAATAAAATTACAAATTTAAGGTAAATTTTTTTTCAAATATATTATTACATAAATATATATTAAATACATTTTATCTAATTTCTGATAATTGAGGCGACTAAGTCAAAAGGTAATAAATTTAACCTCACCTGCTTTTTTACTTTCAAAATAATTAAACAGAGAAATGACAGAAGTAAGGCAACTGTACAGGAAATTCGGTGTCAGTATGAATTAAAATGTCATTCACCAACTGAACGATATAAAAATTGAGGTTGTTTTCTAAAAATACTTGTATTTAAATTACTACTTTTCTAAAATCGAATAGAATTGATAATTATATTTGAAAGAAAAGGAATTCGTACATTGCTCTGGCTCAGTATTCATAGGTTTCGTACTTGGCTTTAACACCTTAGAGAGTTGTTTCTTTCGCAACAAAACCCAATAAATTCTATCTATCTATCAATCTATCTGATTCTCCTTTCCAAGTATTCCCCAAGAGAACGTAAACACTAGAGCAAGAAGCGACTATGCCGAGTTGCCATCCCATTCTTTTACGTGAACTGGTTACCCGCTAAATTGAAATCTCTTACGTAAATCATGTTGGAGCAATGGCTTCCAAGGGTTTCTCGCGGTTCTGGACCGGTGGGTACTTAGCCGCATTGCGGGATACCGGACTGTTCTCTGCACCCTTTACAAACTCTGCAAATCCTTGATTTAGCTCTCCTCGAAACATATTCGTTTGACAACGTGTTTCGAACGAATTTATGATCATTCTATCTTACGATATGAAAAAGTTATTACGTGTAATAATATTCGTGACTTCTGCTCGTTTATTCTATTTATAGCTCAAGTTGGTCATTGCAATTTCTATCGTTATATGTAATAATGCTTTATTTATAATATTATAAATAACTTTAATTTGTATTAATTTTTTTAAAAAATCCCGCACGTGCTTGTAAGATGTAATCCGGGAATCTTAAAAATAGGGTTTCATACCCCAGATTCCATAATCCATATTTGGAAACTAGAATTACACTACCCGAATTCTAAATCATGGATTTAGCAATAAGGGTTCTACATTCCGGATCTAGCAACTAGGTTTGCATAACCCGGATTTAGCAATTAAGGTTCTATAACCTGAATTTAGCAACTAGGGTTCCACAATTTAAATTTCTTAACCCGGATTCCACATTCTGGATTTAGTAATTAAGGTTTCACAATCCGAATTCTACAATCTTGATTTATCATATAGGGAACCGCAACCTGAATTCCACAACCCGGAATTAGCCAATCTGCATAAGGGAATTCCCCTTTATTGATGGAATTCTTAGAATCTATATTTAAGTTGGCTAATGATGGTCAAGGTCAACCATTACATTTAATAATTCACAAGGTGCATACTTCTTTGGTTGGAAGCAAAAAAGATGGAGTTTAGTATTTTGAAGAAGTAATGTGATTGGTGCTATTAGCAACTAGGGTTCCACAATTTGAATTTCTTCCCGGATCCCACATTCTGGATTTAGTAATTAAGGTTTCGGAACCCGAATTCTATAATCTTGATTTATCATATAGGGAACCGCAACCTGAATTCCACAACCCGGAATTAGCCAATCAGGTTCCATAACCCAGAATTAGCCAATCAGGTTCCATAACCCGGATTTAGCAATTAGGGATCCATAACCTTAATTCCACAACCCGAATTTAGAAACTAGGGTTTCACATCCTGAATTTAGAAACTAAGGTTCCATAATCCGGATTCCACAGCCCAGATTTAGCAACTGGAGTTCACCCCTCCTATTCCAAAACACGGATTTAGAAATTATGGTTCCATAACCCGGATTAAGCAAATTGGGTTGCGCAACCTAAATTCAACAATCTGGATTTGGCAATAAGGATTCTATAACTTTTATTCCACAACTCGGATTTAGCTTCTAGGGTTCCACCACTAATTCGAGTTTTGGAATCACGATTGTGAAATTTAGATTATAGAATCTATACTTCAGAATTCGAGATGTGGAATTCTTTATGTGGAATCGGGATAAGAAAATTCAGATTCAAAAATCTGGAATCTAGAATCCGGAACATTGAATTCAGGTTGTGGAATCCAGGATGCGTGATCTGTTATCTACAATCCAGAATCCGGGTTGTAGAATGCGGCATCAAAAATCAAGGATCCAGGCCTAGAAATTCTGAATCTGAAATTCCCGATTTGAAATCCTGGTTCTGGAATCGGGGTTGTGGAATTTAGTTTGCGGAATCTAGCTTTAATCATCCAGGTTCGGAAATCAGGTTCTATAATTCACTTTTTGTGAAATTCGGGTTATCAGTTATGGTACCTGTAATATAAAATTCCGATTGTGGAATTCGGAATCTTTACTTCATAATTCGAAATATGGAATTCTGAATGTGGAATCGGGGTTATAAAATCCTGCATTTGGAATCCGGAATGTAATAAAATTCCGATTGTGGAATTCGGAATCTTTACTTCATAATTCGAAATATGGAATTCTGAATGTGGAATCGGGGTTATAAAATCCGGCATTTGGAATCCGGAATGTAGAATTCGAATTGTAAAATCCGTTACTTGAAATCCGAAAAAAACAACAGACCTCCAGTTGAAAGTAGATCCAATTCTATCTTTGTCAACTGCATCTGAAAAATCGATGTTAAAAATATTATCAACATTAAATTAATTACCGTTGACTGAAAAGTTAAAAATTAAACAAATCCAACTTTCGATCAATAAAAAGAAATATCAATTTGAAATAATTGAATTTAAAACCGTTTTAAATCATCATTTAATTAAATGTTTAGTAAAAAAGTTTCGTACCTATCTCTTCTTTAATAATCCTATCCATAATAATGATCTCATGATTTAACCAAAGGATCAAAAATTGTTTTACAAGGGCTTAATGTATTATGAATATTTATCGTCAATTTATGTTTAAATCATACGATGTGATAATTTCAAACAGTTAAATCTTTAATGAAACCAATATTTCAAAATGACGTTTTTAAATACCAGAATGAAATCGACATTCAGCGGTAAATTATCATTTCTCGTATTAATGGTCAATTTAAATTATGTACTTCACATTTATCCTGTACTTTTAGGAAACTTTGACACTTTTTAAATATAATTAATTACATCCGTTTAATCCGTTTTATAATCTTATAATTCGAATTTTTATTTCTCATTCTTTCCAAACTTTACGACAGTAATTCAATTTAAAAAATCATCATCAATTTTGAAACATTAACAAGTTTCTAAAAGATTTGATTTTCTCTGAGAAGGAAACGATTCTTAAGTAGGAAGTAAAGCTTTTCTCCTGAAAGAAAGAAGTAACCGAAGTTTTAAACGGTACGTCTGATGGAGAACTAAAACTCAGTTCCTTTCGTTCTCTCAGCGTTTTCGGTTTCTTAAGGTAGCCCGATTTCGCTGTTGTAACATAAATACGTTAGAAGACGGCTTTCAGTGTGACGATCGTGACAGACTTTGGAACGAGTTACCCTAGAGAGAACTAATCTTTCACCTCCGTTTGCAACAACTCGCGTTTCTCAGGCGCTTAATCTTTCACGTAGATGTATAGTAGACTAAAGTACTACTTAAATGTGAAGAAATGTTTTAAATCGACAATATAGAGAAGAGTTTCTTTAAGTGAAAAAGATCGGGATTTTAAGAAATTAAAAACTGAGCGTCATCTAATCCGATGGTCTTTTACCCTTGTAATAAATTTCTAATATTCAAAAATTAATTATTTAAATAATAAAGTGTTAAAAGGATCAATAATTAAAGTAGAATTAATTGCCGCTTTTGAAATCAGTCTCGGATAATTAGGATCCGATAAGGAGCAAAAACTAATACGCTTTGTTTCAGCATTCTTTGTGTTTATTTATTTTTTATAACGAGATGTAATTATTAAGCAAGAAGAATTCTTGGGTGTGATGCGCCAATTTATATTTTAATTGTTTTAATGCTACACAATTTTAGAGAAATAACTAAACCGAAATACTAAATTATTATTATACACCAAACTAGCTCAGATTTTCAAATATGAAACCGCGATGAGGGGTAGTTAAGAGCAACATTAAATTAAATAAAGAGAAGAATATTATTTACCATAAGTAAAGAAGATTTATTAACACAATTATTTCCGTTAAGGAGTGAATGATAAATATAATTATGAGGTTTCATGGACTAGGCACAAAAGTTTCATTGACCACTGCCTGAAGACTGTATTACAAAATTAAGGTAGAGACGACTCCAGCAAAACAAAATCAAAATTAATAATGGGGCTCACCTTTATATCGGCTTACGCCTTGGTGACTCCAAACACACAATTGACATTTTTTTATAAGATTACATTAAACAAAGAGTTAGTATTGACACAACCAGTTACAATCACCACCAGTCTCGACCTGTGCAAATCACGAGAACTCAACTGACGATAAACCGGTTGTTTTCAGGAGAGGTTTTGTCACAGTTTTTCCTCTCCACTGGCGAGGCAATATACTGGGTGGTCCAGGCAAATGCGAGTACTCCTAATTTCAAGCCGTTCTGTAGACGCAAAAACACTTAGACAATATATACAAAAGTACTAAATTCTAGGAACTCCCTACGGAGGACACTCATTGTGCCTATAAGGTCTTTAAAACAAATGTACAATAACTAATATAAAATTTAGTACAAAAGGCATTTTTATTTTGTACTAGGTAATTTTACCTCATCGCAAGTTACAAAAGGATCAATAATTAAATTAGAATTTGATTTCTGTTTCTCGATCTTCTTCAGAGATTAATAATCTTCAAAAATCAACTCGTCTCAACCAAAAGAGAATAACAGCTTAATTTATTAGTGTTTCCTTTGTCAGTGATCCCTCAAGTTTAAGTTGCAAAGACCCCTGTCAAAGCGAATAGACGAAATAAACTCTGTGAACGAAACTTGTTCTTGGGGGATTTTCATCAAATGTTCGACTATTGGCGAGAAAAGTTGTTGGGCAACTTTCTGCTGAACTGAAGTTGAGAATTAATCAAGTGAGTGCTCATTATCGTTTGTCGGGAATAGCTCCGTGTGAAATCAGCAACATAAATGTTGTTGGGGAACATTTGCGGCAAAATTCTCGACTCATTATGTGAGTAGAGTTGTTGGTTGTCCTCATATCCTTATACGAGGAAGGCGGGACCAACAGGAAGCGATGGCGGAGGGCACGTGAAGCATAGTGGCGCATGCGATTCTCTCTTATAACCCGTGACGAAAAGAATTCCCCGGTATGGTAACGTTCAACCCCAGTTCCAGTCTCAGGACTAGTCCGCACCGAGATTCCGGCGCGAAGTGTCGTTTCCTTGTCGCGTTGTGCCAAGTTCTAGATGGATGTCGCTGATTCGCCTCGTCCTCCTAGTTCCAGCGATTCTCCTCGCTATGCTTCTCGTCCCGTCCCATGTGGAAGGTTAGTGACGTCAAACTTCGTGACTCGTTAACAAGTTCCGCCACATGAAAATAAATAGAGTACCAACACTGATAAAGGTGCGCTTTATCATGTTGATGTGCGCGCTCCCGGGTACCATTCATCATCCTTCGTGATTAGTCAAAGCGAATTAGAACCTTGGAGAGAAAATATTATTTTCCAAGTCAGCCAACTCTTCTTCTGCCTGCCGAGGATCAAATTAACTTTCTTCAACCCCTTCCCATTTTTCGCTGACAAATCAACTTAATACAAGCCACACGCCGCAAGAAACCACCTGTTTTTATCAAACGCACCACTTGCCGCTAATTTTTGTCTGCAGTTTTTCAAAACTCGGTGAACTCTCATCTAAAGTGGATAAAATCTAATCTAATTCGCGGATTAAAATAAAGGTGTTAATTTGCAATTGGTAACTGGGGAATGAGTTTCCTGGACTTGTGAATGATAATTCGATTTTGGGAACAACAAATACGATTATGTAATTTGGTAAAATTGAGATCTGAAATCAGAAGTTGATTTTTAATTATTTTTCTGTGACAGTGTTTATGTTTTTAAATCAAGCTTATGGTGTTTATTTACCTTTAATTAATTTTTCATTTCTTCTCTTCTTGAGAAAATCTGAATGAGATAATCAATGAAAACATTTTAAGAATGGATTATAAATATATTCTTGTGAGAAAATTCTCTGAAAGAGTAGCTGATATTATTACGATTTTTTTCAATCTTGAATGCGCAATTTAACAAAATTTACATTCGGGGAAAAAAGTGATGGATAAAGGAATTTTCAGGTTATTCGATTTGGACAATTTTATTCTGGGGAAAATATTCCGACTTATCGATTCTGACAATCGTAGAAAAATATAAAAATAACGAATCTAAACTACAAAAAAAAAAAACTGAAAAAATAATTGAAATTTTTGCTAAATAACTATTTTCTCAATTTTACAAATAACTTGTGTTTACATTTTAAAAATAATCTTAATTTTCTAAATTATTGATTTGTTTTTTTAATTAGCTTTATTTCCTTAATTGTTTAACTTACATTTGTCGTAAATAAAAAGAGTCAAAGTTTAAAAATATTAATTTCTGTCCGAATGTGTCACGTGTATGTTTCTTTAATTATTGTCCTGACGTTGAAGATTATTGACTAGAATTAATTATTGACGTAGTTTTCTTGGTATTCAGAAAACAGTTGATCTCGCTACTAATGAATAATTAAATTTTGACATAGAAAGCAATCCAACTGTGAACAGCAAACTAATTTACTTCTGAGGTAAAAAAATAATTCCATTCTAAATTACAAAAGTAATCTAATTTGAAAGTAATAAGAATAAATCCATGCGGAATTACCAACTAATCTAATTTTCTATAAAAATAACTGAACTCTGAACTAAAAATTACTTCTATTTGAATTATAGATGCGAATTTTTTAGTTGTAACAAAATGAAGATTATTTCGTTAATAATTAATTGAATCTGAACTACTTAAGATTTAAATTGTAAATATACATACATGCAAATATAATTTAGATTTAAATTAAAATTGCATTCAGGTCGGAATTTAAATTTAATTAAAATTAATTACGAGAAATAATATTTTATAATTATGTATATTAAATTTTGTATAATATATTATATATTTTAAATATAATAATTATATAGAATATTAAATTTTTTAAAAATATATCTTTGTATAAACACGATATTTTAAAAAAAACCATTTTGCCCCGTGTCATTAAAATTAAATCAAAGTAATCAGTATTTCTTTTAATTAATAATATTTTTTTTAAGTTTAAACGCGTAAAAAGTAATTCATAAACAAAGTTAAATAAAAGAAAATGTAATTTTAATTTTTAACAAATTTATGTATAAAAATTAATTATAATCTAATTATAAAAATTTCGGTTGAAAATAATTCAAATATTAAAATGTTATTTTTTACAGTGGTAAATAAAAACATGTTCAGAAAAAGGTATAGAAAATTTCTTTTTACAAAAAAGGAAAAAATGTGTTGAAAAAATAAAATCAGAACTGTCAGAGAATCTGTAAAGCAGGTCAGGAAAATATCAAAGGACATTGTAAAAATATTATACGTACCCTCAATCTGACACATAGGAAAAAAGTAAATTGCAAAAATAAAAATTAACCAAGTACCTTTTTTCCATCAATATTTCAAAACTTCATTAACCCTATTTGACAAAAAAACACATCATATCTTAATTACCCTTTTATTATTCCCAAAGAAATTTTGTCTCGTTTTGTTTATTTTCTTTTGTTTTTGTTTTCGTTCGTTTTTCTTTTTTTTTGTCCTTTTTTTCACAATTTTCTTTTTTTCCTCTCGATTTTCAACATAATTATTTCAGTTTCAGAATTTTTTCTCGTTATATAACAATTACTCGCATTGTACATTTTTTATAAAAGAAGTGAGAGCAAATTTTTCAAACACCGTACAAAAAATCCTAAATGAAGTCATTATTTTCTTTGCAAAAGAAATTTTAAAAGAAATATTCCCGGCAGAATGTTATATCACGGCAAATTTGTTGCGAAATTGCTTGATATAAATATAGCTAGGAAATCATTTCTTGTTAAATAAAAGGAAAAAATGTTAGAGTCATTATCTGAAGAGAGAATAAGAGAGGAAGGGATTGTTTGAGAAATTTTCTCCGTGAAACACATTCTGTAATATTACGTAAAATTGACAAATAACTAAACAAAACGAAAATTTCCAAGTTTCTATTAAACCTTAAAAAAATAAAAATATACTAGAATACTAATTTAACAAATCCATACAATTTCACCTGATTAAACTTTAAATAAATATTAACAACCCTTGGAACATAATTGAAATCAATTTACAGTTTATTTAAAAATCATCTGCTTTACATAATCAGATAAAATTTATACTTGTTCCGAAATAAATATTTCGGAAACCAAATGAGAAATAGAAAGAAACATCTACTGAAGTAATTGACGATCCGTAACCAATAAAAAAAACGTCAACAACTTGTGCAGTATCTCCGGGCAAAGCCAGATAAAAATAGCGGGAATTTAAAAATTTGTTAATTTTTGATTTTAGGAAAAAATTAAGGGATAATGTAAATATATTTTTCTAGAGAAGCACAAATAATTTAAAAACATAAAAAAAGATTTTATTATACATATATGTATTTAAATTAATTATTTTGATTTTCTGAAAAAAATTAATTTACTATAGAAGTATTTACCGTTGAAGATTATAATTAGGTTAGGATAATAATAACAGGCTATTTAATAGAAAGTTGCTTTATGTAATTCCCAATATAATTGTACTAAAAGTTACCTTTGAAATAATAGTATTAAAAAGATTAATTTAGCAATCAATAGTAACAAAAATTTAAAACTATTGATATTTTTAAAAATTGAAGTTTTATAAGACAAATTTTGTCCTGATTTAACTTATAATGAATTTACTCGAAAATTATTTAAATTTGCATTAATGAGACAAAAAGGACTAAAATTTCCAGGTTTGAAAATTATTACTAAAAATTAGGAACGATTGAGATTAAAAATTAAAATATTGGCAAAATATCATTTCAATTTTTAATTAATTAGAGGCAAAAACAATTAAAAGTTAAATCAATTGGTAATTGCGATTTATTACATTTATGATGAATTGAGAAAATAATTAAATTAAAATCTGAAAAAATTAATATAAAAACTAATAAAATTATTTAAATTTTCTTCAATAAAATATGTCATTTACTGAAATTGGGATAAATTTTAATTTGCTTTAATTGAATTTGAGGTTTCTTAAAAACAAAACAAACTAAAATTTAAATTCTTTAAAATTTGAATGCAATTAATTTCGACTATTTAAAGTTTAAATGAATCAAAAATTTGGAGCTGTTTAAAGTCTTAGTTAATAAATGTTTTGACAATTTAGAATTTATTAAATTCATCAAAATTTTGATAAATGGGAGTTTGGATTAAAAAACTGAAAAATTAAAAGAAACAGGTTTGAAATTAACTGAATAGATGTAATTTAGGTGACAAATTTACGAAATAAGTAAAAAAAAATTTATGGTATAAAAAGTGAAAAAGTGACAGACATACTGACAGACATACAGACATACTTTGGAACTCTGTTAATTAAATACTAATAATAATCTTAGATATTCTTCTTGTGATAATTTCACCGAAGTAGTTATAGAATAGTCCTCATCTCCGACTAGAAACCCGCATGCAGAATAAATAATTAATTTTAGAAAAATTTTTAAATCATCTTTTTCATAAATGTCTAGAATTTTAATTTCTTATTAAAAACAAACTAGTTAGAAATTAAGGTTTAAAAAATTTATTTAAATTAAGAAAATTAGATTTAAACAAAGAAAATTCGGTTTTTAGTTTAAATAGAGTTTATTTAAAATTAGATTAAACTGAATTTTCGATAAATAAATTGGATAAATTGGATTTAGAAGCGGTAACAATTTTAATGAATAAATGTTGTATAAAATAAAAATCAGAATTCGGTGAAATTTATATCATTTGAAAAGTGAATAATTTAAAATCTGAATCGATTTTCTGTATTTTACATCTTTTTTAAATACAAAAACCACGAATAAATCAAACCAATTAGATTATTTGGAAAAAAAGACGAAAGCAATTAAAAATTGGGGAAAGTAATTTAAAAAATCATAGAAATATTTTGAAACTAAAGAAAATAATTTAAATTTAAGAAAATTACTTGAAAATCTTAAAAATAAATTGAAAAAAATTGAATAATGAAAAATTAGGGAAAATAATTAAAAATTGAAAAAAAATGATTAAAAATTGAGATAAAAAATATAAAATTAAGAAAATAATTAAAATTTAAGAAAATTATTGATAAAGTTACATAATATACTTTAAATAAAGAAAAATATTTTTAAAATTTCAGAGAAATACTTAAAACGTTCCGAAGTTCATTAAAAAAAGGAAAATTATTAAAAATTAGAAAATAAATGACACAAGATAAACATAATTTAAAATTAACCAGAATAATTTTTAATTTAACAGAAATAATTAGAAACTTTTTGTAAATTACGAAAAAGAACGATGGTAATTGAAATTTGAAGAAAATAATATAAAAAATATTATAAGTAATTGAAAATTGAATGAAATAATTGAAATCTCAGATGAATAGTTTAAAGTTTTAGAAATTTTAAAAGAAATGAAAAAAATATATAATAAATATTGATATAGGATGAAACAAGTTTTTTAATATTGAAAATTATTGGGAAAATGATGAAAATAGTTAAACTGATAATTAAATTAGCACATTTGATGAGTTATGTCTTTCCATTGTTTGAAATTATAAATTAACTTAAAAATTCGATATTGAAGAAATTAATTGTAATCTGAAAAAAATTACAATTTAAAAAACAAAAATCATGTTTTCTAAAAATATTTAAAGAATGACAAAAGAAATTGAAAATTAATTAATAAATAATTAAACTAATATGATATTGAAGAAAATTATATAAAAATTGTAAAAATAATTGCAAATGAAAAAAAAATTAAAAATTGACGAAGTAATTAAAATTTGTGAAAAATAATAAAAAACAAATTTAGGAAATTAATTGAAAAATAATTACTATATCTATAATTAAAAGGTAGAGAAAATAATTAAAAAAAGATAAAACATAATTAAAATTGAAAAAATAATTAAAAAATGAGATAAATAATTGAAAATTGACGAATTCGATTGAGGAATAGTAAAAATAATTAAAAATTGAAGAAATTGATTGCAAAATGATAACAATAATAATTGAGATTTTTGGAATTAATCAACAAATTTTCAAAATAATATAAAATTCGTGAAAATAATTGCAAATTAAAAAAAATTGACGAACGTAATTGATACTTAAGAAAAATAATTGAAGAATGATTTAAACATTAAAAAGTGGATACATTAACTTAGATTTAAGATAATAAATAAAAAATTAGGAAGTTAATTCAAAAATAGTTAATATATCTAATTAAAATAAATTTTTACATTTTTCTACTACTTTCCTCAATTTCTAATTACTTTTATTAATTTGGCAAAACTTTTAAAAATTTTAATTATTTGTATTAAATTTCAATTATTTTTATCAACTTTCCATTATTTCTGCAATTTTTTTAATACTTTTATTTAATTAAATTTTTTTTAAGTAATTTTGTAATTATTTTATTTTTTTAAATTTATATTTTATGGTTTTTTCAATAATTTCCCTTAAATTTTATTTACTGTTATCAATTTTTCATTTTTAAATTATTTTCATCATATTTCAATTTTTTTTCTCAATCTTAAGTTGTTTTCAGCATATTTCAATTATGTTTTTCAATTTTGAATTATTTACCTGGATTGTTAATTATTATAATCATTTTCTAAAATTTAGTTTTTTCTAAGATTGTTAAGTATTTTTCTAAAATTTCAATTATATTCGTCAATTTTGCATTATTTTTGCCATTTTTTTTAATACTTCTATTTAATAAAATTTTGTAAAGTATTTTTGTAATTATTTTATTTTTTTTAAATTTATATTTTATGATTTTTTCAATAATTTCCCTCAAATTTTATTTACTGTTATCAATTTTTCTTATTTAAATTATTTTCATTATATTTCAATTTTTTTTCTCAATCTTAAGTTGTGTTTAGAATATTTCAATTATGTTTTTCAATTTTAGTTGTGTTCAGCATATTTCGATTATGTTTTTCAATTTTGAATTATTTTCCTGGATTGTTAATTATTATTATCATTTTCTAAAATTTATTTATTTCTAAGATTGTTAAGTATTTTTCTAAAATTTCAATTATTTTCATCAATTTCCGTTTATTTTTGCACTTTTATAATTATTCTCTTTTTTTAAACATGTATTCTAGGATTTTTTTAACTATTTCCCTCAAATTTTATTTACTCTTTTCAGTTTTTCATATTTTAATTATTTTTATCATATTTCAATTTTGTTTCTCAATCTTAAATTACTTCCAGCATATTTCAATCATTTTTTACAATTTTTAATTAATTTTATCATTTTTCAATTATTTTTTTCGGTTGTTAATTATTGTTCTCATGTTCTAAAATTATTTTTTAACATTTATAAGTATTTTTCTAAATTCTCATTTTTTCAATTAATTTTTAAGATCTTCATGTACTTTTCTCAAATTTCAATTATTTTTTTTAATTAAAAAAAATTTTCGTAATTTTTTCAATTATTTCTTTTAGATGTCATTATTTTTTACAACTTATTACTGTTTTTTTTTTCATATTTTAAATATTTTCTGATAGTTTGAAATTTTAAAATCATTTTTTAATTATTTTCCAAAATATATCTCTTTTAATTTTTTTTTGTCATTTGTTTTATAATTTCCAAAATTTTAAACTATTTATTTGACATTTCAATTATTTCATTCAATTTTCAATTATTTATAATATTTTTTAAACTATTTTCTTTAATTTTCAATTACTTTCGTTCTTTTTCATTTAACTTTTTCCATTTATTTTCTCTAAATTTTAATTATTATTTAATTTACAATTCTTTTCTCTAATTTTTCATTATTCAATTTTTACAATTTATTTTCCAAACATTTCTATGATTTTTTAAATTACTTTCCCCAATTTTTAATTGATTTCATTATTTTTTTTCACTTAATTTGCAAAAATTTAAATTATTTTGTTGAATTTCAATTATTTTTTGTAATTTTTGTTTAGTTCTAAAATTTTATAAATTTTAATTATCATTTATTGTATTTCAGTTATTTGTTTATATAAATTTATTTTTAAAAATCATATTTAAAATATTTATAATTTCTGAAAATTTTTTTTTCTATTATGGTTGATTAAGGGCCCCGGGGCACTGCCCCACTTTGCCCCTTAACAGTAACGCCACTGCTAATTAGTAACAAATCCGATTTTTTCCACGAATAGTTCAAAATTGAAGCAGAAAGAAGTAAGTAAAATGTAAAGGACTTTTTAAACTGTTTAATAAAAACGTAAATAAGACAAAGTTAATGACTCAATCTTGCCGCAAAATATAGTATATAAGATAGAAAGAAAACAGGGGGAAAAAAAAAATAGAAAGCGAGCGCAACAAGCGAGCTTTCGCAAGCTCAGTCCCTTTACATCAAGGAAAGTAGTGAACTGTCTCTCGGTGTATGTTTTACTTTAGTGCGACCCGAGTAAAAGGGATCCTTGTTTATTTCCTTTCTTTTACATTCTTTTTATTTTTCCTCTGCTTCTTGCTTCTTTATCTCGCGTAATTTATCGAATGAGCGTCAAATTGCCCAGGGCCATAGCCACATCGTGAACAGGGTCGACTTAATCGAGGGGCGACCCTGCCAGGGTCAAAGTTCCTCGATTTTCCTCCGGCGACAGAGACTTGACAAAAAAAATTCTCAGTTTGCGCAAGGAACTTGGTCTCTTACTCTACTCTCGATTAGGTTAGGTCGCCAGTCAAGTTGGCTCTTTTTTTTTCTTCTTCTGCCTCAGTCTAGTCGACTACCATGATTGAGTCATCGGAATTGACGTGAACTATTGTTCGGATAGTCCATTGTGTGGAGCACTGGCCATTAATATACAATACGTGATCAACTCTCCACGGTTTAGAATTTCATTCAATGACTACCCTTCATATCATTAATCAAAGACGATAGAAAATTGATTGCAATATGTTATATGAAAATCGAAAAGCTGACGTTTCCTTTTTATGCAAAACATTCCTTGTTATTAATTATCCTCGAGTTTATTTCAGTTAAATTAAAGAAAAACCACTTTGCCCCGGGGTCATTGAAATTTTATTGAAATAACTCGTTTTTCGTCTAATTATTACCATTTTTTCTGTGTAAAAAAGATATTAAGCTTCTTTTTTTTTACATTCTCCCGAAAGTTGACGGAAAATATTCCAAAGCAATTTCAAGTTTATTCTCTACTTTTTATCATTCTCAGACGTAATTTCAGCTCATTAAAAGTCATAAGGGTTCTTACTGAAACTTTTCCCAGACATAATTGAAATTATTTGAGTGCTCACATTTAACGAAATCTATAAGCTATTTAAGTTTCCCGCGGCTTTTAAATCGAGTAAAATTTCTGAGAAGAGGTTAGTAATTGTAAAAATTGAACAGAAGATGAAAAACTTTGATTATAAAGTCTTGCTGGATACAAAGAATAGAATTATCAAAATTCAAAATGTCTAAAAACAGAAAACTTTGTTACATCATTTTTTAGTAGGGAGGTTAAAAAATGTATGGAAAAACCTAAAGTCGAAATTTTAATCCTTATATTTCCTAGGATTTCGAAAAAAATGCACAACTGTTTATTTTTTTGAAATAGAAAAATATTTAGAGATCGCTCACAACGATCAAAGTTTCCTATAAATTTTAAATGGGGAAAAACCAATTTTTCGTAGAAACGGTATAGAATCGTTGAAAATCAATATTTTTCAATCAGCAAACTCTGTTTCTCTTTAAGAGATTTTAAACTATATTATCAAATTTTTTATTTAACTTTTTTTCATGGAACCCCCGAAAACCCTAAAAAAATCCAAAATACAAAAACAAGGATTAATAAATATTTCTTAGTATTTTTTTGACATTTTTTTGTACGATTTTCAATAAATTGCATAAATATAGCTACTAACTAACATTAATTTTAATAATTGTTATGAATCTGATAATTTGTTTAAACAAATTATTATTGTTTAGTTTCTACTATTTATTCAATTAAAAGATACGGTTCCAAGTTCTTTTTAATTTTGCAACAATTCAAGATAAACGGTGTCAATTACTAACAACAAACTAAAACTAAAAATTCTGCCAATTGTTTAAACAAATTATTATTGTTTAATTTCAATATTTTATCAAATTTAGAAAGAGTTTCAACTTTTTTTTAATTTTGCAACAATTCAAACTGAATGATACCAATTACTATCTACCAACTAAAAATATCATTTCTATTAATTGCTTAAACAATTATTTATTGTTTAATTTCCACAGTTTATATAATTGAGCTACAGGGTTGCAACTTTTTCTTAATTTTGCAATTTTTCAAGCTAAATGATACCAATTACTAACAAGAAATTGAAGATAACAATTGTACCAAATGTTTAAACAAATTATTATCGTTTAATTTAAACTTTTCATCAAATTTAACGACAGAATTACAATTTTTTCTCAATTGGGCATGTTTACATTTTTAGAAAAGTAAAATTGAGTGTAAGACGTTTAAATGTCAATCTTACTTATCAAAGATAAAAAACAGGCAAAATTGAGAAAAAGTTCATACTAAAAATAACAATTCTAACAATTGTTTAAACAAATTATTATGAATTATTATTAAAAATAACAATTCTATCAATTGTTTAAACAATAATTTGTTAAATTTATTTTTATTGTTTAAACAAATTATTATTGTTTAAATAATAATAATTTGTTTAAACAATAATAATTTGTTAAATTTATTTTTAATTGTTACTTTTAGTTTGATGATTATTAGTATTTTGTAACATTAAAATTGAAAAGAAGCAAAATTGAGAAAGATTTGCAACTCTTGCTTAATTTAATAAAAAACTGAATTTAAATAATAATAATAAGTTTTAACAATTAGTAGAAACGTTATTTTTTATTTGTTGTTAGAAATTGGTATAATTTGACTTAAATAGTTGCAAAATTGAGAAAATATTTTAACTCTGTAACTTAAATTGTTCAAAAATTGAAATTAAACAACAATAATTTATTTAAACAATTGGTGGAATTGTTATTTTTAATTTTTTTATTAGTATTTTGTAACATTCAAGTTAAAAAGTAGCTAACTCTAGAAAAATTTGCAACTCTTGTTTAAGTTAATAAAAAGGTGAAATTAAACAATAATAATTTGTTTAAACAATTTTTATAATTCTAGTTTTTGGTCTGTTGTTTGTAATTGGTATTATTTGTCTTTAATAGTTGCCAAATTGAGAAAAATCTGCAACACTTGCATAATTTAATAAAAAGTTGAAATTAAACAATAATAATTTGTTTAAACAATTCGTAGAATTGTATTTTTTTGTTTGTTGTTACTAATTGTTATCATTTCGCTTGAATAGTTGCGAAATTAAGAAAAAGTTGTAACTCTGTAGCTTAAACAATAATAATAATAATAATAATTAAACAATAATAATTTGTTTAAACAATTTGTAGAATTGTAATGTTTGGTTGCTTGTTAGTTATTAGGTTTATTTGGCTTGTATAGTTGCAAAATTGAGAAGAATTTCCAAAAAGGTATCATTTGGCTGAAATTGTTACAAAATTAAAAAAATTTTAACTATCCAGTTTAAGTTGTTTAAAAATTAAATTGAACAATAACAAGTTGTTTAAACAATTGGTGGAATTGTGATTTTTAGTTTGTTTATCAGTTTTTGGTAACATTAAACTTGAAAAATAGCAAAATTAAGAAAAAAATGGTAACTCTGTATCTTAATTTGATAAAAAGTAGAAATTAAACTATAATAATTTGGTTAAACAATTTGTAGAATTGTAATTTCAGGTTAGTCATTAGTACTAGGTATCATTTAGCTGAAATTTTTGCAAAATTAAAAAAGAATTATAACTCTGTAGTTTAAGTTGTTTAAAAATTGAAATTAAACAATAAAAATTTGTTTAAGCAATTGGTGGAATTGTGTTTTTTAGTTTGTTTATTATTATTTGGTAACATTTAACTTGAAAAGTAGCAAAATTGACAAAAATTTGCAACTCTTGCTTAATTTAATAAAAGGTTTAAGTTAAACAATAATAATTTGTTTAAACAATTATAGAACCGTAATATTTGGTTGCTTGTTATTTATAGGTTTTATTTCGCTTGTATAGTTGCAAAGTTCAAAAAATTCGCAACACTTGTTCAATTCAATAACAAGTTGAAACTAAACAATAAAAATTTGTTTATACATATTGTAGAATAATTCATTTTAGTTTCTTGTTAGTAACTGGTATCATTTGGCTAAAAAATTTACAAAAATAAGAAAAATTCCCAAACCTTGCTTTTTTTAATTAAAAGTTGAAATTAAGTAATAATAATTTGTTTAACCAATTGGCAATCGTAAGAATTATTATTTTTAATTTGTTATTAGTAACTGCTGACATTCGTCTTGAAAAATGGTAAAATTGAGAAAAAGTTGAACCCTGTTGCTTAATTTGATAAAAAGTGGAATTTAAACAATAATAATTGTTCAAGAAATTGATGGAATTGTTAATCTTCATTTGTTGTTTAGTGGTATCATGCAGCTCGAAAAGTAGCAAAAATTAGAAGTTACAACTCTGTTGCTTAATTTGATAAAAAGTTAAAATTAAACAATAATAATTTGTTTAAACAATCGGTAGAATTGTTTTTTATTTTGTTGTTAGTAATTGGTTACATTCGTCTTGAAAAGTTGCAAAATTAAGAAGAAGTTTCAACTCTGTAGCCTAATTTGATAAACGCTTGTAAATAAACAATAATAATTTGTTTAAACTATTTAACAACTACATCAAAAAATTGTTAAAAGCCTTTATTTATGCTATTAAATGAAAATAAAGCAAAAAATTGTCAAAAAAATCAAGAAATATTTTTTACCCTTGTTTTTGTATTTTTGCATTTTTTAAAATTTTTTGTGAATCCATAAAAAAAGTAAATATGAAAAAATAATTAAATAAAAAATTTGGTATTATTGTTTAAAGCTTCTTGAAGAGAAGCATAGTTTGACGATTAAAAAATATTAATTTTCAAAGATTCTATACTGTTTTTACGAAAAATTATGTTTTTTCCATTTAAAATACATGGAAAACTTTGAGCGTTTTGAGCAATCTCTAAATATTTCTTGATTTAAAAAATTTGTTTTTATTTTTTTTTTGGTATTTTTTTCATACAGAACAATCCTAAGAGTAGAGAGCATTAAAATTCCGACTTACTTAACTAATATTGACTAAACAATAGGCTAAACAATTTACCCTATTGTTTAGCCAATATGGTTAAAATAACACAATTTAGGCTGTTTTGAAGAAAGTGTTGTGCCTTATCGTGTTTATTGTGATAATTAGGTTGTTCAAGTTTGGGGTAAAATCGAATTGAGAGTCCCAAGGAAGCAATAGGGTACTTCGTGTGGTAGATATCGGGAGTGCTTTTTCTTCCTTTCTGTCTGACGAAACTCTTATACTATCTACTTCTTTCCTCTGTTCTCGACAGCATTGTCGACCGTTTCCTTGAACGGATCAAGCTTTACGAGCACCGACTTGGCGCAGCAACACGATCGAGTTCTTTACTAAAAGGTGAAAGTTTTACAACATTGAACGTTAAACATTTTACCTAGATGGCTAATAATCCAAAAGTGGTTACGAAAAGTTTACTCAAGCGAGAGTACTTTTTTCCTTCGTCCCTTGTTTCTCCAAGTAAAAGACGAGAATCGATTGTGCTGAATTTGCACGCAGTCCAAGTTAAACAACTTTAATAATAAAATCCGAAAAATACTACTTTCTTTATTGAAAATTACATCAATTTCGTACGCTTTCTTCTTCTTTTTTTTTATTAAACTCGCAACAATAAAAGGGCACTTTGCTGTGATTGAAATACTGTTCGTCGATTATTCAAAATCGTAAAATAAAAGAAATTCGAGTTGGAAGAATTGTAAGAAAACTTTTTGTTTAATGTATTTAAAGAGTTGTTGAAAGGTCAATTTTTCTCAAATCGACCTCTACTTAAAATAACCAATTCGCATTGAAAATAATTCTAACCAATTTTGTTAAGAAAAAAAAAAATTTATTCACAACATTTACACACGTATTTCAACTTGAACCTCATATTTTAGATTTTTATTAACAACACTAGACGCATCTTATCATGTACGAGAAACCTTTCATTTCCTTCTTTTTGCTTTCTTTATGCAGAACATAAAAAGCATTTAAATAAAGTAGTTATATTTCCTGAAAAGGAGGATGCGAAATAAGAAAAGGAAAGGGATTTTACGCAGCGCCGGAAATCCTTTCTTGAAAATATGGCTATATATTCTCTTCTTTGAGGCTGTTATTTTCTCCGACGATTTATTCCAAGCTCATCGTTCGCCGAGTATTACAATCTGGAAAACATCAAGAATTTTGCATATACAAAGTGTTTATTGAAAACACATCAGATATTAGAAAATCGATTCAAGGAAATTTTAGTTTTCGACAAAATTGCTCTTTTTATGTTTATTTTTACACAATTTTTAAAATTTGTTTTATATTTTTTAAATTTATATACTTTTTGATTCCCCATAGAGAGAGTTTTTTTTTCACTTTTTGAAATTGAATATTTAGTTACGAGCAGAATAGTTTTGGTGTTTATTATGAAAATTAAATTATTTCTGTAATGGAAGCACGTGACTAATGTTTATTACATTTGTCACCTGAACTACATTTTCATCTAGTTTCAAGTTACGCTTAATACGAATACCAGTATGAATTGCAAATATATTAACACAATTTACTTTTAAATGGTGACTAATTGAAGTTGATAAGAGCAGAATGTGGATTTTATTTAATAGAATCCGAACCTCGCCATGAAACTATCAATTGCTAAAGTTAAATATGAGCTGTGGTAATTATTGTTTGCACTTGAAGCTTATTATTGAAAATCCCCTTTCCACGAATATTATATTTGAGTCCGTTTATAATCCTCGTGAATTTGAAAATGATGCTGTAATTAACATTCTTTTAATGATAAAACGATAAATCTGCTTGTCAAAGTATCTATTTTATTATATAAAATACATTTGTCCAGTCTCATTAACGATTACCGCAGAAATTCCTCAACAATTCATAAAACGAAAATCATTCACAAAACTCGCTTTTCGGAAATTGGTTAATAAAATTGAGAAGTTAACTTTTAAATTGTGTCTCTGTGTTAAAATTATTAAAATACTTACTTATTAATTATTTATTAACGAATTAATTCGTGAAAATAAACAACGTAATCTTCAGACAAAGTCAGTCATTTATTTTGATGCAGCAAACATGTCGTCATTAATATAAAAAAGGTCAACGTTTTGCCAAACAGATATGTAGGACTTTTCAGGACAATAGAAACTAAACTTAATAAACAAAATTTTCCTAGACGTTAAACTAATTTTGTATGACAAAATTATGTTTTTTGACAATATATCATGTTGCCCGCAGTCAGACAGACCTCTTCTATCTGACCTGCCGGACAGCGGGGACCGTCTCTTTATATCCTTGGAGGTGGGAATGAGAGCCAGAGTGATTGGCGGATCGCGCTTAACGAATCAGACGTCAGACGCCGAGTGACCCCCACTACTTCGAGTATAAGAGGAGCGTCTCCGCGGCAAAGAACGACAGAACAATGAGAGAGGCGTAACTACGAGCATCATCGTGATTTTTTCTTATCACAATTTAATTACCAAATTAATTTAAATTACAATTACTCATTTTAAATCCATTAACAAATATCCAAGCTTGTTTCATAGGCTACCAAAATTTTCGCCTTTATCATACAGTGCGTTTATTTCAACTCTTTTAACTTAAATTTCTTTCCTTTAGTCGAACTGACCTGCCAGATGATGATAAAAATTTTTTATTGATCATAAAAATATATTTTATTAAAAGTAACAGATTTAAAAAATTTTAACTATGCGATCTCTATTTCAAAAATATTCATCCTATGTACTTCTTTCTTCATTTTATTTGTTGTTTATAAAACGTAATTGCGGAATAATGTAGCTTTAATACTCTGGGGGAAATTTTGAAAAACCTGATGACCTGCCGGACGGCGGTGAGCCCTTATATTCTTGGATGGGATGGGAGCCACAATGATTGGCGGTGCGCGTTCAACAAATCAGGCGTCTCGTCACCCCCACTACTTCGAGTATAAAGGAACCGTATCCATTAGCAAATTTCCAAATTTGTTTTATAAGCTTGCAAAATTTTCTCTTATAACATATAGGTCGTTCATTTCAACACTTTTATCCTTGACCTCTTTCCTTTCGTCGATCTGACCTGCCGGACAGCGGGAATCGTCTTTTTTATATCCGCAGAGGGGGGATGGGATCCGAAGTGATTGGCGGAGCGCGCTTAACAAATCACATGTAAGGCGCCGCGTCACCCCCACCACTTCGAGTATAAAAGGACCGTCCCCAATGCAAAGAGCGACAGAACAACCAGAGCTATGTAGCTGCCGACATCTTCGTGATTCGTTTTCATCACAATTTAATTACCAAATTAATTTAAATAACAATTGCTAATTTTATATCCATTAACAAATTTCCAAGCTTGTTTCATAAGCTTCCAAAATTTCCGTCTTTATCATGCTTATTTCCACACTTTTATCCTGAACCTTTTATATTCCAGATTAAATTCGCTTCTTATATTTTTATTAAAGCATTATCTACTTTTCAACGAAATTTCCATGATTAAGTAAAATATTTTCAAATAAAAGCCCGTCTCTCGCGTGGCAGCGCTTTTTTCTAAATAATAAAAATCCGAAGAGAGACCAGTATAAACAAACGTTCGTTAATTAGCCTCGTTGAGTGTATTTATGATTAAACAAATCAAAAAAAAAATTTTCCCGCACGTTAAGTACACAATTCTCACAATATATAAACGTGTCCGTAGATAATATAACTTCGTATTATTAATGGTAAAGTTTTAATCTACGAAGCATAGGAGGATTGACATCTATGAGTAAAATAAAACCGACTTTGTCATTACGTACCCTGTTGAGGGCAGGGTCTTTTGGTACTTATGCAGATTACAAATCGGCCTAGAGAACCTTTTATTTCTCTGCTCAGTGGACAAACGTGAATAACGTATATCGAACTTCCGTCCAACTAATTTATGGCGTTGGGATTAGGGGAGTAAAATAGAGGGAGACCGGAAAATGGCAATTCTGCAGTGCGGGTAACTATAGCTTCCCTCGGTTTCTCTGTCCTCGTGTCTCTTTCTCATCCTCTCTCTCTGCTCGTGACTCCCCACCCCCTCCCCTCTCTTCCGCCCAGTCTGCCAACCCCTTCTTTTGTCTCACCCTACTCCGCAAGTTCGAACGCTTAAGAGGTTAGCGTCTCTCGTTTGGCTGGGGTGAAATATCACTACTAAGAGAAAGAAACGGTCAACTCCCTCGGGCTTGACAAAAACACGGGTAATAAAACTCCAGTCTCTTCTATCCCCCCCCCACTTTCGTTTTGGGGTAGTGAACGTACCAAGGACGAGCGGTTCGAACGATTACCCGCTCTGGAAAAGTATCTGTGTGCATAACCTTTGTTAAAAGAGATTGCACTCCCTACTGATTCACCGAGGCATCGCTTCTATTTCACTGTGCGTCGCTGCACAGAATCGACCAAATCGTTATTCGATTTCAGAGAAAACGCTTTATCCCATGATCAGGACTCTTCTTATACGTTTCAGTTATCTATTGCCTATTCTATTAACGAGAACGGTTTCCATTCAACCACGGTTTTTCCACATTACTTTTTTTTCCAAGGGATGGGTCGAGAGCGTTGACGTTGAAAATGTCATAGAGAACTTTTTGATTGAAAAATTTTTCTGCCTTTCCACTCAACCTGCGAAATGCTTTTTCTGTCGCATTTTATTAGTTGATTATTATTAAAACGTTTCGTTTGGTAAAACAGCGCTCACTGGACTTTCTAAATAATTTTTTTTGTTGAGATTGGGGCACAGGTCGATTATGTTACTCGTCACTTGTCATTTTTTTAACTTTTACATTTAGAAAAAATGTCAAGAAATTTGGTATGCTGTTGATTTTGTGGAACTAATTTTAAAATATGGGGAAAAGTTTCTTGTGGAAGATGAAAGAAGAATTAGAATTTTTTATAAAAATATTCTTAGTTTGTTTACATTTTATTAAATTTTGAATTATTGTCATTTTTCTTAGATTATTTTTAAGTTTATCAGAATAAATTCTTATTGGATACTCATATACGTTATTTAGCAAACTAGAAAATTAAATTTAAATTTCTTGAAACAAGAAAAATTTTTATAAATTGTATTAATTTATAAAAAAATATACTACATAAATATCAATCAATTTTTCATAAAGGAATCACTACCTAAAAACGACAATTGGAGAATATACTTATATTATAGAAATTAAAATTAAATTTTAAAAGTAACTAGCAAGTTATATAATTTAAACAGTATTTTTCAACATGAAAGGCAGCAACTCAGAAGACAATTTATTTTCAGTAGAATCAATATTCATATTTTTACAGTTCATTTCTGGCGATAAATTCAAATTTTTCGCAGCAACATAACCAGTTTAAATCATCAAAAATTTCTTCAAATCAAAATCCGTAATTGTCATTAGTACTTTTTGACTCAAAGCTGGTTAACATAAATAAAAGAAAAATAATTAAAATTAAGTTTTAAATAATAAATGATTAATTTTTACCAAGTTTTGGAATATTGCACAATTATTGACATCAGATTATTTTAAAAATAATGTTTATTGTTTAATTATTATAATTTTTACAAAATCAATAATATGTGAAAATCCATCCGAATTTTAATACATCAAGACCTTCAATTTTTCAACAATTTATCCCAATATATTTCATATTGGTTGAAATTGCCCTGGATTTAAAGTTTAATCCACGACCCGAAACCAATTGACCTAAATTTAAATGAGTCTAATTTTTCATGGATATAAAATTCGGATTTAATTTAAATGAGTCTAATTTTTCATGGATATAAAATTCGGATTTAATTCTAATCGATTTGAATTTATAATTCATCTAAATTATTTCAACATAATTTTTGCTATTTACTGTTAACAAATTATGATGAGTAAATTGTAACTGAATTTTCATTTCCTAGTCATATCGTTTTTTGATGAAAGAACCTATTGAGAAGAAAGAGAAGTACTCGAGCAAAAGGATAGAAGAGGAAAATTGCGGCTATGTGAAAATGACATGCGGAAATTGTCTTTTATTATTTCGCGTAGTCTCCTCATGTTTCTGAAGAAAAAATTGTCTAAGGAAAATTAGAGAATTTAAGAATCTTTTTATTTGTAAAGCTGAACACGAGTTGTTTTTTTTTTTTATTTCAAAAACTGTGTCACGTGATTTTTTTACTTCAAAAGATATATCACGTGAGTTTTATTATAAAAACATGAGTTTATTATTTTGAAATTGTTTGAATATTGTGGTAGGTTTTTTAGGTAAAAATTCAAAGAAATTCCAAAGAAATTCCACATGGAAATTCCACACGGAGTTTCTGTAAAAAAACTTCTGTACAATTTCGGTTTAATTTTCACAAAAAATTTACAGTTATTTGTCTGGGATAATTTTAGAATTAACAAGAGTACTTTCCGTGGAATGTCACTACGTGGAATAATTATTCTGAATTTTATAATTGTTGCTGATTGCGTTTCTCATAGTTGCCTGCACGTAAATACATATAAAATTTCAAATTTCCGAGAGTGTGTAGCGAAAGACCATATTTTCATTTAATTTAGCGCACGGCTCTATAAGTGGAAATGCATACTTTAACTATGTACTCTAGCATATCCCAAGCGACAGTAGAAAAGCGATATTCAGTAGAGCAACATTTTCCCTCGACCAGCGATTCATCTGATTCTATCTGATCCACAGATTACTGTGGCTGACTATTACTGGATCCTACATAAGCAATCGCAAACCCAGCCAATTTCATGTTCTCATTTCACACGAAAATAATTTTCCAGATCCATTACTTCTTTAATACCTTTATTCATTTTCTAACTGATAAAGAGTCTGCATTTAATGGCAAACAATATTATACAAGGTTTCGCTTTCTCACTTTTTCAGCTGAGTCAATTTCTATTCTTTCATTTTCTTTTCTTTTTCTTTCGTTTATTTCCTTTGTTTCTCTTCCTTTTACTTTTTTTAACGTTTATTTCTTTTATTTATTTCGTTACCTCTTCATTTCTTTTTTTTTAATTTTGTTACTTTTTTGTTTATTTCCATTTTTTTTCATTTCGTTTTTTCTTTATTCTTCAATTTTTCCTTCATTGGTTAAATTTGTTCTTTTTCTTACACTCATTTTTTTCCATGCTCTTATTTTTTCTTCTTTTTTCAATTTTTTATATTATTTTCTTATTTTCCATTTCTTTCATTTCGTTTTTTTTTCTTTTGTTTCACTCATTTAATTCCACATTTTCTCAATTCCTTCTTTTTATTTCTTCTTATTTCTTCTTTATTTCCTTCTTCTTCATGTCATTACTTTCTTTCTTTCCTTTGTTTCTTATCTTTCATTTTGTTTTTCATTTTGTTTTGTTTCATTTACTCACACCTTCTTCTTCTTCTTCTTCTTTTTCTTTTCTATTTTCCTTGCTTTTTCTCTGTTTATTTCTTTTTCTTCCTTCTTACATTATTTTCCTAGTTTTCATTATTTTTTTAATTTGTTCTTCTTTTTTCTTAAATTTTCTTCCTTTATTAAATTTCTCTTCCATTTTTCATTAATTCCTTTTCTCTCACTCATTTTCTGCTCTTCATGCTCTTCATTGTTTCCTCTTTTTTCTAATTTCTATTTCATTTCCTTATTTTCAATTCTTTTCATTTCGTTTTTTCTTTGGTTTAACTTGTTTACTTCCTCATTTTCTTCTTCTTTTTATTTTTTCATCCTTTTTATTTATTTCCATATTCTTCATTTTATTTTTCTTTTCTTTCTTTTGTTTTACATCTTTCATTTTGTTTTTCATTTTCTTATGTTTTATTCATTCACTCCTTCTTCTTCTTCTTCTTTTACTTCTTCTTTTTTTCCATTTTTCTTGCTTTTTCTCTGTTTATTTCTTTTTCTTCCTTCTTACATTATTTTCCTAGTTTTCATTTTTTTTGTAATTCGTTCTTCGGTTTTCTCACATTTTCTTCCTTTATAAAATTTGTTTTCCATTTTTTCATTAATTACTTTGCTTTCACTTATTTTCTGTTTTTCATGCATTTCTCTTTTTCTTCTTTTACAAATTTTTAGATCATTTTCTTATTTTCCATTTCATTTATGTCATTTTTTTTCCTTTCTTTCACTCATTTACTTCCTCACTTTTTCTTCTTCATTTTATTATTTTCTTTCTTTGTTTGCTTCATTTACTCATTTCTTCTTCTTCTTCTTTTCCATTTTCTTTGCTTTTTCTTTGTTTACTTCTTTTTCTTCCTTCTTACTTTATTGTCCTAATTTTCGTTTTTTTTTTCAATTCGTTCTTCATTTTTCTCTCATTTTCTTCATTTGTTTAATGTCTCTTTCATTTTTTCATTAATATCTTTTCGTTCAATCATTTTGTGTTCTTCAAGCTCTTCTTTTTCCCATTTTCTTCTTCTTTTTATTTCTTCTTATTTTCCTTTATTTCCTTCTTCTTCATGTTATTCTTTTCTTTCTTGCTCTTGTTTCTTATCTTTCATTTCGTGTTTTATTTTGTTTTGTTTCATTTACTTACTTCTCCTTCTCCTTCTTATTCTTCTTCTTTTTCTTCTTCTTCTTCTTCTGCTTATTTTTTTTCATTAATTCCTTTCCTTTAATTCATTTTCTGTTTTTCATGCTCTTTTTTTTCTTCTTTTTTCAAATTTTTTTTCATTTCCTTCTTTTCCATTCTTTTCATTTCGTTTTTGTTTGCTTTCACTCATTAACTTCCTCATTTTCTTCTTCTTTTTATTTTTTCTTCTTTTTTATTTATTTCCATATTCTTCATTTTATTTTTCTTTTCTTTCTTTTGTTTCAGATCTTTCATTTTGTGTTTCATTTTATTTTGTTTTATTTATTCACTCCTACTTTTTCTTCTTCCTCTTTTTTTCCATTTTTCTTGCTTTTTCTCTGGTTCCTTTTTTTCTTCCCTCTTACTTCATTTTCCTAGTTTTTATATTTTTTTAATTCGTTTTTCAGTTTTCTCTCATTTTCTTCCTTTGTTTCATTTTTCTTTCATTTTTCATTATTTCCTTTTCTTTACTTATTTTCTGTTTTTCATGCCCTTTTTTTCTTCTTTTTTCCAATTTTCATTTCATTTCCTTATTTACCATTTTTTCATTTTGTTTTTTTTCTAGTCATTTAAATCATTCAACTCCTCATATTCTTATTTTTCTTTCTTTTTCTTCTTCATTACTTCTTTTCTGTTTACGTCCCTTTCTTCTTTCTTACTTTATTTTCTCAATTTTTTATTTCTTTAATTCGTTATTTTGTTTTCTCTCGTTTTCTTCAATAATTTTTCTTTTATGCCATTTATTTCTTTTCTTTCACTCAGTTTGTTCTTCTCATGATCTTCTTTATTCTTTCCTTTTCCTCCTTTTATTTCATTTGCTTATTTTCTATTTTTTTTTCGTTTTGTTGTTTTTTTCTTTCACTAATTTACTTTCTTATTTTCTTCTTCATCTTATTTCTTCTTCCTTTTTCTTCTTTCTTCAATTCCTTATTATTTATTTCATTCATCCTTTCTTTCTTTTTTCTTCTTATCTTTCATTTTGTCTATTTTTTTGTTTTGATCCATTTATCCATTTCTTCTTCCTTTTCCTTTTTTGCCTCCTTTTCTTTTCAAATTATTTCATTTTTTCAACTTATCTACCTTTTTTCATTATCCTTTCTTTCTTCTCCCCTATTTTTCCTCCATCTCTTCATTTACAAATAATAAGTCTATTTTTGTTTTGTCGAGCTGTATTTTCTCGTTTTCTTAGTATCAAGAATTCAAAATTGGTCAAATATAGATCACTTGAATGATGATATAAATTAGGGTGGATTTTGACGTTTGTTAGCTGGGCAGGAAAACATCTAGGGTTGGTTATATTTCTTTTGTATAAAACAATATGGATTAATTTGGTATTGGGAAGTAAGGGGATCATTAGATTAAAGAAGACAGAGGCTTTATTTATTTTTAAAAGGTATTCCTCAATTGGCTAATGATATAATTATAGTAAGGCGCTCTATTTATTTGACCCCGGTTTCCATACGATTAAAGCACATAATTCAAGAAAATACTCTTCCTGGAAGTAGTTTATTAATTAATTAACCCCCTTTAGCAAAAAAAAAATTTTTTTTTTCCTCTCTCAAGGTAATTTTAGATCTGAACAGTAAAATAAATAAATAACAAACAGGAAATAATAAGTAAAGGAAATAAAAAGGGGTGTGTTGCTGATAATGGGCCATTCATTTTTTTTAATGTTAAAAAAAAGGATTAATACTCTACAATAGAAACTTGGAGTCCATATTTAGATTTATGAGGATTTTTATTTATTTTTTCCATTCAATATGACGTGCGATAAATTATTAAATCGACCAGAAAAAAGTTGTTTCTTCCAAAAAAAAGTTTTAGAGAATTTTTAAATAAGAAACCTAAATGAAGATTTACTATAAAATACAATGTATATAATATAATAGAAAATGTAAATAAAAATCTAGTAATCAATGAAATTTGGCTTCTTGTTAGAATCATTTCAAACACTTTTATACTCTGTACGGCTTATAAGCTGTAACCGTAAAGTTTATGAAGTGGTAATCCTGGCATTACCTATCGACAGTAATTGGAAGCAGGTTCACTCGGCAAGTAACAGTTCGGCTCGTTAGAAGTAGAAACTTTTCAACGAAATCGCACAAACTCGTTTACCTCTTACAAGGTAAACGAGTCAAACTCGGTATTCCACGAGCAAAAGAGAAACTTCAAAGAGAAGCTAAAGCTACATTTGTCAATGGCTAGCTCTCTCATTGAACTAAATGAGGCAAAGCACACTGTTTTTCTCCCAGACACGATGTAGAATACAAAAATATTAAATTCTATTCAATTGAAACATCAATTGACTTTGTTTTGTAAAAAAAAAGAGAAACAATCGAAATTTTATTTCCTTTATCTCTATTTTATCATTGCACTATTTCTATTATTCATTTCAAAATCGCTGAAATTTTTAGTTTGCAAAAACGTTTTTATTATCTATTGTAATTCTATTCTATTGTTGTACGATTTCTATTCTAAAGTCTCGATGTAGAATAAAAAAATATTAAATTTTAGTCAAGTTAAACAGCAAATGAAACTGCTTTGTAAAAAAAAAAGAAATCGGAAATTTTTCTTTTAAAAATATTATTAAATAAAAGTTATCCAATCGATAAATTTCTTCATACCCTTTAATGTTGTGACAAGTTTGTTCATTTATTTAAACATTTTTCATTTACGATTCAAAACAAAAAAGTTTGCAATTGTTATTAATATTTAATTGATACACAATAATTGACTGCTCTATTTGAATTTTAATTAAATTTTTTAAATACGGTTATATCTGCTGAAAATGTTGATCAAAGGAAATTAAGAGAGGAATTAAAAGAGTATTTCTTAGGAATATTAATTATCTTAACAAATAGCTTTAGCTCTCTAGATATTGAAGATAGCAGTGGGAATAATAAAGCTAAGACTTGGATTATTAATTCGTACAACACTGACTCTAGATAGTGCATTAGCCTTCCCTTTACCAAACCTATTGTCTTTTTCTTCTTCCAAAGTTTCTCTTCGCCTTTCCCTATTTCGCAGCAGGGGCTTTATTATTCAAAAATAGAAATAATTCATTTAAAATTCAAAGCCTTTTTAACGCAAAGTCTACAAACTCCTATACTTGTGTAAACTGTTACAATTATTTTCGTAAACTTGATAAAAGATCACTTTGAAACTATTTTCCCATGCAGAAACAAAATATTAAATAATAAATAGATAGTAATAATTACAATGATAATAATAACAATAATATTTAAAAATTAAACACATTAAATACGAAGTAGAAACTAATCAATCTTGGACCAAACTAAATATTGGATTTAGTTTGTTTTTAATTACAATTTTCAGTTTTTAAACAATAATTGTTTAAACAAATTTTTAAAAAATTTGATTTTTTTAAAAAGTACTTATAAAAATCGATTCTATGAGAAAAACTGAGAAGATTTTGTATTAATCATTTTTCTGTACCTGTTGCACTTTGTTCGCAAAGGCGTTATAAACAAATAATTGTTTTTAACGATTTTATAAGTAAAATACAACTGATACAAAAAAATGATACATACGAAATCTTTATAATTTTTCTCATTGAATCGTTTGATATTCACAATTAAAAGAAACTATTCTTATTTTTATTAACAATTAATACTTATTTGTTTATAACGATTTTATAAACAAAGTGCAACTGGTCCAAAAAAAAGTGATTCATGCAGAAGCTTCTTAATTCTTTTCATAGAATCAATTTCCATAAATAGTTTTTAAAATTTTTTTAGGAACCATTTTTTATACCTGTGTACTTTGTTCACAGAAACGTTATAAACAAATAAACAAATACAACTGGTACAAAAAATGATACATTAAAATTTTTTATCATTTTTATCATAAAATCGACTGGCATACTTAATTTTAAAAAAAGTTTCTAAATTTTGTTTACAATTAATACTTATTTGTTTATAACGATTTTATAAACAAATAACAGTTGGTACAAAAAAATTATTAATGCAAAATCTTCTCAATTCTTTTCATATAATCGATTTCCATGAATAGTTTTAAAAGTCAAGTTTTTAAACAAATTGTGAATTTTATAAAGGGCTCAATTTTGAAAACTTTTAGTAATTTTTTATTAAAATTTCATAATGAAAGTGGCTCTTATGGTTTTCAGAATTGAGCTCTTTTAGAAATTCACAATTTAATTGTTTAAACAGATTATTAAAAAAATGTCAATAACTATTTATGTAATTACATTCTACGATAAAAAGAAGATTTTATATGAATCACTTTTTCGCACTTGTCGTACAAGAAATACATTATAAACAAATAATTGTTAATTGTTTAACAATTTTATAAAAAATATGTAACTGGTGCAAAAAAATGATAAATACGAAATTTTCCATATTTTCCTCATAAAATCGATTTGAATACATACTTTTTTTAAAAAAAATCCTTTATTTTATAAACAATCAACAATTATTTGTTTATAACGTCTTTGTGAACAAAATATAACAAGTACAAAAAAATGATTCTTACAAAATTTTCTCAGTTTTTTTCATAGAATAGATTTCCAGAAATAGTTTCCAAAAATCAAAAATTCAAAAAATTTGTTGAAACAATTGGAAATTGTAAACAAAAATATAGGGATAACTTAATTTTCAATTTACCTATGAATCCAATATTCAATTTGATTCTAGTACGGTTAATTTCTTCATGGTATTTAACAACTTAAGGGTTTATAGACAGTTGTGGCAAGAAACTAGGTGATTTTCTCCATTTTTTTTACAAGATAATAATTATTTATTAAAAAACTATTTATACCATTTAATTGCACATATTTTAAAGTAGT
This sequence comes from Ganaspis brasiliensis, assembly GCA_037103525.1. Taxonomy (NCBI): domain Eukaryota; kingdom Metazoa; phylum Arthropoda; class Insecta; order Hymenoptera; family Figitidae; genus Ganaspis; species Ganaspis brasiliensis. The sequence continues at coordinate 1,140,862 of JAZKLR010000372.1, read as the reverse complement.
AAAAAATATTTTATTATATTAAATTATTTGAAAATAGTGGACGTAAACGCTGTTTTTCTGAACCGCCTTTTTTGGAGGTGTCTTGCGGTGGACATGATAAGAATGCTTCATCGTCCTCTATTTCTTGGGACCGTCATATTTAAAAATCGCCACACTGATTAAAATTATAAAAATAAATAACTAATAACAAAATTGCATAAAAACACAAAATAAATAAATTATTGAAATTAAATAATCCGTGTTGCCGGCGACACACAAAGCCGTGACGATTTCAGATAGATAGCCAGTAAACGATTGTGAGGAAGATGGACGCGCAAGGGACTTAAGGGCATGTGATGGATTATGACGTCACTCGTATAGGCAAAATTTGTCGGTAACTTTTCTCTTAAAGTATAAAATATTTTGTCATGAAACTTGGTAGAATTACTTAAAATGACATTAGGAAGGTCTCTCAGACCCAAGTTTGTTTGAATTTTGGGAACTTTTCGAAAAAATGCTATATTTTTTAAAAATCAATTTTGAGCCAAAATTCAGATAAACTCGGGACTGAGAGACCTTCGTAATGACATTTTAAGTAATTCTACCAAGTTTCATGACAAAATATTTTATGCTTTAAAAGAAAAGTTATGGACAAATTTTGCCTATACAAGTGACGTCATACTCCATCATATGCCCTTAATTAGAATCAAAACTTTCCCCCTTCCCCTCGTCAGTCCCCATGCCCTTAATACCTCTTGGCGTCCAAGTAATGAAGAGACTAGTCATATCTCTAAATTTCCAATTAAATCATTTTCGTCATAAATATCGAATCCCTTCACTCTTAAACAATATACAAATTATAATGTTTAAATTTAATAATCCTATTCTGGTAAATAAATTAAAAAAATTTCTGCCAGCTCAACTCATTTCGGTTGATTATACACGTGCGAGCAAATACCCGAACTAAGGGTTCTTTCTAGGATTTACACCCGGGCGCTGAGACTCCAACGACATTTATCCGATTTCGGTATATTCCTTGTGCATGTATATAGATAATGGCTGGGAAGAAGGAATTGTTCTCATTGGTGAAAGGAGAAAGGAGAGATAGAGAGAATGAGCATTAAGACGCGAAAGATTTAGAGGGTGTGGAGTCTGGTTGTGGTTGTAGAACCAACCTACACTCTATTCTCGACCCTCGACCCTCCTGGTCCTGATCCCAACAGTCTTCTCCTCTCGGCTCTCCCCCCCCCCCCTTTTAGCGTTTCTCCATTCGTACAGAGTCCTGTTACGGGTTCACCGCTAAAACATAGCAGCAGAGGTACTGCTATATTCGCCATACCAGATTGCGCTAATTAATGCTAATTGCCAAAACTAATAAATAACTGCATGCATAAACATATTCATTCCCAACAGGCGAGGAAAGCACGTGCGCCATCAACCGCGACTGCACCGACATATCTGCATGCGGCACGGATATATGGACAGAATAGAAACGAATCCCCACGCTACACATTAAAATATTCATCGATTTCAGAGACAATTAGAAATAGACTGCACCACTGACTCCACTTTATTCGCCATTGGAAAATTGTACATTTCGAAAACCAGATTAATAATTCCTTTTCTCATTGATTTCCTGTAAAATCGTGCGCTATCAATAGCAACCGGCTGAAAGGATAATTAGACTGCAAATCCAACTTGAATTAGATTCAAACATACGGGATTTTAAGTAGAGTTGTATTAAATGCTTAAAAAGCGTTTTCTTTTTATCAAAGCTTAGAATCGACTCGAGTATCCAATTATTGGCTGTTCTCCAGTTATTGGCATATTTTTGCGATTTTTTTTTTCGTGAAACAAGAATATCCGAGTAGTAAACAGATGAAACTGAATTACTTTTCGTTTATTTTTATTTATTAGATTGACCCATTAAATGCCAAGACGAACTGTTCTAGAATCAAACTAAACATTCGATTAAAAAAAAATGCTGCTATTTCTGTTCAAAGAAAAGAGAAAATATTTTATATAAGGGTTTTGGAAAGGTGAAAAGTTTATCTTTAAGATAGCGTTAGTCATTTTTTAATTCATTCCAGAAAGTATTTTTTTAGATTTAAAAATGGTCTATTTTTAAAATTGAAAAAAAATCAATCAAGAAATTCATTAAGTTTAAATTAGATTAATCTTTGCAACATGCTCCCTGCACATTGGCTCAGAGTCATGCGAAGAGACAGCTTCCTCGTCAATGATGTCGTCTGTGTAGCTGGCATTATCAGTTGCTCCTTCCTCATCTTCTTCAACCTCACGATAAAGCTGTTCTAAAGCAGCTACGCTTCTGGTTTTCGGACGTGGCATATTTAGGACAAAATTTAACAATGAATATAAAAAAAAACATTCAAATAAGTATATTTAATGTAATATTTGTAAATACATTAGAAAAAGTATAAATATACAAATCAGTTAACAATAACGTCCAAAATCTTTTGAAAACATTACAAAGCAGGTCCAATTTTACATAAACACTTCTGTTCCACACTTTAATAATTTTTAATAAAATTCATAAATAATGTTTCTTTATTTTTGAAAACTTTCGATATTTAAAAAAACGCATTAATTAAAACAAAAATTTTTACAGTACAGTCTTATATCTTCCACTATTTTTAATTTTTCAATTTGATAATCGTAAAATTTGTAACTATTCTCTAAAACATCTATGGTAATTTCCTCTAAATTTAATTCTACTAAAATATAAAAAAGAACTGAGCGATTCGATTGCTCCGCTAGGACTGCCGATCGTCTCCCAGAGAGACCGTTCTTATATACCAGCGCGTGGGGAGCTCGCGCCAATCAAATTTTGGATGGGCGGGGCCTCGAATCCCGCGACTCAAACTGCCCTCCCCACCTCTCTTTACAACTTAAAGCCTATTCTTCACCTACTTCAATCACGTCCCTACGCATACAATTAAATTATTTACTTTTTTAAGCTTCTTCTAAATAAAAACGCATATTTCAAATAAAACAATTAATATAAAAAAACATACCCTAGAAAAATAAACGTTAACCCTTTACACACAAGAGAACATTACGATCGTAAGAGCCGAAGGATATTCGCCGGATTTCAAGCGGAACAATTTACCGACCTGAAAAGTGGTAGAATAATAATTCTCGACTTTTAGGTTATAAGTTTCCGGCTCATATATGAAAAAAGTTAGAGCCACTTATAGTCAGCGTATTTTACGAACGGAGTTCACGGACACCTTGAAGTTCGAAATTGTCGCTAATGGTCTGCTGTGGATTAAACGACGTTTATTGCAACAAGTACGTCTCTTGTTGAGTTTGAAATGCGAAAAGTGGAAAGAAACTTTTATGTGATTTTAGTCCAATTATTTTCGAGTAACTATGAGCATTGTACAAATGAAAATTTTACATAAAATACTGCGTAGAAAATTATTATTCTATGATAATGGAGCCAGTATCATTTTGACACATGACTTAATTTTAGAGTGTTATATTGTACAGAATGGAAATGTTATTTTGTACAACTGCTAAATGATATTTTGTACAATTTTGAATAATGAATTTGTTATTTTGTACAATTTTTTAAAAAAGCTAAAATATTGTACTCCCAATGTTTTATTGCTTTTTTAAAAAATTGTACAATTTTTTAAAAAAGCTAAAATATTGTACTCCCAATGTTTTATTGCTTTTTTAAAAAATTGTACAATATAACAAATTAATTTTTCAAAACTGTACAAAATAACATTTAACAGTTGTACAAAATAACATTTCCATTCTGTACAATATAACAATCTAAAATTAAGTCATGTGTCAAAATGATACTGGCTCTGATAATGAATTAAAATTTTTCATAACTCTTTTCATTGAGCGTGTAGTTTAATTGCATAAGGAATTAGCGAAAAAACTATCTTATCACTTGCACAAGTTTGGTATAATATCACTGCTGTAAAATTCGTAAAAAAATTGTAAAATTTTTCAATTCTGTGTTAATTTGACAATTTTTTAACAATTTTAAAAAACAGTACGACATTAAATGCTTGATTGAACGGAATATAGAAGTCGATTTGAAATATTTGTCCGGAAATTGCAATTTTCGTTTGATTTTAAGCTTTGAAATTCTGAGCTTGTATTGTAGGTGAACGCACACGTGTGAGTTTCGGAGGTCACTAGCTTCATTTAGACACATTCATGTGAAAAATTATCATTTCGTGCAACATAATTGCTTTTCACTTCTATAGCGGACATTTCATCAAATTGTCTCTCTTTCCTTGCATTGTTGCTATTTGCGCAAATAACTGAAAAATCGATTTAATACTTTACGAATTAAAGCAAATTTTATTTTAGGTAATATGTAATTATTATCAAAAATAAAACTGTCAATATTTAAGTGCTTATTCCTTTGATAAGGAGAAAATAACTCTTTATGCAAATACCGTTCAATACAAAATTTATTTTTTACAAAGCAAAAAGCCAGACTTAAATAAGAAACTCAATAAGTGAATAGTTAATAATGCATAACTGAATTAACGTCTCAATATAAAACTCTTTTTCAGTTAATTTAATAAAGTAATCAATAATCAGTGTTACTTCCATTTGTCAATCAATTTTTATTCTTAGTAGAAAATAACTGAAAGGAATTAAGGATAAGAGAATTCGGTTTATTAAGTAAAAGTTTATGGAAATGGTGAATCAGTATTAAAGCTGAGAAAGTATGTTTATTCTTTTCCGTAAAAGTTGAGTTGAGTTTAGCTCTTAAAATAAGTTTTACGATACACAGCTAGAGAGCTTGTTTTAACGGAAATAGCCAAGTGCAATCGTTTCGCGACTAAATTACGTTACGACTTTGTGACGTATCACGATGGCTTGTTATCTTTATGACGTTGCACGGCTATCCTTCTGGCCACCTCGTAAAATACGATATCGAAGAAAACCTAAACCAATTAAGGCCAGCGTCCTGTCGCTGCGATAAGCACACGATAAATTGGTCACCGGCTGGATATTATATCTTTTGTCTCATCTTTGTCGTTGTTACATCGCCAGCGCAATATTTACTCAAGCACATATAATAAAAGCACTTATTAGTGCTTTGATTCAAAAGCGCGCCGCGATTCATTACACTCGTATCAAACTCTCAAGTACCTAATATAAATTCCGATTTATTAAAATCTCCAACAAAGACCGAACTTTGAGGAATAGTTAACAGATTCTGTCAGAAAGATGATTTGTTTATTAATTAAATTTTACAAAAATGAATTTAAATCAATTATAAGGAATAATAATTGTTGTAAGATGTCCAAAAATTGCCCGATTGGCGCGATATCTCGTGGGGAACGTTCCGAGACGCAGCGCACCAATCAGAGCGCGACCCCCACTCCGGAGCACGGAGGCGGCGTCGGAACGCTTAAAAGCAGGCTGCTTGGCACGGACCGTTCATTTCTCAACGAGCCTCTGAGGTTGCCAGATACTGATTAGTCCCCAATACATAAATTAGACGCTTTGATTCTCTTTTATCAGCAGTTTTCAATTTTTTCAATAGGATGCCCTGTTTTAGGTATTTATAGTCAACATTCTAACCACATATTTTACTTATCTGTTTCTAACCGATAATAATCCTTTTTTATAAGACAGTTGGATTTATTTCAATAAATAAATTACAAATAAAGATTACAATTTCCGATAAGCAGAAATAGAAAAAGCTTGCAAATGTCAGAGAAATCTTTAAGCTTGAGCTTTATTGGCAGAGAAGCCTACTGCGGTCAAGCGGTTTAGTACGGGGTGGAAAATATTCGAGCAATTTGGTGACACTGCCAAGCATTCGCTTGGTCTTTTTATCCCTGGTGTTATCCGGCTTAGTTTTATCACGGACGCATTATCCTTCTATTCTCTCCCCTTCAACCCGAGACCCAGCATTCGTTTCCCTTGCCTATATTCTGGATTAATGCCAGTGGTCTTCCTCTATCAGTTTCTCTTTTCTGCTTTCCGCCATACTGCCAGATTCCTGTTTTTCTGTTTGTTTTGGTCCATTCGTCCGTTCTCTACCACAAAAGAGATGCAAACCTTTCTCCACTAAAAAATACAAACTCCTCAAAACTCGCAGCATCACGTCTATTTCAGAGCATGAATCGAATTCGCTCTTCAGGCTGCGCCAAATCCCGACTTTTCACAGTGTCAAAAGGATTTGGCTAGCGAAACCAAATAAGATTTTATTTATTTTCAAAACCTTAGAAATAAGTGCACTTTAATCCACACTTGAGGCAAAAGATTTAACCGCGCAAGACTAACACAATAGAATGCAAGAGATTAATTTGGATTTAAAATTTTATCAGGTTCCACATATTCTCTTTGTCGGCTTTTTAACTAAAAGTGGGAACTGGAGAAGACCTTTTTACAAGTTCCGTGTGAGCTCCTTATGTAAAAAACGGTCTTTGACTGATTTTACTATCTGTCGTTTCAGACTAGAAAAATTTATATCCAACTTGGTTCATGTGAGATGATTCGACGTAAAGCGCTTCTCGCAATTTCCATTCGGATTTATGAAAAAATTCCATATATGGTTTCTTTTTAATTGGTCTGTTGATTTTCCGTTTGGAAGTCTTATGAAAGCTTTTGCTGAAATTTTAAAGAAATGTATGTATAGAATTAGTTTTTTTTAAAAATTGTTTTAAGTTTCTGCAGTTCCTGTTTATACATTGGGCAGGAAATTTCCCTTTTTCTCCCAGCATCTCCGACAGTTTTTCATTCTGTTGGGGCCCTCTTTTAGAATTGTTTTGACGTGTGTTAGTATGACTGTAGCAATAATGTTAAGTTGACAAGAGATTCGACCTCACCAGGACCACTGCTTCGCTCGGACTGCTGAGTAAGCAGCAAGGCCCCTGTATTTATATCTGACGTGGCGACTGCGCAGAAGGCAGCACGCGTACGGTGACTGGGTCGAAGAGGAGGGGAGACCTTAGCAGCGCCACTGCTCCGCTTAGACTGACGACTGGGTCGTGAGTCCCGCCTATTTATACTCGACGCGGTGACTGCGCAGAACAAAGCGCGCGTTGATTGGCAGGTCCCTCATCAGTGCGAGAAGAAGATTCTCGACATTTAAACTCCAAGCTCAACAGTTTTTTAGTTCTCATTATTTTCATATTATTCACTATGGTACAATTATTATTTTCTCACCCGTTTCTATTTAATTGACTATCAAAGACAAAAATCTATTATAAATTTTTAAACACAGCCTTTTTTGCAAAATACAATAATACCCTTATAAATAAATTGCTCACCTTGTTGGATAAGAACTGGAACATAAAATTAGAAGGCACTTTAACGGAATCAAATTAATGCACTCGTTTTACTAGCGGATTTTTAATACTTTCGTAAAAAAGCAGCGGGGAAAGCTTAGCAATCCTTGCAAATTGCTTTATTCTCTAAATAGTTTCTTGGAAACGAGTAGGTATAAAAAACATTTTACGAATACGTGAGATCACATTCTTACTCTTTAGTCTCCCTCTGAGGATTTACGAGGGCAGTAGCACTCTAATCCGATTTGTCACGATTCCACTCTAACGAGGGACACCGGATATACAAGGAAAACGATATAAAGTCGTCGGTAGTGTTTCGGGTTAAGGGTTAATTACACGCTACCGCCCATAACACGCCCTGGGCTACGTTAAACTTTGGACATCATTGATTTGTGGCAAACTATCCCGCGAAGTACACACATTCACATACTCACCCACTGGCAAGCTCAAGAATATAGATATTCCGACATCTAAGTTCAATTCATAGCGAATATGGAGTCGAACGCCCCGAAGCTACTACTTGGTCTGCAAGTTCGTACCCAAACCCCTCTCGCTTCTGCTTTTATACATACATATATATTCCAATATCACTAGAACGTTGCCTCCTTTACCTTCCAGCTTTCTGTTCTGATTTCTCCGTCGACAATTTCGAATGCTGTGGGTCATTAAGGAAATTTCTCAGTCGCCGGCAGTAACGAAACTCGAAATGGATTTGTCCTTATAACGCAACACGGACTCCAAACCACTTTCGGAAACATATTCACTCTCGAAAATTCAAGTCTACTTCCGGCTGTTCTCACCCTTAGGGTTTTGGTATACAGCATCCGAACTCAATCCCTGACAATCCTTATCGTATTTCCCCAGTCAGAAATGTCTTTTTTATTCTTTTCTCAACCAAAACGTCTCTGTCTGTGCAAATGTACCTCTTCCGATGCTGCCAATTTATGGGCAACAAAATGCACCTTGTAAATTGTTTTCTCAATAGCACATATATTTTCTTCACTTTCTTAAATCTATTTTAGAATGTTTAGAATTTCTTAACTTTGTATTGGCTTGAAAGATATCTGGTAAATAGGTTTTCAAGTAAAAAAATGTATATTTTTTTAATAACAAAAAGATTTTCAAAATCATCAATTCAAAGAAAGCAGTGATTTTATAAATTGGTAGAAAAAGTTTGTTTGAGAAAGGCAATCATGTTTATCAGAAGAATCAAGGAAGGTGTCTTGGCAACTATTCTTGCAAGTAATTCATCCCTCTCCCTTTTGGCAATACGACCTCAAGGTATTGCTCCTTCTCTCTCTTTTCTTGTTTAAAAAGAGATCTCTCTCAGCCGGAACTCGGGTGTTTTTCAAGAAATTTCCAAAGCACAGGTGCTTCTTCGAGAAAGCTCTTTTTCTCACCACAGTTCGTCGCTGGGGCCTTCCACCATTTTTCCAATTTCTGGAATAGAGCCGTCATGTTCTCTATGCGGTGAGAGTTTTAATCAAGGAAACAGCATTCGCGAGGCTCTCGTAAAGCTTCGTAAAACAGGCTTACCCATAACCAGATTGAAGTACATTGTATATCAAGAAAAACGATTTACCAACTACATCAATTTTAAAACTATTTATTTAGTCATGCCGACAAACTTCTTATTTTCAAGCAAAAATATTATCAAATTTTCATTCTATTGTAATTTATTTACTGCAGATTGCACTTTATCCTGTTTTGAATGTCAAATTAAATAACTCGAGTTGTATCAAAGTTTTAATTATATTTTTTCTTTGTGTGTTGCAGGTGAGTCCAGACATTGTAATTAATCGCCTTCAACCGTATGTTTACAATAAGGATAGAATAATAAATCAAGAAAAAGTAATATGTTGAGTAAGTTTGAAAAATTGTTCCTTAAAATCGCACTGCTCTACAGCTAGACGCAAGAGAAACACGAAACATTGAATTGATGTTGCCTTCCCTCTGAAAAATTCAAACCATTCATTTTTATTTCGCCAACCTTAATTTGAGCTTCTGAATTTGTAATAAGACACTTCCGAGGGTTTCTTAAATTCGCCAGTTATTTCTGATTTTTTCCCCGTATCTTGACACTCGGGATTTTTTATTAATAAACTTATCTTTTATTTTCTGGTTAGGGATGTTTTTACACGAATTATTTTTGCTCAACACTTTCCTTAATTACAACTTTGTAATAATCTTTATTAGTTAAAAAATAAAAAGAAATATCCCACTAGAGAAGGACCTGCTCATCACAATTGTCACGTCAAAATTAATGCAATTTTTTTTAATATGTGATATTAATTTTCTGCCGATTCTGATTTGTATGTTAATTCAAAAAGTTAATCCTTGGGGCTCACTCTCTTAAAAATGTGGAACCTCAAAATAAAAATTTTAATATTAGCTCACGAATATAAGATTTAATGTAAGATCCAGGTCACATGGATTTTAATCAGACCAAAAGATCTTATAAAAACTTTAATTGAACAAGGACAAATAGAAAATTGTCCAGTCTGAGCTAATACAAACGTTAATTCCTGAGACACGAAAGAAAAAAGAGTTTCGTGTGTTTTAATGTCATAAATTTTATTTGCATGTCCCTTGTAAAGTACTTAATATTTTTTAAAATTACAAATATCTTTAGGTAGCGAGGTTCCCAAAAGGAATATCAATTTTCTCTGTCTATACAATTTGTGGAGGACAAAGGGCAAGTTACTCCAGATCTTAATTTAATTCTATTAGCATTTAAGTCTACGATAGCTGTTTGTTCACACATTTTAATTCTAATTACACCAATAACTATAACATTTTTCCAACTACCAAAAGAATCTTTATAATAAATTCCTGAACATTTTCTATTTGTTAGAAATGATGAGTGGTGGTATTTCACAAAAAACTCACAGCACTTTAGATTCCACAACAGATGGTTTATTGTTACTTTACATGAAGAATACGTCACATTTGTTCACTAGATATTTACACATAATGGCTGATTCGTTAAGAAAATGTCGGGAAGTGGAACCGAAAACCCGCGTGATGTGGACTGTAATAAGGCCGAAACGGAACTGAACTGAATCATCACATCAGGCCCTCGCTGACTGACTAAAAGAGAGGGAGAGCATCCCACTCAGCATCGCCACAGAAAAGGGGAAACCCCTCCGCAATAGGAACTTCAAACTCTATTAAAGATTTTATGACAGATTAAGCGTTGTTTCACAATGATTACAGAAAGCCATAAACCACCCATTCAAATCCAGCAAAGAAACTTTCTTATAACATTAAACATTTTAAACAAAGAAAATCTGTAGGGGCAATGATTTTGAAAATTCTTCTAGATGTCCATTTCATCGTAGGCTTCCTTGTAACCTTTAGTATCTTTCATAGTTCTTTATTGCTACGAAATGTTTATTGAAACTATTTATAACGTTTACCGAGAATGTCACTAGTCTAAAAAAAAAAATCTAGGAAAAAATGAGTTTTCCAAGTGCAGCATCTTACGATGCTATGATATTTAGACCTTTCTATTTATAACTGGACATGTACAAAAAAAAATTGAATCATTTTTGTAAAGTATTGCACAACAAAGACCTGAAAAAGAATGTGGGAATCTCATAAAACGTTCATCTTTTTTCTGTATAGTGTTACGTCACATGACAATGCAGATCCTGAATGGTTTTCCGCTTTCCAACTTTCTGATTTAAAAGGCAGGAGTATTTTCAATTTGAAGGGGACTTTTGTGAAAATTCGATTCTCATCGCCGTGGCTGGTCAAGCGATAAATTATGCTAGGAGCATGCTGGAAACAAAAGAAAGTATGGAAGCAGATTTGTGTGTAGGAGAATGGGATAAGGGGTAAGGTTTGGTTGTGGGAGATAAACAAGTGGGTGCGCGATAGTGCAATCTTCCAGCAGTGTCGCGTTTTCCGGTTGGTCGATTCCGCGCTGAGCTCACCGTTCTGCCGATCCCCAATCCCAGTTGTTACCGGTTTCGTCTCTTCTACTATTCCCTTGTTCTCTCCTATAGCCTTGGAACTGGCAGTGGTACCCCGCATATCCCAGGAAAGCTTCGTCAGCGAGCACATATGCACCGATGTTTCTATGTTTGTGTGCGTCTCTAACGAATACCTACCACAAACCCATATAGAATATGCGAATTTCGCTGGACAAACGTTTCCTACTTTCCCAAACGAGATTACGAATTTAATTCGAATTGTGACAAAAAAGGTACAGTGATTATTCGTAACACGTTCAAATTCGATTTTTCTATTCAACTAGACTCTCCTCCCTGCGAATCAACTTAATTAAAATAAATGGTTCTGTTAATTTAATCTAACGTTTATTTAAATAATGTCCTGCACAGTTTTTTTGGGTACGATTCACATTGGCAAAGCGTTTTTTCTAGTTTTAGTCAATATTTATTTTTTTTCTGAAACATAATACTTGATATCGTTTTTTTAAAATGTTTTTAGAATAGGAGTAATTTTATTTTAAATATTTTGCTTAAAATTGGAACGATTTTTTAAATTTGAACACACTTAAAATTGAAACAGTAAAAATAAATATCTGGAAATTAGTATTTTAATAAATCTTTAACACGTTGACGAACAAAAGGTTTTACAATAACTATTAATTATAACAAGTGAAATAAATTAATAAAGAAATACATGCCAGGAATAATTTATTAAATATTTTCCGTCTAAGTTAAAAAAATAATATAAAATCCGAGATTTTATCAATTATGTAATTATGTTATTGATCCTGCGCAGAATAAAACGGACACACTTTAATATATAAGAATACAAAATATTTAATTACTTTTGCATTTGTGATTATGAATAAATACAAAAACCAAAAAAAAAAGATAACAATCTTATTTTTCCATGTCCTTGACTGGCACGCGAGAGCGTAGTCGTTCGTCAATTTGCCTTTAAAAATACGAAGATCGACTGATTAATTTGTTATTTCAATTTTTTCGACCCAATAATCAAATTGACTACAGAGGAACCCGGAAAATTGATACTATTTTGAGAGATATATTTTTAAGTCGAACCGGTAGCATCGTTCATGGGTTTGTTTATTATTTATATTAAATGTATACAAAGTGTATCGCTTCAAGATGAAGAAACAATTTTTTTTTGGAAAAGGAAATAAGTCTTGATTTAGAAAAGAAGATAAATTAGGTAATAAATAAATTGTTAATAAACTTTATTTAATCGACAACTAAATAGCAGGTGCAAAAATAAGCTAGAGCTGAAGTTACAAAATTTAGGAAGTACTCCGAGTAGCACTGCTTCTCAAGAAATGACGCCCAGCTCATAAGAAGCTTCTACTTTTATATGCTACCGCGTGAGACCCTAGCGCCTGTGATGTTGTGGAGGGGCGAGGTGCTCCTCGACTCCTATTGGTCCGCCCAGACTACGCCGACCGCGCTAGGTCATCCCCACCTTTCCTCGAGATGTTTCTTTGTAACTATACTCTAATTGGCTCATAGAAGAAATCTTAATTTCTCAAAAGCGCTACTACAATTAAGTTGTTTAATTTTTATCAATAAAAACTTTCTATTTAATTTTAGAAAAAATTTATTTTTAAGCCGAGCAGAGTAAACTTACAAAAAAGTCGCTCGAGGAAAGGTGGGGATGACAAAGCGCGCTTGGCGTAGATTGAGCGGGCCAATAGGAGTCAAGACGCGCCTCTCCCCTCCACGATTGCATAGGCGCCAGGGTCTTACGTGGTAGCGTATAAAAGTAGACGCTTCTTATGAGCTAGGCATCATTTCTCAAAAATCAATGGTACCAGAAGGATCTCCTGACTTTTATGGCATTATATTATTTTTACACCTACATTTCACTTTACAGTTTCAAAAAGCCATTAACGAATTATTTATTTAATAATTCAGGCAATGAGAAACCAAGTCATCGGAACATAACATAATTGAATTTTCAATATTCAAAATCGTTTATTACTTTAAATACCTTTCCAATATCTTGTAAATATAAACAAGAAAATAAATATTTCACAATCCAATTCCCTAATTCGGTAAACAAATGTCGAGTCTAATTTTAGTTCGATAAAATTAACCAGGTCATGGAATATTCTAAATATTTAAAAAGAAGTTTTGCAAATATGTTTTAAAATTTTTCCGATAACGTAATATAATTATATTTACCATAATTGATCCGATTTTCATTTACTTGCGTTATTTTACCTAATTATATTATTATTTAACTTACATTCGCCAAGTATCTTTCTCCCGTTTAAAAATACGCTTATTTTGTGCAGAGAAACTGAAGCCATTAGAAGTTTTTAATTAATTGTCATCCTCCGCAGAAGCAAGGTGCATAATTTAAAATTTTTAATTGTATTTCTGAAAAGTTTAAATACGAAATGAGACAAAGAAGACTAAAATTTCTTGAAGATGGTTAATTAATAAAAAATTCAACTGATGTTCCAAATAACAATTTTTTTTACTTTTTTCTTTAAATTTTTAAAAAATTTATGCAGACAAGAGAGAGTAACAATTTCTTTTGTTACGATGCTTGTAAAGTTGTGCAGTATTGGAAAAAAATCAAAAAGTAGATAGAAATATTGTATTTCAAAAATCCAGTGTTATACTCTATGTTCTCTTTATGCCCTTTGAATTTCACTGTATTTTTTTATTTGTTTATATTGCATGTGTACGTTTTGATTATTCTTTTTTTATAAAAAGTATATTTCTTTCAAAAAGTGAATATCAAAATTCAGAAGAGATTTATGTACACTTTACTACAATTTCATTTTAAAAAATATTTTTAGTAAAAATAAAATAAAAATAACATAAATAGAGAAATGACAATTAAGGAAAGTAAACAATTTTAGTATTAACTAGACAATTTTATTTTAAAATTGTTTTTGTATTTTAACCAAAATCGATGTGATAATAATGCATTCAGGAGAATAATCCTTGTTAATTGTAAATGATTAAAGACATCCTTCGCATGAGCGGAGCGTAAAAGTTAGTAATACGCTTGAGGCATTTTCACAAAGTCGATTCACATTAGGAACATTTACCTGACTTAAACTGGAGTTAATGAGGATATTTCACACTAGAGAATACGCAGATTCTCATTATTCGCCTCTTTGTGTGTAACACTTTTAAGAAGTTAACATTTTTTCAACAAAATAATATTTATATTTGTAAATAATTTATTTAAAATTACTAAATCCAACAAACAATGAAGAATGAAAATAAAAAAATGTGAAATATTGAGAAAATTGTTAAAAAGATGTTTGATATGCTTTCGTTTCTATACATATATATATACATATATACAAAAGCATATTAAATGCTCTATCGCGTCGAAAAAGTTTCGAATCAATTCAAAGCTTAAACGATAGAATATGAAAAAATCCGTCTATATGGAAGTAAGAGTTTTTACTTGAATACCTGCCTTTTTATCATACATTTTTCCTAAAAGAACTACAAGAAGAAGCAAAATTTATTCCCTCTTTTTCTATTCATAAAACTTCAAAGCCCAATTCGTATTATTAATGTAAGATTTCATCAGCTCCTACTTTTACGGAAACCAATAAATAATACTTGAAGAGATACGTATTAACCTTTATGAACTTTTAATATTTCGTGATTTTCACTTTTTTCCAATATTGATTGAATTGTAAATATTTTCTAATATTCATCACTCAAATTGGAATGATTTTGAATCACTGTCTTCTTAAACATACAAAGATAAAAATAATTAGCCTAATTTAGAAACGAATCTTTAACATACAAATAACCTGAATTTTTTTAAGAAAAATAAATATTTTCCGTTGAAAGAGGATAAAAAATACTTAAATTTTTTTTTAACAATGTCAGACAGGAGGTAAACAAAACTAAGTGCATTGAAGTGGGCACTGAAAATAATCCCTACGTTCGTCAAACAAATCTACAAAATTGACAAGCCAGGAACTATTTCGTCTATTTCATTTGTAAAAACCATTTTTGAGAATTATTCGACCAATCATTTTTAGGGAAATAATACTGAACCTGACAATCATGCGTTTTTACTGTTAGCGTATATATTCCCTC
This sequence comes from Ganaspis brasiliensis, assembly GCA_037103525.1. NCBI lineage: Eukaryota > Metazoa > Arthropoda > Insecta > Hymenoptera > Figitidae > Ganaspis > Ganaspis brasiliensis. The sequence goes on along the minus strand of JAZKLR010000372.1, from coordinate 1,125,531 downwards.
GTTCAAGCTTTTTTACGACTTTCAGTTATATTTTTATTCTCATTTGTTTCCCTTTTTTCCAGTATTTTTTTTACTATTTTGATTTATTATTTTATCGTTTTTACTATTTACTTGTGCTCAATTTGGTTCGTAAAATTTTTAAGTTTATTTACATGATCCTATTTGGCTCTCGTCACGGTTTCATTAAAACTATTTTCACTACCAAAACCGTCTGATGGGTCAGTGGAAAATGGCTTATTTATTTTCTAATAAAGAAAATTAGATTTTTAGTTTTTCAGTATTTTATTAAAAATATCTCAAAAAATTTATCCAAATTGGTTATTCTGACTTTGGATTCGGATTCAGCGGAGAAAATACGTAGGAAAACATTCGCATAGTGTACCGACCAAAAAAAAATTTTTTGGGGGTTTCGTTGCTGTTTTTGAAATTTTTTGAGATTTTTTTTTTTTGAGATTATTTTAAAAAATTGAATTTAACAATCTAATAATTTCGATTTCAGATTCGAATTCTGCGAAAAAAGGGTACATTTTCGTAAACATGCGTATTAAATAAATAAAATAAAAAATAAATTAAGTTTAATTAAAATCAGATGAAATTAAATTTTCAATAATATAAATTGCACTTAGAATCGGTAAAAATTTTAATTAATAAATGTTGCGGTGTACGAAATAAAAATCAGATATCACTAAAATTAAATCATTTGAAATGACAATTATTTAAAATTTGAATAGAATTTAAATTTCGATTGAATGGCATTTAGATAGGTTTGAATTTGGAAAAAATGAATACTTTTTTGAAATAAATAAGAATTAAAAATAAATTACACTAATTAAATTAATTAATTAATTAGTTATATAAATTTAAATTTCAATTTTTTTCAAAAATTAAAATAAAATCTAAAAAGTTCTTTAAGTGAAGAATTTAAATACTATTTAGTAGATATTAAATTTAAAATTGATTAGAATGAAAATGCATTTGAATTTAGATAAAAGAGAATTTTATTTAGTAGGTATTCCGACTAATACTTAAAATTAAAATTGATTGCAATTCAGACTGATTAAATTTATAATTATTTACAAATTTTAATTATTTCGATATATTGAATCATTTGGAGAATAAAATTAGAAACTGACAACCTAAAATCCTTTATTTGAATAATTTCAGAAAAAAATTTCAGTTTTGAAATATTTTCAGTATTTTACATCTTTTTAAAATTTAAAAACCACGAATAAATTATATTGTTTCAGTCAATATACTTTAACCTACAGTATATGTAGTAATACAAACAATAAAATTTATTTATTTATTTATGTACACAAATCCCCGCAGTCCAATAGGACCATAAATGGGTGACTAAATATTAATTGAATTATACATTATTTGATTTCGATTCTCGATATTTAAAATCTGATATTTAAAGGCAAACTAATTAAAATACAAATCTACATTTTTTACGTTTATTTTTTCTTAAATTACACTACCGTAGGAAATTGTTGGTCCGATCGATAAATTGGTTTAAAAAATACAAGTCAATTCAAATTAGGATATTTTGGTTAAAATGTTATATAAGGACTTGGGATTAAAATATTTGGAAATCTTATAAAATTCTGCGTCAGATGGTTTACTAATACATTATTTTTGACTTATTAAAGTGATTATATTAATTGGTGAGTTTGGATAAAAAATACCAAACTTTTCGAATATTTTTCCATAAGGTTAGCTCGTTGCCTAATCTACAAAAAGCGTCCAAAAAATTTAAAGTTCTCCTTGCTTTCTTTGATAAATTGTAAACTTTAATTTGAGCTAAGAAAACTTGAAAAATATTAAGTGGTTCTCAAAATATGACTCGAAACGTTGGATCATATTTTTCTTCAGTCAGCTAAACCGTGGTTTCTACTTAAAAACGATGGTCTTTCAGGAAAATCTTGTCGGAAGTTTTAAGTCATATTTTAAAAACCACTTAATTTTTTCAAGTTTTCGTAGCTCAAATTAAAGTTTACAATTCAGCAAAAAAAAGAGGTACTTTAAATTCTTTTTACACTTTTTGTAGATTAGGCAACGAGCTAAACTTATGGTACGATATTTGAAAAATTTGGTAATTTTAATCCAAACTCAACAATTAATATAATCACTTTGATAATTCAGAAATAATGACCTGTGTTTTTGAAACCACTTTTATCGATCGGACCAACAGTTTCCAACGGTAGTGTAAATGCTATAAAAATAAATAGATTTTTAATTAAATGAACATTCTTTTTAAAGCAGAAATAATTTTATTATTTGATAAGAAATACCTGAAAACCTGTAAATAATTCAACTTTTCACTTTTAAAAAACATAGGTTAGGATGCACATAAACAAAACACGGTTCACGATTTAAATTCACATTAGACATGCTTATTTGTCTATATTTATAGCATTATTTTAATTGGTTGATAATACTCCCACTTTTGCTGGAAATCGTGTTTCTCACAGGACTTCACCTTTTTTTTTGCCATTTGAAAAATATTTATTGATATAAATTTGAGAAATACATTAAAGTTTTACATGTTTTAATTTGCAGCTCGCATCTAACTACCGATTTATCCGCTTAAATACTTCCAGTTTTGTTTTACAAATATGTTTATTTTATTTTTGTGAGTTATCTGTGTAATTTAGGGAAAGTTTTATAAGAAACTAAATATGTAGCACTTCACCTCCGTGGTAGTTACCTTCTAGTGGTCCAGTAAGGACCATTTCTAATTACCTTAGCTGCGCGCGCATGTTCTCCTACCACCCGGGCTCCTCCGTCTTTCGATACATGAGTATAAAAGGTGACAACGGTTGCCGCTTTCGGCAGTTAGCGCCTGTTGGCTAGACGCACCTATCTTTTATTGCTTCAGCTGTGTAGAAATAAAATTCGCCCGTCTCTATGATTAAACAGTACTCTTTGCTACTGATTCAGAGCTGTATCTACTGCTTGAAATCTTATAAACTACCCATCTGCGTAGAACCCTTATTGCCATTTTACAACATTCATTTCTCGTACTTAGGTCTGAATACAAAATCTGCCATCTCCGTTAGTTGATCAGGGGCGCCTTTGTGACTGAAGACGTCGAACCTCATTGATCGAAGTCATCCGGTATATTCTACCTAAGGTCCCTCTGAGCTTGAAGCTCATTCGAAACGAACTATTTGCATCTCCCTCTTCTCCTCGTTCAGATCTATCTTGATTGATTCCCAAGAAAAGAACATCCTAGATCACCTTGGGTGTTGTTAGAAATGTTTGATGGTCTTTTCACAAAAAACTTACAGCACTTTTATTTTTACGTAATAAAGTTTATTCTTATTACAATTATTGAATACGTCACATTTGTACACCCGTTATGAACACAAAATGAAGAACCAGTCAACAATCCGTAGAGAATTGAACGGAAAAACGCGCCCGATGTGGACTCTCTAAAAGCCAAAACGGAACTGGACGCCATCATCACATCAGGCCCTCGCTGACTGACCAAAAGGGAGGGAGAACTCTCACTAACGACTAGAGCTCCATCGGTTAGAGAGAGTGAGAAAGAGAGCAGGCATGGCCACAGAACAGGGAAAACCCACCTCAATAGAAACTCTAAACTCTATTAAAGATTCTATGACAGATTTTTCATTGTTTCACAATGCTCGACCGAAAGCCATAAACCACCTATTCAAATCTTGCAAGAAATCTTCCTTATAACTTTTAACATTTCGAACAGGTGTTAAATCCTCCCTCTTCCGTAGCATTCTAAAAGATAAAGCCTTGATCAACTCGAGAAAAAACTGCACTGATACTGTTTGTCAAAAAGTACCCTTATACCTCATTTATAAAAAATAATCTAAAAATCAAAAATTCCTTCCTAGTATTTTTTTTTTTATTAAAGACGAAAGAACCCGAATTTCGTGTATATTGGATATCCGTGCAACTGAGATTTGGAGGGCGTTTGAAAGTTCATCCCTTGGATGTATTTGTATACATATATGTATGTGCTGGCCTGGCATGATTCCCCGACGATTCGTATGCAAATGTAGACCGTTTATGTGTTACATACGTCCCCAAAAGAGGTCGGATGAACGCCTCGAGGTATGTAACGTGCTTTTGCTTCCAGGAAGGCTGCAACGTTAGTATTTACCTACATTTCTCCTTCCACGGAATAATGAAACCCGTTTGATGCTTCTTATGAGTACGAAAACATCGAGGCCGCTGAAAATAACCAAGCAGCTCAAAATCCTTTGTCCTTTTTCAAATGCACGTCTGCAAGAAGATTGTACGCTTTCGCTTCTAAATGGAAATAAGAAACACATTAATGAAAAAATGAGTACTCGTTTCCTGCGATGTATCGAAATTAAAAAATAAAAGGGCAGACATTTGCATATAAATAGAATTGTTTATTATAACGAGCTGCTGAGTTGAAAATAATATTAAATTTTACTAAATAAATAATCATTTAGAGTCCCTTTTCATTTACCAAAAAAAAATAAATGGGTTTAAGAAAAATTTATGTTTGTTGAGTTTTTTTTAAGATAATAATTTGCAATAGCATAAGAAGAGTATTTCCCAAACAGTACAAGCAAAAGTTTACAGGGTTTATCTTTCAATGGATTGACTTAAGGCTGTCCTAAATTATGAACCGATTATCGTGATCTTTTTTGAAATCAAACAAAGGATTAATTCGTTCAACTTTCAATAAAAGAACGCTTAAAAAGTTAAGAACTCATTAGTCGTTGGCTCATTCGTGACACCTGGGACGGAAAGGTAGAGACAAGAAAATAAGGACTTACCATGTTCAAAAAGTTCGAGAGGATCGGTAAAGAATCCCATCTTAATAGCACGTCATTTCAGATAAATTGCTAGGTCTCTCTTAAGAAACTGGAGAAAAACGTGATTCGAATTTTTTATGTCGTCAGTTTTTCCGCCCTTCCCTTATACGTCTTCATGATACCTTATCAAATAAAAATAAAAATCTCAATTCTTCGCTTTACGCCGTAATACTTTGATTGAGATCTAAATAATTGGTTGAAGCTCATAGTTACCTCGAACCAATTCAAAATTCCAAGTATCATTATCAACATTTATTTTCCATAATCAGCGTCACGCAAAAAAATATTTTTTTCTTTAACTTTGGTTCCAATATATTACAACAAACATGTTAAAATTTCATCTGATTTATTTATGTACCTACTGCAAGTTGTTGGGTAAATATCGTAAATTGAATTACTTCCCTGACTAGATTTAATACCTAGTTATTTGAGGCAATCAATAGACTTGATTAAAGTTTATTTACATTTACGAAATGTTTATTTTAGGGGACGCGATCCTATTAAATTTACCTCCCGATTCATCTGTTTGGGTGTTCTCTTAGACACAATTTTATTCACAAAAAGCTTCCGGCTAATTTAGAAACAAATTTCCCCTTTTTATTTTTACGATTTTCAGTTTCCTCTTTTTTTTCGTATCAAAACTCAAAGCGCCGTGTCGAAAATAATTCTAGTACGAGTGGTGGACATAAAACAATGTTCTGCCAAAATTTGGAACCGGAAACTCAAGGGTGAATGTTACGACTAATTTACCAAACATAGTGTCAGATAGCTTGATCGTTGGTGAAATTTCGAATCGACTGTTAAGCGACCTCCGTTGTTCAAGATCGCATTCGAGTGCCGTGTCAATATAAATGTAAATGTCATTGGGAACTACACGAACGCATACATTGAAAGTCCCTGGAGGACGATTGCACACGGAGAATATTGCAGATGGTCGTATGGGACATTCGCCGCAATTGAATTGCCCTACGGATTGGAACGTATAAATGCAGCTGCAGTCGGCACTTTATTTCACATATATCGATCCTAAATGATCCTTCCTTCCCGCATACTTAACGCCGAATTTTTTCATTAAAACAAATCTAAACTATTAGTCAATCAAAATTATCCTTCAAATAATTTAAACAGTCTTTATTTATTAGGTAACGTTAAACTTTGAATCTTGTGAAAATTTCACTTAGTAAGATATATGCTTTAGGATTTTATTTACACTCGTGCAGGATCATTTTAAATCAAACGGAAATTAGAGCAAGGATATAAAAACAAACGACTGCCATATGCGAAATTTCATTTGTTTTAAAAGCCCTATCGCATTTTTTATTTGACTCGAAATGGTAAATATGAAGAAAAGAAAACGAATCACTTAGTACAAAACCTATTTCTGATTTTGGAGTAAAATAAAGGGCTCAATAATAATGGCTAAATGGTGTTGAAACGTTAAGAAGTGGTGGAGAGAGCGAGGCGTGTTTGAAGCAGATCGCGCGGACCAATAGGAGCTGAGGCGCGCTCCGCCCCACCACAATTCTATTGGCGCAAGGATCCTACGCGGTAGCGTATAAATATAGAATCTCTTACTCGCTGAAACTCATTCCTCGCCTAACTGTGTTACCGCAAGGAGCTCCAGAAGTTAAAAAGACGCTCCCAATGGATTTAAAAAATTCATTCTAGATTTTTCATTATCACTTGTTATGCTGAATATTCTATCTTTGGCACAATCAATTATTTCAGTTTATGAATAAGAAAAAGATTTAATAAAAGTAGTTTGAGAATTGGATATGCATGAAGTTCAGAATCACAGATTTGCAATTGTCGCACTTCGGGCAAAAAAGCTTTTTCGCTCAACGATAGAATGAAATTTATTCTTTCGATTTGTATTGCAGGTGGAATTAATCGCAAACCACGGAAACGTGTAAATGAACTCCAGCACTTTTGCTGGGAGTTTCGACAGCAATATTTTTCTCGTATCGGAGCATGCATCCGGGATTCGAGTGCATTAATGCAGAGCACAAAAACGTTATCTTTGAGCAAAAACATTGGTTCTAGTATAAAATCTACTAACGACCGACGGTTTTTCGCTTCTGCTCATGTCATTGATTTCTCCGTGTTTATATGTATTGCGTATAAATGTATATTTTTATATAAACATATGTGTATGTATTACACTAAGGACTTCAACATAGACTCTATCCAATCTGGTTTTTACAACCTTTTTGTCCGCCTACATTCTCCATATTTCCGTTTGTTATTTATCCGACTCTTTATTTTCCAATCTGTAAAACTGTCAATAAAGTAGCGTCTTTTTTCGGTAATAAAAATATCAATAAACGTTGAAAGTCACTGTAAATATGAAATGTCAAAGTAAATAGCCAAAACAGAATTAGATTGTAAAAATAAAATTTATGAGAATCAAATTATATATTTAGAAAAATAATCCAGCTCTGTATTTGTCCTGTTGTTAAAAAAATATTTAAAAATGTTTCCACCTTTCAAATTTAGAATCTTAGAACTGAAATGAAAATAAATGCAGTGAGAAGGTAGAAAGATCTGGAGGCGGGGAATGGTCCAGTTTTGATACGTTAATTTAAAAACTTGCTCTCGTGTACTGTATTCGTGTTAAGTTTTCATTTGAGAGAAATGCAAGCCAGAAACATTTGCTAGAAGTGGAATACTGTCGTAAGCGCGAGGAGCGGATAAAGAGGGCAAAGCCGCCCCTATCCAAAAACGAGCTTACACGTGCGAACTTGCTACTCACGATTTCTGGATACAAAAACTTTTTACACAAGTTTTAAACTCTCAATGTTGGACAACACTTCGTACACAATCCTCCGGCAAAAACTTTTTGGAAATATTATTCTAATATTGAGATATAATAAATCATTTAAAACTAATTAAGTAATCAATTAAAATTCGTTATTTATTTAAAATATAAATTATAATATTTGTGCTCGAGGTGATGGATTAAAAAATTAAAGTGAAAGTTATTAACTATTAGCGATTTGCAAACTTTAATATATAAGCAATAACAGAGCGCTTGCCCCTGTAGAACTGCAGTCGTCGCAACCAGCGCGAGCTTCGTTACGCGCAGGCGTGACGTCAGGTATAAATAAGAGGGGCCTCGCGGCCCAGCCGGCAGACAGTCGGAAACAACGCCACTGTTAGGATCTCGTTTCTCGAGCGGGGATACTTACCACTATACTACTGAAGAAAAAACTACTTCTTAATTTTTTTTATTCTTAAAATTTTACATTTTTCTTAACGAACAGTTTGGAGAAAGCTAAATACCTAAAAATTAGAAAGTTTTTTGAAAAATTAACAAAAGAAATTTAATCATGTTAAAGTTACTGCTCTTGGTGTTTTTCCCTCTAAATAAAAATTTAAAAAAATTTTAAATTGTAAACTACAGTGTACATCCTCGTAATTCAAGAACTTCTCAACGTCAAAAAAACCCGGATCCAGCAAGCAAGTTACGGCAATAACTTACAAGGATTTTTTTATAGCGTTGACATTGATTCCAATCATAAACCTTGTCACAATATATTAATCTAAAACCTGTCAAACTCAACTTAAACAGTAATATAACATGTAGTAATAAAAATAAACAGCGCAGAAAGCCTTTCTAATTATTTTTTTGAAATTATTAAAAATAAAAACCAAATTATAATTAAAATCTTGTAGTTTATTTTTACAATCTTTTTGTAGGCAAATACACTTTGGCGCAAGTGGTCGATAGATAGTGAGAGAATTTTTACGAGTATTTCGCTCATCTTCGCCGTGATTTTATCTCCCACTTGAGACTCGTTGAAGCAAGAGGTAGAACTGGAAGGGTGAACGTGAAGCGGAAATCATGCTTCTATATAAGTTGTCTTAATTATCTTAACCCTCTTGTGAGTCGTGTTTCCTCTTCTCACTTTATGACGCGCCCCACCTAGGAATGGTGCTAAAAAAAGGACGGTTATTAATTAACACTTGTGATAAAGAAAGGACTGTGATGAATTAAATTAAATTGTTCCTACAATTTCATAATATCGGATTGTCGCACAAGACCTGTAAAGAAAGTGCTCCCTCAAACATTGAAACAAGAGCTCCAACTAAATTGAAATCGTCCTAATGAACTTTTCAAACTCCTCTTCCAATATCTGAGAAATTTTTTAATTTATTCGACTACGTTCTCTTGCATTTCCTATTTAACACAATTCACTTTTCTAATTTAATTGTATTACTTTTTTTTAAAAAACAAAGCGTTAAATTAATTTTAACTAAACCAATATTTTCAGAAATTTATGAGAATTTTTCTTCGCCTGAAGGTATTTTTAACTTTGGCTGGTTCTAACTTAGAGTTTTTACGATAACTTCAACTAATTCAAGAGACCGTATAGTTAAATGTACTGTGATAAAAATACCACGAACATAGGGGATTTTTAAAAGAAAAGAAATAAAATAGAAGGGTAAAGTTTTGGTAATATAATATGGACCCTTCGAGTGTCGTTACGACAAACTTGGCGATTAAATTTTTACCCGTAATTTCAAGGCGACATCAACGCCAAAATCACACGATATTCGGAATTAATAATGAAGCACTTTTATCTACAGGCAAATTTCAAGTTTATTGTAATTCGATTTCGATCACATGTTTTTTCAAAATGGATGTGTAATTTCAGGAACATTTTCACCTCAATTAAAGGCACATTTTTTATTATGTAGAACATTAAACAATTTCGTTTTTATTTGCAGTGCTTTATTTTACCTCTAAGTACACACAGAAACACTGAATAATATTTTGTCTTTTGTGCAGTTTGCAACTTCTGTTTGACTTTCAGAACTACAAATTTACAGGATTTAGAGCTGAATAGCCACTGCTACATTTTGTATTAATTACTATGATAACATTCTCTGGGTTTTTTCTTTCCAGAGAAAAGAGTATATTCTTGGGAATGACATAGAAAAATCCCTATTGGGAAAAATAGATTTTAATCTTTATTTCAGAATTGTTTGATTTCAGAATTTTACAAACTTGTCATTTACTTAAATTACTTTCTCTTAAATATTCAAATTTTCCGTGATGTTAAACTCGAAGCGCATTTTAAGTAAATACATCTATTTACACAGTTAGATTTATCTTTTTAATTAATAATTTACGTAAGAACAATTGTAGCTTTCAAGCTGCGGTGAACAAAGGGTTAGAGCTGAATAGATTGTGTTGTAATGAAATTTTCAATAATTAGTACTGAAAATAAAATTCAATATGGTCTTTTGTATACCCCAGGCTTTATCCGTTCGTTTATTTATGTAACGATTTATCTTTCCAAGTCTCGCATTTTAAAAATTAATAAATTTTTATAAGGAAGAAATTTTTTTTACGTATATTGAAACGACGAAAACGAAACGGCGTGCTTGCCCCTGTAGAATGGCAGCCGTCGCAACCAGCGCGAGCTTCGTTCCACGCAGGCGCAACGTTGAGTATAAATAAGCGGGCCTCGCGGCCCAGCTATCAGTTCGGCGGGAGCAGCAGCACCGCTAGGATCTCCTCCTGCTCGAGGGGGTACTTACTACTAAACTACTGAAGATAAAACATCTAAATTTTTTTAAATATTACATTTTCTTTAACAAACAGTTTTAGAAAAACTAACAGTCTACAAATTCGGAAGTTGTTGGAAAAAAGCCAATTTTATCATGTTGAAGGGATCTGATAAATTAGAGCAATCGATTCATGAAATATCCTCCCTTTTTGGATAATTTTCATCTCTACTTGGCGATTTACACCTAACCTCATTCTTGTAGTAATGCGGGTAATTTTCTCCTCTGTCATCTGCAAAAGCAATTATCTTCAAGCTGGTACGCGACTCGCATTAACGAGATGCATGAATTCAAGGAGAAAAGCATCGACAACGTCTGTCTTCAGACGTGAAATGATAACACGAGTTGAGAGCACAAAATTTAACTCAGTTAGAAAGATTTTCCGTGTCGGTGGTTTAGGGAATATTCGTTTTTATGCACTTCCATATTCTCGCTCGAACACCTAATGGCGCTATTTGTTTTGATTCTACCAGACTGTAAATAGAGTGCTTAATGCACTGTAAATTTTCCTGTTGTTAAAAAAGCGTCGCATTTTTTCAATTCACACCTTTTATCTCTCTTTTTGTATGCTGACAAGTTGTCTTCAATTTTACCACTTTCCTGAGACACACCTTCTTGGAAAAAGGTTCGATAATTGAATTCTCTAATCTAATCTGGTTTACAATTTACTTGAATTTTATTTACTCGATGCACGAAAACGGTCATGTTTCTACGACCCTAAAAATGTATATTATGGTTATATCAATTCGTGTAGATTGATTAAAAAACTTTAAAAGCTTTCTGTTTGAGATAGTGATAAAATATTATCTGTGTCTCACAACTGTATATTTAATTTCTATCAACATCGGATAGTTTATCGATATTCAATTTCTATTTTTAATGTGATTAAAATAGGAAAGAAACCTTCTAATAAGAGAACACAAATCATCAGTTTTAATTTCTGGAAGAAATCTGTAAATAGAACTATTGGTTAAAAATTGATAAAAGTATATTAAGTAAAGGTTATTTCAGATAATGATAAAATTAATTATAGTTTTTAAAATTAGTGACTCGTGCTTTTTGTTAAGAATCCGTGTAATTGATAATTTTACCTCCTTCATCAAGTCATGCATTCGTAATATAATATCTATAATAATATCAACTACTCCAGATTTTTCTCAACTTTCGTAGGTTTCTGTTTTATAAAACTGAGGAAGTGTCGTGGTTGAGTTGAACTGACTATCGAACGTGAGTTGGAAACTTCAACACAATTCTGCTTCGACACGTTTTTGCCGATAACTTGGTTCAAATTTAGCTCTGGTTCGATTCGATTTTGGTTTAGACGAGCACGCGAAGTAAGGGTGCATCTAAAAAAATATCCACTTTCCTAATAATCAGATTATTGCACCAAGAAATCTTGCTAGAAAAAAGCTACATGCGTTAATATATCACTAAAAATTTTTCATAAATTAATAAATTAAACAGATTTAAAAATATAATAATAATAATATATTCATTGTTCAACTACAATTAACATTGCACCAGTCTGGAATCATTTCCAGACTATTGTTCAGCCAAATGGAAACTCGGCGACTTGTGCCTTTATTATTTCGAGTTTACACTCTTTAATACTAAAGGTTATTTAACTACAAAACTTATTATAATTTATGTTTGTTTTATTTAGTCTAATTAAAAAATTTTTAAAATTAAATGTTATTTTGATATTAATATTATATTTAGCTAATTTAATTTTATAAATATTATAAAAACTTCTGGTTAGCTGCCAACTTGTCGTAACGGAAAATTATTGTTTTGTGATTTGGATATGAGTACCGTTCTCAGAAGAGTGTCAGGAGCAAAAAATAATGACGACGCTTGTGTTTATAAACTGTCAAAACATTGGTGGCAGCCATCTTGATTTGATGCTGGACTTCAGCGCCTCTACCACTGCAACTGATTTACGTTTCTCGGTCGATCGCCGCTCGATTTTTCCATTTGCGAGTAATGCTACTGCGCGAACTTTGAAATGTGATTCGTGAGAGCGACACCGTGGGGCGTATGTCGCCACATTGAAAACTCTTGACGAAGCACTCACTCTCTCGTCATTCTAAATTGTTGTGTTCAACCTTTTGGTCATGTTCTTTTATAAAAAGCTTTAAAACTTCATAAAAATGTAACTAAATAAGACTGCCGTGGCTCAATTCGTCGCCATTGTGCCCTCCCAGGTGAGCTCCAATATTAACTTGTGTTTATTTATTTCATGGAGTCGGATCTCGGCTATTTTTGTAAATTTAGAGTCAGTGTTCAGGGCGCTTAACCTTCGTAAAATACCCGTGCCATGCAGGCGGTTATTCAACCTTTTGCGAATCTTATTGAATTGAATATTTTGAATAAATATGTTAATTTGTAATCTAATTTAAAAATCGTAGTTTTGTTGCTGCTCCTTACCCAACAGTCTCCAGAAATACTGGTGTTAGTCGTGGCTTGTTAGTTTTTATTTTATTAGTCAATTCTTTATGTTACTTTGTTTAGTTATTTATCAATAAAAAAGCTTGGCGCTAGGGATTCATTTATTTGTTTTAAGTGCACATTAATCTAAATTTAAGAATTTAAATATTAAACATAAAACTAGTAAAAATGCGTTTTAGTACATTGTATAAAATCGACGGTAAAAAAATATCAATATTTTCATTGTGTTTTATCAAAATTGTAGTAAAATGTTGCAAGGAGTGAAATGCGTTGACACTAGAAGCGTTTTTATTTCATAGAATGCGGTTTTGGATATTTAAATGTTTTATTTAGATGAATAGGAAGCAGGCAGGTGGGATGATGTGTGTATATAAATTGCACAATAAGCACGAATGATTTTGGTTAGTGGCCCAGTTTGCAACGATGTATTCGACATACAGAATCAGCAAGATCAGTATAGTTGGCGTGTGCTGGAGGACACAAACTTCGTCCTCTCTTCATCCTAATTTGCGTGACAGTGATTCTACGCAGTGAATGCATGCTCTCCACATCAACGGTTGACCAAAATCACACGTATCTACTATACTATTCACCTTTATCACCCGCATTGTATTCGACAGTTATCTTCTGCAAATTTCCACCCAACATTGTTCATTTTTACCAGTATTCTGACATTTTGAATTCACATTTTTATCATCGTTTGATTTTCCTCAACATCAATTTCAGATTTTTGAAAAATGTGTTGTTATTCAAAAATATCAGTTCCCATAGAACAAGAATCGATTATAAAAATTTGTTTTTTATCATTGCAGGGCGACAGGCAAGAAATATTCAGATTCATGGAAAATCTGGAAATAATCATGGGACTCATGATGCAGCAACGGCTGATGACTTCACGAGTGGTGAGATATTTTTCATTTTATATTTATGATAAATTTGCTTTGTGTAGGTATATTATACAATTTAAAGAAATAGATTTCAAATTTTATTTAAAAAAATAAAGTTAAAATTAATGAAGGTGCAATATGTAGCAATAATTTCAAAGTTCAAATTAATGAAGATGGAGGGCACAACAATAATTTCAATGTTTAAACTAATGAAGACACCAGTTGTGTCAGGTGAAAATTACATTGTTTGTGCTTTCCACTAACATTTAACGCACCTCTCTGCGCGCAACATAAACTATTAATATAATATCCACGGTTCGTTTGCGCACTAATCACCTAAATAGTTTAGCAAACTTGGTAAAATACAACTGTTGAGACTGTTTATGTAATGAAGCATGTTTGAGGATTTACTTTGCCACAACTATAATTATCAGTGATGCACTTATGTACCATAAATTGAATAATTTAATACCACATCAATTGAATGATCGTAAAATTACGTACAGTTATCGCTTTTACCGCGAATCAATATGTAATTTAATTATCGAATTTGCACAATCGTACCTGAGAATGATAATCAAAAACTCTAAATGAAACTAGAATGTTTTAAAAACCAGTTGGAAAAAAAAACTCTTTCGGTTATTAAGAACAATCTATTTTTTATGTGCTGAAGATGAAATTTTAAGAGCAGCATAAAAATTGAAATTTGATAGATATTTGAAGAACATAGAAAACAGAATGTCCAAGTTCCAAAGGTAAAATGCAACCGCGACGCGGTGAATGCACTTCGAAGACGAAGTACAAGGACAAGAGTATGAATATGAATGAGAGCCTATGAAAAGGAAGAAGCTGAGAAGAGGCAAAATAAAATGATCTCTTCTGCCAGGACAAATCTTTTTCTCCGTATATCCGGCACGATTGCGCAAAGTGCTTTCGCTGGATCTCCAATTTCAATGAAATTTTTTTTTAATAGAATTGACGGCTCCGTGAACACTTATAGAATAATTCTAGAAAGAACCGAGCGTAGCTTAAAAGCCTTGGCATTTTATCGTTGTCAATTAGGTTTTAGATTTCTAAGGATATAAACTTTAAAATTCTTTTTCAGGAATTTGCATTCGCAAAGAGACGACCACCCGGAATCTTGTCCCTTTGAGTTCAATTTTAATCTTCTCAATACATGAAAATAAAAAATATTTCCTTTTAACATCTGTATTTCATATTTCTTTTTAAATTTTTATTATTTATGTTTGTTCCTTTCATTTAAAAATATTTTATAGAGTTTTTGTTGAGGCTAGTTTTATAACTATTTTTTTGTATAAAGTTAATTTTGTCAATTTTCAATAAATTTCAATAAATAAATACGCGAACTTCACGGCTTGAGACAGAAAGACTCTGACTGCTCAGAGCGGGTAGAATGTAGTCCGCCAATCAGCGCGCGCCTTGCTCTACGCAGCTGCCACGTTAGGTATAAATACGGAAGCTCCGCAGCATCGACAGCAGAGCGACTAAAACAGTCCGAGTGATCCGCCGCATTAGGTATAAATACACGATGAAGGGATTCCAAGCTTGTGAACGAAAAATAATTTAATTTGAATTTAAAGAATATGACAAGTCTCTTCATTGCCTGGGCGCCAGAAGGTATTAAGGGCGTGGGGACTGACAAGGGGAAGGGATAAATTTCCCATTTAATAACATTTCTTCCGCGTCCATCGTCCCAACAGTCGTTTACCGGCAATTAAACCGAGATCGTCATGATTTTGTGTGTCGCCGGCACACTAAGTGTGGCGATTTTTTATTAAATAATGTGACGATTTCGAAGAAAGAGAGGACGACGGGGTGAATTTTTTGACCAAATAAGAGCGAAATATCCATCCAAATAAGAACCTGTACCAATTTTTGAATTAAAAGTGTTCCACGCCAAAAAATGGTGCTGCGTCGCTAGATTCTGCTCGTCGATCACCACGCTATTTAGCAATAATCGCCCAAATTCTCCAAGAAAATTCTCGAAAAGCCGGAGCGTTTTGTTTTATATTTTTATCAATGTCTTTTTTTTTGTCTTGTTTTTTCTGTCCAATTTATTAATTTTATATGCATACATATTTCTCTTTTCAATTTTATTTATGACTGCTTTCAATTTTGTATTTATTTATATGTAAAAGTTAGCGATCGTTGTGTGTAAAGAATGTGCAAGTCGGATTATTTATTTATATTGATTTTATTTATTGACGTCGAATTTCTATTTGTTATTTTAATTTTGACCAATATAAATTTTATAATTGACGATGAAATAAGACTTTTATTTTATTTTAATGATATTTTGTGTTTTAAATTTATATATTTATTAAAATTCATAACTTTTATTTATATTCTTTTTAAGTTTAATTTAATTGAAATGTGCGAATTATAAGACTTAATAGAACTAGCTTTTAATCGTTACAACGAGCTCCGCAGATATTATTTATTTTAATTATTAATCAAGTGTTTTAAAATTTTCCCTGTGTATTAACAATATAACATATATTTATTCAGAAATTGCATTTTATAAATTATAAATTTTATGAATAGAGAAATATATAGGATAGGTATTATTAAAATAGAAATCGCATAGTTAAACATTTTATAAGTTTGTTACTTTTATGTAAAATTTTACTTTTCTGATCAATAAAGAATATTTTTAATTTAAAAATACTATCTCTATTAGATGTGATATAATACAATAATCAGAACGTTTATAATTAAATATTTTATGCGAGTTGAAGCTCAGATCTAAAATAGAATTCCTTATAATTAGATTAATATGTGGAAAACACTGTAAATTTAATAATAAATAGATTTTTAAACGTAAATGTACTAACCGCCGAGAGGCAAGAACACTCCGATTGCTCAGAGTGAGTAAAATGTAGTCCACCAATCAGCGCGCACCTCGTTCTGCGCAGGCGCCGCGTCGGGTATAAATACTCGAGCTTCGCGGTGTTGAACGCAGAGCGACAAACGTAGTCCTACTGATAAGAGCTCCTGCTAAATAAAGCAGCATCACATTCAGAGGAACTTAGCATCAGAATGCGCAAAAGAAACTTTATTAATATTTTAAAAAATATTCAAATAAAATTCTTCAATCTCTTAGATTATTTTGCTAAAGTATTTGTACTTTCTCTTGTTGAAAGAAATTAATTTTTAAGCACACATAAATTTCATTTGGCTTGTATTTTTTACTCTGACATAGCGAACTCTTTCATCTCCTTTTGCCCAGCTATTCTACCTGCAAATCGCTACCAGATGGGGAAAATTGAATTAGTCACAGCCACACTTATAATTACAACCGCTACTGCTCCGGTTTCTCCTCTCTCACTCTTCTATCCTCCGCTTCGCCGATTTCACGAGCGGCAAGCGTGCGGTAATAGCAGTAATTTTTCCAACGTTAATTTCATGCAAAAGTTTCCAGGTTCGCCGAGTCGCCAGTCTATTGGTCTTTTTGGCCTAGAATATGCCGGATACAACCGAGGGAAAAGGAGAAAAATAGATATTCAACTGTGGAAAAAATTCACTGGCAATCTTTCCCGGTGGCAAACCTCCAGCTAGAAAAAGATCCGAATCCTCTCGCTGGCCGTGAAGTGCTTTCAAGCTTTTAGAAATAATGAAGAACCTGCCTTAGAGAAACACGTTGACTGTGTTGTTTGATAAAGCCAAAGTGTACCATTTTCCCCCCCGATAGAAGTCAATAAAAAATATAATAAAACGTACTTTAAAAAAAAAATAGATAAAGTGGGACATAAAAAATGAAGGAGTATAGACTAGAAAATACTGTTTTTGCAATTTCCTGTTTTTAAAAAATGTATTTTAACCTGACGAGCAGGAAATCAGAAAATATTTTTTGTTATAGTTCACTGTTATGAAATGAAATGTTCTGTGTAATCTTTATGTTTTCTTCTATATTAAATCTTGAAAATGTTGAGTTTATGTGACATTTCGTGGCTGTATTTTTTCCACAAACGACAAAGGCTTACCAGGTGCCCTGGAGCTATTCTGCCTTTTAAAATAACATAGAATGAATTTAACAAAGGATGAAATTTATTCGTATACATGTATGTGAGTGTAGTTATAAGGTGACTGAAAAACAGCGTACACCCGCCCGCTATAAACGTTTTATATGCTCAAAAGACCGAAAGTGGGACTTCTAGGATTTTGATAAGACGGTCGTTTTTCCACTCACTGACGCGCGATTTGCGATTCTTGAATGTGGTTTCTCGATGCAGTAAAAAGTCGAACGAGATTTTCTCACGATGAGCGACCGTACCACTATTCCAAAGACTATAAATGGAACGTTTTGCGACTTCCTGGCATCGATCACTTTACATATTATCGACAAAGGAAGATTGAGAATAACCCTTCACTGCAACTGAAATAATCTACTGAATTCGCTCTGAAAGATTTTGAAACTATTCCACATTCTGTTTTAAACGTGTCACTTTAAACAATCCACTTCACACACATAACCTCACACACTCAACTTGACACACTAAACTTCACGCAATAAACTTCACACACTCAACTTCACACACTAATCTTCACAGACTCCACTTCACACACTCCCCTTTACACACACCACTTCATACATTTCACTTCACACACTTCACTTCACACACCCCATTTTACGTATCCTACTTATGACATCAAATTTAACACATCTTACATCTCATATCATCTTTCACACATCCTGCTTTTTACATTACACTTCACGCACTCTACTTTACACACTCCACTTCACACACATACATACACACTACTGCGCAAACTCCACTTTACACACCTACTTTATAAATTCTAATTCATACATCCTACTGTACATTTTACACTTTACACATTCTCTATTTCACACACACCATTTCACACAGCCTACTTCTCACATCACACTTCACCCTTCCCTATTACTTACATCAGACTTTATACATCTTGCTTTCCACATCTCACTTGATACATTCCCCTTCACACACTCAGCTTCAAACATTCTATTTCTCACATTCTACTTCACACATCAAATTTAACACATCTTACTTTTCATATCAACCTTCAAACATCTTGCTCTTTACATTACACTTCAAACACTTCAACCCGTACATTCAACTGCTTTCATTACACATTCCACTTCACATATCCCACCCCTTACATCACGCATTCCACTTCACACATCCTACTTCTCACATCACACTTCACACATTCTATTTATCACATCAAACTTCACACCTCCTGCTGTCCACATTTCACTTAACACACTCTAGTTTACACACTCCACATCACACATTTTACTTCTCACGTCAAATTTAACACATTTTACGTCTCACATCATCATTCACACACTCTGCTTTTTACATTACACTCCACGCACTTTACTTTACACACTCCACTTCACACACACTCCACTTTATACATCCACTTAATAAATTCTACTTCATACATCCTACTTCTCTCAGCACACTTCACCATTTCGTATTACTTACATATGACTTTATACATCCTGCTTTCCACATCTCACTTTATACATTTCACTTCACACACTCCACTTCCAACATCCTATTTCTTACATTCTATTTCTGACATCAAATTTAACACATTTTATTTCTTATATCAGCCTTTACACATCCTGCTTTTTACATTACACATCACACACTCTACTTCACATATCCAACCTACGAAAAAAATGTGAGAGGATACGATCTTACACACTCCAGTTCACACATTTTACTTCTCACATCACACTTCAAACATTCTATTTCTTAATTCACACTTCACACACTCCAGTTTACACCCTCCATTTCACACTTCCTACTTTTCACATCAGACTTCACACATCCTGCAGTCCACGTCTCAGTTGACACATTCCACTTCACGTATCTCACTTGCCACATTCTGCTTCTCAGATTTTACTTCACACACTGCACTCTTCTTCACACATTTTTATTCTTACATCAAATTTAACACATCCTACTTGTCAAAGCAGATTTCACACATCCTGCATTTTACAGCACACGTAACACACTCTGCTTTACATACTTCATTTTCCACATCTTATTTTACACTTTCCACTTCTTATTCCCTACTCCTTACATCTCATTTTACACATTACATTTTCCTTAATTGTACTTTTCATGTGTCACTTCCTATACATATTTTCACTTCACTGCACCACCCTGCACTAATTCCTGCTTATCACTTTCCACACTCCACTTCTTACACTCCATTTCCCACACTTCACTTCCTACATCCTTTTTCTAACATCTCACATTTCACTTCTCACACATCAAATACTACATTCCACTTCCCACATCTGACTTCCTTTCTCTATCCTTGCAACAAACATGTGTTAAATGGAGTGTGTGAAGTGGAGTGTGTGAAGTGGAGTGTGTGAAGTGGAGTGTGTGAAGTGGAGTGTGTTATGTGGAATGGGTGAAAAGAAGTGTGTGAAGTAGAGTATATGAAGTGAGATGTGGAAAGCAGGATGTATTAAGTCAGATGTGAGTAATAGGATGTCTGAAATGTGATGTGATAAGTAGCATGTCTGAAATGGTGTGTGTGAAGTGAAGTGGAATGTATAAAGTGGGGTGTGTAAAGTGGAGTGTATGAAATGCAGTGTGTTAAGACAAGTGTGTGAAGTGGAGTATGTGAAGTGGAGTATGTAAAGTGAAGTGTGTTAAATGGAGTATGTGAAGTGGAGTGTGTGAAGAGGAGTGTGTGAAGTGGAATATGTTAAATGAAGTATGTAAAGTGGAGTGTGTGAAGTGGAGTATGTTAACTGAAGTGTGTGAAGTTCAATATTTGAAATAGAGAATGTAAACTAAAATATGAAATGTGAGTTGTAAAAAACGTTAAGTACATTAACCTCAGCATATTGAAAAAGAATAAAATAAAGAATGAAATGTTAATTCAGACTCAAAATGCAGACTTAAAAAGCACAAATTAAAAACCCGCTGACTCATTTGATTTTTTCGAAGAGATATTCATCGCGATTCTTGGTTTCCTTTCGCTTTGCGTTTCACCTAGTCAGAAAGAAACCTTCAGCTAAGTAAACATCGTCAATGCAGTAATGTTAGGAAAAGAGGTAGAGGCCGGACAAAGAAAGGCAGGGCTCTAACGAGAATCCATTGCTTTTGAAAGCTCCGAGCCCCTTTCTTCGCCTCCTGACATGAAAGACTCACGTGTGGTTAGGGTCGACGGGCAGGCGCTAAGAAAACACTCGGCTAGGTTGAATCCATGGTCAAACTGGACGTAAGCGGATAGACGCAGACATAAATCCTCACTGGCAAAAACAGGACAACTGCTAATTCCATTACAAAATGCTTTTAAACGCGCTTCTATTAAAAAAAAAAAAAAACGAAAGCTTCTCGCCTGCAAATATCTTGCTTCTCTAACCGACTTTTATGAAAAAATTGCTTTAAGGACCTGTAAAAAATATCTATTATTATTACCTTATTGGATAATTTACCTCGATGGAAAAATGTTAAACTGAAACCTCAGCTTTAACACATTCTTTGTTGCTCTAAAGGGTAGAGAATTTATGTCATTAAAAATTTTAATTACTTTGGCGCTAAGTAAGGTACTCGATTACTTTAGGTTACGTTCTTTATTCCTTTTTTACAGCTCTGCTTGGGAATCAAATTTTTTTTTTATGAGAATTTCGAATCTGAGCTTCTGAAAAAATTCTGAATACAAGAATTTTCGATTAAAATTCATTGATAACAAAAAGGATGCTGTAAAGTGCGAAAGTTAAATTGATGTTAAGAGTGTCATATAATGAGATCTTAGCACCAATAGAAATGATTGATTCTACGTGCCAAAGTGGAAGTTGGAGGTGGAGGCTATTCGAAAGTTATAGTGCTTAGTTAATTCCTGTACATTTTCGCGGAAACCATAACATTCCCGAGGTTATGCCTGTACTGCAAAATTCATGTCCATTAAAGACAGTCGTTACAGGGTAGCAATGTACACCATGATCCGTCGTATGGGCTTCTATAACAATTCCCCATTATAGATATACGTAGGAAACACGTCTATGCTACTGCGTTATTATAGTACCTTACACACCTCTTGTTTATACTACGAGTGGTAATATTCCGTTAACGAAGATACATGTTCTTTGTAATGATTGGTGTAACTATTGTCTGCACTCCAGTTTGATCAACCAAATACCCTATAAACAATTAATAACTTTATTCAACAATATATGCTTTTCCATCTAATAAACATTTTATACGACGCAAAATCATGTATTTTTCAGTAAAATTAGAATTATGCTTTAATAACTTTTTTTTTATTTTATTTATTTTTTATTATTTATTTTTTTAAATAATATTTATAATGTAATAATATTAATCTTTTTTTTTATAGATTCACAATTTCCGCGATTCGCAGAACCCATACCAAATGTGACAATGAGCGTTGGGCGAGATGCCCTTCTTTCGTGCGTTGTTGACAATCTACGGAATTTTAAGGTAATTAATTTAGTTTGTTTTTAATTCTAGTTTATGCTAATTTTGATAAATTGTAAATGAGTGTATTGGTTAAATCAGTTTTAAGCGAATTAAATTTTGACCTAATTCAAAGCAAGACATCATTACGTATTCAAAAGTTATAATTGATTCCAATTCCAATTGAAATTGAATCAAAAATTAAAATTGAAAAATTGTTCATTGATTCCTGATTAATTAATTAAAATTTGATATAAATTACAAAAAAGATATTATATGATTTAAATTACTATTGAATGTATTGATAGAATTTTAATTCATTCTAATTCCAGTTAAATCATAAATTGATTCACATTTCAATTGAATTAATTTTATTTCATTTTTAATTCATTTTAATTATATACAGTTTAAATCGATTTTTTATTAATACTTTACAATTCTTTTAAATTTTAATTGATTCAAGCCATAATTAATACACTCTTAATTCATTTTAGTTCTATATTGTTCTACTCCGATTAATTCATATTCCGAAATATCCAATTTTAAGTGACTTGAATTCCAGTTTATTCAGTCTCAATTCCTAAAAATTTCATTCGACCGAATATCAATTGATTTTTAGTCAATCATTCTCAATTCATTTTAATTGCAATTTATCCGATTACGATTAATTAATAATTTTAATTGACTCAAATTCCAATCGATCTTCTTGACATTTATTTAAATTTTAATCCCTTCCATTTCAAGTGAATCAAATTTTAACTAATCCATTTTCAGTGTATTTAATTCTCTTTTAATCCAATTTCCACTGATTCTAACTTCAATTGACGTGAATTTCAGTTAACCATTTGTCAATTCCGTTAAATTCCATTTAATTCAAGTTCCAATTATTACTTTCTTAATTTATTTTTAATTCCACGTTTTAGATTGATTCAAATTCCAACCTATCCAATTTTAATTCATTCGAATTCCAGTTAATGCTTTTATAATTCATTTAAATTACAATCCACTAAATTTCAAATTTCATTTAATTTAATTTCCATTCAAGTTTCAACTTCCATTGTCAATTCATTTAAATCCCACATTGTCCAATTCCGATTAATTCAAGTACCAATCTATCTAATTATAATTTATGCGAATTCCAACTTTTCAATTAACTTAAATTTCAATTGATAAAATTTTAAGTAATTCAATTTCCAACTAATCCATTCTTAATTAGTTTGCATTCTAATTTGTCCATTATGGTTGATTCATAATTTCAATCGATTCAAATTCTTATTAGTTCATTTTATAAGCATTAAAATTTTATTCGGTACAATTTCAATTGATTTCCAATTAATCATTCTTAACTCATTTGAATTTAAATTTGTCTAATAATAACATTGATTCATAATTCCCATTGATTTAAATTCCAGTTAATCTTTTGTCAATATCATCAAATTAAAATCGATCCCATTTCAATTGATTAAAATTACAGTTAATCTTTTTGTAATTGATTTATATTGATTAAAAAAAGATTAACTGGAATTTGACTGAAATATATTCAGTCAAATTCCATTTAATCTTTTTTTAATCAATTCAATCTCAGTTGATTCAAATTACAGTTAATTCTTTCTAAATCAATTTAAATGTTAGTCGATTAAATTTTGAGTGATTCAAGTTCCGATTAATCACTTTTTAATTCATTAGCATTCTAATCTGTCGAATTCCGATTGATTTCAATTTTAATGATTCAAATTGCAACTAATCAATTCTCAATTCCTTTCAGATCTTTTGTATCTGATTAATATTGAGTATAATTTTAATTGATTTGAATTTCATATTATCTTTTCCCAATTCCTTTAAATTCCAGCTAATCCATTCTCGAGTCATTAAAATATTAATTAATCTAATTCCTATTGGGTTCAATTTTCATTGATTCGGATTTTAGTTAATCCTTTCTCAAAATTTTAAAATCTCATTCCATCCAATTTCAATTAATTCAAATTCCACTCAATTTTTTCTCAATTGCTTGAAATTTAAATTGATCCAATTTCAATTGACTATATTTCAGTTAATCTTTTCGTAATTGATTTAAGATTCAGTCAATACAATTTTTAAAGATTCAAGTTAAAGCTAATCCATTCACAATTCATTTAAATTTCTTTTAATCTTATTTCAATTGGTTCAAATTCCACTTCGTCGTTTCTCAATTCCTTCAAATTTTAATCAATCCAATTTTCGTTAATTCAAAATCCAGTTAATCCTTTTTCCATCAATTTGAATGTTAGTAGATCAAATTTTAAGTGATTCAAGTTTCGATTAATACATTCTAAATTCATTAAAATTTTAATTTGTCTAATTCCCATTGATATCAATTTTAATTGATGTAAATTCCAGTTAATCTTTTCTTTATCCCTTAAATCCCAATCAATTTAATTTTAATTGATCAAAAATCCAGTTATTTTTTTCGTCGTTTATTTAAATTTTAATCAAGACAATTTAAAACAATTTAAATTACAACTAATCCATTCTCAATTCCTTTAAATTCCTTTTTATCCAATTTAAATTGGATCTAATTTTAATTGATTCGAATTCCAGTTGATTCTTACTCAATTCCTTCAAATTTCAATCAAATCATTTTCAGTTAATTCAATTTCCACCTACTCCTTTCTCAAGTAAATTAAATATCAATAGATTAAATTTTTTGTGATTTAAGTTCCGATTAATCCATTCTTTATTCATTGAAATTTTAATTTGTCTAATTCCCATTGATTTCAATTACAATTGATTCAAATTTTAGTTAATTGTTTCTCAATTTCTTCAGATTTCATTAAATTCAATTCCAATTGATTCGAATTCCAGTTAATCTTTTCTCATTACCTTCAAATTTAAATGGATCCAATTTTAATTAATTAAAATTGCAGTTAATATTTTCGTAATTGATTTCAGTTTCAATCAATACAATTTTTAATGATTCAGGTTAAAGCTAATCCATTCTCAATTCATTTAAATTCCTTTTTATTCAATTTCTATTGCTTCTAAATTCTATTGATTCCAATTCCAGTTCATCTTTTCTTAATACAATTTCAGTTGATTCAAATTCCAGTTAATCATTTCTTAATCAATTTGAATTTTAATCTATTAAATTTTAAGTGATTCAAGTTTCGATCAATCCATTCTTAATTCATTAAAATTTTAATTCGTCTAATTACCTTTGATTTTAATTTTAATTGATTCAAATTCCAGTTAATCCTTTCTCGATTCCTTAAAATCTCAATCAATTCAATTTCAATTGATCCAAATTACAGTTAATCTTTTCTCAATTGCCTTCAAATTTTAATCAATCCCATTTCAATTGATTAAAATTCCAGTTAATCTTTTCTTAATTATTTAAACTACAATCAAAACAATTTTTAATAAATTAAGTTTCAACTAATAGATTCTCAATTCAATTAAATTCTTTTTGATCCATTCTCCAATTATTCTAATTTCAATTGATTCCAATTCCAGTTCATTCTTTCTCAATAAAATTTCAGTTGATTCGAATTCCAGTTAATCCTTTCTCAATCAATTTGAATTTTAAGTGATTCAAGTTTCCATTAATTCATTCTTAATTCATAAAAATTTTAATTTGTCTTATTCCTATATTGATTTCAATTTTAATTGATTCAAATTCCAGTTTATCCTTTCTCGATTACTTATTTTTTTAATTTACCGAATTTTAGTTAATTCAAATTCTCATGAATCTACTATCAATTAATTGCAATTTCACCTGATCTCTAAATTCCATTAAATCCTTTTTTATTTGATTTCAATTTTAATTAATCCATTGTCAATTGATTCAAATTTAAATTGATCTAATTTTAACCGATTCAAATTAACAGTCTTTGTTCCATGAATTTTAAGCTAATTAGAAAAGTATAAAATGGAAATATATCTCCGGGAACTTAAGAGACCAAGATAGTGAGATGCTTTAAACGGTCGTAATTTCATTATAAACTCGAGGTATAATACAATGATGCAACTGTAGTGCATATCCAGGATTAAATGAAGTTTGTCTAGCGGGATGGAAAGAAAGTGACTTCATCACGTCACTCACTAAATGAAATCTTTCTCCTGCAGACTCGTCGAGAAAATTTAGTTTCGTTAACAGTTTCTGCACGTAAACTACTGGACTTAGGTTCCTTAACATAGCAGTGCCTTGGAAAAAGTCATGAACAGGATACAAAAAATATTAAGATTTATTGTGAGCTTATTATTTTCAAAAAGCTCTATTTTCTCTTTTTTTTTACTTTTATCAAACATTATTAAACAACTTGTGCGATCACATATATGCTTGATTAAAAAATTCACACCTCTTTTATAATATTTTTGAAAAAGAAGTTGATTTATTTTCCACAAATGTAAATCTAAACAAAATATAAAAATTGAAAAAATTGTATAATATAACAAAATAAATTAAATTGGACGTTTCACTAAACTTGCAGTTTTATCTTTTTATAATTTTTTTTTTTTTTTTTATAACTACACAACTTTTGAGACTTTTAATTACAAAGTTGTGAAATCCTTGAAAATAGCTTTCTCAAACTTAAACAAAAAAAAGTCAACTCAACTGTCAGTTAAAAGCAGTTACAAAAGGAATCTAAGAAATAGAGACGAAAGAAAAGAAGCCGAGTACAATAAAATGGTAAGAACAATACACAATATTAAAAACGACCAGTGCTTTCGTTTTTACTTACGTCTAAAGAATAAAAAGATGTTTCTCAACCCTTAAAAGTGTCCTTTTTATGTCCCCTAACTTTACTCGTCTTCAGTACTTTTCAGAAAGTTTCCTTCAAAAGAATGTTTCTCAAAATAAGTATCCCTGTATTTCAAACCCTTTTACTTCGCGAAAATTGATTGCTAGTAAAAAAAATATTGATTTCAACCTATGCTTAGCAAAGCAGAAATTTTTCTCAATACAGTTGCAAATGATTTAATTGACAAATTTCTAAATTTCGCAAATCTCCTTTATTTTGCAAACCTTCAGTTACAAATTGAAAATAATTGCTAAAAGTTTGTTTTCAAAATTAGCGTAATTTCACGATATTATTTTCCTAGACATTTGGATTCGTAATCTGGCTGAATTTAATTGTCTAGTGAACAGAGTAAAACTTTTGCCGCAGTCGAATGCTTTTGTTAGTCAAATAAATATTATACTCGAAGAAACTAAACTTGCCGAAATTAGAATTACAAATGACGTGAAGAAAATTTAAATACGACTTGAAATTTATTTAAAACAAAATAAAGTCAGTAAAATGAAGTAGTTGAAATTGAATAAAAATTTCTTGCAAAGTTTACGTCCCTTACAAATACTTTTTGAAAGCAATGCTATTGAAACTTTGAGAACTATGTTCTGTGAATAAAGTAAAGTATCTGCTTTCAAACTACCGAAGCTCTTTCAGCTTTCTAGCCAGTGAAGAAATTTATCAAGTCGTCCTAGTCAAGGAATACACGTTCGCCATAAGTATAGAGAAATACAGAACATAACTTTAATGGCGAGGACCAACGTGCTCCACGTAAGTTTCTCGTCTTAGATAATCCACGAAGTATTACCCGGATTACGTTTGTAGGGTTATTTGAAACCGATAGTTTTCAGTCGCGATCGATATTAGGTACACCAATCCCGCTCGAAATCCTTCTAATCCACCACTGGACAAACTACATTCTCCTACGTAAATTCCAATTTCTCGACAACACATAAAATTCTATTTATATTTAAGTTTTGCGAGAAATGCATTTTCCTTGGACGTGTGAGATATGTTAGGAGCCTTGGAAATTCAAGTAGCGTAACTCTCGCTTCAACGTGGAACATACTCGAGTTTCGAACAACGACATCCTGGGAATTTTGTCATTTGTACCAAATCGGATTTTCATGCTGTTTATTATTTAGTGTGAAAAACTGAAAATTGTTATGGCTTTTTTGAAGAAAGGGGTATTATTGTGGAAAAGTAAGCAATGCATTGAGTAGAAAAGATATGTTGATTTATTTGGAAATTAGAGTTTCTATTCTAAATCTAAATTGGTGAAAAACAACTAATGATATGATGAAAAGACGTCCACGAAATGAATTAGAAAATTTTCTAATATCCTAATTTCCCAGGAGTTCCCAGGAATGCTCAGGAATTTACACCGAAATTCCCAATATTCCCAGGAATTTCCCAAAAATTCTTAGAATTTTCCAAAAGTTTACAAGGATTTTCCATAATTCACAGAAATTTAATATGGATTTCCAGAGATAAATTCCCAGGAATTTCCCAATAGTTACCAGAGATTTCCAAAAAGTTTTTAAGAATTTTCAGCATTACCAGAGGTTTTTTGAAAATTCCCAGGTATTTCCCAGGAGTTTCCATGAATTTTCCAAAAGATTCCAGGAAACTCCTAGCAATTACCCATGAATTTACTAGGCAGTTCCCTGGAATTACGGGGAATTACTAAAGAGTTCCCAAATTTTTACAAGGATTCAAAGAGCTTTCCTAAAAGTTTCCCAAGAATTCCCAGAGATTAGTCAAGAATAGTTCATGATTTCCCAATAATTCCCTGGAATTTTCCAGGAATTTCCCAAAAGTTTACAGGAATTTCCCAGCATTCACAGAAATTTAATATGATTTTTCAGAAATAAATTCCCAAAAGTTTTCTAAAAATTACCAAAGATTTCCAAAAATCACCAAGGAGTTGCCAGGAATTTCCTAGTAATTTTCTAGCATTCCCATGAATTTCCCAAGAGTTCTCAGCAATTTTCCAAGGATTCATAGCGATTATCCGGAAATTTCCAGGAACTACACAGAGGTTCCCTGAAATTTTCCAGAAATTCACAGAGTTTTCCGAAAATTTCCCAAGAGTTCCCAGAGAATAATCAAGAATGATTAAGTCATTTCCAGGAACTTTCCAGAAGTTTTCATTTAGTTTCCAAGGATTCATAGCGATTTGCCAGAAATTATTAGATCAGTTTCGGCTATTAGGATTAATTTCCCAAGAATTTTCCAGGAATTAGCAGGAATTTCCCGACAATTTTCCAGGTATTCCCAGGAATTAACTAGGGGTTCCCTGGAATTTTTAAGGAATTTACAGAGTTTTCCAGAAATTTCCCATGTGTTTCCTGAGATTAGTCAAGAATGGCTAAGGATTTCCCCAAAAATTACGTAAATTTCTAGGAATTTCCCAGGGATATACAGAAATTTATCAGGATTTTCCCAAATTTCCCGGGAATTATCTAAAAACTCTTAGCCATTTTCTAGAAATTATCAGACATTTCTCAGGAATTATTAGGGTTTTCCCAGGAATTACCAAGGTGTTGTCAGGAATTTCCTAGTAATTTTCTAGGATTCCCATGAATTTCACAAGAATTCTCAGAAATTTTCTAAGAATTCCTAGCGATTTTCCAGAAATTCCCGAAAATTGCACAGAGGTTACCTAGAATTTTCCAGGAATTCACAGAGTTTTCCTTAAATTTCTTAAGAGTTCCTAGAGAATAATCAAGAATGGTTAAGGTTTTTTCAGGAACTTTCCAGGAGTTTCCATTCAGATCACCAGAATTTTTAAGAGATTTCCCAAGATCCTCCCAGGAATTCCTAGAGATTTCTGTAGAGTTTTCTAAAATATATCAGGAATGTCCAAGGAATTCACATGAATTTCGGTATATTTCCAGGAATTGATTAGAGATTCATAGAAATTTCTGAAAATTTACTTGCTGTAAATCCCAAATGTTTCTAAAAAATTATTAGTGATTTTCCAGAAATTTCATAAGGGTTGCCAAGTATATCTTAGCAATGCTGTGGTATTTGCCAGAAATTTACAAGAAGTTCCTATGGATTGTCAGAGATTTTTTGCAAATTACCAGAAATTTTTCAGAGATTAATAGCGATTTTCCACGAATTCCCAGTGATTACTAAAAAAATTCAAGGGAATTTCCAGGAATTAGGATTTAGGACTTGCCTGGAAATTCCCAGGGATTTCTCAGGGATTAATAGTGATTTCCCACGAATTCCGAAAGAATTCTTCAAAATTAACAGGAATTTTCCAGGAATTCACAGGTATCACTCGGAGGTTCCCAGGAATTTTCCAGGGATATAAAGAAATTTCCCGGAAATATCCCATGAGTTCACAAAGTTTAGTCAGAAATCGTTAAGGATTTCCAAGGAATTTTCTAGGTGTTACCATTGATTCACTAGGAATTTTCCGAGAATTCCTCGGGAATAAGCCGGGATTCCCTAAAAATTCTCCAGGAATTCCTAGAGATTTTCTAAGAGTACCCAGAGATATCTCAAGATTGCTCAAGGATTTAGGAATTTACCAGGAGTTCCCAGGAGTTTCTTATGGATTCCCAAAGATTTTATCAAAAATTTCCAGGAATTTTATAGAAATTTAAAGCGATTTTTTACAAATTCCCAGGGATTTAGAGCGATTTACAGAAATTTCACAGAAAATTTCAGGAATTTCTCAAGAGTTCTCAGTAATTTTCCAGGGATTCATAGCGTTTTGACGGAAATTATCAGGAATTTCGCAGGAATTGGCAGGAAGTTCCCAAGAATTCCCCAGCAATTCCCAGAGATTTCCCAAGCAACCAGTGATTTTCCAAGAGTTTCCCAGGGCTTCATAGAAATTTGTCAAGAATTAGCAGGGATTTCCTAAGAATTCTTGGCAATTATCCAGAAGTTCTCAGTAATTTTCCAGAGATTCATAGTGGTTTGATAGAAATAATTAGAAATTTCCCAGTAATTAGCAGAGCTTTTCCAAGAATTCCTAATAATTACCAAGGATTTTCTAGGAATTGGCTGAAATATCCCAAGATTTCCCTGAGCATTTTCTAAGAATTCCCAGAGATTTCTGAAAAGGTCCCAGAGATTAATTACGAATGCGCAAGAATTTTCCAGGAATTTTTTAATGATTCCTTAGAAATAAACAGGGACTTTTCAAGAGTTTCTTTGGAATTTCTCAGCATTTGCAAGGATTTCTCAGGGCTGTACAGAAATTTTTTAGGAATTAGCCGAGATTACCCAAGAATTCTCAGGAATTATCCAGGAGTTCCCAGGAATTTTCTAGGGATTCACAGGGATTTCCAGTCTAAGAATTTCCAGAGATTAGTCAAGAATGGTTAATGGTTCCCAGGAATTTCCGAGGGATTTACCAATTTCCCGACAATTTTCCAGGTATTTCCAGGAATTTCCAAGGGGTTCCCTGGGATTTTCCAGGAATTTACAGAGTTTTCTAGAAATATCCCAAGAGTTCCCAGAAATCAGTTAAGGATGATTAAGAATTTTCTAGAAGTTTCAGTAAATTTCTAGGAATTTCCCAGGGATTTACCAAAACTTATTAGGAGTTTGGAAAAATTCCCCGGAATTATCCAAAAATTGATAGCGATTTCCTAGAAATTATCAGAAATTTCATAGGAATTGTAAAGGTTTTCCCAGGAAGTATCCAAGAGTATTCAGGAATTTCCTAGTAATTTTCTATCATTCCCATGAATTTCCCAAGAGTTCTTAGCAATTTTCCAAGGATTCATAGCGATTTTCCAGAAATTCCCAGGAATTACACAGGGGTTCCCTGAAATTTTCCAGGAATTCACAGAGTTTTCCGAAAATTTCCCAAGAGTTCCCAGAGAATAACCAAGAATAGTTTAGGCTTTTCCAGGAACTTTCCAGGAGTTTCTATTTAGTTCCCCAGAATTTTTCAGGGATAAGCAGGAATTTCCCAAAATTTCCCTTAGCATTTTCTAGGAATTCCCAGAGATTTTCGAAAAGATCCCAGAGATTAATTACTAATGCACAAGAATTTCCCAGGAATTTTTGAATGATTCCTCAGGAATAAACAGGGACTTTTGCTCGGAATTTACCAACAATTGCAGGAATTTACTAGGGTTGTACAGAAATTTCTTAGGAATTAGCCGAGATTACCCAAGAATTCTCAGGAATTATTTAGGAGTTCCCAGGAATTTTCCAGGGATTCACAGAGGTTTCCCGGGAATTTCACAAGAATTCTTAGGGATTCCCTAAGAGTTCCCAGGAAGTTCCTAAGAGTTCCCTGGTATTTCCTAGGAGTGCCCTGGTATTTGCTAGGAATTTACTTAGGAGTTTCCAAGAATTTCCTAAAAGTAATTTCTACGCGGGAAAGAATACGGACAGAAATTCCTGGGACATGAATCCCAAAAATCACAAATTATTAGTAAAAAATTTCTAATTCACATTAGTAGCTCTTACAAATCTGAATTATCAATTTTTACTATGAATTTGTAGTTTATTCACTAACAATTAGTAATTCTTGACTAATTAATAGTATAACTAGTTACTAATTCATTTTTTTGACATCTTTTTATCATTTCATTAGTAGTTTTTTTTACTAATTCAGATTGAGACAGAGTCAAGAATTGTAAATGGAGATTTTTATCAGAGAAAAAATATTATTTTTGTGTTTGTTTCTTTTTTTTTAGGTAGCATGGGTTCGAGTAGACACTCAAACAATTCTCTCCATTCACCATAATGTAATCACTCAGAATCCCCGGATTTCTCTTTCATTCAATGACCATCGCTCTTGGTATCTTCACATAAAGAAAGTTCAGGAAGTGGATCGAGGCTGGTACATGTGTCAAGTAAACACAGACCCTATGAGAAGTCGGCAAGGCTACCTGCAAGTTGTTGGTAAGTTTCCTTCTCAACAATCAACTATGCGACAAACACGTCTCAACTCTATTGTGTAACATCAGGAGGACGAATTACTACACCCTGTTATCTTCTACTCAGACAACTAATTTAAGAAGTTATGCGAATAATCTACAAAGCTGAATTAGAACTCTGGGTCACACAACTAGTCCAATTTATCACTTAAAGTGTTACACGTACAATGTTCGCGAATTTAATTTAACAGTTCCCTGCATTTGCACACTCGGAATCGAAATAATTCTTGCTCAAAATTCAAATATTAACTCAGCTAACACGACAACTTTCGTAATTATCAATTAACTTGACAGTTAATCTGATGCTTTTTAGTTTAGCTTCAAAATTGTTCTCAAGGGCGTACAATATATTTTACAAAATTCGAGTCAAACAACATTATTTTTTTTTTTTTAATTTAGAGAATATAAAATCAGAACCGATATTAAATAGTTTATTAGTTTATTTATAAAGAGAAAGAATTGTATAAAGGATTTTGTTATAATTGCAAATATTCTCGTTGTCAATTCTTTGTGTCAAAAAGTTCAATAATGTGTACTTTTACATTTTACCTGACATAATAAAAAATAATGACGGGGATTATTCCTTATTATGATGGAATTATGGAAGAAGAAAACAGCAAAAATTCTCTCTCACGTTCGTGATTTTTTTAAACCAGCTAATAAAAATAAATAATCTTCTTTCCTTGTTTTACATAAAATAATAGTAACTTGACGATCTTTTAAAAACATGTATTTTATTTTGATCATCAAAATAAATTAATTTCATTATTAATTCTAAAATATTAAATGTGTTGTCTTTTTGTTTGGGGTATTTTCAAAAAATAGAATCTCTAAAAACCAAGAATTATGAAATTCTACAGAATGCAAAAATAAAAAATATTCCATTTTAAAGTTGCTGGTGGGATATTGAAAAATTAAAAATGGCTGATTCAAAATAGTGAACGCAAAATTGAAAACTTGACAATTTTAGGTGAAATCACATATCCGTGAAATAATCATTATCAAACATATATATTAAAAAAAAAACTAAATAAAGAAACACAACTAAAGTTAAACTTTGAGGATAAATCTTGAAAAATACTTTGGAAAAGCTATCGTTCGTGAACTTTTTTCTGATTGTTATGAATATGACTGATGCACACGAATGACCTAAAAACTGTTTCTGTAAAGTTTCTATTTTTGTTCTTATTACAGTGCCGCCGTCGATCATTGCCAAAGAAACAAGCACGGACATGGTTGTACGCGAAGCATCGAATGTAACATTAACTTGCAAGGCAACCGGATATCCAGAACCCTATGTTATGTGGCGACGCGAAGATGGCGAGAATATCAATTATAACGGCGAAAGTGGTGAGTATTAATCCAATAATACATCCTACAATATCTTTATTTAATAACACACTTCTTCTTTTAATTTACACACAAATAAAAGAGGATCTTGATTTATATATTAAATATTGTAATTATATAGGAAAAATTACTATTTGAAGTAAAAATTACTATTCAGAGTAAAATGTGCTCGATAATAATTAATTTACATTCAACATTCAACTAAACATTTTTAAAATTAATTTTTACTCTTATTATTTTATAAATTAATTGGCTTTAAACCAATTAATAGGTATTGTTATTTATTAATAATATATTGTAGATATTCTTAATAATACTAGCAAAATATAACGCGCGCAAGCGCACGATTAGTTTTCCGTACATTTTAGAAATTAAACTTTAATAATAAAGAAAACAAATCGACCAATAATATTTATCTAATAAGAAGGGCTGTCAGTGTACTTTAAAATTAAAAAAAAGTGAAAAACGTGAGTAAGAAGTGAGCTTTAAAAAAAACAAGTGAATAAGCTATATAGAGTTTGATATTACTGAATATTAAATTGGGGGGGGGGGGGCGCCAACAGGAAAATCTATTCAAATTGGAAAAAACCAATTAAAAATCGCAAAAATAATTGAATAATGACAAAAATAATCCAATTTGAAAAAAAAGTTGTAAATGACAAAAATAATTGAAAAATTGATTAAAAATCAAAAAATGATGACAACAATTGAAACGAAATAATTGGAATTTAATGTAAATAATTGAAAATTTTTAAAAATAATTGAAGTTAAAAAAAATATTTAAAATTTGAAACAAAAGTTTGAGACTGGTGTAAAAAATTTAATTTTTTACACAATAATTGAGATATTAAAAAAACAAGTAAAATATAAAGAAACTAATTAAACAATGGCATAAATAATTATATTATAGAAAATACACATATATTTTCATTTTTTTGGCCTAATGAAAAATTAAAATTATTTAAAATGTAAAGAAACTAATTAAATAATGAGATAAATAATTGAAAACTAATCTTCATAAGTTAATAAATTCATGACAATAATAAAAAGTTCGAAGAAAATGACATTTTAAGAAAATAATTCCAGAATGGCAAAAATATTTGAATATTGACAAAAATAGTTGAAAACGCAAAAAATAATTGAGAATTGACAAAAATAATTGATAATTTAAAAAAAAAAGTTACATTTAAAGAAAATACTTGAAAACTTGACAAAACAATTGAAATATTGAAATAAATCATTCAAAACTAGTGTAAAAATTTAAAAATTACAGACAATAATTGTGAAGTTAAAAAAATTATAAGTTTGAGAAAAATAATTGAAAGTTGAAGAAATTAATTGAAGTTTGAAGACAATAATTGCAATTTGAAGAGAATAATTCAAAAATGGCAATAAAATTCAAATATGAAAATAAGAATTAAAGTTTGAAGAAAATAATTGAAAAAGTTGTAGAAAAATCATTAAATTCGTGACAATAATAAAAATAATGATAAAAATAATTGAAAACAGATGTAAGAAATTTAAAAGTTCGTAAAAATAAAAAAAATTGAATAAAATAATCGCAGTTTGTAAAAAATAATTCTAAAATGGCAAAAACAACAAAAATATGAGAAAAATTATTTGGAAAATAACAAAAATAATTGAATAATGACAAAAGGAATTGAAATTTAAAGAAAATAATTGAAAAATAACGAAAGTGAATTGAACTTATGTAGGAAATTTGTTCATTCCTGACAATAATTTGAAGATTGAAGAACACAATTTAAAATGAAAAAAAATAATTGAAAAGTTTCAAAAATAGTTGAAATTACAAGATGGTAATTGAATAATAACAAAAATTGTAATTTGAAAAAAATAATTGATAACTGATGCATAAAATTAAAAATTTAAAGTTAATACGTGAAAAATTAACCAAACAATTGAAATCTTAAAAAACTAATTGAATAATGACATAAATAATTATAAAAGCTGGTGTAAAAATTACACTTTTTAGACAATAGTTGAAAAATTGAAAAAATAATAGAATTTTCGAGAAAATAATTGAAATTTTCAAAAAAAAAATTTAAATATCAAAAAATGTATATGTGTAGAAAATAGTTGAATAATGACAAAAATCATTGAAATTTAGAAACGAAATTAATGAAAAATTAGAAATGTATTTAAAAATGAAGTAGAAATATAAAACTTTAATACCTTATTTGAAAATTTGTAAAAAATAATTGAAAAATTAACGATATAATTAAAATGTGAAGAAACTAATTGAATAATGACATAAATAATTGAAAACTGATCTTCAAAAGTTAATAAATTCATGACAATAATAAAAAGTTTGAAGAAAATGATATTTAAAGAAACTAATTCCAGAATGGCAAAAATATTTGAATATTAGCAAAAATTGTTGAAACTGCAAAATATAATTGAGAATTGACAAAAATAATTAATAATTTTAAAAAATTAAAAATTTGAAGAAAATACTTGAAAAATTGACAAAACAATTGAAATATTGAAATAAATAAGTCCAAACTAGTGTAAAAATTTAAAAATTGTAGACAATAATTGTAAAGTAAAAAAAATATAGAAGTTTGAGAAAAATAATTAAAAGTTGAAGAAATTAATTGAAGTTTGAAGACAATAATTGCAATTTGAAGAGATTTTGATTTAAGACATTAAGAGCTTAATTAAGAAATTAATTCAAAAATGTCAAAAATTCAAATATGAAAAAAAAATTAAAGTTTAAAGAAAATAATTGAAAGAAGTGTTAAAAAAATAAATAAGTTGGTAACATTAATAAAAATAATGATGAAAATAATTGGAAACAGGTGTAAGAAATTTAAAAGTTCATGACAATAAAAAAAATTGAATAAAATAATTGGAATTTGTAAATAATAATTCTAAAATGGCAAAAATAACAAAAATATGAGAAAAATAATTGGAAAATAACAACAACAAAAAATAAATGAATGACAAAAGGAATTGAAATTTGAAAAAAATAATTGAAAAATAACGAAAGTCAACTGAGCTTGTGTAAAAAATGTGGATATTCCACAATAATTTGAAGATTGAAGAACACAATTGAAATCTAAAAAAAATAATTGAAAAGTTTTAAAAAGTAATTGAAAAGTTTCAAAAATAATTGAAATTACAAGAAGACAATTGAACAATAACGAAAATAATTGTAATTTGAAAAAAATTATTGATAACTGGTGCATAAAATTAAAAATTTAAAGACAATACTTGAAAAATTGACTAAACAATTGAAATATTGAAATAAATAATTCAAAACTGGTGTAAAAATTAAAAAATTATAGACAATAATTGTAAAGTAAAAAAAAAATTATAAGTTTGACGAAAATAATTGAAAGTTAAAGAAATTTATTGAAGTTTGTAGACAATAATGGCAATTTGAAGAGAATAATTTAAAAAAGGCAAAAATTTTAAATATGAAAAAAATAATTGAAGTTTGAAGAAAATAATTGGAATTTGTTGAAATTAATTGGAAAAGGTGGTACAAATTTAATAAAATCATGAAAATAATAAAAATAATAAAGAAAATAATTAAAATTTGTAGAAAATAATTGAAAACTAATATAATAAATTTAAAAATTCATGGCAATAAAAATTTATTTATTTATTTATTTTTTACAATAAAAAATTACAATAAAAAATTAAAATTTTTTTTTCAATTAACAGTAAAATTAAAATTTGATATAACAATAATAATTACTATATTAAATATTAATAGGTTGAATTCAATAATTTGAATAAAATAATAATTGTAATTAATAGAAAATAATTCTAAAATTGCAGAAATAATAGAAATACGAAGAAAATAATCGTAAAATGCCAAAAATACTTTAATAATGACAAAAGTAATTGAAATTTGAAGAATATTATTCAAAATTAATTAACAAAAGTAGAATAGAAACTGGTGTTGAAAATTTAAATATTCCTGTCAATAATTTAGAGACAAAAAAAAATTGAAATGTTGAGAAAATAATTGAAAAATGACAGAAGTAAATGGAAACTTGTGTAATAAATTTAATTATTCATGACAATAATTTTAAGACCAAAGAGAAAAATTGATATTTGAAAAAATTAAATTCAGATACGCAACCTTTCCGGAAGTTTTCAAATTTGCAGCAAACTTGATGAAAGTTTCGGAACTTCAAAAATGGTTGAAAAAGTTACAGAATAATTTAAACTGTATTTAATTTTAATTTTTTCCAATAAAGTAAAATAACGTCATTTGAATTTTTAATAAATTCACTGTAAATTAATTAAAATTATTATTAAAATTCATATAAGTGTGTAATATATAAATTATTGTTAGTCATAATCAATATCTCGTCATTAAGGCTACCTCATCTGCATAGTTTGTCTGTAAACTAAAACAATTTTAAAATTTTCTGATAAAGAGAATCAAAATTAATGAAAAAAAGTAGAGACTAACTTTACTTTGGATTTTAAAACGTGGACAGAAAAAAATGAATAAATATAAATAGTAACTAACTTCAGGAGTTTACGGAGATTATTATTATTATTTCATTTTAATACAAAATTTTTACAGATTATATTTTTCATTTATTTTTACACATTTTTAAATATTTTATTTTTTACTGTTTTTAATAATATTTACATTTAAATCCAATAATGTAGCAAAAACTAGTTGAATGAAACTTGTAAATTAATAAATTGAACTGTATTTAGAAAGTTAATAATTCAGAAACTTTTTTATTATGATTTGCACTGATTTGTTTTTGTAAATAATTGAAATATGTAATTTTTATAATTTCTTTTTTTCCGTGTAATAAATTAATACTTTCCCAAAAAAAAAAAAGATTTTCCTCATTCTCTTTAGATGTTCGCATAAAGCGAATCCTGATTGCTATTAAAAGCATCGTAAATTTCTTATACACAACCCACTCTTATGACTCTCCAATATTCATCACATTCGGGAAAGCAGAAAATCACTAACTCGCTCGAATTGAAAATAAATCTCTACAATAGTAAATCCCATAAAGAACATTTCAGTATCAACAATCGCTAATCAAAATCCAGCAAACTTTTCCCAAGAAAAGTATTTCTTTGAAATGGGAAAGATTTCAAACTAGATTTCAAATCCGATTTCGATCCGGATTTCAACTGAAAATTTTAAATTAAAAAAAGGACCTGGAATTCCTCTATAAAACCATTTACTAATTATTTATTAATTACATTTGGGTATTTGACAAATTTAAATTGTCAGTTTGTAAACTCGGTTATTTTCAAACTGAATTTAATTTTCCAGTGGGAATGAATGTAAACTTTTAATTTGCTTCGTTTTTAACTTTATTTTTTTTTTCATAGACAGAATGAATTAAAGTAATAGATTTTCCCCGGTTTTAATGTAGTTAGATTCTTCTCCTTTTTTTTTTTTTTTTTTGTTTTATTGAATTACTCAGATCGAATCTACCTCTCGGTCACAGCCAATGGATAAAATAGAAATTATGCAAATTTGCTTCAATGTAATGCGTTATTTCCACGATCAATTATTACCGAACTGCTGTCCAACATCGAAATTCTGTCGCCCGATTAACTCAATGTCGTAACGCAATTATTCAGCCGCGAATGGCATTTCACGTTTGTAAAGATTCGTTCACAATGCATGAGCCCCGGTCAAAAGAGAGTGCTGCACTGCTCCAATTTATTCTAAATTGTTAAAAATTTAAATCCGAAAAAACTGTAAATTATTCAAAATACTTGCACTCGAGTGTAGGAAATTAAAATCGTGTTTATTAAAATATGGGTTGCAGGAATATTTAACTATTTTAATCGTTAATAATTTAATTTTTAAAATGTATTACCTTAAACAAATATTAATTATTTAACTACTTAAGTTATTAATAATGGATTGTTGAAGTAGTTAATGTTAAAATATTGGCCAAATTACCACTTAGATATTTAAATTGTTAATTTATTCAAATTCTGTCATCATCAGGATCAATAGAAACTTTAATTTATTCGAAATTAGATTCATTTAAAACAAAATTTTGTACTAAGGGGATACAATACAGTGACAAATTGGACTTTTTTAATAACAATCTGGCGATGTTTATTAGTTCTTTATGTTTTATTTTATATAACTCCAATAATGTGGCCTAACAAATGTATCTTAACTAAATTTGTCTTTTCTTAATGGGTTTTATCTACCCGTATGTAATTTCAAATAAAAACTATATTAAGCGCGCGAATAATTTTTGCATATTGTTTCATCAACGATTATAAATATTTTAAAGATGATATTTTTAAAATTTTGTAAATTAATAGAATTAAAGCCTAATTGAAAAAAAACTAATTGCAAATTTTGGTGATTAATTGAAAAATAATTAGTTAACATGCTAGAAATATTTTTAAATTTAAGAAAATATTCGAAATATGAGAAAAAAACTGTTTAATATTCAAAATTACTTGTAAAAATGGAAAATAATTAAAAGTAGGAGAAAATAATGGATAAATGATAAAAGGAATTGAAGATCACATAATTGAAATTTGAGAAAAAAATTTTTAAAATTACAAAATTGGAAATAATAATTGAAGACGGATAAAAATAATTAATATTTGAGCAAAATGATAAAAAAAATTACGATTTTAATCCAGAAATAATTTAAATTGGAGAATATAATTACAAAAAAATCGAAATAATTCGAAATCGAAGAAAATCATTTCAGTTTGAGAAAAAAAATTTTAAAAAATTTAAAAAAATTTTAAACTAATTAAAATTTGGAAAAAGTAAATAAAAAATTAAAACAGAAATTATTACAAATTACAAAAAACAATTAATATTCGTGAAAAATAATTGAAAAAGTTACAGAATATATTTGAAATAAAATAAGTTACTTGAAAAATGATAAAAATAATTGAAAAATTGAAGAAAACACTTGAAAGTTAAGAAAAATAATTTTCAAACTTATAAAATGTATTTGTAATAGAAGAAAATAGTTGAAAAAATATTTAATAATTAAAATTTTTAAAAATTAATTTTAATTTGAGATAATAATTGAATGTAAAAAAATAATTAATCAACTATAAAAATAATTGAAAAATAATTAAAATAATGAAACATTAGACAAAATAATCGCAGACGGATAAAAATAATTGAAAATTAAACAAAATAATAAAAATTTTGAGCAAAATAATTAAAATTTTACGAAATTGATCTAAAAGTAATGAAAATAATTA
Source organism: Ganaspis brasiliensis (assembly GCA_037103525.1). Taxonomy (NCBI): domain Eukaryota; kingdom Metazoa; phylum Arthropoda; class Insecta; order Hymenoptera; family Figitidae; genus Ganaspis; species Ganaspis brasiliensis. The sequence goes on along the minus strand of JAZKLR010000372.1, from coordinate 1,084,079 downwards.
AAATTTGGAGAAAATAACTGCATGAAATTAAAATAATTGAAAATTGAAGAAAATAATTTCAATTTACGAAAAATAATTTTAAAAATTACAAAATAATTTGGAATTAAAAGAAAATAATTGCAAGATGATAAAAATAATGGTAAATTGAAAAAAATCATTAGTATTTGAGATAAGTAATGCAGAAAATTGAGGAAATTAATTGAATAATATTGAAAGTAATTAAAAATTGGAAAAAGAAATTAAACATTTTTAACAGTTATTAAAAATTAAAGAAAACAAATGAAATTTGTAAAAAGCAAAGAAAAAAGTTACAGAATATATTTGAAATAAATTAGGTTACTTGGAAGAAGATAAAAATAATTGAAGAACAGGAAATTGAAATTTGAGAAAAATAATTTTAAAATTTACAAAATTGGAAAAAATAATTGAAGACGGATAAAAATAATTAAAAATTAAACTAAATAATTAAAATTCGAGTAAAATGATTAAAAATTTACGAATTTAATCGAGAAATAGTTTACATAATTTAGATTGTAGAAAGTAATTAAAAAAAATCAAAATAATTAGAAATTGAAAACAATAATTTCAGTTTGCGAAAAAAAAATTCTAAAATAATTAAAATTTGGAAAAAGTAATTGAAAAATTAAAACAGAGATTAATAATTACAAAAAACAATTAATATTTGTAAAAAATAATTTAAAAAGTTACAGAATATATTTTAAACTGGGTAACTTGAAAAATGATAAAATAATTTAAAAATTGAAGAAAACACTTGAAATTTATGAAAAATAATTTTTAAACTTACAAAATATATTTGTGTTAGAAGAAAATAGTTTAAAAAATATTCAATAATTAAAATTTTCAAAAAATACCTTAAATTTGAGATAATAATTGAAAATGTAAAAATATAATTAATAAAGAATAAAAATAATTAAAAAATAATGAAAATAATGAAAAATTGGAGAAAATAATTGCAAAAGGATAAAAATAATTAAAAATTAAACAAAATAATTAAAATTTAAGCAAAATAATTAAAATTTGAGCAAAAAAAAAAAATTGCTAAAATTCATCGAAAAAAAATTAAAATAATTAAAATTTGGAGAAAATAACTTCAAACAAATGGAAATAATTGAAAATTAAAGAAAATAATTTTAATTTGCGAAAAAAAAATTTTTAAAATTACAAAATAGTTTTGAAATTAAAATAAATAATTGCAAAATGGTAAAAATAATGGTAAATTGGAAAAAAAACCATTGAAGTTTGAGATAAGTAATTGCGAAAATTGAGGAAATTAATTGAATAATTTTGAAAGTAATTAAAAGCTGGAAAAAATAGTCAAAAAATGATAACAGTAATTAAAAATTAAAGGAGATAATTAAAATTTGTGAAAAATAATTAAAAAAGTTAGAAAATATATTTGAAATAAACTAGATTACTTGAAAAATGATAATAATAATTAAAAAATTGAAGAAAACACTTGGAATTTAAATAAAATAATATTAAAAATTACAAAATATATTTGTAATAGAAGAAAATAATTGAAAAAATATTTAATAATTAAACATTTTTAAAAAATAATTAAAATTTAAGATAATAATTGAAAATGTCAAAAAATAATTGAAAAACAATAAATATAATTTAAAAATATGCAAATGGTAAAAAATTAGAGAAAATAATTGCAGAAGAATAAAAAATAATTAAAAATTAAACAAAATAATTATAATTAGAGCAAAATAATTAAAAATTCACAAAATTAATCAAAAAATAATTAAAATAATTCAGAATTGGAGGAAATAACTGCAAAAAATCAAAATAATTGGAAATTGAAGAAAATAATTTCAATTTACGAAAAATAATTTTGAAAATTATAAAATAATTTCTAAATAAAAGAAAATAATTGCAAGTTTATCAAAATAATGTTAAATTGAAGAAAAAAATCATTGAAGTTTAAGATAAGTAATAAAAAATAATTGAGAAAATTACAGAATAATTGAAAATCGAAGAAAATTATTTAAATAATGGAACAATACAATTAACATGCTAGGAAAATAAAAAAAAACTGAATAAAAATTGAAAAACAAAACAGTTTCTTCAATATTGAAAAATATGTGAAAGATTGTAGACGGCAATAACTAAAAATACTATAGAGGATTATTACATTTGCATATTAATTGCATAAAAATAATTGAAAATAAATTAATTATTATTAATTAAAAATATTAAAAGTGTTCAAAGGATTATTATATTTGCATATTATTTGTATAAAAATAATTTAAATTGAAAAAGTGATTAAAATATTAAAGAAATTAATTGAAGTCTGCAAAAAATAAATTAAAAACTTATGTAAAAAATCGAAAATATAATTTAAAAAATTAAAAATTTAAGAAAATAATTCGAAATTGTAGTAAATAATTGAATTCACTATGAATGAATCATTTTCATAAGAATGATTGAAAATTGAAAAAAATTTTAAATAATTTTAAATTTAGAATACGTGGGTGGAAAAGGATTAAAATTTTAAAACAAAAAAAAAAAAAAAAACTGGTGACAAACCTCAGGTGTGGACAGAATGAATAAATGAAGAAAACTTTAATATCATTATATAAAATTAAAATCAAATTGTAATTATCTTTAAATCGAATAAAAATACCTTAATTAAAACAATGTTAGGTAAAAAATTAAAAATTAACTCTGATATTAAAATATCTCGTGCATTAATTAAACCAACTCAATTATTAAACTAAAAATATCTCGTTTCATGTTTCTTCTAAAAGAAAAGTTATTTTAATCCAGATATCCGAAAAAGCTGATTCCATTGTTATATTTTATGGAAAATAGTAATTATAGTTTATGAGCGCAAAAAATTCTATTGTTACTTTCTTGCCATTTCCATGAAACAAGGCAGTAATTATCAAACGTAGTTTATAGGATGAAAAATCGTTAAATTGAGTTACATTCTTGCGACTACTACTGTAAAGGGCAACTTTTTTTTTTTTTTTCTTTATTGTCCAAGTAACTTGAAACGAGTAATAATACTTAAAATAATGTTAAAATTATGTGTTAATTACACAATGACATTAAGTATTGCTATAAAAGCTTTATGGCCCTTTTATTGAGGTGGAGTTTTATTCAGTTTTATATGCACTTCCGTCATTCTGCCCGAAAATGTCACAATACAGCTAGCTTTCTATTCTCTCTAAATCTGAATTAATGAAAATCTAGTAATAAAATGATGAAAAGTCGTCCACAAAATAAAGTAGTAAAAATTTCTACTAAGAATTAATGAAAAATTACTAATTGTCAGTTAAAAACTACAAATTAATAGTAAAATCTTTAAATTCACTCTCTAAATCTGAACTAGTTAAAAATAACTAATTTGAAACCAAAAATTGGGTCATTAATTAAAGTAGTTATATTTCTACTAATCATTTAGTTAAAAAATAACTAATTATTAGTCAAATTAATAATAGTCTAAAAATGGCTAGATTAATACACAACGGAACAAAATAATTTAAAAAATCAAAGAATTATTAAACAATTTTACGATAATAATATTAATATATTAATATATTAATTTAAAAAAAAAGTAATTGCAAATTAAAAAGTAAAGAAAATTATAGGAATAATTGTTCGGAATATTTGCAGTTTTAACAACTGGATTAAAAATAAAAATAAAATTAAAAATTGAAAAATGGAATTGAAATTTAAAGAATATACTTAAGAATGGCAAAAATCCGAGAATTAATGAATATAGAAGAAAAAATTCAAAAAATTGAAGAATTGAAATAAAAATTAAAGAAAATAATTAAACAGTGGTATTTAAAATTCAATAAACTTAATAATAATCGAAAAAAATAATAGAAAAAAGGATTGGAATTTAAATTTGAAAAAAATTAATAAGAATTGAAGAGTATATTTTTAGAACTGAATAATAGGATTGAAAATTTAAAACAATTTTTATAAGTGAAAAAGATAATTGAAGAAATTAGAGAATTATTGAATATTGAGAAATTAATTGAAAAACGATAAAAATAATTGAAAATTAAAGCAAATATTTAAGAATGTGAGAAAATAATTAAAAATTGAAGAAATAAATTGAAAATATAGGAATTAAATGGAAATTTCAAGAAAAAGATTAATAATTAAAAAAAAAGTACAACATGATGAAAATAACTGAATATTGTAGTAGATAATTAACTATTAAAAAAATAAAAAAAAAATGAAAAAAAATCGAAAAATGGTGAGAATAATCGGCAATTAAACAATAAAAATTTTAAAATTAATGAATAATCATAAATTTGAAGAATAAAAAACTGTCAATTAAAAACTGATGCAAATTATGAAAAAAAATTGTCAAAAATAAATAAAAATTTGAAGAGATGAATTGAAAAATTGAACAATTGTATTGAAATTTCAAGAAAATAATTGATAATTGAGAAAATGCGAGGTCACTTTTGGTCAGATAGATAAAAATTTAGAAAATTATTCTCTAAATCCAAGTGACCTTTTTTTTTTACTTATTCAGATTTACAGACTAAGTTTTCAAATTTCTTGATATTACGTTTCTTTTAAGATAAAAATTAAAATTGAAATGGAAAATAGAGGTTATTTTTTATTTACGTCTGGTTAAATATATTACTGGCATAATACAATTGATGCGAAGCGCCCTAGAACTCTAAAGTTCACTTTACTGCATCCTGCAGTTTACTCTACTTCAAGAAGCATGTACTTTACGACTTTGCATCAGTCAGACCAAGTTATTCCTTATTTGCGTATGAATAAAATATTACGAGCTCTCTCGAATAATGTTCCTCAAAGCATAATATTTTGCATTCTTTACAAGTTTGATCAATATTTCCCTCGAATTAATTAACAATTTTCATTAAAGTGCTATTTGAATAGATTTTCTTAGCACACTGATAATTCCCAAGTCAGTATCCATTTGCCTTTTAAATTCGTTATTTTGGTTTCTTGCAATTATAATTTTTCATTTTAACTTTATCAAGTTTAGGTTTTTGTTAATTTTAATTTCTCTTAATTTTAAAATTTTGCAATTTTAATCTTTGGCACTGCTAATTCCTTTAATATTTTAACTTTATGCAAATTAGATGTTTAAATTTTTAATTTTACTTTTTAGTATTTTCCGTTTCTTTCTTCTCTTAAACTCGATAAATATTCAATTTTTAATCTATTTTGAATTCAATTTCTTTTAGTTTAACCTTTTTTTTTAAATAACATGTCTGTCAATTATAAGTTTACACAAGCTTTTTAAATAAACTCTTTTCTGTAAATTTCAATTTCATGTTGCCCTTTTTATTCCTAGTTTTTGTTAAATTTAATATCCTTTCATTTAAATTTTTTGCAGTTGAAACATTTATTAAAAATAATTTTCATTATTTTCATCTTTTTGCATTTCTCTTTTCTGTCAATTTCAATTTATTTAATTTATACTTTTTCCTATGCTCTATTTTGTTAATTTTAACTTCTTTTATTTTCTTTTGAATTTCACATTTTTGAATTTTTCATGCTTTTAATATTAAATAATATAATTATAATTCTTGTCAAACCCAATTACTGTTCACTATCTCCAGTTTTTAATTTTTGTAAATTTTAATTTCTTTGTTTTTAACTTTGAAAAAATTAATTAAATCACTTATGATATTTAAATTACTTTTAATCCCACTTTTTGAAAAGCTTATTTTCTATTAATTTTAATTTTCCCTGGTTTTAAGTTTTTATAATTCTAATATTTAAATCTCTGTTAATTATACTTCTTAATACCTATCACTTCTGTTAATTTTAATTTTATAAATTAATAGAATTTACATTTGAATCACTTGGAAATTAAATAATTGCATTTGGATCAATTCCAGATTAAAATATTTTAATTTAGACTAATTTACATTTAGATAAATTGGAAATAATAGAGTTTACATTTTTGATGAATTTGAAATTAGAAAATTAATATTTTTGTAAATTGGAAATTAGATAATTTATATTTTGATAAATTGAAAATTGGTTATTTTACATTTGGATTAATTGAAAATTCAGTAAATAACATTTGGATGAATTAGAAATTGACTTAGTTATAACTCAATTAATTAAAAAATCGATAATTTACATTTCGATTAATTAGATTTTTATAAAATTCACACTTTCATCAATTAAAATTTGTATAATTTTATTTTTGAAACTGAAAAATTGAAAAGTAAACTTTCTAAAATTTAAAATTAAATTAATTTTTATGTTGACTTGTGTAAATTAAATATTTAATGAATTAAAATTTTTTTTTGAAAAATTTATGAAATTTCAATTTTAATCAATTGGAAATCAGATAATTTACATTTGGATTACAAAGAAATTATTAAAATTTACATGTTGATGAATTAGAAATAAAATAATAACTTACTTTCGAATCAATTGTAAATTAAATAATTTTTCATTTAGATCAATTGGAAATTAAATAATTTACCTTTTAGTCAATTGGATTTTTTTAAAATTCACATTTTGATCAATTACAATTTGAATAATTTTATCTTGAAAACCGAAAAATCAATTGGAATTTAATAAAATTTACATTTGATTAATTTACATTTAGATGAATTGGAAATTGAAAAAAGTTTTGATTATTTTTTTGAAATTGGATAAATACTATTTCGGTAAATTGAAAATAAATTACATTTCGATAAATTGGAAATTGGTTAATTTAAATTTCCATCGATTGAAAATTGGAAAATTGAAATAAGCACAAAAAGCAATTTTTGTTGTTTTAATTTCTAATTTCCGTATTTTCAGCTCATTTAATATTAAAAAAATATATATTATTATGATTATTATTATTTATCATAAAATTATATATTATCCGGCAACTTCTCTGGGTCAATTGTATTTTGATATGTCATTTTAATCTCACATATGGGAATTCTATTTTCAGTATCGAAATGCACGTTCTTATTTGCTATTGTTGAATCGCATGCTCTCCTTTCGTACAAGTAGGAAGTATTCTATCGATCGGCAAATACCGCGATGTCGTTTTCTTTACAAGTATTGGTAGTTGATATCTTGTATCGCGTGGAGAACGTGCATAATGGCTCCATCATGTTGTCTGGAATTCCATAAATGTAACGACATATATATGCGTTACAGAATCTACGACTGATCAGTCCCGTTTATCTAGGATCTCTTTCTAAACCAGAATCTCCAATAAAACACTCCATTGTTAAGCAAGAAATATAGAACGTCAGTGTCAATATCCCAAAACAAATTAAATTTACTGCACACATTTTAACATTTTTATTTGAATAATTAATTCACAGTATTAACACTAAAAATACGTATTTCAATATTAAGGTACTTTTTACCTCTTAAATATTGACTTATCGGAAACTGATTAGAAATTGAAACATAAATGAAATTTAAAATAAGGTTAAGCAGTATTGAGTGTGGTTAGTATTTTGGAGGGTGACACCTTTGGAGATCATGGCGGTTAAGACACACGACGCTGGAGTTTTGACGCTAAAAATTCATTTTTTCTTTATATTATAGTAGTTTTGATCAAAGTTGGCTACAGACAGCAGAACAGAAAATGAGTTAGAGTAAAGGCAGAATAGTGTTGATGAGAAAATAAAAAAATTAAAGGTATTGAATATTAAGTAAAAATTAATAATGTTCAATAAAATCACGATAAGAAAAACAATAATAATGAAAGGCAATAGTAATAAAAAAAAAATAATAAAGTAATAACAAACAATAGGTAATATTCCTCATGAAATCACATTTATGAAATACAACACAATTTAATCTTTCGAGATCTGTATTACATTACCAGCATGTTTGGCGTATAATATTACATTGTACATAATACCTTAATGCATTATATGTGATAAGCACACTTGACAGAGATCGATGAGGAAAAATTTTATATTCGAGAAATAATTTCCATCTCTTTCAGAAGCAACAAAAAAAAAAAACAAAAACAAAGCATTAATCTTAATTATTTGAGGATACAGGCGTTGAACAAAGGCATTCTTTAAATTTAGATCTGATGTTATTCATGGTCCTGTACATGAAATGGGTTATTGCTCAATCCATCAGACAATGAACAAGCAATTAGTGTTATAAATGCGGATTTATGATTAACAGTTAGGGTTCTAGTTATGAAAACAGTACTAAAAACAAAGTGTGACTAAAAGCAGAATTTATTACCCAAAGTTATAATAATGTTCCAATTCCCCTTTTAATTAATAGACGCGATTATGTTGATCAATTTTCTTTTTATCTTCACTTATTTATTCATTTGGAATTACTTATTCATATTGATAAGCTATTAATTCGGTCTCACAATAAATGTCATGTATGATTTAATTAGTGTTTTCATTTATTCAGCAACTTGTCATTTTATCGATATTGAATTAATTTCAAATCAAATCAATTTCGTTATTAAGATAGATCTCTATGTGTGTCTGACCTAACTCGGGTTTTATCACTTGGTTCTGTAGCGCAGAAAATAGTTTGAGAATTTTGTTATATTTATTTTTAGTTAAAATTAAAAAAATAAGAACGCTAATTATTATTAAATGTAATTTTTAGGGTAGTAAAATGAGCAATTAACGTAATCAAAAAAGACATTCCTTTTAATTCCAATTGAATTCCGCTTGACTTTCGTTGAATTCCAATTAAATTCCATTGAATTCCATTGACGTCCAATTGAATTCCATTGACTTCCAATTGAATTCCATTGAATTCCATTGAACTCCGAATTAATTCCATTGAATTCCAATTAAATTTCAATGTAATATTATTAAATTCCAATTGAATTCCTTTAAATTCCAACTGAATACCACAAAATTTTAATTGAATTATACTAATTTTTAATTAAATTATACTAATTGTTAATTGAGTTACACTAAATTTCAATTTAATTTAATTAAATTCTCAATTAAATTCTGTTGAATTGCAATTGATTTCCACTGAACTCTACTTGAAATCTATTGAATTCTATTGAATTCTATTGAAGTCGAATTGAATCACTTTGAATTCCAATTGAATTTCGTTGCATTCCAATTGGATTCCAGTTAATTTTGATCGAAATATACTGATTTTCAATTGAATTACACTAAATTGAATTCCACCCATTTGGTTTAATTCTCAACGGCATTATTTAAGTTTTAAAATTTAATATATTTGTGACTAAAATAAACAGAATTGCAGAAAAATTCTGATATCATTTTAATGAACAGAATCTACAATGATTTTAGAATTAAAAAATTACACTTTCTTAAGTTGGAGAAAAATAAACTGAAGTCGGAAATTAATTACTAAGGAGTCAATTAACTGAAAGGCATTTCTTTCAATTCCAATTTGATTCCGCTTGAATTCCGTTGAATTCTAATTTAATGCCCATGATTTTCAGTTGAATTCTATTGAATTCCAATTGAATGCCACTAAATTTTAATTGAATTGTATGAAATTGAATTACACTAAATTGCAATTAAACTCTACCGATTATGATGAATTTTTGACAGGAATTCTTATGGGGTTAAGTCAAATTTTAACATTTAATGTAATTGGGACTGAAATAAACAGAATTGCAGAAGAATTCCGACTTAATTTTAATAAATTTTTAATTTAATTCCTATAACGTAATAAAAAAAACACATTCCTTTGAATTTCAATTGAATTTCGCTTCAATTCCGTTGAGTTCCAGTTTAATTCCATTGAATTCCAATTAAGTTTCTTTGAATTTCTATTAAAGGCAAATAAATTTTAATTGAATTATACTTATATCCAAATGATATACTTGAATTGCATTGAAGTTCAATTGAATTCCTTTGAATTTTATTGAATTTTAATTGAATTATACTGATTTCTAATTGAATTACTCTAAATTGCAGTTTAAGTTTATAGAATTCACAATTAAATTCTGTTGAAATACAATTGATTTTTACTGAACTCTACTTAAATTCCATTGAAGTCCGATTGAATGTCTTTGAATTCCATTAAAATTTAATTTAATTATACTGATTTGCAATTAAATTACACTAAATTTGAATTCAAGTTTATTGAATTCCCAATTAAATTCTGCTGAAATGCAATTGATTTTTACTGAACTCTAATAAAATTCCATTGAATTCTACTTGAATTCCATTAATGTTAAATTGTATCCTTTTGAATTCCAATTAAACCTCGTTAAATTGTTATTAAATTTCAATTGAATTTCGTTGAATTATATTGAATTCCTTTGAATTTCATTGAATTCTTTTTCAATTCCATTAAAGTCCAATTGTATTTCGTTAATTCCAATTGAATTTAGAAACATTTTAGTTAAATTACACTGATTTATAATTAAATGACACTAAATTACAATTAAAATTCACGGAATTGTGATAAAAAATAAAAACATGTTTGAGGTGCAGAAAAATAAACTAAATCGAAAATTAATTACTAAACACACAAAAGTAAAACCGAGCAGTAAAATAAGCAATTAGCGTAATCAGAAAAGGTATTCCTTTAAATTTAAATTGAATTGCGATTGAATTTTAATTTACTTTTATTGAATTCTAATTGAATTCCTCTTGAATAACGTGGAATTCTAATTAATTACCATTGAATTCCAATTGAATTCTTTTTAATTCCAATTGAATACCATTAACTTTTAATGATCTTTTACTGATTTGGAATTGAATTACTCTAAATTGCAATCAGACTATATTCAATTCTAATTGAATTACACTGGTTTCAATTGAATTACACTTAATTGTAATTGAATTTCACTTAATTCTATTTTAAATCCATTTTAGTCAAATTGAATACCGTCTGAATTCCATTTGAATTTAAGTACATTTTAACTTAATTACACTGATTTCCACTTGAATTACACTTAATTACAATCGAATTCCATTGATTTTATGGAAATTCAGCCTTTAGAATGATTTTAGAATTAAAAAATGACAATTTCTAGAGGTTGAAAAAAATAAACTAAAGTCGAAAATTAATTACTAAACAGAGAAAAGTAAAAGTGTGTGCAGTAAAATGAGCAATTAGCGTAAACAGAAAAGGAATTCCTTTAAATTTCAATTGAATTCCGTTTAATTTCCAATTTAATTTCATTAAATTCTAATTGATTTCAGCTTCAATTATGTTAAATTCCAATTTAATACCATTGAATTCCAATTCAATTCATTTAAATCTTAACTGAATCATCCTTCAATTCCGTTGAGTTCCAATTTAACTGAATTGAATTCAAATTAAATTCCTTTGAACTCCAATTGAATACCACTAAATTTTTAATAAATTTTAGTGATTTTTAATTGAATTAGTCTGAATTGCAATGAGATTCTATTTAACTTTAATTTAATTATACTGGTTTCCAATTGAATTACAATAAATAACAATTAAATTCCTCCTATTTTGTCGAAATTTAGCATTTAGAATGATTTTATAATTAAAAAATGACCATTCCTTGAGATGAAGCAAAAAAACTAAAGTCAAAAAATTATTTAATAAACACACAAAAGTAAAAATGAGCAGTAAAATAGGCAATTAGGGTAATCAGAAAAGGTATTCCTTCAAATTTAAATTGAGTTGCGCTTGAATTTTAATTTACCTTTATTTGAATTCGAATTGAATTCTTCTTGAATAACGTTGAATTCCAATTTAATAGCATTACATTCCAATGGAATTCCTTTGAATTCCAATTGAATCACGCTCCAATTCCATTGAGTGTCAATTTAATTCCATTGAATTCCAATTAAATTCCTTTGAATTTCAATTGATTTTAGCTTGAATTACATTGAATCCAATTTAATACCGTTAAATTCCAACGGAATTCCTTTTAATTAATATTGAATCACGCTTCAATTCCGTTGAGTTCCAATTTAATTCCATTGAACTCCAATTAAATTCTTTTGAATTTCAATTGAATCACGCATCGATTCCGTTGAGTTCCAATTTAATTCCATTGAATTCCAATTAAATTCCTTTGAACTGTAATTCAATACCACCAAATTTTAATTAAATTTTACTGATTTTCAATTAAATTACTCTAAATTGCAATCGGATTATATTTAATTTTAATTAACTTCTACCGGTTTACAATTGCATAACACTTAATTGTATTTGAATTCCACTTAATTCTATTTGAATTATTTTAGAATTAAAAATTACAATTTCTTCAGGTGGAAAAAAATATAAAAGTCGAAAATTAATTAATAAAAAAACAAAAGTAAAAATTAGCAATAAAATGAACAATTAGCGTAATCAGGAAAGGCATTAGTGTCAAGTTAAAGAGCGCATATGCCAGTGGAATACGGCAGTAGTCAAATTATAGTTGAAGCTTAGCTGAGCAAACGCTTTTCTGTGAAAGACCACGTCCCTCTATCTGCAGTGAGATTATTAGCATAATTAGAGAGGATATCGAGAAACCTTGGCGTGTTACTAACTGATATGTTGCCCTCTGGGGCACAACGCCATTACTTGCCGGCTGATAGCCTCCAGACATCTTCCTGTTAGGTTTCTATCTATACTTTCATTCCCGTCCTCTCTGGCGCTTTCGATTTCTGTCCTTTTTCTTTTCTCCTCACCTTTGCTCACCACTACTTCTTCCCACGGCTGAGAGCACACTTCAACAAAAGAAAAAAGAATGCTGGGAAACATGAGAAGAACGAGAAACCAAATCGAATGTAACAATACTACCTTCCTGTTCCGTCGAGACGTGAATCTACAGTTGTAAAGATTTCCTCTCTGTCAATGGGGTCAACTTTCCAGCCAACCAAAGTAATTTCTTATTTATTTACTTGATTTCACCGTATAGTCATCTCTGGCAAATTTTAGTCATAGGAAAATCATAAAGAAAATTTTGTCAGATTGATTTTTTTATAAACTTGGCTGACCTAGATTTTGAAAAATTAAATATTAGATCTAATGTTGATATTGAAAAGTGGATTAAATCGGATTTAGATCAATCGGAAATTGAATAATTTACACTTGGGCAAATTGGAAATTGAATCAATTGATTTAAATTGCGAAAGGTTAAAATTAAAAATAAAAAACTTTTACATTCATCAAGTAATTTTCACTTTTTAATTTCAAAATCATTCTGAATTCTGAATCTCGAGAATTAAGAAAAGTTGGGTAATTACAAGAAATTCACTGAAATCGGTAGAAATCAATTAGAATTTAATTGAACATCTTTAAAATTAAATTAAAATATAGTGGAATTCAGTTAGAATTCAACGGAATTCAGTTTGAATCCAAAGAAATGCAGCAGGAATTTAAGGGAATTCGATTAGAATTCAATGGAGTTTAATTGCAGTTTTGAAGAATTCAACAGAAATCAAATGAATGAAAATAGAATTCATTAAAATTCCATTGCAATTTATTGTATTTCAATTGTAAATAAAATTCAATTATAATTAATTAAAATTTAACAGAATTCAAGTGTTATTCAATGGAATTTAATAAAACTTCATTGGAATTCAGAGCAATTCTATTGGAAATCTTGAGAATTCAATCAAAATAAATGAAATTTTGTGAAATTCAATTAGAATTTAGTTAAATTCAATTAGAATTTAGTTAAATTCAATTAGAATTGAACGGAATTCAATAAGAATTCAACGGAATTAAATGCGAATTAAATAGGGATTAATTGGAATTAAAATGGAATTTAATAAAATTCAACGAAATCCAACAGAAATTCAAGGGAGTTCAATTGGAATTCAATAGATTTTGATTGAAGTTTAAAAAAATTAAACAGAAATCAAATAAAATTAAAATAGAATTCAATGAAATCCATGGCAATTTATTTTAATTCATTTATAAATAAAATTCAATTACAATTTATTAAAATTTACTGACTTCAGGCGTAATTCAATAGAATTTTATGAAACTTAATTGGAATTCACAGAGGTTCTATTGGAAATCTTTAGAACTCTATCAAAATAAATGAAATTTTGTGGAATTCAATTGGAATTCAGCGTAATTTAATTGGAATTAAACGGAATTAAATTCGAATTAAATAGGGATTAATTGGAATTCAATGTAGCTTAATGGGAATTCAATGGAGTTAAATTACTTTTGATCGAAATTCAACCACATTTTTTGTCTTTAATTAAAATTAAGAAGTATTTCGTAAAATTTAAATAAAATTAAAATAGAAGTCAATAAAATTCAACGAAATGCAAAAGGAATTCAAGGGAATTCAATTAGAATTCAATGAATTTAAATTAAAGTTTAGACGAATTGAACAGAAATCAAATGAATTTGTAGTGGTATGAGTTGAATAGAATTTTAATTCTTAACTCATACACAGAAGAAATAGTTAAGTGGGGAAAAATTGCGAAGAAAGAGCGAAGAGGAAATAGAAAAGCCGAGCAGCTTGGTTTCTGATTCGATCGAAGTCGGACCTATAAGTCCCGGGACATCCCGTAATTAATAATAATAATCAGTACTGATCAACAATTGGTAGTGTTGATGAAACGTGTGGGAGTGCAGTTCTTGTAGTTGGTTTGCTGATTTATCTGGTGGAGGAATCTGAAGGACGAAAGGACTTGAGCAGCAGAACGGAGGACGTTCGGGATTGCCATATCAGGACAGTTCTGATTCTCTCTATGTACAAAGGTCATAGGGTGACCTGCCCTTGATTTCTAGTATCAGGAACCAGTGCACTTCCTTAATTAGAAACCCTTCATTTTTAATCACCTCTCGAATTTTATACCTGGACTACGACTTCAGCATCGTTTGGTGACCATCCCCTGTTTTTTCCTGGAGGAAAATAAAGGATTGTGACGGGGTAATTAAAGACTGTTTTTTATATGGACATTTTATAGAATTGATAAGTCACAGTTTACGTTAGGTGGTGTGCGTTTGTATGAGAATTGAATGAATGATTTGGCGTGTATGTGATCCCCAACGCAAGCTTTAAATCATTTGTTGAATTACATGTATAAGAAGTTAGTGCCACATTGAATAAATTAATATAATTTAATTGTAAACTTTAATTGTTGTGTTTCATTTAATTGTTTGTATATA
Source organism: Ganaspis brasiliensis (assembly GCA_037103525.1). NCBI lineage: Eukaryota > Metazoa > Arthropoda > Insecta > Hymenoptera > Figitidae > Ganaspis > Ganaspis brasiliensis. The sequence goes on along the minus strand of JAZKLR010000372.1, from coordinate 1,069,052 downwards.
TGGCCCACTCATCAAACGGGAATTCGAGTCAAGATAGGTTACAAATTTAAAATAGAATTCCATAAAATTCCATTGCAATTTATTGTAATTCAATTGAAAATAAAATTCAATTACAATTTATTAAAATTTACAGACTTCATGCGGAATTCAATGGAATTTTATAAAACTTAATTGGAATTTAAAGGAGTTCTATTGGAAATCTTTAGAATTTTATCAAAATAAATGAAATTATGTGGAATTCAATTTGAATTCAGCGTAATTCAATTGGAATTCAACGGAATTAATTTCCAATTAAATAGGGATTAATTGGAATTCAATGGAGTTAAATTAGTTTTTTCGAAATTCAACCACATTTTTTGTGTTTAATTAAAATTTAGAAGTATTTCGTAAAATTTAAATAAATTTAAAATAGAATTCAATAAAATTCAACGAAATGCAAAAGGAATTCAAGGGAATTCAATTAGAATTCAACGAATTTAAATTAAAGTTTAGACGAATTGAACAGAAATCAAATGAATTTAAAATAGAATTCAATAAAATTCCATTGCAATTTATTGTAATTCAATTGAAAATAAAATTCAATTACAATTTATTAAAATTTACAGACTTCATGCGGAATTCAATGGAATTTTATGAAACTTAATTGGAATTCAAAGGAGTTCTATTGGAAATCTTTAGAATTTTATCAAAATAAATGAAATTTTGTGGAATTCAATTTGAATTCAGCGTAATACAATTGGAATTCAGCGTAAATTAATTGGAATTCAACGGAATTAGATTCTAATTAAATAGGGATTAATTGGAATTCAATGGAGTTAAATTAGTTTTTTTCGAAATTCAACCACATTTTTTGTCTTTAATTAAAATTTAGAAGTATTTCGTAAAATTTAAAAAAATTTAAAATAGCATTCAATAAAATTCAACGAAATGCAAAAGGAATTCAAGTGAATTCAATTAGAATTCAACGAATTTAAATTAAAGTTTAGACGAATTAAACAGAAATCAAATGAATTTAAAATAGAATTCAATAAAATTCCATTGCAATTTATTGTAATTCAATTAAAAATAAAATTCAATTACAGTTTCTTAAAATTTACAGACTTCATGCGGAATTCAATGGAATTTTATGAAACTTAATTGGAATTCAAAGGAGTTCTATTGGAAATCTTTAGAATTTTATCAAAATAAATGAAATTTTGTGGAATTCAATTTGAATTCAGCGTAATTCAATTGGAATTCAACGGAATTAAATTCCAATTAAATAGGGATTAATTGGAATTCAATGGAGTTAAATTAGTTTTTTTCGAAATTCAACCACATTTTTTGTCTTTAATTAAAATTTAGAAGTATTTCGTAAAATTTAAATAAATTTAAAATAGAATTCAATAAAATTCAACGAAATGCAAAAGGAATTCAAGGGAATTCAATTAGAATTCAACGAATTTAAATTAAAGTTTAGACGAATTGAACAGAAATCAAATGAATTTAAAATAGAATTCAATAAAATTCCATTGCAATTTATTGTAATTCAATTGAAAATAAAATTCAATTACAGTTTCTTAAAATTTACAGACTTCATGCGGAATTCAATGGAATTTTATGAAACTTAATTGGAATTCAAAGGAGTTCTATTGGAAATCTTTAGAATTTTATCAAAATAAATGAAATTTTGTGGAACTCAATTTGAATTCAGCGTAATTCAATTGGAATTCAACGGAATTAAATTCCAATTAAATAGGGATTAATTGGAATTCAATGGAGTTAAATTAGTTTTTTTCGAAATTCAACCACATTTTTTGTCTTTAATTAAAATTTAGAAGTATTTCGTAAAATTTAAATAAATTTAAAATAGAATTCAATAAAATTCAACGAAATGCAAAAGGAATTCAAGGGAATTCAATTAGAATTCAACGAATTTAAATTAAAGTTTAGACGAATTGAACAGAAATCAAATGAATTTAAAATAGAATTCAATAAAATTCCATTGCAATTTATTGTAATTCAATTGGAAATAAAATTCAATTACAGTTTCTTAAAATTTACAGACTTTATGCGGAATTTAATGGAATTTTATGAAATTTAATTGGAATTCAAAGGAATTTTATTGGAAATCTTTAGAATTCTATCAAAATAAATGAAATTTTGTGGAATTCAATTTGAATTCAGCGTAATTCAATTGGAATTCAACGGAATTAAATTCCAATTAAATAGGGATTAATTGGAATTCAATGGAGTTAAATTAGTTTTTTTCGAAATTCAACCACATTTTTTGTCTTTAATTAAAATTTAGAAGTATTTCGTAAAATTTAAATAAATTTAAAATAGAATTCAATAAAATTTAACGAAATGCAAGAGGAATTCAAGGGAATTCAATTAGAATTCAATAAATTTAAATTAAAGTTTAGACGAATTGAACAGAAATCAAATGAATTTAAAATAGAATTCAATAAAATTACATTGCAATTTATTGTAATTCAATTAAAAATAAGATTCAATTACAATTGATTGAAATTTACAGACTTCAAGCTGAATTCAATGGAATTTTATGAAACTTAATGGAATTCAAAGGAGTTCTATTGGAAATCTTTAGAATTTTATCAAAATTAATGAAATTTTGTGGAATTCAATTTGAATTCAGCGTAATTCAATTGGAATTCAACGGAATTAAATTCCAATTAAATAGGGATTAATTGGAATTCAAGGGAGTTAAATTAGTTTTTTTCGAAATTCAACCACATTTTTTGTCTTTAATTAAAATTTAGAAGTATTTCGTAAAATTTAAATAAATTTAAAATAGAATTCAATAAAATTTAACGAAATACAAAAGGAATTCAAGGGAATTCAATTGGAATTCAATGGATTTAAATTAAAGTTTAGACGAATTGAAAAGAAATCAAATGAATTTAAAATAGAATTTAATAAAATTCCATGGCAATTTATTAAAATTCAATTGGAAATAAAATTCAATTACAGTTTCTTAAAATTTACAGACTTCATGCGGAATTTAATGGAATTTTATGAAATTTAATTGGAATTCAAAGGAATTTTATTGGAAATCTTTAGAATTCTATCAAAATAAATGAAATTTTGTAGAATTCAGTTAGAATTCACCGTAATTCAATTGGAATTCAGCGTAATTTAATTGGAATTCAACGGAATTAAATTCGAATTAAACAGGGATTAATTGGAACTCAAGGTAGCTTAATTGGAATTCAATGGAGTTAAATTAGGTTTTATCGAATGTCAACCACATTTTTTGTCCTTAATTTAAATTTAGAAGAATTCAGTATAATTTAAATGAAATAAAATAGAATTCAATAAAATTTAATCGCAATTTATTGTAATGCAATTGGAAATCATTAAAATTTAATTAAAATAGTAGAATTTAGTGGAGTTTAATTATAATTTAATTGGAAACCTGTAAAATCAATTACTCAATTACTCAATTTTACTCAATTAAAATTTATTGAAATTTAACAAAATTTAAAAGGAATTCAATGGAATTCTATAAAACTCAATTGGTATTCAGTCAAATTGTATTGGAAATTATTAAAATTCAATTAAAATATAATAGAATTTGGTAAAAGTCAATTAGACTTTAACGGAATTCAATTCGAATTCGACGGAATTCAATTCGAATTCAACGGGATTGAATTCGAATTCAATGGAGTTCTATTAAAATTCTGAAAAATTCGATTAATATTCAAGTAGAATTAAATTGCATATCAATAACATTTATTTTTAAAATAAGTTGAAATTCCTTCAGGATTTTATTTTAACTTATTTTGAATTCTATCCAATTCAAATAAGTAGTGGAATTTAATAAAAATTTAGTGGAATTAAATTTAAGTTTTAGGGGACTTACAAAAAATTTTGGCTAATTTAAGGAAATTCAAGGAAATTCAATAAAATGCAAGTAAATTCAAAGGAATTCAGTGGAATTAAAAGTACTTTAGTTAAATTGAATTGAAATACAGAGGAATTCAATTTTAACTTATAAAAATTTAAGAAATTTCAAGTGCAGTCAAAATTGATTGGAATTCAGTAGAATTCAATCTCAATTCAATAAAACTAGATTGAATTGTAGTGAAATTTAGTTGAAATTTAGTTGAATTTAAATCGAAATTCAATTGAATTCAATCACAAATTAACAAAATTGGGTTAAAAATGTATAGAATCTAGTTAAAATTCATTTGGAATTCAGTCTGTATTCAATCGATTTTTATTCAAATTCAAACAAATGCATTTGGAATTCAAACAAATTAATAATAATAATTGGTTATATTTGCAGTTAAAAAATTGGATTAACTAGATTTAAGTAACTTAAATTGGATATTTTTACTTTTGGATCAATTGGAAAATGGTTTAATGGAAATTCGGATCTATTGGAAAATAGATCAATGGGAATTTGGATCTTTGGAAAGTGGTGAATTGAATTTTACAGATGGATTACTTAATTGTCGTATAAAATTAGATTTTGGCGATTGTAAATTTAGTTATGTTGAAAATTTGATAATTTGCAACTTAATAATTTGAGAATGCATAGTTTTTAATTTTATTAATTGGAAATTGCATGATTAGATAATTACCATTTGGAAACTAACAAATGAAAGAAAAATTCCGAATTCTAAAATCGAATAAATTTAAGAGACGGACCAGTTGATACTTATATTTGTTAAAATTAACATTTGGATCAATTGGAAATTGGTAAAATTTACATTTGGATCAATTAGAAATTAAAAAAATTCACAATTTTAATAAATTGAAAATTTGTTAAATATACATTTGATGTGAATTAATTGAATATGCATTTGAATCTATTAAAAATTAGATAAATTGAGTCACTTGTTGATAAAATAAAATTTAAATTGGATTAATTGAAAATAAAAGAATTTTATAGTTTGGATTTGAAAATTACATAAATTGACATTTAGAAACTATAAATTGGTTAAATTTACATAAGCAAATAAAAATTTAATAAATTATCTATTTCTTCTAACAATATTTCTTCCTTAAATAATCTTAAATAAAAAGATTCCTATCTCAACTGTTTCGAATTAAAAAGTCTCTTTTTTCAACTATTTCGAAATCAAAGAATTCTTCTCTTAGCTGTTTTAAAATTAAAAAATTCCTTGTTCAATTATTTCGAAATCATAGAATTCCTTTCTCGACTGTTTTGAGATAAAAAAAAAACAGAAAAAAAGAATGCATTATTTTGAAATCAAATATTTGTAATCAACAGATTTTTGTTTTCTCAGGACGAAATCAGAACATTTTTTTTTAGAAGATGTAGTTAATTTCTTGGAGTTTTTTTTACGCCAGCTTAATATCTATCTCGCTTATAAATATAACTGAAGTTTTTATACGTGTGTAGATAAGATCCAGTGTAGATATAGGCAACGATACAAAGTTTTTGTATGAAATATCCCTTCACGGTTCCTTCTGCAAACTTCTTGAGAGGATGTATACTTTGTAGACTATATCGTATCTAAGAACGTTAATGCTCTATGACGATATGACGAGAGAAATACGATACCAGGAACAGAAAATGAAAAGTGACATTTCGAGTTTCATGCTTGTGCTTCAAATCAAAGAAAAAATAAATATAAAAAACAAGAAACTGCACGTAACAAGTCACTGAGTTCTTTTACTCTTGGAAAATTCAGTTATTCAATTCTATTCATAAATATTCAATTGACTGACAAAAATATTATTTACAGTATAATAATACTTTATAAATAAGACTTTATACAAAATTCTTATAGAGAAAAAAATTACACTTTAATTTAAAAAATTACCATTTCTCGAGTAAAATATAATTTGTTGCTCTTTTAAGTGTTATACTAACCGTAAAAGTTGATAGCACGAGACTCTAGGGACTACTCTATTAAAATCCCTATTTTACTTGAAAACATAACATTTCTGGGCTGCCGGTATTGTTTATGAAACAAAGGATGAATTTTAGCTCATGGAAGGAGTGTTTAATTTTAACAAGAACTGCTTTGATTTACATGAACAAAGAGAGGGCCTACAATATTATATGGCTTTCTATTTAGCTACTCCGATTCTAACCGAAGCTCAAGTTTCCTTTGATATTTCTTTCTAAATCCTTAAATCTCATATTTATAACACATTTTCAAAACCACTTTTTCAAAATTCTCCTGTCCACGTTTTCTTTGAAATTGGACTTTTTAAATTAAAAAATTATCACCAACTTCAATTAGAAAGTGTAATTACACTTGGGAGTGGTTCAAGTTAATTAAGAATATAATTCACGAAGATAAAAAAGTTGAGTGAGTGAATCTGATTGGAAGATTTAAACAAAGTTTCAGATGAAATCCCATCTCAGTGTCCGATCTTGATGTACTTGAATGTCTTGAAAAATTTCTCGAATCAAAAAAAAAAAAAGAAGAAAAGTATAGACTCGAAAAAAGAAGTGAGACAGGAAAAAATTTGTGACACACACTACCTGCTAAAAGCACTTTGAGAGTTTCTCAAGTCGAAGTAGCAAGAAAGACTTTCCTGCCTTTCCTGCAATTCACAATGGTTTTAGTTTTATAGTGAACAGCGTTAAACGGGTTTTCCGGAAAGTGCATTTTATCGAATGTCGCGTGTTGCCTTCGAGTTTTAAAGAATTATGTAAGGAAGCCCCAGATTCTACTTTTGGTGCCACACATGACTTATTATGGCTTCGCATGACCTAATACCAACTTTGGTTACAATCATAAAACTCAACTTCCATTTTCTCTTATTACCCATTCACTATACATGTTTAATATTTGCTCGCTTCTCCATATTTCCAATACCGCCCACAATCATTTCTTTCGATCTTTAACTTGCCTTAAAACTCAGATGAAAAATAATTTTATATAATAGAACTTTCATAAAAAGAATAATATTATAACATTTAAATAACATTATAAATAGAATATGAACAAAAAACACTAATTAAAATATTTGAAATAAAAATATGTTCAATGAAAAGAATTGTTGTACAAGAGTAATAAAACTTTGCCTATTAAGGCAGAATTTGATCTCGTGAAAAAGGATATTTTGTATTATCGGATACATGTTACGGTTGAATTATGTATTTTAAAGAAACTCAAGATGGGGAAACGGATAAATGGATTATATTTAATGGTTTTGAAAGGCACGATTTCGTTATCAATTATTCGTGTTTTTTTACTTTCGGTTTTAAATTTCCTTTCAACAGGAGCCGAGTACAATATTAATTAGAGAGAATTAGTATTATTGATGGTATTAATTAAGTAATTAGTGTAATTAAACTATTTTACGGTAACTGGGTAAAGGTTCTAATTTATTTACTGGAAAAATGTTTGCACGTGTGTGTATAGGTAACACATCAGTGTAAAATTATCAAACTCATTTGATTGGTAAGTTAACGAATTTTACCTGCTACTAATTTAATTATGTTTCCTAATTTTAAATTAATTCAATTAAAGTAATTTAAATTGGAAAATTAATTGCTGTAAACTGAGGTTAATTATTAGCTCTATTAGCCAAGAAAAATATTCCTTTTATTTTTCTAGTGTAGATACCGGTCTAGTGGGAGCCCTTGCCAGTAACGTGGCTCTCGAAGTTCTGACGCTTTGGGCCTTGGAGACGGTCTATTTATACTCCCGGAGGTAGGGATGGCTCGCCAGTAGACTCGGCGCCGGCGCTCTCGAGCTCCGCCCGTAATTTGGGCTTTATCCCTACTTCTACGATCGCGAGAGCGTCGGCGCCGAGTTTAGTGGCACGCCCTCCCCACTTCCAGGGGTATAAAGAGACCGCCTCCATGACTTAAAGCAGCAGATACCAGAGACGGGCGTAACTGGTAAGAGCTCTCGCTAAAATAGTATCACCACTACGAATAAATGATTCCTACTCAACAGATATTGCAATACCATAAAAAAATACTTTATGATGAACATTATATCGTTACCTATATTCCCCGCGGTGCACAAGTTATTTTCTTTTTAGTTCAATACAATTTTATTAATAATAAATTAATTACTAATAAAGGTTTAATGAGATATAAATTGTAAAAAAAACAGTAAGATACAAATCTTTTTTTCCGAATACAGAACGTAGTCGACGTATTTCACTTGGATTTTTTTATGTGTATAAAATAATAAATAAACATAGAAATGCGCATAGAAGAAAAATGTTTCGAATCTTATCTTCTCGCTTCGATTAAAGGGAATTGTTGCTAGTTAGGTGGCTCTCGACGTTCTAACGCTCCGCGCCTTGGAGAAGGTCGATTTATACTCCCGGAGGTGGGGATGGCGCGCCACTAGACTCGGCGCCGACGCCCTTACGCTCCGCCCATTATTTGAACTTTATCCCCACCTCTTTGATCGCGAGAGCGCCGGCGCCAAGTCTAGTGGCGCGCCTTCCCCACTTCCAGGGGTATAAAGAGACCGCCTCCACGACTAGAAACAACAAATCCGAGAGAGCAGTCTAACTGGTTAACGTGCACCCCTGGTTTTCCTGGTGGTCTAGCTGGTGCCTTATAGTGCACCCCTGGTCTTCCTCCAGTCTACCTAGTGCCTTAACGTGCACCCCTGATCTTCCTGCGGTCTAGCTGGTGTCTTGCAGTGCACCCCTTGTCTTCCTGCGATCTACCTGGTGCCTTGAGGTGCACCCCTGGTCTTCTTGCGGTCTACCTGTGCGGTTTAGTACTCCTTTGGTCGTCCTACAGAGCATGTCGTGGCATTCAGCTGTCTTCTTACATCAATTGTGACGTATTCTTCTCTAATTGCAATAAAAATAAACTTTCTTTTTTAAACTATAAAGTGTTGTGAGTTTCAGTGAAATACCAGCAAACCTTTTACAACATTTTTGGTCAGAGCTCCTTCTAAAATAGTATCACTACCACGAAAAGCTGCTTCATACTCAACAGATATTGCGATACAATAAAAAAAAAAAATTTATGATAGACATATATCCTTACCTATATTCGCCGCGATGCACAATTTAATTTTCTGTAACTTAAATACCGTTTTATTAATAATAAATTAATTATTATCGAAGTTCTAATGAGATACAAATTGTAGAAAAACCACAAGATACTTAAAACAATCTTAGTTTCCGATTGCAAAACGTAATCGGAAAATTCCACTTGGAATTTTATTTTATGTATATAAAATAATAAATAAACATAAAAATGCGCTTAGAAGAATGTTTCCAATGTTATCTTCTAGCATCGATTAAAGGGAATTGTTGCTAGTTAGGTGGCTCTTGATGTTATAATGCTCCGGGCCTTGGAGACGGTTTATTTATACTCATGGAGGTGGGGATGGCGCGCCACTAGACTCTGCGCCGGCGCTCTCACGCTCCGCCCATTATTTGAACATCATCCCCACCTCCATCATTATAAAAGGACCGTCTCCACGACCCGAAGCGTCAGAACATCAATAGTCACCTATCTAGCAAGAACTCCCTCTACTATATTATGACCCCTACGATAAAAAAAAATTCTTCCTAATAATTTTTCTTGTGTTACAACAACAAAATAAATTATCATAAACACTATATAATTCTTTCCATTCACCCGGACGCTTACAATAATTTTAATCAGACCTGTAACAAGATTAAAAATATTCTAAATTGAATAAGACAGTAAAAACAATTTTATTATCCCAATGGAAAAGCGTACCTGACGTAGTTCATTTCGGAATTTTTTACCAGATGAAATGAAAAACAGTAAAAGTGAAAGAGAAAATACATCTCGTAAATATTGAAGAAGAAATAGCTTTTGACGGCAATGGGGTTCTTTGTTGAAGATGCAAATTCGCGTAAATCTTGTCTCGATCTTTCGAAGCGCTTAGAAAATGAATGCAACATGATGCAAATAGGTGCCAAGCAAAGTGCAAAGCACTCTTTGTCGCAGAGTGTCCAATAAACGATCGCAGTCTGTACACGTATATATATATATATATATGCCAAGTTTCCTTGTAGTATTGAGCATTCCTTTGTGCTTGCATCGCTCTCTCCTTGGAATTACCGATAACTTGAACCAGGGGACAACGACCTTCTCGGTTTCACTTTACGACCAAACATGGTAGCAAGGATGAGTGAACAGCATGCTCGAAATACGCAAATACCGCGCGCGCCTCAACCAAACCCCCTTAAATATTTCAGATAGTAACACAGAAAACTTTTCAACGCTTCTAGAAACTATCCTTCTCAGCAGAAATCTTATTTTATTCGCATCTTTTCTTCCAATTTCAATATCGAGTCTCAAACTACACTGTCGACAGAGTACTAACATTGCTCATAAAATCATTCTTGTCATCGGCTTTCTCATATAATAATCGCGACTTATAAAATGCTGACCTCGTGATTCAAGCGAATAAAAAAACAAACGAGGATCAAATCTCGTTGGGTGGAAAAAAATTTTAATGAGAAGAACCTACGAAATTGTTTTTTTTTATGAGTATCGTAAATTTGAGATCTTTTAATAAATCGGCTAAAAGTGATGAAAATGTAGCTTGTTGTATTGGATTTTTTCGTTAAAATAAAAATTTTAATTAAGTTAAATTTTTAAATAAATTCAATTAAAAGATTTAATTTTGAAGCGGATTAAGATTAATACTTTTAAAAACTATTTTTTTTTCATTCCATTTAAAATTTTTATCGGAAATTTCTCAATATCTTGGAGAATTATTGCCCTGGAATTTCCTATACTTGATAAGGATAGATAATTTTGAAATATTCTGCAAAAATAAGTTCAGTACTTGGCTACATTCCGAAAGATTTTGATTTTTAAAGATTCTACAATTTCTCAGAATCTTAAACATTCTAGAATGTCTTCGTTTTGCAAACATTCGAAAACAGTTTGAAAGTTTGAGAATTTAGAGATATCTATATGTTTGTAGATTGAATTAACTGAAGTTATTTAAAGTAACATTTTCATCACATCAGAAATATCATACCTTGTTTATCATTTAAAAACTATTGTTCTTACATTTTCAACTTTCTACAATTTTTCTTGATTCTTATTGTATTTTTTCAATTTCTCGATGCATTTCTAGAAATGTTTGAGAGATTTTCCAGTTTTCAGATCTTTTTCATTTCTCCTTATTTCTTTTTCTTTAGTTTTTAATCTTTCTTTTTCTTTTACACAATTTTTTCTTATATTTCAAGTATTTTCTCCAATTTCAGTTTTAATCTCTTTTTATGTCTCTTTTCCTTTGTGTGCTAAGAAATTAATTTCCGACTTTAGTTTATTTTTAATGCTCTCAAAGAATTTTCATTTTTCAATTCTAAAAACAATATGAATTCTGAAAAAAAGTTTAAATTAAAAAAGAAAACTTGATAAGATTTCCATTAGTTATTCACCAAAATTGGTGGAATTAAATTAGAATTCAGTGAAATTAAGTTGTCAATTATTAAAATTCAATTAAAACAAAATAGAATTTAGTAGAATTAAGTTGGAATTCAATAGGAGTTTCAGGAAATGCAATTAAAATTTAAGGGAAATCATTTGGAATTCAAGGGAATTCAACGAAATTCAGGGGAATTCAATTGGCATTCAACGAAATTCAATTAGGATTCAATGTAACTCAATTGGAATTCAATGTAGCTCAACTGGAATTCAATTGGTGTTCAAGGGAATTCAATTGAAACTCAAAAGAATTTAACTGGAACTCTAGGGAATTCAACTAGAATTCAACGACATTCAATGAGACTGCGATGGAATTCAATTCGAATTAGAAAAGTTTAGTAGAATGCGGTGGAATTCATTTGCAAATTAGTTTAATCTATCTAGAAATCAGTATAATTATAAAATTTAGTGGAAGTTAACTGGAATTCAATGGAGTTAAATTAAATTTTATCGAAATTTAACCTTATTTTTTGTCTTTAATTGAAATTGAGAAAAATTCAGTAGAATTCAACGGAATCAAGTGAATTTTAATTGGTGTTCACGAGAATTCGATTGGAACTCAAGGGAATTTAACTGGAACTTAAGAAAATTCAGTGGCATTCAATTTAGTGGAATTCAATTGCAATTTAGTCTTATTCAAATAGAAATCAGTATAATTTAATTAAAATTTAGTGAAATCAAATAGGAAGTTAACGGATTTAAAGTAGAATTCAATTGCAGTTCAAGGAAATTTAATTGGAACTCAAGGGAATTTAACTGGAACTCAAGGCAATTCAACTGAAATTCAACGGCATTCAATAAGACTGCGATGCAATTCAATTCGAATTTAGAAAAGTGTAGTAGTGTTCGGTGAAATTCAAATGCTATGTAGTTCAATTCAATTAGAAATCAGTATAATGTAATTAAAATTTATTGGAATTCAATGGAATTCCAGTAAAATTCAACTGGAGTTTAAAGGAATTCAACGGCATTCAATGAGACTCCGATGGAATTCATTTTGAATTCAGAAGAGTTTAGTAGAATTCAATTGAATTTAATTGCAATTTAGTTTAATTCAATTAGAAATTATTATGATGCAATTAAAATTTAGTGGAATTTAATTGTAATTCAAAGGAATTCAAGATAAATTCAAGGGAATTCAATTAAATTCAAGTAAATTCAAAGGGATTCAATGGAATTAAAAGTACTTTAGTTAAATTCAATTGAAATACAGAGGAATTCAATTCCAATTTATTATAATTTAAATTTCAAGTGTAGTTAAAGAAAATAAGGCTAATTTAAAGAAATTCAGAAAAATTCAACTGGGAATTAAGTTTGAATTTCTTGCATTTTAACTGAAATTCAGTCGAGTTCAACAAAAATTCAATAAAATGTCATTAAAATGTAGTCGAAATCGATTGGTATTCAGTAAAATTTGATCGGAATTCAATAAAACTAGATTAAATAGAATACAATAAATAGACTAGATGGAATAAAAAGATATTGAATTGTAGTGAAATTAAATTGAATTAAGTCAGAATTAAATTGAATTCAATCAGAAATTAACAAACTTTAAATAATCTTCTGTTGAATTTAGTTAAAATTTATTTGGAATTCAGTCTGTATTGAATCGGATTCGAGTAGTTCTTGGAATTCAATTATATTGTAATTCTATCAGAATATAATCGAATTTAATTGGAATTTAAAGAAATACGATTGGAATTTAAAAAAAATTAATTGGCATTGAAGCAGATTTAATTGGAACTCAGTTGACAATTTAAATTTGTCAATTGTTAAAATACTTTTATAACACGGCCTGAATTTCATCGGATACTAATAATTACTGGAATTGAGTAGAATTAAATTTGAATTATAGGAATTAAATCTGAACATCATGTAATTCAACCACAATACAGCAGAATTCAATTGTAACGAATTCGAAATTAATTGTCATTCAGTGGAATTGAAAAGAATTCGTTTGAATTTTAGTATTATTCCATTTGAATTCAGAGGAATTCAGTTAAAACTTATTAAAACTTAGTTGGAATTCAATGCAATTTATTTATAATTTATTTGAATCTAATTAGTATTAATTTTAAATTTAATTACAATTCATTTAGAATTCTGAAAAAATTCTTTTTAGAATTCATGTTAAATTTCACTGGATTTTAATTGAAACTGTATGGCAACTTGAATATCAATAGTTCCGACTATATTCCATTCACATCTCCACCAGTATTTTAACAATTATCAAAACTAGTTCAAACAACCAGAATTATGTTTCCTCGCAGAGGTTTTTTTTTACAAAACTTTTCAAAACTTTTAGCAAATTTTTAATTAATATAAAAAATCTCAATTTTTAACTGCCAATTATTCAATTAAAAATGCAAATAAAATTAAAATTTTTCAAAAATTCACAATCCTCGACCAGAATCTAAAAACAGTTGACCAGTCGTTGAATTGCTTTAAAACTAGGAATTTGCGATTGTAATCAGAAAATCACGTTTTAAAACAACATTGTTTTGAATTGCAAGGTAACTTTTCTCTTTCTGCATATGTGCTACGTTTTAATGGATTTTATGGACCGAACGAATCCTGAAACTTTACAGTTTCGATCATCGGAAGTGGAATGAGTTTACGACACTCATGTCAGAAAAAAGAACAAACTGAATAGCAGTTTCCATCAGAATCATTGCTTCCCCTTACTCCACCCCGAGTTTTATTGTATTCAATATACATTTTACAACCTCTTGAAAGCAGAACGAAATATTCATCAACAGAATATTTTTCACTCGAATATACATTTCAGAATCCGGGACAACACATTTATAAATTCTTGACAGTTTAATTTACAATTACAGTTGCTAGTTGAATTTTCATGAGCTGTGTAATTAAGTAATTAAATATTTGAATCGACTAGCTTTCAGTTCAATTTCCACTCGGTTGAATGTCCTCATTATTATGTAAATTGAATCAATTTAGAAGTAGGAATTAAAATATTTACAAACCTATTGATTATTAAACCCATTAAGATTCATTGTCGACATTATACATAAAATCTATTTTCGATGCTTATAACATTTGTTGATAAGTGATAAGAAGGATTTTTATCTTAAAATTGTAAATAACTTAATATTTAATACTTATTAGAAATATTTTATTGAAATTCGTTAAAGCTTTCTCGAAATAACCTGGCGTAATAAAAAAAACGTCACCTCACACACACATTTCTGAACATTGGCTTAAGAATGGAAATTTTTGCATTTCAGATGAAAAGGAGTCAATTTAGACTATTTTTGGAAAATCGAAAATCTTAACGATCACAAAGCTTCCTCTAGGAGCAAGCAAAATCTATAAAATTAATTGAAAAATAAAAATTGGAGAAAATGATTAAAAATAATAATAATGCAAAACTAAAGAAAATATTTACACTTTAAGAAAAATAAGTAATGAAAGTATAGAATATATTTAAAATTGAAAAATGATAAAAGCAATAAAAAATTGAAGTAAATAAGTAAAAAATTAGGATAGGGGAGTGGGCCCCAAGATGGACAGGGCCCCAAGATGGACATTTCGTATAAAATTTTTGTTTAAGGTGACAGCGTCTTATGCTTTTTGTCATTTTTGTTGTTTGTATAGACGAAGATTTTGATGCACATTTGAAGAATAAAAACCAGTTGGTTTTTCTTCTACACATACCACGTAATTTTGTGTCTAAAAAAAGTTTTGTGACAGTTTTTTCTCAAGTTGGTAAAGTTATTTAAATTTATGATTTAGAATGAGTACTTAACGTTATAATATTCTTTATTTATGGTATAATAATATCCTAAAATGATTTGACTAATTCAGTGTTCGTATATATTTTTTCACTGGGGATTAAAAAATGGTGTCATGTACCCTAAGATGGACAGGCCTCAAATCTCAATGTATTTATTTGCTTATTTTCGATTTTACACTTTTTTCAATAATTTTTTGAGCCAATTAATTAAAATTTTTTATTTTCCACTATAAAATGTGATGTTATCGTTAGAGAAAATGATATATCGATATTTTTTGATATTTTATTACTTTTTACTGTTAAGCTATTAAATTAAAGTTTTTAGAAATGTTATTTCTTGATAAATTCCGTAAAATGATTAAAAATTAGTTTAAGAATTGTTACACGATGTTAATTTTTTATCTACTACAATTTTCAGAGACTTTTAAGAAGGTGTCCATCTTGGGGCCACTTTTTTTTAGACCGACAATTTTAACAATTAGAAAAAACGCTTTAAAAAATATTTATGTTCAAAATAAAATTTTATCTCTGTGGCCATAAGTTACCTTATAAATTGTACTTTCATCGGGTATAGAACATTTTAATATATTTTATTTGGTTTGGATTCTACAGCAATAAGATGAAAGGGTGTCCAACTTGGGGCCCTCTCCCCTATATATTTAAACAAAAATTTAGAAAATTAATTGAAAAACAATTAGAATCTATAAAATATGGAGAAAATGATTGTAAAATAATTAAAATAATTATAAATTAAATTTAAGATAAATAATTAAAAATTGAAGAAAATAATTACAATTTTTAAAAAAATAAGTGATAATACTTCCCATATGAGAAAGCAAAATCAATAAAATTTAATTAAAATTAAGGAAAATAATTGAAAAATAGTAAAAATAATTAAGCATTGAAGAAAGTAATTAATATTTAAAGAATTAATTGAAATTTGAGGTAAAGAATTGGGAAATTTAAAAAATTCACTGTAAAATAATTTAAAATTTGAGAAAACAATTGCAAAATAATGAATATATTTTAAAATTGAAAGAAAAAATTAAAATCTCAGGTAAAAAATTGAAATTAGAAGAAAATAATTAAAATTTAAGGAAAATAAGAGATAATACCTCCCATATGAGAATTGGTATATTTAGAAAATGAATAAAAAAAATTAAAAATTGGAGAAAACAATTGCAAAATAATAAAAATATTTAAAAATCGAATAAAATAATTTAGGTAAATAATTAAAATTAGAAGAAAACAATTAAAACTTAAGTAAAATAATTGAAATGTAAGTAAAATAAGTGATAATACTTTCTATATGAGAAAGCAAAATCAAAAAATTAAATTAAATTAAAGAAAATAATTAAGCATTGAAAAAAGTAATTAATATTTACAGAATTAATGAAAATTTAAGATAAAGTTGAAAAATCCACTAAAAAATAATCTAAAATTTAAGAAAACAACAGCAAAATAATTTAAAATTTTAGAAAACAGTTGCAAAATAATGAATATATTTAAAAATTGAATGAAACAAATAAAGTCTGAGGTAAACAATTGAAATTAAAAGAAAATAATTAAAATTTAAGAAAGATAAGTTATAATATTTTTCATATGAGAAAGCTAAATCAAAAAGTTCAATCGAAATTAAAGAAAATAATTGGAAAATGGTGAAAACAATGAAAAATATAAAGAAAGTAATTAATATTTAAAGACTTAAGTAAAATTAGTGATAAACAATTGGAAATTTAGAAAATAATTGAATAAATAATTAAAAATTGGAGAAAACAATTGCAAAGAATAAAAATATTTGAAAATTGAATAAAATAGTTGAGTTTTGAGGTAAATAATTGAAATTTAAAGAAAATAATTTAAATTTAAGTAAAATAAGTGATAATATTTTCGATATGAGAAAGCAAAATTAAAAAATTTAATTAAAATTAAAAAAAAATAATTGAAAAATGGTAAAAATAATTAAGCATTGAAGAAAGTAATTAATATTTAAAGAAGTAATTGAAATTTGAGATAAAAAATTGAAAAATTTGGAAAATTCAATAAAAAATAATTTAAAATTTAAGAAACTATTTTGTAAAATAATTTAAATTTTGAGAAAGCATTGCAAAACAATGAATATATTTAAAAATTGAAAGAAATAATTAAAATCTGAGGTAATTAATAGAAAATTGAAGAAAATAATTGAAATTTTGATAAAAAGTGATAAAATTACAAAATGAATTTAAAAAGTTAAGAAAATAATTGGAATGTGAGAAAAATAATTGAAATTTTTGGAAATTAATAAAGATTTTAAAAAATATAATAGAAATTGTAAGAAAAATTATAGAAAAATGATAATGACAATTGAAAAAAAATGTAGAAAATATATGCAATTTAAAGAATTAATGATAACTGGGGAAAAATAGTAGGTAGAATAATAATAATAGGTGTAATAAGAAGAAAATAATTAAAATTTGTCAAAATAATAATTGAAAATTTCTTTTATTAATTGAAAAATAATAGAAAAGTTCGGTAAATTAGTGAAAAAAAAATTAATTATTACAAAATTAGAGAAAATAATTTTAAAATGTTAAGAGTAATTGAAAGTCTAAGAAATAATTAAAATTTGAGAAAAAGGTATTCATAAAATTACAAAATATATATAAAATTTAAGAAAATAATTAAAAAATAATAGAAGAAATTAAACACTAATAAAAATTATTGAAATATGAGATAAATAATTGTAAATTAAGGTAATTGACTAAAAAATATTGAAAATTCTCACTAATCAGAGAAAAGAATTGCAAATTGATGAAAATAATTTAAAGTCAAAAAGTATAATTAAAATTTGTGATAAATAATTGAAAATCCAAAAAATAATTGAAAAATAATTTTAAAAATGAAGCATTGATAGAAATTATCGAAATTTAAGATCAATAATTGAAAAATTTAGTAAACTAAAAAAAAACATTGATTTTAATTTAAAATTTGAGAAAACAATTGCAAAATAGTGAAAATATTTGAAAATTTAAAAAAATCGTTAAAATTTGAGGTAAATAATGGAAAATTGCAGAAAATAATTGAAATTTTGAGAAAATGTGATAAAATTACAAAATGATTTGTAAATTGAAGGAAATACGTTAAATATGTAAGGAATAATTGGAAATTTTAAAAAAATGATAATGACAATTGAAAAATGTAGAAAATATTTGAAATTTGAAAAAAATAATTTTAAATTTATTACAAAATATATTTTTAATAGAAGAAAATAATTGAAAAAATATTCAATAATTAAAATTTTAAAAAAATAATTAATAATTCACGAAATTAATGAAAAAATTATTAAAATAATTAAAAATCGGAGGAAATACCGTAAAACAGGGTAATTTCGCTCAAATTTTCATGTTTTTTTTAAAAAAGTATACGAAACAGTTGATAATAAATTTTGGTACTGAAAATATATAATCTCTGACTCTTCCTCTTTAATTTCACAAAATAAAAAAATTACTATATATTGCGTAAACCTATTTAATATACCTTTTTATTGTGAGCGAAATTACACCTCAATGTGGAGT
Organism: Ganaspis brasiliensis; assembly: GCA_037103525.1. Taxonomy (NCBI): domain Eukaryota; kingdom Metazoa; phylum Arthropoda; class Insecta; order Hymenoptera; family Figitidae; genus Ganaspis; species Ganaspis brasiliensis. The sequence goes on along the minus strand of JAZKLR010000372.1, from coordinate 1,050,346 downwards.
AATTTCGCTCAACTTTAATGACTTTAATTTTTAACAACAAAAATATGTTAGTTTACAAGCTATAATCACTTTATATAATCATTATAAATAAAATAATGTTATTTAATTAATATTTACAGTCATCAGAATAAATATTTAACCACGTTTTGTGTTTTATAATTTCGTAAAATTTTTGAATTTTGTCATGAGAAATAACCTTAGATACTTGATAAACAATTGAATGATACATTGTATTCATGAACGAAATTACCCAACAAATATGAAATATTTTTTTTAAATTGACTTTTTTCAAAATCTTTTCAACTTTTCAGTAATTTTATTTTTTCTAAATCATGTCAGGGATATAGGAAATAAGATTATTAGATGATTTTAACATAAAATATTTTAAATATAGGTTTCACAAGCGACTTTTACACACTACTTGTTCAATGAGCAAAATAGACATCTTTAAATAAATATTATTTTTATTAAAACTTGACTATAATTCTACTTTAAAATACCCTTGAGACACAGTTTGATACTTTTCTAAACATTAGCAATTGCAAATTTTATATTTTTCGTCCTAGAAATAACAATAAATAATTTTTGAAAAAAAAAGTTTCCACTGAGCGAAGTTACACTACATGAGCAAAGTTAGCCTGTTTTACGGTAACTGCAAAAAATCAAAATAATTGGAAATTGAAGGAAATAATTTCATTTTACGAAAAATAATTTTGAAAATTACAAAATAATTTGGAAATGAAAGAAAATAATTGCAAGTTTATCAAAATAATGGTAAATTGAAAAAAATCATTGAAGTTTAAGATAAGTAATTTAGAAAATTGAGAAAATTAATTGAATTACTATTTAAAATAATTAAAAAGTGTAAAAAGTAGTTAAAAAATTATATTAGTAATTGAAAATGATTGAGAAAATTACAGAATAATTTAAAATCGAAGAAAATCATTTAAATAATGGAACAATGCAATGAACGTTCCAATAAAATAAAAATAAAAAAAAATTGAATATCAAAACAGTTTCTTAAATATAGAAAAATATGTGAAAAATGGTTATAGAAGGCAATAACTAAAAATATTAAAGAGGATACATTACATTTGCATATTAATTGCATAAAAATAATTGAAATTAAATTAATTATTACTAATTAAAAATAATAAAAATGTTAAAAAGGATTATTATATTTGCATATTATGTGCATAAAAATAATTTAAATTGAAAAAGTGATTAAAATATTAAAGACCTTTTTTTTAACGACATTTTTATTATTTAAAAATATAAAAATGTTTTTTTGGTATAAAGTAATTGTCCTAGTTTTTTATTTTATTTAGTATCTTCTTTTTCATTTTATATTTTATTTATTTTTTTCCTGTTTTGTTTCAGTGAGTGTAGTTGATGGTGAGGTGTTACACATTGTGAAAATCAGCCGACTTCACATGGGTGCATATTTGTGCATTGCTTCGAATGGTGTTCCGCCATCAGTCAGCACACGTGTCTCTCTTCGAGTGCAGTGTAAGTATAATCTTCTTAACAAAGTAATTAACCTAGTTAAACTCGAAAAGAACATTTTCCATTTTAATCCACGCAGTTTGCAATTCGGAAATGATACTATTCTCGAAAAAATAACTAATTGAAGTCTAAGTTTATAATAAAAAAATATCAAATTAATTTAAAACTAAGAACCTTCTTTTTATACTTTGACAAAATTCTTTTTATTCACCAATAATCTGAAATCTGGACAAAAAAAATGTTTACCTTTTTATGCTCTCACCCCCCTATAATTATTATTTATCGACAAAAAAATACCTCTATTCCTTTGTTTGAAATTAATTAATATTTAGAGGTAGCTCAAAGCCGATAAAGTTTCCAATGTATTTTGCATGGTGGAAAAAGCGTTTTCCGAGAATTAGTACAGAAACCACGAAAGTCAATATTTTTTTATCGAAACCTTTTTTTCCGTGAAATCGGAAATTTAATCGGCTTTCAGCTACCTTTTATTAATTAATTTCAAAGAAAAAAACAAGGGTATTTTTTCGGTAAAGATCATGAATCCGAATCCACGATCAAAATTAGTCCAGAGGTTCCAAATCTGGACCTAACCTCAAAATCAATAAAACGGTACTTTTTAGAGTAAAAACCGGACATAAAATTTATACAAGTCTAGGATAAATAGAAAGCTTGATTTATTACCTTTAAATCACTTTTTTAAAAATTGTTCAACGATGATTTTTCACAAAGTTATGATGTTTTACTTAAAATCATTTCTTTTCTATAACTCACTATTGATGTGTTTTGAACATTTGGAAAAAAAGTCATATTTTAAGTAAAACATCATAACTTTGTGAAAAATCATCGTAGAACAATTTTAAAAAAAATGGTTTAAAGGTAATAAATCAAGCTTTCTATTGATCCTAGACTTGTATAAATTTTATGTCCGGTTCTTACTTAAAATATGATTTTTTTCCGAATGTTCAAAACACATCAATGGTGAGTTATGGAAAAGAAATGATTTTAAGTAAAACATCATAACTCCGTTAAAAATCATCGTAGAACAATTTTTAAAAAAGTGATTTAAAGGTAATAAATCAAGCTTTCTATTGATTCCAGACTTGTATAAATTTTATGTCCGGTTAATACTCTAAAAAGTACCGTTTTATTGATTTTAAGGTTAGGTTCAAAATCAGAACCTCTGAACTAATTTTAATAGTGGATTCGGATTCAGTGCATAAAAATAGGAATAATGCATAGGAAAATATTGGTCTCATACCCAGATCCGGGAACTTTATTATTTTTTTTTTGTCTGTGTTTTACAACTGCTCCATTATTCGTGTTCTATCTCAAGACCATGGAGGATTCCATTTTAATTAACTGAGTAGTTAAAGGGTGGGATTAAAGGTGCATAATCGATTTTGTGAAGAGATGTGAGAAGTGGTGTAGACGTGAGGGTCCTGGCAGTTTAAGTCTTCTAGATTAGACAGAAGGCTTTAAAGCAGGATACCTGACCATCTCTGTACCAGTACTCTACACATCGTCAACAACTCTCTCCAACATGGATTGAAGCCATTGAAAGCGATTGATCAAACTTTGTTTATTATCTTCCATTCAGTTGTATTTATCAGCTTATATTGAAGCGAGCTTATAAAATAATTTATTCTAATGAATAATTCGCTTTCATATTAAAATGGCAAATTAAGACTTGTTTCTATAAAAAAATTGATAAAGAAAAGGTTGCATTTATAGTCGAGTTTTACATTTCCTGAATAAGAGGACTTAGAAACATAATATATATTTAAATAAGGCTCTCTGCTTGTTTTTTCTAAAAGATTTTATCATTTACATAAAAGGCATATCAAGGTACTTTACGGTGGAGATGTTGGTGAGCCTGTGTTTGTAAAAATGATAAGGGTAAACATGGAAATTCACTTGCAGGTTCAGGGAAGTGATACTGCTTAATAAATTCTTTAGCATTTTCGTTTTACTTTTGTCATGCGAGTTTTTCTAAATCTTGGTTATGATTTCGTTGCAAACCATATCTCAAGTTTTTTGTATTTCAGTTGAACTTTTTTGTAAATAGTATTTTTTTTAAATCGTATAAACTCGGAAGTAACTTGAACCGGCTGACTTAATACGGGGTTTACTACTTAAACTTGAGATGTCTGGCTGAATGTACTTTATCTACTTAAATTCGAACAATACTCTAGTTTTTCTCGATTTCATTTAATTTTTTCGATTAATTTTAAATATGGTTACATTTATTTTTCAAATTCGATCAAAAATGAAATTTTACATTTACAAAAATAAATAAATAAGAAAGTTAAAGTATGTATATGATTGAGTTTATTGATAAGATTTTAAGATTAGGTTAGGAATTTCCAATTGATTTATTAAAATTTTTATTTATTTTTGACAATTTTGTCCATAATTTACATCAGTTTTTTAATTGACAATTTATTATTCTCCTTCAATTTTACAATTATTCATTAATTATAAAAAATTTTTGGTTTATATGCCGATTATACTCACCATTTTTCGATTTTTTTTTTGTTAGGTTAATTAATTTTTTTAAAAGTTAATTATCTACGACAGTAGATTCTTTTCGTCATATTATAATTTTGCATTTAATTATCAATTATTATCTTAAAATTTTCATTTAATTCTTTGACTTTCAATTTATTTCTTGAATTTTTAATTATTTTCTTCAATTCTCAAATATTTTCTTTAATTTTCAATTATTTTTTATCGATTTATTTATTTATGCCTTAATATTAAATAATTCTCGACTTTTTTCAATTATTTTTTTTTAATTTTTAAGTATATTCTTTAAATTTTAATTACATTTTTCAATTATTAAATGCTTTCTTTAATTTTTAATTATTTCTTTCAATTTTAATTATTTTTTTCGATTCTTAATCCAGTTGTTAAATGTGCAATTATTTTTAACAATTATTTCTATCAGTTGTATTATTCTAATAATTTTTGGAGTTCAGTTTTCAATTGAAAATTATTTTCTTCATTTTTCACACATTTCCTTTAATTTTTCAATTATTTTCGTCATTTTTCAACTATTTCCTTCAACTAATAATTATTGTTTGTAGTTTTTAATAATTTTCTACAATATTTTCCATTTTCAATTATTATCTTAAAATTTTATAATTATTCTTTAATTTATTAAATTATTTTGTTCGGTATTATCGATTATTTTTTTAAAATTTCTATTTAATTCTTTAATTTTCAATTTATTTTTTCAATTTTCAATTAATTTCTCCAATTCTCAAATATTTTCTTAAATTTTTAATTATTTTTATCGATTTTCCATTAATTCTACAATTTTCAATAATTCTTGTATGTTTTCAATTATTTTTTCACTCATAAAAATTGTTTTAAAATTTAAATTCAATTATTCAGTTCTAGAACTATTCTCTTTAATCTTTAGTTATTCTCTTCATATTTAAATTCCACTTTTCAATATTTATTTCCATTCTTTAGTTTCCAATTTTTTTCTTTTATATTCATTAATTCTCGGCTTTTTTCAATTTTTAAGTATATTCTTTCAATTCAAATTCCATTCTTTAATTTTTAATTGCTTTGTTTAATTTTTAATCATTTTTTTCAATTTTAATACTTTTTTTCGATTTTCAATCCAGTTGTTAATTGTGCAATTATTTTCAACAATTATTCCTATAATATTTTTAATTTGCAATTATTTTCTTTAAATTTAATATTTCTTTTTTAATATTTTCAATTATTTTCTTCAGTTGTATTAATCTAGTGATTTTTGGAATTTTTATTTCAATTGACAATTATGTTAGTCATTTTTTAAACATTTTCTTTCATTTTTGAATTATTCTCGTCATCTTTTTTTACTATTTCTTTCAATTAATAATTATTTTCCTCAATTTTCAATTATTTCCTACAATTTTTTCAATTTTCAATTATTTCCTACAATTTTTTCAATTTTCAATTATTATCTTCAATTTTATGATTATTTATTTATTTATTAAATTATTTTGTTCGGTTGTGTATTAATCTAGCCATTTTTTTTTAAATTTTGTTTTCAATTATCAATTATTTCCGTATTTTGTCATTTTTTTCAATTATTAATTATTTTTTCAAATTTTTATTTAATTCTTAAATTTTTAATTAATTTTTTCATTTTTCAATTTTTTTCTTCTATATAAATTAATTCTCCGTTTTTTTCAATTACTTTTTTCAATTTTTAAGTATATTCTTTAAATTGTAATTATATTCTTCAATTTTTAATTACATTCTTCAATGTTCAATTATTTTTTTTGATTTTCAATCTAGTGAGTAAATGTTCGATTACTTCCATCAATTATTTCTATAATTTTCTTAATTTTTCAATTTGGAATTATATTCTTTAAATTTAATATTTTTTGTTTAATATTTTTAATTATTATTTTCAGTTGTCTTTTAATCTAGTGATTTTTAAAATTTTGTTTTCAGTTGAAAATTAGTTTTATCATTTCAAACACATTTTCTTTAATTTTTTGATTATATTCTCGTCATTTTTTTACTATTTCCTTCAATTATTAATCATTTTTCCTCAATTTTCAATTATATTCTACAATTTATTCAATTTTTAATTATTATCTTAAAATTTTATAATTAACCTTTGATTTTTTAAATTATTTTGTTCTGTTGTGTATTAATCTGCCAATTTTTCTAATTATGTTTTCGATTGGCAATTATTTTTGACATTTTGAATTTTTATTTTTAATCATCAATAATTTTTTCAAATTTTTATTTAATTTTTAATTCTTAAATTTATTGCTGAAAAATTCAATTTATTTCCTAAATTTTCAAAGTAATTCTTCAATTTGCAATTTAGTTATTCTCTTTTTTATCATTTTATACATTTTTTAATTATTCTCTTCAATTCTCTCATTTCCAATTATTTTTATTGTTTTTCAATTAATTCCTGAATATTGAATAATTATCGAATTTTTTCAATTATTTTTTTTCACTCATAAGAATCGTTTTAAAATTTCAATTCAATCATTCATTTTTAGATCTATTCTCTTTAATCCTATAATTTTTTTAATTTTTCAATCTGCAATTTTTTTCTTTAAATTTAAAGTTTTGCTAAATTTTATCAGATATTTTTTTTCAGTTCTCTATTAATCTAGTCATTTTTCCGATAATATCTGCAATTATTAAATTATTCTCGTCATTTTTCAATTATTTCTTTTGATTATGTAAATGCTTTTGTTTGTAAACTGCGTGCTACAATTTTAAAAGAAAATTAAGGTCTAGCATTTTGGTTTTTTCTTTTTTTTTCTCTTGTAATAATTTTAAGTTTATAATTTTTGTATCAAATTTTGTAAAATGGGTTATTAACCCGTATATTTTTATAAATAAATAAATAAATAAATTATTAACTATTTTTCGTAATTTTAACATATTTCCTACCATTTTATCAATTTTAAATTAGTCTCTTAAAATTTTATTATTTTCTTCAATTTTTAATTTATTTCTTCAATTTTTTATTATTTTCAAAAATTTTTTATTATTTCCTTTAATTTATTTTTTTTTTGTGTTTTAATCCAGTTGTTCAATTTAGAACTAGATTCAGCAATTATTCGTATAATATTTTTAATTTTTTATTTTATTTGTTTAAATTGAATATTTATTGTTTAATTTTTCGATTATTTTTTTCAATTGTGTATTTATCGAGCCTATTTTTTGAATTTTGTTTTCCATTTTAATTTTTTTTTTTTCCATTTTCAATCCAGTGGTTAAATGTGCAATGATTTTCAACAATTATTCCTATAACTTTCTTAATTTTTTTAATTAGCAAATATTTTCTTTAAATTTAATATTTCTTGTATAGTTTTCCCAATTATTTTTTTCACTTGACTATTAATCTAGTCATTTTTTGAATTTTGTTTTCAACTGTCAATTATTTTTGTCATTTTTCACATATTTTCTTGAATTTGTCAATTGTTCTCGTCATTTTTTAACTATTTCTTTCTATTATTAATTATTTTCTGCAATTTTTAATAATTTTCTACAATTTTGTCAATTTTCAATTATTGTCTTAAAATTTTATAATTATTCTTTGATTTTGTAAATTATTTTGTTCGTACCTGTTCTAAGCTAGCTACTTTTTTAATTTTTTTTTTTAATTTTCATTTATTTTCGTAATCTTGTAATATTTCTTTCAATTATCAATTAATTTCTAAAGTCATTTTCATTCTACAGTTTTCAATTATTTTATTTAATATTCCAAGAACCTTGTCTTTTTTCAATTATCAACTATTTTGCAAATTACAATTTATTTCTTCAATTTATTATTTTCTTCAAATTTCAATTCCAATTTTCAATTATTTTTTCGAATATCAATAAGCTTCTTTAATTTTAAATACAACTGTTCAATTATTCTCTTTAATTCTTAATTTTTTTAAAAAAATTTCAACTCTATTCTTCAGTTTTCAATTATTTTCTTCCATATTAAATAATTTTCGTCTTTTTTCAATTTTTAATTATGTTCTTTAAATTTCAATTCCATTCTTCATTTTTTTCTTTAATTTGAATTATTTTTTTTTATTTTCATTCCAGTTATTCAATTAGCAATTATTTCTAACAATTATTTCTACTGTTTTCTTATAATTTTTCTTCTTTTAATTATTTATTTTAAATTCAATATTTATTGTTTAATTTTTTAAATTATGTTTTGCAGTTGTGTATTAATCAAGCCATTTTTCGAATTTTGTTTTCAATTGGCAATTATTTTCGTCATTTTTCAGATATTTTCTTCAATTTTGCTATTATTCTCGTTATTTTTCAATTATTTTTTGAATTTTCAATCATTTTCTTTAATTCTGATTTTTTTTTCAAATTTTAATTCCATTCCTCAGTTTTTAATGTCTATTCTATTCTATTCTATTTCATTCTATTGTTAATTATTTTCTGCAATTTTCAATTATTTTCTACAATTTTGTCAGTTTTCAATTATTGTCTTAAAATTTTATAATTATTCTTTGATTTTGTAAATTATTTTTCTGAAATTTTCAATTACTTTCTACAATTTTGTCTATTTTCAATTATTGTTTAAAATTTTTATAATTATTCTTTGATTTTGTAAACTATTTGTTCGGTTGTGTACTAAGCTAGCTACTTTTCGAATTTTTTTTTAATTGTCATTTATTTTCGTCATTTTGTAATTTTTTTACAATTATCATTTATTTTTTAAACTTTTTATTCAATTAATAAATTTTGAATTTATTTCCTTAATTTTTTATTCTTTTCTTCAATTTCAATTTTTTTTAATTTTTAATCAAGTTGTTCAATTTGCAATTATTTCAAACAGTTATTCCTACAATTTTTCAACTATTTTGTTTAAATTTAATATTTTTAAAATTTTTTAAAATATTCTTTTCAATTGTGTAATTTCATTGTTAAGATATATTCTTCATTTTCGAAATTTATATTAACTGAATTTGCAAAGATTTATAGTTTTAAATTTTCAACAACAATGCAATTATTATTATAAATTATTGTACAAGAATTTAGATTTTAATATTTTTTAATAATAAAACTTTACTAGATTTAATTGTAATAAGTAAGATTACAAGAATATGACAATTTTAAATTGAAGTATAAAGTTACATTTTAAATATAAAGCCGAATTTCGCAAAATTACTGTTTTAATTCTTCAAAAATTTGTGACCAGGAAATGACCCGGGAATTTAATTTCATAAAAAAAGTGTCCACCCAAATTACGCGGAAAATGATTTATTTGAATCAAAAAAAGTTTTTTTCTTGTATGAAACAAACTTTTTGGTTAGATTGTTAATTCAAAATAAGTGTCTATAATCAAATAATTTGTTTATAAATACCAAGCATTTGTTTAATTGTACATATCAATGCATTTTTTTTTTTTGTTGAATTAAACTAAATTTGGTTGTCGCAAGGAAATTTTTTTTCTGATTGGCAGGAGAGTGAAGAGATATTCAAATTGAGAAACTGTAGAGTGTGATTTGTTTGACTGATGCTGATGGAGCCAGACTAATGAATACACATATCAAGCAGTAAACTAATCCATGTAAAGCTATTGTGATAGCCGACATGGTCGAAGGATCCTGGTCATTGTCAAGCCATTGAATTCTATGCAATTGCCGACACAACAGACTCCCACATCGTATGAACATTCCATGCGCATGGCAATAAAGAGGTCCAGCTCTTCTGTGGGTGCGGTGTACGATGCATTAGGTCGGTTTTCAACGTCTCATTAAGCCTCCAATTTACTGTCGGCTACTTGACCTAGATATGCTCGATATACTGTCATTGATACGACTGCACCTTGTCTTCTCTGTGTTATATTATACAATGAGCATCACCAGTATTACAATTTCTCATCAACCCAAATTAGTTTCATTTGCTCACAGAGTCTATAGATACGCTTTCTAGAAAGACAATTTTGGTGTTGAAAGCATTCTTGCCTTAAACGGATTATGTATATACATATATATATATATATATATATATATATATATGTGTGTGTGTATTTAGTGGTGTAGAAACTAGTGGGAGGAAATTAAACAACCCCACACCCTCCTTTATCAGTATCAAAACTACCCATTTGAAAATAAAAATACTATAGAAGTTGATTTAAATTAACTGTAGAAAATGTAGAAATTTTGCAATAAAGTAAAAGAAGAATGAGAAATTGAAGGGAGCAGAAATTAAGAAATGCAGAAGTTTTTAGAGAAAAATGGAAATATTGATAGAAAGTTACAAAATTATTCGAAAATGATACGAATAACTCGAAAGGGATGAAGAAGCAAAAACAAATTAATTGTACATTCTACATTGTTGAAAAATACCAGAAATTGTTGAAAATACCTAGAAAATGGTGAGAAATAATGACAAAGTGTAAGGATGGCAAAATTAGAGGAAAATGAATAGAAATAAGAAAAAAGAAAAGTGAAGAAAAATTTATGGAATGTAAAATAGTACGTACTTAAAAGTTGATTGAAACTTTTAAAACCAAGTAGAAAGGGAAGAAAGATTACTATAAAGTGATAAAGGAATGAAGGAATAAAAAATCATAAGCTAAAGAGAAAGTACTAAAAAATGAAGAGGGGATGACCAGTTGATGAACATCAATCGTGAACTGACGAAAAATTGCTGGCAAATAGAAACATAACTAAAAGTTAAAGAAAGATAATTGAAAAATGAGCAAAGTACGTTTAAAAGATAACTTGTAAGTGTAAAAACTAAAACTGTATATTGCATTTATATATTACTAAAAAAAAATTACTAAAATTACTAAAAATATTACTTTTGCAAAAATAACCTGAAAAATAAGAAAATTACTAGAGGAAAAGTAGTAAATAGAAAATAATACAAATAAGTGGAAAAGAAAGAACAATAAGTGAAGTTAACTAGAAAGTAAAATAATAACTAAAAGTTGATTAAAAGTTACTATGAAAATTATGTAACGAAAAATATTGATAAAGTTAACATAGAAACTAGAATATTTTGAAATAAACACTTATAAAAAGCAAATGAATTACTAGAAAGCAAAGTAGTAAATACAAGTTGAATAAAAGTAACTAGAAAATACGAATAAATATAAACAAATGCTTGGTATTATTAAAAAATAGCTAAAACGTATAAAAACAAGATGGTGATTAAAAGTAAATAGAACAGAAAGAAAACTATATAATCAAAAATAATGATAATGAAAACTAGAATATTTTGAAAAAATACTGAGAAAAAGGGAATAAATTACTTTAAAGGAATGTAATAACAAAAAGCTGATTTAAAAAAACTAGAAAATATAAAAAATAACTACTCTCTAAATCTAAACTAGTTAAAAATAAATAATTTAAAAGCAAAAACTCAGTCATTAATTTAAATAGTTATATTTCTACAAAAAGCCGCGATTTTACTAATAATTAGATATTTTTAACTAATTGAGATTTAAAGAGTATATAATGATGAATTTTTGCTTGGAATTATTGACAAATAACTAGACGTAAAAAAATAACTATAAACTGATAAAAAATAACTAGAAAATGTAAAAAATCACTATATGGTGATGACTAATTGTAAGGATTTAGTAAAAAACAACCAGAACGTAAAATATTAAATAAAGGTTGATTAAAAGTAACTAAGATAGAAAGAAAGCTATAAAGCGAAAATAATAAGAAAGTGAACATAAAAACTAGAATATTTTGAAGAAATAACCAAAAAAAAAAAATAAATTACTAGAAAGTAACGTAATAACTAAAACCTAATTAAAAATAACTAGAAAGTGCTTAAAAATAAGTATACAATAATGAATATTTGATATGAATTGTTAAAAAATAAATATAACGTAAAATATGACTAGATATTGATTAACAGTAACTGGGGAAAAAAGTATATAGTGAAAAATAATGATAAAGTGAACCAGAAAAATAGAATATTTTGAAAAAATTACCGGAAAAAGAAATAAATTACTAGAAAGTAATGTAACAACTGAAAGTTTATTTAAAATAACTAGATGGTACAAGAAATAACTTTATGGTGATGAATATTTACTAAAAATTGTTGAGAAACATTTTAAACTTAAGGGCATGTGATGGAGTATGACGTCACTTGTATAGGCAAAATTTGTTCGTAACTTTTCTCTTAAAATATTGAATATTTTGTCATGAAACTTGGTAGAATTACTTAAAATGTCATTTAGAAGGTCTCTCCGACCCGAGTTTGTTTGAATTTTGGCTCAAAATTGATTTTTAAAAAATATTGCATTTTTTCGAAAAGTTCCTAAAATTAATTTTGGGCCAAAATTCAAACAAACTTGGGTCTGAGAGACCTTCCTAATGACATTTTAAGCAATTCTACCAAATTTTATGACAAAATATTCAATATTCTAAGAGAAAAGTTACGTACAAATTTTGTCTATACCAGTGACGTCATAATCCATCACATGCCCTTAAGAAGATAACTAGAAGTTGATTTAAGTAACTAGGAGAAAACAAAATTATCTAGTGAAAAATTATAATATAGTGCACGTAAAAAGTAAAAAAATTTTCTAAAATAACCAGAAAAGAAAATAAATTACTAGTAAAAAGTAATAACTAAAAGTTGATTAAAAATAATTAGATTTTATACAAAATAACTGTATGGTGATAAATATTTTCAAGGAAATATTAAAAAATAACTACAACGTAAAATAAAAACTAAAAAGTGATTAAAAATAACTAAAAAGTAAAAAAAGAATTATATGGTGATAAGCAGTTACAAGGTTTTAGTGAAAATCAACTAGAATATAAAATGGCAAGAATAACTATAAATTAATAAAAACTAACTATATATTGTTAAAAATTACTAGAATTTTTAGAAAAATAACCAGAAAAGGTAAATAAACCACGAGATATTAAAATAGTAACTAGAAGTTAATTAGAAATAACTAACAAGTTTAAAAAGTAACTATATGGTGATGAAAATTTTCTAGGAATGATCGATAAATAACTTAAACGTAAAATAATAACTATAAATGTTAATTTAAAATAACTAGAAAATGTAAGAAAAAAATATATTGTAATGAACAATTACAAGGAGTTACTAAAAAACAACTAGAACGTAAAATAATAATTAGAAGTTGATTAAGAAATTATGAAATTGAAAAAAATTACTAGAAAATTACGCAATAATCAGAAAACGATAAGAAAATCTATAAATTAGTAAAAACTAAATAAATATTGTTAAAAATAACTAGATTATTTTGAAAAATGACCAAAAAAAGTAATGAAAGGAATATAAAGCAAAATAGTAACTAGAAATTGATTAAAAATAACAAAAAAGTTTAAAAAATAACTATTTGGTTATGAAAATTGGCTACTCTCTAAATCTGAATTAGTGGTTTTCTACTAATGAATTAGCGAAAAGTGAGCTACTATTAAAATAGTAAGAATTTGACTAATTTTTAGTAGAAAACTACTAAGAATTAGTAGAAAATTACTAATCTTGTAGTAGAAAACTACTAATTAAATTAGTAAAAAAATCTACTTTTTTGAAAAGTAAAGTTTCACTATTTCAATTAGTAGTTTTCTACTAAGAATTAGTAATTTTCTACTAAGAATTAGTAGTTTTCTACTAAGAATTAGTAGTTTTTTACTATATGAATTAGAGAAAAATGAGCCATGAATTTGACTAATTCATAGTCGAAAACTACTAATTCTTAGTAGAAAACTAGTAATTCAGATTTAGAGAGTAGAATAAAGTAAAAAATAGATAACAACTAGAAAATGAAATTTACAAGAAAGTAAAATGATAACTTTTTAAAGTAACTTATCTGAATTAGTTAAAAATAACTAATTTAAAAGCAAAAATTCAGTCACTAATTGAAATAGTTATATTTCTACTAATCATTTAGTAAAAAATAATTAATTATTAGTCAAATTAATTTTTAGGTTATGTCAAAATAACTAATATTTTAGTAAAATTCTGTTTACAAACTGAATTAGTCGAATTTTAACTATTTTTTAGTTATGTTTTTACTAACAATGAGTCATTTTTTTTACTAATAATTAGTTATTTTTAACTAATTGCTGAAATAAAAACTCAGGCACGATTTTACTAATTATTAGTTATTTTTAACTAATTTAGATTTAAGGAATTGGATAGGAAAAAAATATTTGTTGAAAAATAATTATAAAATAAAGAAATAGATAATAAGTTAAAAAAGTGTAACTGAAATGCGAGGATAAAGACAAATTATTTAAAAAAAACTCTAAATATAAAAAAGTATTTAGAGTTTGAACAATAAAACTGCATTATGAAGTTGATTTTTAAAAATTCAAAAAGGCCTGAAATTTTTTCCTTGGGGTTTTCGGGGGTCGGTTATTACAAATTTTAAGTTAATTTTTCAAAATTCAAAATGGCGGATTTTACAGAGAAATTAAATATTTAAATATATTTAATGAGATTCAGGAAGATAAAATGGATATAATAAATGTTTTTTTCATTAAACACAACGGCTAATTGAAATCTAATTTATTTCTTCTGCGTTTTGTTTGATAAACAGTTCCTCCAATGTTATCGATACCAAACCAATTAGAAGGAGCTTACATTGGACAAGATGTCACGTTGGAATGCCATACGGAAGCTTATCCAGACTCTATAAACTACTGGACAACAGAACACGGTGACATGATTGTTTCAGGTAATTTTGCTTTTTTGCAATTTTCCTAATATCATCTCACGTGGCAATATTCTATGTCAATTCCATGAAATCAGTTTCATTTAAAGAAACTAGATTAATTTCAAATTAGTTATTTCATTCGTTACTTTATCATTAATCACTTACCAACCAGTTTTGGAAATAAATCATGGAATTTTCATACACATCATGTTTCATATCAAAAATATACATAAACGAAAAATTCAGATTTTTTAAGATGAAATGAATGATAATTTTAAAAAAATAATTATTTTTCATATAAAAAAAGATTTTTTAAATTGAGAGGTCACGAAGAAATGATACATTGACAGATAATAAAAAATAATTTAAGATACTGGTAATTACTTCTAGAACGATAACAATAAAATAGATTCAATTTCAGCAAATCGGAATTATTCAAATAAAACATATTTTTATGTACTTTAATATTATCTAAATACTTTTCATGATAATTATTAGCTTAGAAAATTCAGCATTGGTTTTTGCATTACTTTTTAAAATAAAAAAAAAATAAAATGAAATCAATTAAAAATTGGTGAAAGTAATTTGAAAATTATAGATATGTTTTAAAAATAAAGAAAATAAGTTAAATTTGAGAAAAATACGTGAAAATCATGAAAATAAATTAAAAAAATTGAATAATTAAAAATTAGAGAAAATAATTGAAAATTGAAAGCAAAATGATTGAAAATTGTGATAAATAATTTAAAATTGAAGAAAATTATTAAAATTTGAGAAAAAAATTGAAAAAATTACACAATTTATTTTAAATAAAGGAAAGTTAAAGAAAATTTTTCAGAAAAATACTTACAACTTTCAGAATTTCATTGAAAAAAAGAAAATAATTAAAAATTACAGAAAACTAATAAAAAAAGATAAACATAATTTAAAATTGAAGAGAATAAGTTTTAATTAAAGAGAAATAATAAAAAACTTTTTGGAAATTAAGAAAAAGAACGAAAGTAATTGAAAATTGAAGAAAATAATATAAAAAATAATATGAATAATTGAAAATTAAATGAAGTAATTGAAATATCAGATAAACAGTTTAAAATTTTAAAAATTATAAATCAGATGAAAAAAATTGAACATTGAATAAATATTGTAAAATATTTGAAAAATAATTTAAAAATTTAAAACTTAAAGAAAATAATTAAAATATTATTGTAACTATGTTAGTAGTAAAAAATAAATCACATACGAGTAAAATAGTTAAAAAAAATAATAAAATTTTATTTAGATAAAAAAAAATAATTAAAAATTGAGAAAAATACATGATGTTCTTAGAAATCAATTGAAAAAAACGAGATTAACTAAAAATAGAAGAAAAGAATTGAAGAAAGCTAAAAAAACTGAAATTTGCGATAAAATTAATAAGAAGTTTTATAAATTATAGAAAAAAATGAAAATAATTAAAAATTGTAGAAAATAATTGAAATTTTAGAAAAATACTTATTAATCCTGAACACTAATTTGACAAAATGAGAATAATAGTTAACAGTCGAGAAACATAATTAAAAAAATGATAAAATTAATTTAAAAATGAAAAAATAATTAAAATTAGCAGAAAATAATTTAAGATAGAGAAAAAAAATTAAAATATGATGCATATAATTTAAATATGAAAAATTGAAAACAGTAAATAAAATTTGAGAGAAAGAATTGAAAAAATCATAGAATATAATTTTTAAAAAAAAGAAAATAATTACAAATTTACTTAAGAGTTCGGCTCTTCCCAGGACTTATCGACTCCCGATGCCTGGCGAGTTTGGGCACAGGTGAATGAACGGGACCCCGTTAATTCGGGTAGTCGCCGTTTTTCGAACCTGTGCACTAGCTATCTTGTGCGAATGATGTTAATTCGAATTCCAAATGGGGGCTAACCATCTTTGTCAGCTGTGGACGACATGGGTTCTGGCAGGAATGGGACACTCCTGCCTTCTTGGTTTCTCTAAGTTGGTGTGAAGTAGCCTCGATCCAGGGTTGGCGCCCGATGGACCGGTTGTCTCTTCGGTCTGACCAACGACACCAAACTAGTAAAAATGGAAAGTGCGGATCAAAACACACTACCCCAGGCAGGCCCCTCTTCTGAGGGTGGTCCTGCCGTTGGTACCGATCGGGTGAAAGCCCCGATGGCCAACGCTGGCTTTAAGGATTCTGGGGAGAGCCAATCTCACTTGCTGTCTAGTACAGCCGAAAATAGTATGGAGATCGATGACCAATTTATGTCGAATACGAGATTTTTGGAAATTATCGCCAACGAGTTGGCCTGTGTTCCAAAGATCTTCGAGGTCATAAAAAAGGGCATCGGAACCCAAAAAAATATAAAAAAGGAGGTCCAAAAAGGCATCCAAGACCTAGCGGACGTTTTTGATAAAATCAGCAAAAATTTGCGATTTGTCCAAATGCCGACCCAGAAGTCGGCAAAAACGTCCGCGAAGAATGGTCCTCAGGAAAAAATAGGAGTAGAAAAAAAGCGCCCGCGTATCGAGGGGGACAGCCCAGATGCTAGTCGCTCGATAGAACGGGAAAAGAAACTTAGACGCAGGGCCCCAGTTGCAGCGAATCTGGAGAGGGGGAAACCGAAAGAGCAGATTACTGCTCTGGCAAAACCTCCTGCCAGGACCTATGCAGATGTGGCACTAGGGTCAGCTCCTATGGAGAGCGACGGCTTTATACCCGTCAGAGATAAGAAGAAAGAGACCAAGGAAAAGAAGGCTGCTGAGAGAAAGATCCAATTGGCGGAGAAGAAAATATCTTCTAAGCCGAGGATGACGGAGGCCGTCAAAATCTCAGCAGAGTTTTCGGAGGCCTACGACGAGATACTCCGCGCCATGAAATCGTCCATTAATCCGGACCAGTTCGGCGCAGAGGTACTTAAAGTCAGGAGGACCATCAAGAAGGAGGTCCTCATTGTCGTAAAAAAGGGAGGAAAGACCTCAGAACTTGCTGAAGCTCTTACTGCGGTATTGCAGAATAAGGCGGAAGTGTCCGCCCTAATTAACAAAAAAACCGTCGGGATCCGAGATCTCGACGAGACAACCACGGAAGAGGACGTTGTTACTGCTCTAAGGGCTGAGCTTGAGAACGCCCATCCGGACCTGACGTGTCGCCTTATCTCGCGTTTTGGCGGAATGAAGATGGCATTGGTCCGCCTACCAGAAGGAGAGTGTGATACTCTCCTGAAGATAGGCAAAGTCCGGGTTGGCTGGATTAATGCAGCAATTAGGCAACACGTCGAAGTCCCGAGGTGCCAAAAGTGCTTAGGATACGGACACGGGACTTGCGCATGCAAAGGCCCCGACAGGGTTAAAAACTGTCGGAGATGCGGCGGCGCGGGTCACCTCGCCAAGGCCTGTAGCGTAAACGAGCCAAAGTGTATAACGTGCTCGGACTTGGGAAAATCCGACCTCGGACATTGGACTGGTAGCAACGCCTGCCCGGTGTACAAGCAGCAACTACAGAAGCTTAAAAAGGCAAAAGCCTAAAGTTTTTGCAGGTTAACCTGCACACAGCGAAGAAAGCCCAGGACCTGATGCTGGTGACAGCCAGTCAGGAGGGGATCGACGTTCTGTTCTGTAGTGAGCAGAACAAAAGAAACGATCTCGCCTGCTGGTACCAGGATTCATCGGGTAGGGCAGCCATTCAGGTCTACAATCCCGATTTGAGGGTAGACAAGTTCCTGAAGATGAGCAGTGGGTTCGTGTGGGTGGAAATTTCAGGTATACGCATGTATAGCTGCTACTTCTCACCCAACGACCCACTGACAACCTTCGAAGCGGAGATAGACGAACTCGAGTCGAGCCTGCGAGAATCCAGGCTGGATGTTCTCGTCACAGGCGACTTCAATGCGAAGTCGCCAGACTGGGGCGAGACAAGGCTCGACAATAGAGGAATTCTAATCGCAGAAATGGTCTCCAGAAACAATCTGATGGTTGTTAACCAGGGCCATAAATGGACGTTTAGGAGAGACCATAATATCGGATCAATTATCGATCTAACGATAACAACATCTCTCCTAAACAAGCGCATTACAGACTGGCACGTCTCTGAGGATCATACCGAAAGTGATCACCAGTATATTAAGTTTTCAGTCTCAGGAGGAGACACACCTAGAGCAAACAAGCAGGTTGCTTCCTGTAAGAAAGGCCCTAGGTGGAACATTAAGAAACTAGACGTCGAAAAGTTCGGTCGGTCCCTTGAAGAATCCCGCCTCATTGAGGAACTTGGATGGGTGAAGAGACCGAACAATCTGGATGGGGAGGTGCGGCCGGTGATGAACATGATAATCGCCGCATGCGACGCGTCAATGCCGCGTCGTAGAAGTATCACTCCCAGAAGACGTAATGTATACTGGTGGTCAGAGGAGCTGGCCTCTTTGCGAAAAGCATGCGTCAGAGCAAGAAGGATATACACCCGCTCTAAGGGAGATCCTATGCTAAAGGACGCATATATAGAGGCCAAGAGGATCCTCAGAAAGGAAATTCGAGCTTTACAGCGAAGGTGTTGGAAGACCCTGATCGAGGATGTCGAGAAGGACCCATGGGGTCTGGGCTATAAAATCGTCACCAAGAAATTGGTAACGAAGCAAAAGACCCCCGGCCTGGACAATCCCGATTGGGTGCGTCAAATAATCAGGGCCTTGTTTCCACCAGCAGAACCATGGCCTAGGATGGACTGGAGTGACTGTCAAGTCCGTGAGGAGGAACTCTTCACTCTTGCAGAGCTCCACCAAGCCGGCAGAAGATTGAAGCCAGACAAGGCGCCTGGAATCGATGGGAAGAGTAACGAGATACTTAAACAAGTGATCGTTGCTTCACCCCAGATTCTCTTAGATTGCTTCAACAATTGCCTAAGAAGAGGAGAGTTCTTCCGGGACTGGAAACGACAGAGGCTGGTCCTCCTAAGAAAAGGTAACAAACCTCTAGATAATGTCTCATCTTACAGGCCAATATGCCTGTTAGATACGATGGGCAAACTTCTGGAGGACATGGTTCTGCAGAGGATGCAGCTCCACTTAAATGGAGAGAATAGTCTATCCGACTACCAATTTGGTTTCCGTAAAGGCCTGTCCACAGTAGATGCCATACAAAAGGCAGTGGACCTAGCCAAGGAAGGAAAGGACAAATTGCGTCCGGGGAAGAAGAAGAGCTTCTGCGCTTTAGTAGCTATAGATATACGCAACGCGTTTAATACCGCTAAATGGGAAGATCTCATCAAGTCGATGAGAAACAAAGGAATACCGCCCTACCTGTTGCGGATAATGAATAATTATCTTAGCGACAGGTGGGTAATATACGAGGGGGACACCTGCACTCTGAAGGAAGAGATGCAAAGAGGTGCCCCTCAAGGCTCGAGGATAGGACCATTCGTATGGAACGTCTCGTACGATGACTTCTTGCGAATGGGTCTACCCGAAGGTGCGGTGATCATCGGCTTCGCGGACGACGCGTTGATCGTATGCTCTGCCGAAACTGCAGAAGAGCTCGGAATCTTGGTGAACGAATGTCTGCGACGAACAAAGAGCTGGCTGGATGCCAGAGGCCTTCAAATGGCCCTGGACAAAACTGAAGCGCTCATGGTCACAGACAGACGTGGTTACGAACTTCCCCGGATCGAAGTAGACGGATTCGAGGTCAAGTGGAGCACGCATATAAAGTATCTTGGTGTACAACTCGACAAGTTTTTGAATTTTAAGCACCACATTGCTGTGGCTTCCCACAAAGCTGCAGAATGTGCACTAAATTTAGCCCGTATAATGCCGAACGTCGGTGGGCCTTTTGAAAAGAAAAGGAGATTGGTGGCAAGTGTGTTCCACTCAAAGCTGCTTTATGCAGCACCAGTGTGGGCTCCCTCCCTGCGAACAGACAGAAGCAAGACCATCTTGGAGAAGATACTGTCCGTGCAAAGGATTATAACCAAGCGTATAATCTCTGCCTATAGGACAGTATCTGCGAGTGCTGCTCAGGTCCTTGCTAGCGTCCCACCGGCAGATCTTTTGGCGCAAGAAAGGGAGGAAATTTTCCTCCTTTTCAAAGATAGGATGTCTACCCGTTATACGGATGACAATAGACCCAGCAAGGACCAAATTCGCCGAGATGCGAGAAGCAGACTCGTCGAAAGATGGCAAGCAAGATGGAGCGGGGATGAGAAGGGTCGATGGACACATCGGCTCATACCTACACTCGCCACCTGGATAGATCGAAAACATGGAGTAGTCTCATACTACCTCACCCAAGCGCTCTCAGGTCACGGGTGTTTTAACTCGTACCTAGAGCGCTTCAAAAGACGACAAAGTTTAGAGTGTGCGTACTGCAAATCCCCAAAGGATGACGCAGAGCACACACTCTTTACATGCACACGATGGAACGACGAAAGACGGGTTATGTTCGCCGGTGTAAACTGCGAAGTTACACCGGAGAACATGGTCCTGTTAATGACTCGATCCAAAGAGAATTGGCGGCACATCGAGACCTTCATCCAACATGTTATGAGGGTTAAGGATCTCGATGGCCGCCAACAAAGGTCGAGGAATGATAATCGTTTAGGCGATAGAGGTGGGATATAAGACCACTCCTGAAGGCGATACGTCAGTAAACTGGCTCTACCTGAGAGTGGTCTTAAGGTCCCAAATAAGGGTGTGTTTTTAGCGGGTCGGCAGAACATCGCCACCCCCGCATAACCCTGTAGTACGGGCTACAGGGTACCTGAAGGCAGGTTTTCACATCCTACGCAAAAAAAAAAAAAAAAAAAAAATGAAAACAATTAGAAATTAAAGAAAATCATTGAAAACTTGTTTAAAAGATGGGAAATTAATGAAAATAATCTAAATTTACGATAATAACTAAAAATGTAGGAAATTAATTGAAAAATAATGAAAATATTTAAAGATTGAGAAAATAATTGCAAAATAATAAAAAGAAATGGAAATTAAACAAAATAATTAAAAATTGAGACATAAATTTGAAAGCTTAGGAAATTAATTCAGAAATTATGAAAGGAATAAATAAATGAATGTAATCAATGCAATTTCACTTTAACTGAAATTTGTACAAATTAAAGTTGATATAAATTACAATTTGAGGACATTTGAAAAGGGTGAAATATAAATAAAAATTTTAAAAGATAAAGAGATTTTGTTGAAAATGTCAGGTGTGGACAGAATGAATGAATGAATTAAACTTGTCAATTATTATTTATAATTAGTGAACTATTTTCCTTTTTGACCTAGTTACGCCACTGATTTTAGATAAGTTTTTTAAATATTTATTTCAATTAAATTTTCTGAATTTCCAATTTGCTGAAATTAAATTACAATGCAAAAAGAAATTGTTAAATATGTTCGATTTTTCACATGACACATACAATCTTAAATACAGAATTTTACATGTTATTTTATATTCTTAAATATTCCAATTAAGTGCAAAACATAAATCCTTTAAAATTAAAAGTCAATTGGATTTTTATCTTTTTAGAAGTAATTAATGGTATCTTAAATTATTTTTTACTGTCTGTCAATGTGTCATTTGTTAGTGCCCTCTCAATTTAAAAAATCTTTCTCTAAAAGTAACTCTTTTTTAAAAATCATCAAACATTTCGTCATCTCAAAACATGCAATAATATTTTCGTAAAATATTAAAGTTTCTTAAAAAGATAAAAATACATTAGGTGAAATCAAATGGTTTGACCCATATATTAAAATAACAGCAATATAAAAAATCTCCAATTATAAAGAACTAAAGAGACAAATTTTTCCAAAAATGAAATTTTCGTTTCTGTATTATGACAATCTTCCATAAAATATTATCACGTGATAAAGATCTCACTCGCGTTCGTTATTGCGCTTCTCAAAAATTCGTTTATGTTATGAGACTGCTCTTTACTTTTTTTTTATGCTCTAAATTTGAATAGGACGTGTAGTTTGCATGATTCAAAGCCGCTGAAAAGAGAGAAAGAGAGAGAGAGAGAGAGAGAGAGAGAGAGAGAGAATTGAGAGAAAAGGGGAAATGAAATGAACAGAAAATTAAAGCAAGCAATCAACACAAAGTGCGTGACGCGACTACTCTACCAGATTTGCCTCGATGGCAATATGTTCTAGAAACGTCACATACTGCATTCAGATTTGAGAGAGTGTTGAAAGGGTGTCCGGGGGGGGGAGAGACAAGTGAAGAGAGATGAGATTTCCGCGAAACATGATTGTGGCTCATCGTGACAATGAGATTCGAGATTAACGGACGTCGTCAAGATTCGACAAACAACAATATGTCGATTGTTCCCGGCATTAAAGACTAATCTCATTTTCAACGTTGTATTCTCCCCAGCTTGTAATTTTACATCAAAATTTGCAATGCAAATGTGTTAATCTCTCTGCATGAATCGAGTTTTGCTTTCAAAATTTTCGATATTTCAGTTTTATTTTTGCTTTTTACGTCAATTTTCGGAAAAAAGACGTGGATAGAATTATAATAAAAAGATTATTATCAATATTAATCTGATAAACATCTAGAATATGGTGTTTTTAATGTAAAATGCGAGTAAAAGTCGAGTTGTGGCTTGGACTAGTGGTTAACGCTCTCGAAAAGTAGCTATGTGTGATGCGGGTTCAAATCCCCACGTGGAGTTTTTTTTTTTAAATATATATTCTTATGTAAATTTTTTAATTTGTCTCTAACTACGTCTAATTGTACGTGACAGTAATATAATAAAAATATAATAATCACGAATCAAATTATATCTGATTCTATCCACACCTTTTTCCCGCTATTTTCCAGATGAATTTTGACACATTTCGTGCAACCGAGGGAATCGATCATCTGTAAATATTTTATCAACTTTGGAAAATGTGAAACTCGATTATTTACTTTTCTCACTTTTTCTTTCTTTTCGTGAGTTTTATTTAGCTTCTGCTAACTGTTAATAAAAATAGAGAAATATCAAAAATAGTGAATAAGAAAAGTTACTTCTCAATATCGGGAGATGGGTAACTCTGGAATTGGCAAACTCCACAACTTGCTTTTTTCTTCTTTTTTTTTAATATTTTTTTTCTTTATTTTTAATGACGTTAGTTTTAAGATAGAATGCGAGTTGAGATCTCGTGTACTTGGGTTTTCTTTCCGGCGAGTGATAAAAGGATTTGGTTTTACTTGCCCAGGCAATTACCGTTCCGTTGCAGGAGACAAATACGAAGCGATTTCAACAAAAAATGGTTACAATCAATACATGTTACTCAAGATAAGAAATGTCGGACTAAAAGACTTTGGTTCATACAAATGCGTCGCACAAAATTCCTTAGGAGGAACTGACGGGGTTATTAAATTAGACGGTGAGTTCAAATCCTTAATTTTAGAAGAATGTAAAATTGATTAATTTTTGTTTAAAAAAAGAAAAAAAATTTAATTTATATTCAGTTTAATTAATTTCTTCAATTTAATGGATTTAGTACGATTAGGTAACTTTAATCAAGTTGAATTCCGTTTAAACAATTATTTAGTTTCATAAATTTTAATTTAATTTATTTAAGTTCAATTCAATTCCACTTCAATTTATTTTAGTTTAATTTAATTTCAGTTCAATTATATTCAATTTCAATTCAATTTCAATCCATTTAAACAATTCTTATTCAGATTAACAAATTATAACACAATTTAATAGAGTTCAATTCAACACGAATTCGATTTCGTTAACTATCAATTCAATTTCTATATAATTTCATTTCAGTTTTAATCAAGTTCAATTCCGTTTAAATAATTATTCAGTTCCATAAAGTTTAATTCAATTTATTTGAGTTCAATTAAATTTCAATTCAATTTTATTCCATTTTAATTCGATT
This sequence comes from Ganaspis brasiliensis, assembly GCA_037103525.1. NCBI lineage: Eukaryota > Metazoa > Arthropoda > Insecta > Hymenoptera > Figitidae > Ganaspis > Ganaspis brasiliensis. The sequence goes on along the minus strand of JAZKLR010000372.1, from coordinate 1,025,822 downwards.
TCAATCCATTTAAACAATTCTTATTCAGTTTAACAAATTTTAATTTAATTTAATAGAGTTCAATTCAATACAAATTCAATTTCATTAACTATCAATTCCATTTTCATACAATTCCATTTCAGTTTTAATCAAGTTCAATTCCGTTTAAATAATTATTCAGTTTCATAAATTTTAATTTAATTAATTTGAGTTTAATTTCATTTTTATTCAATTTTATTTAGTTTCAATTCGATCTCAATCCATTTAAACAATTCTTATTCAGTTTAACAAATTATAACTCAATTTAATAGAGTTTAATTCAATTCCAATTCGATTTCATTAACTATCAATTCAATTTCTATATAATTCCATTTCAGTTTTAATCAAGTTCAATTCCCTTTAAAGAATTCCATAAATTTTAATTCAATTTATTTAAGTTCAATTAAATTTCAATTTAATTTAATTCAATTTCAATTCGATTTCAATCCATTTAAACAATTCTTATTAAATTTAACAAATTATAACTCAATTTAATAGAGTTCAATTCAATTCCAATTCGATTTCATTAACTATCAATTCAATTTCTATATAATTTCATTTTAGTTTTATTTCAATTTAAATCCATTTCAACAATTCTTATTCAGTTCAACAAATTTTAATTCAATTTAATAAAGTTCAATTCAATTCCAATTCGATTTTATTCAAATTCATTTCAATTTCGATTTTATGTAATTTCAATGTAATTTCAATATAACATCTCAAATTCAATTTTATTTTAATTTAATTCTAATTAATTCTAAATGTTCAATGTAATAAATCCTTATTCAATTCAATTCCAATTCGATTTTATTCAGTTTCAATTCAATTCCAATTCGATTTCATTAACTATCAGTTCAATTTCCATATAATTTCATTTCAGTTTTAACTCAATTTACATCCATTTCAATAATAATTCTTATTCAGTTTATCAAATTTTAATTTATTTAATAGAGTTGACTTCAATTCCAACTCGATTTTATTCAATTTCATTTTAAATTCAATTTTATTTAATTTTAATTAAATTTGGAATTATTACATTTCTAATTCAATTTTAATTTTATTTAATTCTACTTAATTCTAAGTTTTCAATTTAATAAATTCTGATTCATTTCAATTCCAATTCAATTTTATTCAGTTTTAATTAAATTTCAATTTAATTTCGCCTTAGTTTAAAATTAAATCCATTTAATCAATTTTTATTTAGTTCAACAAATTTCAATTTAATTTAATTAATTTTGATTCAATTCAATTTTATTCAATTCCCATTCAATTTCAATAAATTTCAATCAATTTAAACAATTTTTATTCAGTTTAACAAATTTAAGTTAAATTCATTGAGTTTAATTAAATTCCAATTCAATTTTATTCACTTTCATTTTAATTTACATATAATTCCATTTCAGTTTTAATTAGATCTAAATCAATGTGAACAATTCTTATTCAATTTAACAAATATTAATTTAATTTAATAGAGGTCATTTCAATTTCAATTAGATTTTATTCAATTTCAATTCAATTCCAATCTATTTAAACAATTCTTATTCAGTTTAACAGATTTTAATCTAATTTAATTATTTTTAATTTCATTTTATATCGATTTTATTTAATTTCAATTTAATTTCAATATACATACTTTCATTGCAGCTTTAATTCAATTTTAATTTAATTCTAATTATTTTATTTATTTCAGTATATGCGGGTAGGGGTTCATTTTAATTGAGTTCAATTCAATTCCAATTTTATTTTGTTCAATTTCAATTTAATTTTAATATATTTACACAACTCTTATTAAGTTTAACAAATTTTAATTTAATGCTACTAATTTAAATTCCATTTCAATTCGACTTTATTCAATTTCAATTTAGTTTCAATTAATTTAAACAATTCTTATTTAGTTTAACCAATTTTAACCTAATTTAATTAATTTCAATTCATTTCCAATTAGATTTTATTCAATTTTATTTTAATTGTAATTCAATTTTAATATAATTTCTTTCCAAATTCAATTTTATTTTTATTTAATTCTATTTCATTCTAAGTGTTCAATTTAATAAATTCTCATTCAACTTAATTGAGTTCAAATGATTTTAAATTTGGTTTTATTTAATTCAATTTAATTCCAATTCAGTTGTAGTTTCAATCCATTAAAAATGTATTCAATTTATTGCATTTTAATCAAATTTAATTGAGTTTAATTCAATTACAACTCAATTTCAATTCAATTTCAATTCAATTTCTATTCAATTTCAATTCAATCTCAATTCAATTTCAATTCAATTTTAATTGAATTTCTATTCAATTTCAATTCAATTTCAATTCAATTTCTATTCAATTTCAATTCAATTTCAATTCTATTTCAATTCAATTTCAATTCAATTTCAATTCTATTTCAATTCAATTTTAATTCAGACTCAATTCAGACTGAATTAATTTCCAATCAATTTCAATTCAAGTTTATTATATTGTAATTGGAGGATTTAAAATACAGTGGGCAAAAATAAAAAAACATTTAATTTTTCTGCACCATTGCATGTCCTGCTATAAAATTTTTTTAAATATTTTACGATTTTTTGATATTTTTCGGTAACTTTAGACATTTATTTTTATCTTATTGATTTATTTTTTTACTACTTTTTTTAGTTTCTGTGAACTTTTCCAATTACAATTTTATAAATCACTTTTTGTGAGTGTTTTTCAGTTTGAAACGAATCTTTCACCTTTTCACATATTTCTATTTATTTTATAATCATTTTTCCAATTTTTATTGACATAATTGAATCAAGTAAACATTTAAAAATGAAAATAATACATTTTCTCTGTTTTACTTTATATTCCATTAGTAATTTTTACGTAATACAATAAAAAAATCTATATGACAAGAACCCAAGTACAAAAATGCCGCGGAATAAATAATATGTATAATTGATTTAGTTTTTTGTATGTTTCACATTGTTGCTTTAATTAATATTTCTTATTCTGAGTCATTAATTATGCAATTGGGATTTTTTTCAACAACAAAAAGTTTATTTAATTTCTTAACGAGATTTTAACATTATTAATGTAATAAAATTATTGATAATTATTATTAAGCTATTTTCAAAGTTTCCCAGAATTATTATTGTTGTTATAATTCTTATTATCGTTATTATTATTATTATTATTATTATTATCACCATTTTTTTCAAAACATGTTTAAAATGAAGTTTAAATTCATAAATAATACTTGTCTACCAAAAATTATTTTCAGGAAATTGTTTCGATTTTTTGTAAAATATTTAGGAAATTAAATTTCTACATAAAATTCTATTGAACTTACGCCATAGAAATAAAATTGCACGGAAAATCCACACAAATTTAAAGTACTTTTCAAGAAATTCTTTCTGTGGAGTTTTTGTAAAATTTCTAAGGTAATTGAGTAAAATTTCTAAGGAATTTGCGTAAAATTTCTATAGAAGTAGCGTAAAATTTTTGTAGAATTTTCATAAAATTTTAAAACAATAAAATTCTTTGTCGGAATTCCGTAAAGTTCCCATAAACTGTCTGCAGAATTGGCATAAAATTTTCAAAAAACAGAAATTCCACTTTAAATTTTTGCAAAAATTTCCTTTAAAATTCCTGTGAATTTTGCGCAAAATTTTAAGGATATAAAAATTCCAGATGGAATTTCCGTGAAACTGTTTTAAAATTTGCAATTAAAAATTTCTACCTAATTTATAAAGAGATTCAGACGAATTGTCGAGATGGAATTTTTATTTTTCGAAGATTTGCGCAAATTAAAAAAAGCTCTTCTGAATTTTTAGATAAAATCTTTTGGAAGTTTTAAAAAATAGATTTTTTAAAAGATCCAAAAGATTTTTTTGGCAATTCCATAAAAATTTCTCCTAATTTGACAAAAATTGTATTAAAATTTTAAACACGAACTTTTTGAAAATTTTGTAAAATATTCCAGGTTTAAAATTAATGCTCTTATTTATTTTTTCGATTTTTAGAAATACCAGCACCTTCAACAACGACAACGCAAATGTCTCTCTTTGCAACCGCATCCTCCAAACACAATGGTAACATTTTAACCTAAATTCTGCAAAATCAGCATGCCTTGCTTAGAAATTTTAAAACTTAATGTAAAATAAAATCAACCTAAACTCAACCAATGAACAAGTGCATAAACAATTTTCTGTTTATTTCTTAAACATAAAATAATTTTCCAAGAACCTATTAAACTAATCCTTTCATTGAGTAATTTATTTTTTCGTTAAACTTTTAAAAACCTTTTTCAACCATTTAAACAAGAGAATCTTATTACCACAAGTTTTCCTATGTTATTCAGTTGATTTAGAATTGGAGAAAAATGGAAAAAAATATTTCTTATAACATTACTTATTCTTCAGGGAGGAACGGCAATAAGAAATCTCGACAGCGACCAATCGACTATGAAGTGGAGGAATGGCGAGATTCAGGTCAGTAATTATCTATTTTAACAGATTCCGTATATTGTGAACTCCCAGAGCAATCGAGCGACGATGTTACGCGAATAATTAGGGTAATTAAAACATCGGCGTGAATGCATACGATACTCAATTTACCAAGAATTCGCTTCACTGTGTTAGTCACTGTTCAATCGTCAATGGCTTTCGATTATTCTTTAAATAAATTTAGTTTTATTCTTTAAAATAGAAACGAGTTCAGCATTGATTAAATTCTGAAAATAGCTAGATAAATTAATAAATAATAAACCAGATTCAGATCGGAACTAAGTTCTTTCTTGTTTTTCTCTCTCGATAAATTGACAAATTTAAAAATAAAGATTCATCAAATTATAAATATCATTCTGTATTAAAACTCTACTTCATTATTAATTCTTCATCCATTAATAATTAATAAAAAATTCGTTATAAATAAAATCAGCGAGAAATTTGTTTCAAAGAATGAATCTTCAGCTTTGTTTGATTAATTATTGGATTATTTCCAAAAAAGAAGATTAAATTATTTAATTAAAATTTTTAATTGTTAATTTAAAAGTTAATTATTTTGTTATATTCTGAATTTATTCAGACTTGCGGTTAATACTGAAATAACAAAATGGAATTTAATTTTTTGAGCGAAAATAGGCGAACTGGATAGTCACATGTAAATAGACAAAAAATAAATAAAGCACATGGTCCAGTGTGATGAATTGGTATGTGCACGTGGTATCTCTTGATTGCAACGCAATCAGCGCTTACGCTTTGAATCTCGATTGTCTTTTCAGAATTTTTTCCCATTCATTTTTACCGCAAAAAGTGGCCAAAGCGAGAAAACGACAATATTTTTTCATCCCAGGGACATTTTTCGAGAGAATATTAAACGTTTCATTTGACCGTACTTTAACCATCGATTTTCCATTGTTCTTATTTTCTTTTTTAAATCAATACCTATATCATATTTTTTCATTAAAAAATTACACTTTTTATTCTTGTTACGAATTTTTATTCGTTTCTTGTAAAATCAAGTATTTTTAAAAATTATTTATCAATGATAATACCTTAGTTTTAATTAACTAATGGTGTGGATAAATATAGAGCTCATATATCCCGTTTGTCTTCTTATGTCACTTAAGATAAATTTACAATCGTTGAATAAATAAAGCAGAAAAAATTCTGGGGAATAAATGACCTCAGAAAATAGAAAAGGGAGAAGAGTGATAGTGCAGAAAAATAAAGCTATACACCAAAGCAAACTGGAAAGCTTAGAGCCCTACCAACCAAGCAGAAAGTCACGTTTCGTCGATTTTATCCGTCGATGGTACAACGAAATAATTTTTCTCCAAGCAAACGTGCGACATGTATTTTTCCACGACACTTTGAAAACAAAGTGAAAATCCCTAAATCTCATTCCAACACGTTTAATTTGTGTTATTTAAAATTTGATATAATTTTAAAAACAAGCCAATTGAAATTTAATACAATAACTTAAATAAAAGGAGAAAAGAAACCTTGTAAAAATATTGGAAAGGTGAAATTACATTTTTCCATCGACGCTCACAATTTACTTAATTAACGTGTATCAAATCGCGCAAACTCTTGGCAATTTTCAGAATTAAAGTCTGCGAGATAAAAGAGACAAGAGGTTAGAGTAATTAAAATGAAAAAAAAAAAAAAAATGTTGAGGAGCAATCCGGTAACCGCAATGCCATCGTTGGTCTTGAAAGTTGCGGGGCAACGATTCTCAAGGGAGAAGTTTCGACCCGCTTGGTTTCTGTCAGAGCACGCTGAAGAAGCAAAAAAGCAATTTTTCGCTGAACGAAAATGGATGATAATATCACTGACAACCCTTGACGTAAAAAATTCAAGTTATTTATTTCGAAACTTTTAAATTTTCTTAAAATTGTATTTTCTTTTAATTTAGTTTAACCGAGAGATAATAATTTTATTTTTTAATTTTAGAAAAATAGAGAATTAGAAAGAATTTACTTGAAAGAATATTGTTTTTAAATGTTGAACATTTGTTTTTTGTTTTTAATTAAACAATATTTTTATTATTAATTATTAAATAGTAATAATCTCCGTAAACTCCTGAAGTTGGTTCCTATTTATATTTATTCATTTTTTTCTGTCCACATTTTAAAACTTGAAGTGAAGTTGGTTAGTTTTTATATTTATTCATCTTTTTCTGTCCACGTTTTAAAATCCAAAATGCCAGGAATATTTAAATTTTTAACACCAGTTTCTATTCTACTTTTGTTAATTTTGAATAATTTTCTTCAAATTTCAATTACTTTTGTTACTATTCAAGTATTTTTGTCATTTTACGATTATTTTCTTCATATTTCTATTATTTTTGCAATTTTAGAATTATTTTCAACAAATTTCAATTATTATTTTATTCAAATTATTAAATGCGACTATATTAATACTACAGTGCCGTCCATCAGGATTTGCCCACCCATCAGAATTTTCGTCTTTACAAAAAGTTTTATATTTTGTTACCTAATAAAGATAAAACAATAAATGAGGACTTTTTTAAAAGCTTATATGCTCTACTTTTAGGATATCTAATGACAAAAAAAAATTTTTTTTTATTACTTAATTAATGTTAACAATAGTCAAAAAATTCCATTTTTTGTTGGTAAATTTCAAACTGATGTATTTTTTAAATAGATCATCACATTTTATTAACAGATAATACATTTGAAATGTAATTTTATCAAATTTAAAACGAATTTTTTAAAATTTTTCTACGATTTTTTTTACCTCATTTTTAAAAAACTCAAAATATAGCAAAAAAATTTTTTTTGTTTATTAATTTTAAATATTTTTTTTTATTCTACACATAAGAAGGCACATTTTTGTTCTTAATAATTTTTTCTAAAATCAACCGTTCAGGACTTATGCATAATTTAAAAAAATGCTGTTTTTTAAACAATTACCTATATCTTTGTTAAAAAAAATCGTAGAACAGTTTTGATAAAATTTGTTTTAAAGGTACTAAAATTACCTTATAAATGCATTATCTGCCGATAAAATGTACTGTTTTATCATTATTAGGTAACAAAATATAAAACTTTTTGTATAGACAAAATTTCTGATGGGTGGGCAAATCCTGCAGGACGGCACTGTATATTAATATTTAATATAGTAATTATTATTGTTATATCAAATTTTAATTTTGTTGTTACTTGAAATAAATTTTTAAATATATTGTAATGGGCTTTTGCGCGTAATTAATTAAATAAATTCAATGTTTTTTATTGCCACGAATTTTTAAATTTATTATATTAGTTTTCAATTATTTTCTACAAGTTTCAATTATTTTCATTATTATATTTTTTTTTATTGTCATAAGTTTATTAAATTTGTACATTGTTTTTCCATTAATTTCAACAAATTTCAATTATTTTCTTCTAAATTTAATTATTCTCTATACATTTTTTATTAATACACCAGCTTTCAATTATTTATGTCATTATTCAATCTGTTTCTTAAGATTTTAATTTTTTGGTCATTCTTTCAAATATTGTCTTTAAATTTTAATTTAAATTTTCAATTGTGTTCTTCAATCTTCAATTTATTTTCAGAAATATCCAAATTTTCTACACAAGTTCAATTCACTTTCGTTTTTTTTAATTATTTTCTTCAAATTTCAATTAATTTTGTCATTAATCAATTATTTTTGTTATATTTGCAATTTGAGAATTATTTTTTACACATTACAATTATTTTATTCAATTTTTTTTTGGTCATAAACTTTTAAATTTCTTACGCCTGTTTTCAATTATTTTCATCATTATTTTTATTATTGTGACGAATTTATTAATTTTTTTACACCTTTTTCAATTAATTTCTTCAAACTTTAATTATTTTTTACATATTTGAATTATTTTTGACATTTTTGAATTATTCTCTTCAAATTGCAATTATTGTCTTCCAACTTCAATTAATTTCTTCAACTTTCAATTATTTTTCTGAAATTTATAAATTTTTTATTACCTTCACAATTATTGTCTATGATTTTTTAATTTTTACACCAGTTTTAAATTATTTATTTCAATATTTCAATTGTTTTGTCAAGTTTTCAAGTATTTTCTTCAAAATTTTTTTAAATTATCAATTATCTTTGTCATTTCTCAATTATTTTTTCAAGTTACAACTATTTTTGTCAATATACAAATATTTTTCAAACTTTGGAATTATTTTCTTTAAATATTATTCTCTTTAATCTTTTTATTATTGTCATGAATTTATTAACTTTTGAAGATCATTTTTCAATTATTTATGTTATTATTCAATTTGTTTCTTCACATTTTAATTGTACCGTTAAATTTTCAATTATTTTATACAAATTTTCAAATAATGTATTAAATTTTTTATTTTTTTACTTCATTTTTTTTAAATATATTTCTAATTTTTTAATTAATTTTTTTTCTAAATTTCAGTTATTTTTGTCATTATTTAACTATTTTCTACAAACATACATTTTTTTAAAGTTTTTTAATTATTTTTTTCAAATTTCAATTATATTTTTTTTATAATTTTATTATTTTTTCAATTTTTTAATTATTGTATAAAAAGTGTAATTTTTACACTAGCTTTTATAATTATTTATGTCATTATTCAATCAGTTTCTTAAGATTTCAATTTTTTGGTCAATTTTTTAAATATTGTCTTTAAATTTTTAATTTTATGCACCAGTTATCAATTTTTTTTCAAATTACAATTATTTTTGTTATTGTTCAATTATCATCTTGTAATTTCAATTATTTTTGAAATTTTTCAATTATTTTTTTTAACTTTCAATTGTGTTCTTCAATCTTCAAATTATTGACAGAAATATCCAAATTTTCTACACAAGTTCAAATCACTTTCGTTATTTCTTAATTATTTTCTTCAAATTTCAATTACTTTTGTCATTAATCAATTATTTTTGTTATTTTCCAATTATTTCTTTCATATTTTTGTTATTTTTGCCATTTTAGAATTATTTTTTACAAATTACAATTATTTTATTCAATTTTTTTTATTGTCATGAACTTTTAAATTTTTTACGCCTGTTTTTAATTATTTTCATCATTATTTTTATTATTGTTACCAATTTATTAGTTTTTTTACACATTTCATAAATAATTTTCTTCAAACTTTAAATATTTTTTACATATTTGATTTTTTTTTGTCATTTTTGAATTATTCTATTTTTTTACTATTTTCAATCTGCAAGTTTACTGGTAGCCCTCCTTATTGGATAAATATTTTTCATCGATTTGTTTTATTTATTATTATAGTTAAATTTCTAAAACGTATGGAAAACTAATCGCACGCTTGCGCGCGTTATATTTTGCTATTGAAAATTATAACGAGCATTAAAAACTAAAATAAAAAGTCCTTTGAAGTATTTTGATATTTTTAATAGTTTCCAAGTTATTAAGTAATAAATATAAGGAAGAGCGCTACCCCCTCCAAGTGCGCCATCTTCTAGGACTCCGCCCACCGATGTGGAATATTAGAATCGGGGTCCGGTGCTCTAAGCGCGTGCTTCCCCCTCCAGGCGCCCCGTCTACTCTCCGCCAATCGACGCGTAATATTAGAATCAGTGGGCGGACACCTAACGCGTTTTTCCCCCTCCAAGCGTACCATCCTATTACGTCCCGCCTACAAAATTTAATATACCACATCATCGCCTATCTTTATTACTCAATAACTTCAAAACTACTGAAAATATAAAAACACGCTAAACGACTTTTTATCTCATTTTTTAACCCTTATTACGCGAAGCACTTTCAAAAGCATTTTTAAAACAATATTTTCAGAAGCTAAATTATTCGACGTCAAAAAGGAACATTTTCCACTTACTAAATTTTAAAAAGTTTCTTTTAGACTGACATCAACGTTATTATTGTAATAAAAATGCGAATAAATTTTTAAATAAAAAATGTTGAATACCACAATATCTTTGAAATTATTACAAAAAGCTTTTATTTTAAATTGTTATGCTTGTTCTTTGGTAAAACTCTTTTTACGTTCAGATAAAGCCGAGATGATAAATTTTTTAAAAAGCTAATGTCTAAAGATGCTTCTGGCAATACTTAATCCGATTCCCTTTTACAAAGAGTTTTGTGATTCTGTTTGCAGATTACAACAGAGATTACGGATTAGCGTCGATGAGGCCTCCGGGTGATGTGCCATCAGACGCGTTGAGCCAAGGCGCCGCCTCCGCACCCGAGGTCTATCTCTCGTTCTTCCTCGCTCTTCTTTCCTGTGCACTACTTCCGGCCTTCAGGAGGTGATTCTTGCGTCAGGGATGGAGCTTCCAGTTAGCGTGTGTTAGAAAATGTGAGTGTCAACAATGAAAATCTGGCGCCGTTGGATTCGTGGCCATTTCACTGGTCGACATTTTTTCCATTCGATGATAAACGATGGTCGCCGAGATTCGCAAAGTGAAACAGAGAGAATGTGCTAAATTATTTTCGTACCAGAAACGACTTATAACGAAGAACACTAAACTATAAGTATACTGATTAAATATGTAAGTACTTTTAGGCTGTAATGACCCGAAAATGGTCAACGTACGCATAAAATTTTAGCGACACTTACTGCCAAGTGTTTCTTGATATAAATACACCAATGACTGATACCTTAGGCTTTATCGACTCCTCAAATTTTCGACAAACTTTGGAAATGTTTCTAAGCGAATTAGAAAATATAGAATTTTTTAATGTTTAATTTTTTATATTTTATATAAAGCATATTCATTTATTAAAAAAAATATTTGTGTATTCTTCATCCTTGTAAAAAACTGAAACGAAAGTTCCTGAGTGAAAATTAAATCTGATAAGGCGTTTAAGAGTTATTAACAAAAATATGAAGCGCCTGGAGTGGGGAGGTGAGTGTGAAAGAGATACCTCGCTAAGCGTCTCTCTCGCTCTCATCTCTCCACTCCCTTTCTCGACTCCGATTGGTGCTTCTTTACTCGCTCATAACTTTTGAAGGCCTCATCCGATTTAATTGTCGCTCAGGAACTTTTTATCCAGTTTTTTATAAGCTTCACGAATATATCAACGCATTTTTAATAAAAGTGAAAATTATCTTTCTACGTGAGTTTTAATAACCAAATACGAAACAGTTCGAAAGAAAACGGAAATTTTTACAAATCGATACCCAAATCAAAAACTAAATATCATGACGGGTTATTTTATATCACGATACATTTTCAGCAAAAAAAAAACTTAGGTGCATATAATGTACGTGTTACTTGCGCGGTGCTGCAAGAATCGAAGAGCCGTTAATTTTGCTTCTTCGATATGTGTTTTCATGGTTGTAAATATACATGTATAGAATTTTCGTTATCTCGACTCTAATACGTGGAAAAGGAAACGAGTGTTTGGGATTCTGGTAATGAGGGCAGAATCGCAATTCAGAGACACGTTGGCAATCATTAGACTCTGTGATTCTCTTTTGCGCATCTACACGTTTCATAAAAGCATTTCGTTCCTAATTATTTTGGATGCACGTCAACGAATAAACCTACCACGCTCTTGAGCCTTCCAAAGGAAAGGTTAATTATCCTGTTTACCCGTTCGTTCGTCTTTTGAACTCTTGCAATTAAAAATGCTACTCAAAATAACTCACGATTAAAGAGAACGCTATTTAGCTGAGTCAAGAGACTCACGCTCATAATCAACACATTTGGCTCTTGTTTCCTCTTTTTTTCCCCCTTTTTTTCGGATCAAAACTAGCAAAACGAAAAGATTTCTCAGTAAAAGCGTTTTAAGTTTCGGCTAATTAGCAAAAAATGTTAAAAGAAACGGGATTTTTCTTATTTCTGTGTGGTTGCAGGAACACTTTGATCTAACTTATAAAAGACGGTTTGAAAATCTTTAAACTGGTTACCAAAGAGATGTGCAGATATGTTTGTTCAACTCAATAAATGTAAACATCCAGATTAATTCCACATTTCAATGCTGTGAAAATTTAAAAAAGAAATAATTTCTGAAAAGTTTTTGTTGGTAAAAAAAGGCCAAGAAGTGAACTGAATAAAAGAAAATTTCATTTATAAAATAAAATTGATTCGAGATAAAAGAATTCTTTCATCGATATTTCACCGGTAATATTAAAAAAATATTGGAATCTGGTCCAATTAAAGATAAAATTTAATTATCGAAATATCCCGTAGTTTTGAAATATTCTCTCATTTTTTTATTTTTTTTATTGAAAGTGAGTTAGTTTTAAAATAACGTAATCGAGCATTCTTTTATTTATACAAGTTGGAGATTTCGTCGGAGATTATAATCACTTTCAAATCAGTTTCACCTGCGGAAAATCGAGGCTTGTGATATCAACAAATGCCCTTGCCGGAGTTTGAATATGCTCCGAGTGGTAGATCGTTTCTCGATAATACGAGTAGGAAGCATTCAAACTGAAAAGTTAGATAAAAGCGTTCCCAAGCAAACAAGCGGGTTATCGCCTGAATAACGCTAAGTTCTGCGTCTCTTTAGGTGTGCAGTTTATCGTTGTGAAGAACCATGTGCTCTTTTTAATCCACACGAAGTGTCTGGACGAATAAACATCTACCGTGTTTGTTAAAACTGTGACAAGAGAGATTCTGTTTCATATTGCCTCTCAAGCGCGACGATTCACACACGCACACACATATATATGATTTCCTCGTACAAATAGGAAAAACTTTTCCAAGCAGTGCACTTTCGAAAAAATTCAGTATCTGATACACTCAACGATCAAATTTTAAGTTTTACAAAAATATCTTTCGAGTAAAGTTCACTTTTGTTCATTTTAAATTTTTGAACTTTCTTCCGTGAATTATCTTTGTAAAAATTTCTCGACTGAGTGTCGATTCAGTAATTATATAATGACTCATTTTTGCTTCACACTTTTCATACCGTCATTTCTTCTCATTTTTCTACTTCCCCCCTTTACATTCTACTTTTCACTTCCCACAATGGTAGAGATGTGAAATAAAGGATTTGGAATAGGGGGTATTGATTAGGAAATAAGGGATAGGTAATAGGGGATATGGAATAGGGGATATGGAATAGGGGATATGGGATAGGAGTTTGGGGGTAAGGGGTAGGGGGTAAGGTATAGGGGATAAGGGTTAGGGATATGGGATAGGGGGTAAGTTATAGGGGATATGTGATGAGGGATAAAAGATATGGAATAGGGGGTATGGAGTAGGGGATATGGGACAGGCAACAAGGGATACAAGATAGAGGATATGGGATAAAGTATAGGGGGCAAAACAACGATATAAGAAAGAGAACAGGGGAAACGTGAATAATTGTCAGGGGACTTGGAATAGGGTATATGTAATAGAGGTTAGTAGATAGTGGATGGAATATAATAGAAAAATGGGGTAGGCGATAGATAATAAGGGATAAAAATAGGGGAAAGGGATCCTTAATTAGGGGGAAATAAGTATTCAATAGAAAATATTGAATAGGGGGATATTAAATAGACGATATTACATAAGGATATTGAATTAGGAATATTGAATACGAGATATGCAATAAGGTATAAGCGAAAGAGAATAGGATATGCTATATGCGCTTAGGGACAGGGGAATGGAGGTTGGGAATTAGGAATAAAAGATAGGGGATAAGGGTGCTAAGGGATTGGGGATAATAAATAGGGGAAAAGGAATATGGGATTTGGGGATACGCGATAAGGAATAGGCGATAGGGAGTAGACGATAAGGGACATAGAAGAGTAACATAGGAGTAATAAATTTAGAAAAGTAAATAAGTTATAAAATGTAGGGATTAAATGTAGCCGATGAGGATTAGGAGTCACGGGGATTAGGGATGAAAGATAAGGGATAAGGGAAAGGGAAAGGTATTTTAAAATAGGAAAAAGAAGATATGCAATAGAGGATAGGCAATAGAAAATATGCCATAGAGGATATTTGAAATAGGGACTATGGGACAGGGAATATGGGACAGGGGTATGGAATAGGGGCATGGAGTAGGAGATAAGCAATAGGGGATAGGCGATAGGGGATATATGAAATTGGGAATATGAGGTAGGGCATATGGAACAGGGGTGTGGAATAGGTGTATGGAATAGGGGATATGGGATAAGGGTATGGAATAGGGGATATGGGATAAGGTATAGGGGTAAGCGATAGGGGATATATGAAAAAGGAAATACGGGGTAGAGAATATGGAACAGGGGTATGGAATAGGTGTATGGAATAGGGGATATGGGATGAGGTATAGGGGAGGCGATGAGGGATAAAATATATGGAATAGGGGTATGGAGTAGGGGATAAGCAATAGGGGATAAACAATAGGGAATAGGCGATAGGAGATGAGTGATAGGGGATAGGGGATAGGGGATAGGGGATATGCGATAGACGATAGGAGATAGGCGATAGGCGATAGGGGATGGGAAACAGATGATGGGGGATAAGGGATTAGAATTAGGCGATAGGTGATAGGCGATAGGGAATAGGGGATAGGCGATATGGAATAGGGGATGGGTGATAGGGGATAAGGGATAGGCGATGAGCGATAGGCGATGGGCGATAGGCGATGGGCGATAGGGGACAGGTAATGGGGGATAAGGAATTGGTGATAGGCGATAGGTGATAGGCGATAGGGGATAGATGATAGAAGATAGAGGATAGGCGATAGGGGATAGGCGATAGAGGATAGAGGATAGACGATTAAGGTTAGGGGATAAGAAAAAGGGAATAAAAGATAAAAAATAAAGATTTGGGAATAGGGAAATGGATAGGGGGAATGAAAATTGGAAAAACAAAAGTTTGAGATAAGAATAAGGAACTGAAAAAAAAACATCCGGACGTAGGAGTAAAAAATAAAAATTAAGAAGTGGAAACTGCAAAATGGAATGTAGTATAGGGGAAATAGAAACTAAAAACTGGAAGGGTAAAAATAAACATTACTAAGGCATCATAAATCGAATCTGAAGTAATTACACAATCGACCTTCGTTCTTACTCACAAAACTAAAATCAATCAAATTTTTCCACCTCCTTGTAAATAACGGTACTTTAAAAAAAAGTTTGAGTATCAAACGAAATGTCTAATGATCGCTAGGAAGAGTCTCTGAAATATTTTTTGGCAATTCGAATTAATGATTTATTTGTACGCTGCACTATTTTGTATCATATCACGGAAAATGCAAAACTAGAGGATATGAATATATAATATATGACTAATATAAAGAGAAGTAAATAAATAAAAGGAAAAAAGGTTTAAATAAATATATATATATGTACAAAGTTGCATAATTTCTGTCAAATGTTTGTATAATATTTGAATTTAATTTCAATTAGAAGTGAAACTTAGCATGTGATTAAAAATTTTCCATGCATTTGGTTTATTTACTCGCGACTGAAAATAGGAGAAATGGCAGAAATTATACGACTGATGATTACGTATATATATGTATAAATATATACTGCTGTAAGTCGCTCGAAAACCTCATCGTTTTACTTGCCTTTTATTCGAAATGTACTATTTGCTACTACTCCTCTATAGTAAACAGTCTTTTGAATCTAATTGCGTGTGTCAAACTGAAATAAGTTCCATCAATGGAAATAAACACGCGAGAAGTATTTGTATTGGTTTTCTTTGTTGGATTTTATTTTAGTCTCATAAATACCAACTCCTTTGTTAGCTCTTCATTAGGAGCTTTCAAACAAATTTTTAGCTTCTTTAGACGATTCCATTCCATTGGTTCCAAAGAACTCGTAAGGGACAGACTAAGTTATTTTCAGTTTCTTAAAATGCGATATTTGTAAAATATTACACACTTTTAGAATATATTTGTTAAAAACATTATAAAGAGAAATTAACATTTTATGTGAAATTATTTATTGCAAAATATTTAAAGTGAAATTATTTATGATAAAGCTGTTTAAAGTAGAATTGTTTAAATATAAAAAATACTTAAAAGTATCTGAAGAAAATTGATTTAAATTTGTCAAATAAATAAATCTGTAATTAATTTTAAGAATTATCTTATATAAAATATGAAAAACAAGGGGATTGATACACTTGCTGCGTTAGCGAATAAATTATGTAAAAAGCAATCTTTGTACATATGCAAATAATATTTTTGCTGACTTGAGAAATTAATTTTGTAAAATTTTCTTTACGGATAAAAATTACGAGAAGTTGATATTATGTATTAGTGATAATTATTACGCGCAAATTTTATTTAGTAATAATTAATTATATGTATTTATTATTATTGGAACTTAATAATTCTAGCTAGTATTTCCTGTCAATTTCCATGAAACTTTAGGTCCTATTTATTTTTAAAATGTTATAATTATTATTGTAATTATTTAAGTGATCTGTTCCTTACTGGTTCAAAGCGCAACTACGTTAAGCGATTGTTATTTTTGTGTCAGATGATAATCGAGTATAAAGAGTGTTATTAACGAGTTACCATTTAAAGTAAGTTATTAATGAATACAAAAGTTTAGTTGCTGTAAATAAATGTGTAATCAATTGAAATTGAAATTATAAATTTGTCAATCCGACTCTGCTGCAATGGAAATAAATATTTTCACAAACTTCGGCCAATTCTGTGTCATAATTCATTGACCCATTGGCGTTTCATTCTTGTACGCATGTAAATTTATATTGCGGGAGTAATTGTTAATTAATGATTTTAAAGAAGAAAAATTATTTGTACTATGAAATGAATACATGCATGTGAATATGTTTATATTTATTTCATGTGCATAATCATGAATACATGCGGAGAGTGAGTTTGTGAAACTGAAACCACTGGTTGTGACTTTCAAGCACGAATGCATTTATGTTTGAATAAAAGCGAAAAATTGTCGTTAATATTATGTCACGACTTGACGAAGACAAATATACGTATTTCAATATAGATCGTACTCGTTATATAATTTTTTTTCTCGTAATCGAAAAAAAAAAATTTATTTTCATCTTTTTCTTGTCACGTTCTTTTTCTCCGTCTTGTTTACGTTTTTCTTTTATATTTATATATAATTTATTTTGTAAATATAGTCTTTATTATATTTTGTTACCTGGCAGATTGTTTAGTTCAAAAAATGTAAAACTGTTTTTAAATAAAAACTGTGTAAATAAAATTGAGTGACGAATAATTCAATCGTATAAGTGAAAGATAAACAAGCTGAATAAAAAAGTAATTTTTAAAATAAAAAAAATTAATTTAAATAATTTATTAGACAAGACTTGATTTTATTCTCTTCTGTTAATACATGTACTTTTTGTGGCACATGTGACACGAGATTTCAATTTCTGGCAAACAGCAACGTAGAATTCTGAATGCAGTTTTGTGGTAAGTGTAATCGATGATGACCTAGCACGTGAATAGAAGATTACCAGTTCGATGCGATTCAGGTAACAAGTTGCTGTCATATCGAAGAAACGTTGATAGCATGTAGCAGTGCAAGAGATCTCGACGACTTCACCACGGAAACAAGATTCAAAGCTATCCGTGCTTAATCGATTGGATATATAGGTCGATGAGAAAAGTTCCCGAAACTCAGAAATAGTTTAAAGCTGATACCCGAAATTTTAACAAGAAGGTTTAATTCCACTGGAGTAAAAAAAACTCATTTTAATTTTAGTGTTTCGTTTACATAAAATGTTACCAGTCATTTTTTAAAATAGTATCTACTAAATCGCACAAATTTTCAAAGCTTAAATTTCATGATAAAGTTTAATTTAAAAATTTATCACAAACTTGATGGAAACTATAAATTTGCAAATTTTATGTTACTTAAACATTTACCCATAGCGTTGAATTTTGATATTCGATGCTAAATGTAGTTTTTAAATCGGATTATAAAGTTCAAACTTATCAAAACGTTTGTCACGAGGAAGCTTCAACACAGGAGATTTATCTCAAAAGAGATTTACGTCAGTTATCTTTACATTATGAAGTATAAGCATAGAAAGTAAAATTAGTTTGACTAACTTTATGATTCAATTTTCTCTCAGAACTTCGGATAATGCGTTCGGAAGAGACCAGAACTACGTTCGACGTATAATCAGATTTACTGGATATTAATATGATAAAATAGTATAACTGCACTCTGTTAAGGAATATAATTAATTTTTTTTAAGATCAATATCTATAGTGTAAATTAGCGGTATCGATTTTTAAATCTTGTAATCTGTTTTACTGGAGCTAAATAAGTAAATCCTAAAACGAAACCTATACTTACATAATTATCCAGAACGTAATATTATACTTTGTTCATAAACGATATTTTCAACTTGGTGAAAAATTTAAGCTGGTATAAAACTGAGATTGAAATTATGAATATCTGAAAACTTGTTAATTGATCTCAAGTAGTAGTAATTACGATTTGTCTTTTAAAAAAACCCTTTTTTCAGTACCTTTAGTGGTATTGTATTCTTTGAGTCGATCCAGGTTCGAAAAAAGAGCTCCTGTTGATCCCACTGCTAAAGTAGGAATGCTTACCCCAGAGCGACAATCACGCCTTTATATACTCCCGCTGCCGATCTAAGCAGCTGCTGCGTTAAAGTGGGGGTACTGCGCGCTGATTGGTTAATACGCGGATCTGACGGTTTTTTACTCTCGCCTTCATAACTGGCCTGTAACATTTTCAACTAAGTAATAAACACCACTTAGAATATTTTAATTAAAACTGATGAGAAATATTTAAAAACAATAGGCATCCATGCACAATTAAAAATAAATTAATAATTTGTTGATCTCAAGTAGTAGGAATTACGATTTGTCTTTAAAAACAACCCCGTTTTTAGTTCCTGTAGTAGGAGTTACGACACTGTAGTAGAAATCTAAAGTAGTAGAAGATAAATATTTTTTTTTTCAAATCAGATTAAGTCATTAATTCCTGGACCATTTATAGTTCTTCCGCAGATGAAGCTGTTTTCAAAATCTCTAGAGAAGAGCTCCTACCGGTCCCACTGATAAAGTAGGAATGCCCGCCGCGGTGCGAAAGTCACGCCTTTATATACGCCCGCTGCCTCTCTAAGTAGCTGCGGCGCTAAAGTGGGGATACTGCGCGTCGATTGGTTAATACAAAAATCTGGGGGCCTGCGCTCTCGCTTGCCTAGCGTAAAAAGCACTCTTTACTCAGCGTTTCAACTTCACAGAGACAACATCTTTTTGAAAAAATATTCCTGCTTTGTTCACGTACAATTTTTATTTAACATTACATTTTGTACATAAATGAAGATAAGTGAGTTAATTAGTACCACAAGCCATCATACAAAAAACATTTTTTAACACTTTTGCAATAAATGACATTACAATTTAATTAAATAAACTGTTTTATGTATAAAAGAAAGTTTCCACTTGAGAAGTAATTCTAATTAAAAACAGCAGAGTAAAATTTTAAGTAAGATTCCAAACAAAACTAAAATAATGTTTTAATTAAAAATGTATTAAAAAGAAAATTATGAAATACATTTAAAAGCTGGGGAAAATAAAACCGAGAAAAGTTAAAGTTAAATCATACTATCCATAGCGCTCTCAGGTGTTTGCACGCCTCATCTTAGTTTGAAACTCACTATTAGAAGCAAGTTGAGGTAAATCATTTTGCTCGTATTTGAATTGAGTCCAGTTTGAGAAAATTATGGAATTAAAAGAAAAAAGTAGTTCGGCGAGGAAGCAATAAATACTGGAAATTCGTAATTGAATGGATTTTGAAAAAAAGAAAATTTTTATGAGAAAGGTAACATGACGAACAAATGTGTTACTGTCGGATGATGATGATGATGATGAGTTCATGAAGTTAAGTAACTAGTTTAGTTGCGGTGTAAATTCGTCATTCAGTCGCTCTCTCCGTAATTACAATCGCTTGTCGCTAGTCCTCTGTCCCAGTTTCACCCCTGCTTCACACTGAATAGTCGTTTCTAGTTCTCCGTCAACCCTCCTTCCATCACCGCTCTACCACTTTCTCATCCTCTTCTGACGAGAGAGCGAGTAAAAAATAAATGGTAGTTGAACTGATTGATTGCCACCCCCGCAGTTCTAGAGCCACTCACATCGCATTTTTTTGCACTTTTAATCGAGCGGCTATTTTCCACAGGCGGCTAATTTACGCCGACGGCAACAATTCAGGATCAGAGACGACGCTCTCTATTCTTTAACCATGTGTGAATGAGTTATCACCTATTGTTCCTATCAAGCGTACGCACCTTATTTTATTCATCACTGCATATTTTCCAACATCGACAAACGATAGTCGAATTAGTGTGGAAAATTCTCACTTCTTCTCTAAATCTGGGGGATTAAGATTCTGTTAATATTAATCAATTTATTATTCTCTTTAATTTGTTAAAATTTCAGTTTGAGACATTGTAATGAAAATTGTAATAATATATAATATTTAAAAAATAATTCTGATGACATATATTTATCAAAAAATATTTTAAAACTTAATATTTCTGCACTTTTAACCTTTTTAGTTTATTAGCCCAATACACATACACCCCTAGCAATTTATTAACAATTTCAAATAAAATACGTCGAGCTTTAATGAAAAAACGCGAAAGAACAAAGTTTAGAATTGCTAAACTTTATGAGAAAAAATGTGCAACTTCCCTTGAGTTATATTTGAGTTTACTTTCTCTAAAGTCTAGACAGAGAGAAATAAGAGTAAAATTCATTGCGAATAACGTTTGGAACTAGACAACTTTACTTTTCTGAAAATTGTGAGCTTTGCTGTTTGTTTACTGCAATTTTTTTTAATTCAAACTTTCAATTACTTTTTCCAACCTCTAAATAATTGTTAAATAATTTAAACTCTCTTTTTAAATTGCTTCTATTTTAAGAACCAAAGGAAATGAAAAAAAAAAATTCTCAACCCAGACAAGGAAGTAAAATTCGTTACGTAGAAGTTTTTCATAAAAGTTTGAAAGTCCGAATTTCATCCATTTTCTGGAGCAGTCAATACCAATATCAATATGATTCAGATTATTTTACGGTCAGGAAAATTTCCCCTCTAAGTTTTTGTACGAAATAAAGTATAAGATCAAATTACATCTTGTTTTTGGCTGACTCCGGGTCGAATGTAATCTAGAAAGTGTCCGTTACGACCCTGAGGGATTTCCGAGAAGAACACGTCTGTGTGCAAGAACACAAGAGTCTTGGGTACGCAGTCTTTGCGAGAATTCCTCGTCCGACTGGATGCTGAACTTGTTCAGGACTTCGGAACTCATATGGCTTACTGCAGGCGTCTACGTCAAATCCATTAAAGTGATTCTTGAAGATCTCTGATGTTTGAAATACACTTCCTGTCTTTATTAGCTTTTTTTAAGAAAAAATACTAAATATTAGATAATAATATATTATATATATATATATATATATATATAGCTAATATTAGTTAGCTTTATTAGAAAATTTTAAGATAGCATCTATTAAACTATATTTTGATTAATAAGAAGATAAAATTAAAATAAAATTAAGCTTAAGTCGCTTCTAATCGGAATTTGGATATTTACATCGACAGGCACGGTTTAATTTGGTTAAATTAATGAAGTTGATCTTCAGTGGCAAGAATTACGATTTAAAAAAAAAATTTTAATATCCTGGATTGATTCTACTATATATCCTGTTACATTTTCAGTATGAAGCTACGGAATATTTCTATGATCTTCAATTAGACAAGAATTACGATTTGTCTTTAAAAAAAAACCACAGATTTTTAAGATCCTAAAGTGGCACTGGGTTCTTCTAGCTGCATCTGTAACAGAAAAAAATGTAATTGTTGTTCCTGTTCCGAAAAACATGGTTTGCTGTGACAATCTGGTTAGTCTAAAATCAAAATGAATTTACTTTTATTAAAAGATTATCTAATATTTAATTAAAGGATTTAAACAAAAAAATATTTGACATGAAGATGAAATTTTTTTTTTGAAATCCGATCGAGTCATCAATTCCGGGTTCATAAAGTAGTTCTTCCGCAAATGAAGCTGCTTCCAAAATCTCGATTTGCTGCAGTCGACGAAACATTTTTAAAAACAGATACTCTAAGAAAATGCAAGAAAAATAATCAATTTTTAAAAAATTACAACTGCGAGTGCCCCCTTAAAAAAAGTAGATAGGGACAGGCGCGTCCAAAATTTAACGTGCGGTGCCCACTCGTACGGATCTATACCACACGGCCGCCTTAAAGAGGAGATCCTACTAGTGCCACTGCTCCGTCCCAACTGCAGTCTGGCCGGAGCGGACCGTCTATTTATACCTGACGCGGCGACTGCGCAAAACGAGGCGTGCGCGGATTGGCTGACACCGAAGTGGCGGGGTAAGCCTACTCCGCTCTTTGGGACTCAATAACTTTCGTCGTTTCAACCAGTATTTAAATTTTGTTTCATTTTTTAAAGTAACAGGAATATCGCTGCTTTCATCAAAGTCAAACTTACATTCCTATTTAAAAAAAATTAACTAAAGTCTAAAATTCAATCTTGAATTTAAAAATAGAAAAATGTGTTATTAAGTCATCTTAAAAATACAATATTAAGTTAACTTGATGAAAAGGTTCAGAACTGTTTTGCTAAATGTAATAAAAACTTTATTTTTAAAGCAGTAATTAAAATTTTTTATAATTGGAATATATTGTTTGACCGTTAGTTCATAGGAAACGCTTAAATGATTTAACTTGAAATATAGAGCGGACAGTAACAGCTGACGTTACCAAAGACCATGTCACATTATTTTTGCAGGCAGCCATGCGAACCCACACGCTGCTCCGTCAGCAATAACCATGATTTTTTAGAATCTATCGTAAAGCTGAAAATCTGCTACAGCTCAAAAATTCTATTATTCTTGGCTTTAAGAGGATCTAACTATCAGAAGTATTTTTAAATATTGTCCCTTTCAAACTCTTCTTTTGCTCAAGTTCTTTATATTTTGCACAAAATGATAAGGAGAAAGGAAATGTAAAGTCTAAAAAGTAAAGAATTTAAAGATTAAGGAAAAGAAGTTATTAGCAAACAGTACAGAATAAAAAATAACAAGGAATGCGCTAGAAGATAATTAATTATATTAATTTTCTCAAGATCTTGATTAATGCTAAACCGCCATATTTCTTTCTAGAGCAAAATCAACTCATTTCTCATCAACCTTAAATTCTGTTATTTGAGTTACTCTTGAACTGTTGCTATATTTTGTAATTAAACGCAAACACCTTCTGGTAAAATAAATTCTAGACATAAAGTAGACTTCTGTTAAATTGTAACCTTAAATATTTATAATCAAAAACACATTTTTTACTTTCTCGTAATTCAAAATGGTATGTAAAGATCTCTGGTTAAGTAAACTTACATTATTTTAATTCTATTCGTTTCTCTACTAATAAAAATATTTTCATACGCAAGACGATATTTACAAACTTCTCATGTAAAGGAGCAACTACAAATTTCCCATTGAACAAGGTATTTACTGGTTCTTCCTGAAAGGATGCATTTACGAATTCCTCTTTGATGGATTTATTTACATTATTCAAAAATTTCTCTCAAGTACTTACAGTTTCAAAAAACAGGTCGATCCGTAACATGAAGTTATCAACACTAATACTACAAAGTTATTTCAGAATAGTTAACAAATAACTAGTTAACGAAAATTGAATCTGAATGTTTGATGCAAGCTATTTTGTCATCAGATAATTAAATAAATCATCGACTAGACGTTGAAGACTCAGAAGCGGGAATCGGGCCAAAATCGATGAAATACTAGCATTGTCGAAAAGCGTAATATCCGAGAAATCGAAACTAGCAGCGTCATTTTCAAAGCTAAACAAGAAGTATAATGCATTATGCAATCTACTCAAACGATAGTCTGGTCAGTAATAAAGAACAATGCTCTGGCTCAGTCCTCGCCTTGTTCTCAGAGACTTTTATCACCCCGTCCTCCTCCATAAATAAATTATCTCAGCGCGAAGTATATACTTCTTCGTTCGCATGGCCAGTCCCCAGGTAACAACCTTTCTTACTACTATACTTTCTAAGATACTTTACTTCGTGGGCTTACTCGCATGTTCATTACTTCAGCCTTAAACGAAGAGAATTTCAAATTAAAAATTAGAGGAAATTAAAATTTTATTAAATTCACCCTTATGAATACAAATGGTTTTTAACCGTTTCTTGAAAAATCACTGCTACAAAATTTCCTTTAGCTTCAGTATTTTTAAATTGTAAGTGGGAGAAAATTTATTTTCATGTCTGTAAAATATTTTAAATTTATTTAATTGAATGACGGGAATATGAACTTTAATTTAAAATATAAAACAAAATTCGTATGCGAGTTGAATAGTTGAGTCCTAAAGTGTGGAGTAAGCTTATCCCGGCATCTCGGTGGCTAATCCGCGCGCGCACCGGACTGCGCAGCCGCCGCGTCAGGTATAAATACTCGGGCCGCGTGGCCCAGACGGCAGTTTGGGCTGAGCAGTGACACTGGTAGGATCTCCTGTTCAAAGCAGTACTACCACTTAGCAAACTAAAAAGAAACGGTGCAGCTCCAGAATTTTTAAAATGGGTTTTTTTTAAAGACAAATCGTAATTCTTTCTGCTGATCTTCATTAAATAATAATGTTAGCATTTGTTAGTACCTACACCTACGTTGACAATTAAAAAATTTCAATGGAAATTGTTCAATTACAACGTAATCAATTGAGAAACTTTTAGATTTTTAAAAATGTTTATTGTCTAGATAAATAAAAAAAAATTTAACAACCTTATAATTACACGAGTTATTTTTTATATTAAAGATAAATATGAAGATATTTGTATGTAGGTCAATTTATTAAACAAATAAAAGATGTAAGAAAAGTGAAAACCTAACTTATCTTGCGTTGTTTACAGCGCCAGATTCAAAAATATATAATTCGCAATTGTTTTATCTAATAGTATTTCTATTAGTAGAAAATTTTTTATTATTTAAAACTAACAATTTTTTATGAAATTACATACTTTTATTATTAATTGAAAATAATTTCTCATTTATTTAAATTATTAATGTTTATTATCGTTATTAGGAAACTATACACATATCGTATATAATATTTTATTTTATTATGAATATAATATTTTCAGTGGCGTAACTGTTAAGGGGCAAAGTGAGGCAGCGCCCCGGGGTCCTTGACCTTAGGGGGCCCTTAATCAACGATAATAGAACTTTAAAAAAAATTCCAGAATGTTTAGTAATTGTAGTAATTTAAAGTTTGATTACATTAAATAATGCGCGCTTAACAGCGATTAGTTTCTACACCTTGTGTTATCAATAATTATAAATATTGAAATTATGATATTAAAAAATAAATTATATATGAACAAATAACTAAAATAAAATAAATCATTATTCAGGACAAAATTTATAAAATTTAAGTATAAAAAAAAAATTACAAAAAATAATTGAAATTATACAGAATAATTTAAAATTTTGCAGATTAGGTGAAAAAAAATGAAATCAATTAAAAATTGGGGAAAGTAATTTAAATAAACATGGAAATGTTTTAAAAATAAATTGAAAAAATTGAATAATGCTAAATTCGAGAAATTAATTGTAAATTAAATAATAAATAATTGAAAATTAAAAAAATTTTAAATTTTAGAAAATAATTAAAGAAATTACATAAAATAATTTAAATAAAGGAAAATCAAAGAAAATTTCAAAAAAATACTTAAAACTTTCAGAAGCTTCTTAAAAAAAAATAATTAAAATTTAGAGAAAATAAATAGAAAAAGTTTAACGTAATTTAAAATTGAAGAGAACAATTTTCAATTAAAAATATATATAATTGAAAACTTTTTGAAAATTATGAAAAAGAACAAAAGTAATTGAAAATTTAAAAAAATAATTTAAAAAATAATATAAATAATTGAAAATTAAATGAAATAATTAAAATGTCAAATAAATAGTTTAAAATTTTGGAAATTTTAAAACAAATGAAAAAAAAGTTGAAAATTAAAAGAGATAAGTTTCGGAAGATAATCAAAAAATGATTTTAAAATTTAAAACTATCAGAAAATATTTGAAATATGATAAAAACAATAATCAGTTGTAAAAAAAAATCAATGCTGAAAAAAGTAATTGAATTTTTATTTTAAATACAAAAAAGATAATTGAAATTTAAGAAAAATACATGATGATCTTAAAAAATAATTGAAAAAATTAATTCAAAATTGTAAAAAATAATTAAAATATGCTGGAAGTAATTTAAGATTGATAAACAAAATTGAAATATGAAAAAAATAATTTAAATATGAAAAATTGAAAACAGTAAATAAAATTTGAGGGAAATAGTTGAAAAAATCCTAAAATATACGTTTAGAAAAAGAGAATAATTATAAAATTGCAGAACTAGTCGAAAATTGATGAAAATAATTGAAATTTTAAAAAAATACATGAAAATTTTAGAAAAACATTAATTTTGGAAAATGATAATAATAATTAACAATCCAGGAAAATAAATCAAAATTGAAAAAAAAAATTGAAATATGTTGAAAACAACTTAAGATTGAGAAAAAAAATTGAAATATGAGGAAAAGAATTTCAATATGAAAAATTGATAAGTGTAAATAAAATTTGAAGGAAATTATTGAAAAAAATATAAAATATGAATTTAAAGAAATAAAATAATTACAAACTTACTTACAAAATTTTAATTAAATAGAAGCATTAAAGAAATCGCAGAAATAATGGAAAATTTATGAATATAATTGAAATTTCAGATAAATAATTGATATTTTTGAAAGTTTTTCCAAAATCATAAAAATAATTAGAAATTAAAGAAAATAATAGAAAAATGTATTTTTAAGCGAAACAAATTATTGGAAAATTGTTTAAAATATGAAAAATTAATGACAACAATCTAAATTTGTGTACATAACTGCAAATGCAGGAAACAAATTGAAAAATAATGAAAATATTAAAAGTTGGAAAAAATCATTGCAAAATAATAGAAAGAAACGTAAATTAAACAAAATAATTATTTTAAATATTTGCGAGTTAAGGAAATTAATTCATAAATTATAAAAAAATGATTAAAAATTCAAGACAATAATTGCAAAATAACAAAAATAATGGTAAATTAAAAAAATTAATTTAATTTTTTAACTGAAATTTGAAGAAATTAAAACTGCTATAATTTTGAAATTTGAGAAAATTTTAAAAGGTGAAATATCATTTAAAATTTTAAAAGAAAAAAACACCAAATTAAAAAATCATATATAATTGGGGCCCTATTTTTCTTTTTGCCCTAGGGCCCTTGCGATCTCAGTTGCGCCACTGAATATTTTATTATTGAAATATTCTTATACTAAATTAGAAAAATTAATTTTTACGGGTAAATTCAAACTGTAATAAAAGAAAAAATGAAATTTTATTAGTATCGTAAAATATTTTTATTTATAACATAAAATTAAAAAATGTTTGATATTTCACAATTATAAAATAGATATTGTTAATATAAGTATATAAATTTAATATAAATTAAATACTTTTAACATGACTAAATTTTTATTTATTGATTAGGTATATAAAGAGATATGAAAACTCATTTTAATTACATGAAGACAATGAAATAAATAGACATGTATATACTTACGTATATATATAAATAATAAAGCAAGCAATAAAGCAATGTTTGTGTTAAAAATAAAAATTGTCAAAAATATTCCTTAAATGTTTAACATTTGTGTAGACTTACAATTATTGTAAGTATCATATATTTTTATTAAATATGAAAAACTATAAATTTATTCTAAAAAGAAATTGAAATAAATGTATTGTTCATTGAAAATTATAATTTTAATATATCCAAATAGTTCATCAGATTCTTTGGAATCTTCCTGTTGTTTTTTCATTTACAATTTAATCTTTTTACTTATTTGGGTCAATACAACGATTCATTGTTTTCAAAAAAAGTCGTTAAATGTTTCAAGAAAAATGCATCTCTCATAAAATTTTCTCTTTCTATTATTAAAGTAATTGTGAAGATTAAATAACTGGAATTAAAATTTTTAATAGGAATATTTTTGCCAATTTCTATTTCCATTTAAAAAAAAAGTTTTTTTGTAAATTAAATTATTTTTCTGTTACAAATTCAGCAGGAAGAATAGAGTGACCGTTCAGAATTTTAGAAAGGGTTTTTTTTAAAAGACAAATCGTAATTCCTAACATTTCACACTAATTTTGTATTCTTACAAACTTTAGTAATCAAATCAGATTACATTATCACTATAATAATATTTTAAAGAAATATGTACAGAAAACGACAAGAGACTCTAAAATTCTGGATGGAAATGATAATGCAATATCCTTTAATTTTGTTGAAAAGTATAATAGAAATAAATTCTCAACTCACTTGTGAAGTCTTAAACAGTAAAACGATAATCGTCCTCGCTGGCCTGAATTTTAAAGCGGATTTAATCGTTTCTCTTGAATGTCGTAATTATAGACAATGGTGCAAAAAGACTCATTAAACCAAATGGCATTATTTTATTTATAACGATTATTACATTCGTGATTGTTTTCCCGTGTCAATTACCGATTGGAAAATATGATAAATATGGTAATTGAAAATACATCAATGGTAAATAAAATATCAACAGTAATATAAAAACAATCTAATTTACAATTTTTCTCGGGATAATAATAGAGAAATATATTATTCAAAACTGCACCCGGTACATTATTAAACCGCAAGTTGAAAAATAATCAAACTCATGAAATCTTCTATATTTACTGCGCGGTTTCGAACTTTTCAAACGTTATTTGAAGTGCTGTAATAAAGTAGGAACAACTGATAAGCATTGCAAAAGTTGAAACTTTTATGACCTAGAAGAAGTTGAGATTCTGAATAAGAATCGCGTAATAAGTTCAGTGAAACTAGAGTATTGCATATATATATATATATATATATATATATATATCTATATGCGCTTGCCTTTTCTTTCTTTCGTTCTTTCTTACTCGTACTCGAATGGAACAGAGGTGAAATATGGTCAAGCCATAAGAGAACCGCCGACGCTAAAATACTATCGCTTTCCAATAATATGTTATGGGAATAAAGGAGTATGAGGATGCTCGGGAAGAAGGCACCGAAGAAACTGAAAATATCGTCCGCTCTGCGGCAGTTTTCCGACCATATGGTGACCAACGTATATCATATTAGAAGCCAATTTTTAACTCGGTGGGGGCACATTTCATGAACGCTATAACAGCTCACACGCTAAAATCCAATGAATTGATGGCAGGACGTTTAAGGGATAAAAGAGGGTTAGTAGGGCTCTCTTCGAGAAGAGTGGTTGACCACAAAAAGAAAGAGAGGCTTCAAGTCTCGTAAAAATTGCACCCAAAGGGAATAGTAATAGCTCAAGAATTCGTAAATCTTTCCCAGCTTCTTAAACGACCCGGTATCAAACCAGGAAACAAACATTTATTCTCGAAAAAATTATTTATTCCTCTATCAATCCAAGAAAGCGACTAAATTGCCAATAGAATTTTTTTTATCACAAAAAAATATATAAATTTATTCATACAATATTTTCCGGCTAATTTAAAATATTCGAATTTTCGTGTAGAGAAAATTTTTTATTGAGATCAGCTGCTCATTCAGTTCGGCAAATATTAGTATTACTTTTTTTGTTTTGTTCCTATTTTTATAAACTCGTTGAAACTTGAAATTGGGTTTGAAAATAAATAGCGATATTTCATTGTTGTCAGTGAATCATGACTCTGTTTCAATATTAACCTGGAATAAATATGAGTAAATATTATTTGGCAAAGCATCTCGTACAGAGGAACGTGAAGCTCATTAATCTTCACTAGTTGAGTCGCTTTAATGACGTAAGCTCTCAGTCACTCGTTCCCCCCCCCCCCCTCCACCCAGTTTCACCCCCATGGGCGCTCTCAGTCTCAAATTAACCATAATGAAATAACGATCTCACGTACATAAGCAAGAGAGCTATTGCTTGACGAAACAGCTCTTACTTTGTGATTATAGACAAATATGTGTCTTCAAAGACATTATTTCCTTGGAATTGCTACACTTGAAACAAAATGACTCTTATCATATGATAATTTTCTTTTTACATTATAATCGTGTCAATTGTAGCTATCGCGTAACTTTAAAAACAAAAATGAAAACTCAAGTTCGATTTTCAAACTGTTTGTCAAATGTCAGTTAGCCTATCGTTATGATCATTTATGTTTTTAAATTTTCGCTATCGTGTTTGGGGTTAAATTAAAGAAGTGATTTTAAAGTGAAAGTGAAAGTAGAAATGAATGTAAAGTGAAAGTGAAGTCAATGTGAATTAATGTTGAAAATGAAGTAGAATTGGAAGAATAATGAAGTGGAAGTGGAATTAAAGTGTAAATGAAAGTGAAAGTATGAATGAAAGTAAGGTGACAGTTAAGACAGTGTGAAGTGAAGTTGACGTGATTTGAAGTTGAAAATAAAGTTGAAAATAAAATAGAAACTATAGTAGAAATTAGTGGAGTGAAAGTGAATTGAAGTTGAAAATGATGTGGAAGTGGAAGTAAAGTGAAAATTAAAGTAAAAGGTGTATTAAAGTAAATTTAAAGTGAAAGTGAAAGTAAAAATGAAAGTAAAGCCAGTATGAAGTGACGTTGACGTATATTCATGTTTAATATGACGTGGAAGTGAAATGGAATTAAAGTGAAAGTGAAAATAGAAATTTAAGTAATCTGATAGTTAAGTCAATGTGATTTAATGTTGAGAATGAAGTAGAATTGGAAGAATAATGAAGTAAAAGTGGAATTAAAGTGGAAATTAAAGTTAAAGTGAAAGTATAAATAAAAGTGCAGTGACTTTGAAGGCAGTGTTAGGTGAAGTTGACGTGATTTAAAGTTGGAAAAAAGTGAAAGTGAAATTAAAGTGGAATTAAAGTCAAAAATAAAAAAAAAATAATATTAAAGTGAATGGGTAGTGGATTTGAAATCAAAGTGAAAATGAAAGTAGAAATGAAATTGAAGCTAGTGTGAGATGATGTTGAGGTAAATTTATGTTTAATATAAAGTGGGAATTAAAGTGTAAATTAAATTGAAAGGGTGGTGAAGTAAAATAAAAGTGAAAGTGAAAGTAAAAATGAAAGTGATTTTAAAGTGAAGTCAAGATGAAGTGATGTTGAAAATGAAGTAGAATTGGAAGAATAATGAAATGGAAGTGGAATTACAGTGTAAATGAAAGACAAAGGTTATTGAAGTGAAATTCAAGTGAAAGTGAAAGTATAAATGAATATGCAGTGACAGTGAAGTCAGTGTGACGTGAAGTTGACAGGATTTGTAGCAGAAAATGAAGTGGAAATGGAATTAAAGTGAAATTAAAATAGAAATTAAAGAGAATGGGTTGTGGAGTCAAATTGAAGTGAAAGTGAAAATAGAAATGAATATAAAGTGAAAGTAAAGATATTATGAAGTGAAGTTGAGGTGACTTAAAGTTGAAAATGATGTAAAAGTACAAGTAAATATTTATTGATATTATTATATTTTTTTATTCATAAAATATATAACTATAATAATACAAATAAATAAATAAATAATCATAAAAAATTAAAATATGTTAATGATAAAATTAAGTGAATTTTATTAAAAATTATTTTAAATAAAAATTTTCTATAAAATTCATTTCAATCAAGTTCATTAGAATTTAATAAATGTTTCTTGATTTTATTAATTAATAATTTGATGATAATGTAAATGGGGCATTCTTC
Source organism: Ganaspis brasiliensis (assembly GCA_037103525.1). Classification (NCBI taxonomy): domain Eukaryota; kingdom Metazoa; phylum Arthropoda; class Insecta; order Hymenoptera; family Figitidae; genus Ganaspis; species Ganaspis brasiliensis. The sequence goes on along the minus strand of JAZKLR010000372.1, from coordinate 993,617 downwards.
CAATAAATTATTTACATTCACAAATTAGATTTGCCTAAAATAATTCTTTTGAGAATTTATACTGAAAAATAATTAACAGGTACGTATTTTTGGTTTTTTGTGATTTAATGAAAATCACAAAATGGTCACAAAATATTTCTATGCAGGGATCTAGTAATTTCTAGGGAATTTTTGTTTTATTTTTAGATTTCTAATTGGGATTTCTAGTGATTTCTAGGGAATTTTGCTTTTTTTTAATCTCTAAGCGGGAATCTAGGTATTTCTAGGGAATTTTCGTTTTATTTTTGATTCTCTAACTTTTATTGCAAATATATATAATTTTTTTATTGCTTATTTGAAAGGTTCAAGAAATTTCCAGTAAATTTCGTGTATCACAATTTTTTTAATTTCTTGTTATTAACAGAGAAAAACACGTTAATAAACGCCATTTGTTAAAAATATTAAATTTCAATAATTTATAACTTCTGTAATTTCCATCAAATCACGAAAATTAAAAAATACATATGTAGGTAGGTATTAATTTTCAATATTGATTAAATACAATTATGCCAGGCAAATTTAATTTTTGAATGTAAATAATCCCAAAAATGACCCAAATAAATAATATTTTTTATTGATATAAATATTGTGAATTCAACTAGATTATTTAAATTGAGAAGTGTTTACATTTTTCATTTGAATAACCAAGTTAAATTTAATCAGTAAATATTATGTCTTTTGAATAAAGAAAATAAAAAATATATACAAAGTATAAATTTATGTCACTTTAAATTTGTTGAATAAACCGCAATTTTCAATTTAACATTCCAATTCTCTTTTTTGATACTATTGCTTATAAATTGATAATTTTATAATAAAGAAAGGTTAAATGAAATTATATATGAATAATATATTAACTTTTTAATAATTTTAGTTAATAATTTTAATATTAACTTATTATTTATATATTATTATATATTTTTTATTATAATTATTATTATTATTTATTATATTATATTTATTATATGAATTATTATTTATTATTATTAATATATATTTTTTGTTAGTTAATATGTAATCAAAGGGCTCAAATTATGTAAACTCACACTCGATTTCGATTTCGCATTCGCTTTCGCGTTCAATTGTTATCAATAAAAGTTTTTCTCTTAAAAATATTAATCGATGCAGCCAATTTCAGTGGTTACATTTTTTTTAAATGATAGTACGGTAGTTTTTTTAAATTGCCTTTAAATGCAACAAATAATAAGAAAAAAATAAAAAAAAGTGTGTGAAGTGTAAGAAATGTTAAAATCTGTAATGAATCATAGTGTCATGACGTGATGATGATTATTTGGAAAGGAAAAAATTTTTGGTTACGTACAGGTTAGTATCATGTTTGTAAAAGAATTATTTAATCTGTAACTAAAAAAAGTATTAATTGTGTGCAATGTTTTTAAGAAACTAAAATTTTCAATAATATTTTTTACAAAATGTTGATTGATAAAGTTTTGAATTTATTAATAAAGTAATCAGAAACAGATGTTTACATATTTTCAATATTTACATTTTGATGTTGGTTAGAGTAGTAAATTAAAACTACAGATTTTGTGAATTTGCAGACGCAAATTAAGTTAAATTAAAAAAAATAAATTAACTACTTTAAAAAATGTATTATTTCTAATTTCTAAATTGGAATAATTCGTCAAATTTTAGTCAAATATATATTTAATTCGAATCAATAAATTTAATTTGAAACAAGGGAAAATAAAGTAATTAAATTAAATACTTATTTAAATTAAGTATTAAGTAACAAAGACAAATTTCAGTTTTTAAACTATTTGACAAATTTGTGATTATTTAACAAATGTATTTTATATAAATAAATAGGTTTATATTACATTCATTTATTATTTCTTAAAATTTAAGATAAACCTTAAAAATGTATAAGCATTTGATTTTTATTATTTTACTAATGAATTTGAAACTATTGCAATGAAAACATTATTAAGAATTTTTGGTTCTTAAAAACGTTTCAAACAATTAATAGGTAATTCTTTCTACAAACATGATACTAACCTTCATATACATTTTTAAGGTTTTTTTAAGGTTTTATTTTGCTGTAGGTTAGATTATTAAATTAAAACTAAATGTGCATCTGCAAATTCACAAAATTTGTAGTTTTAATTTAATATTCTAACCAACATCAAAATATTATACATTGAAAATATGTAAACATCTGTTTTTGATTACTTTATTACTTACTTATTTTAATACTTTTTTTAGTTACAGATTAAATCATTATTTTACAAACATAGTGGGGGCAAGACGGGGTACCTAAGGTTTGAAGCTCAATAAAACTAATATTATCGATTCAAAAATATTTTATTTATTATAATAATAATCTTTAGCAATCAGTCTTCCATGAAAAAGTCTTATTTGGAACATTTGTTACGTAATTAAATATAGAATTAAGAATAAGTAAAACAATTCAAATTTTCCATTTTACAAAACGTGGGGGTAAGATGGGGTACCCCCTGGGGGCAAGATGGGATAGTATAAAAATCGACCTATTTTTGTCTACAAATTTCGCAAGCACCTTTATTGATTTTATAAAATAAACTAAAAAACCAGTTTAATGCGTAATTTTAATTCTCCCATGTAAAATTAAGTTACAAACCTAACCTCAAAAAACAACAACTTTTATAATAAAAATAAACAAGTGGTTACCTGGTCCTGTATTTGAAATATATTATTTACGTAACAAAACGTTATTAATATTGTGTAAAATCACCAAAAGAAGATTTTTTTTCATAAAATAAAAAAATGATTGGTTTTCAGTACCTTATCCTGCCCTCAGTTCCTATACCCCGTCTTGCCCCCACAAACGGAATTTCATTAAAAAATTAATTTCTAAAAATTAAGTTTCGAAACAGAAATAAACAAGTGTTTAACTTCAAGTGTAATCATTGTTGAACATGACAAAAATTATATAGTATGTAAAATGTTGTTAATAAAATAACAAACACGTTCTAAATAAAATGCAAAAATGACAAGAAAATCGTCAAAAACAGTTTTTTTCATGTAACAAATAAAAAACTCGGTTTCATCAATTAGTGACTTGGCCAATCAAAAACTATTGTAACGGTGCTATGTTATGCAAAAATGATCATGATTGGGTAATTACTTTCTTAATTAAGGCAGGTACCCCGTCTTGCCCCTAACCCCGTCTTGCCCCCACCTCTAATACTAACCTCTACGTAACCAAAAACTTTTTCCTTTCCCAATAATCATCATCACGTCATGACACTATAATTTATCACAGATTTTAACATGTTCTTACACTTTACACATTTTTTTTTATTTTTTACACCGTATTTGTTGCATTTATCGCAATTTAAAAAAAAACTAGCGTATCATTTTCAAAAAAATGTAATCACATAAATTGGCTGCATCTATTAATATTTTTAAGAAAAATTTTTATTGATAACAATTGAACGCGAAAGCGAATGCGAAATAGAAATCGAGAGTGAGTTTACATAATTGAGCCCAAGAATTAATGTTTTTATTACTTATCTTATGCTATCCTTCAAATTTAAAGTTTTCTTTTGATTAGTTGAATTATATCAATAAATATCATGTATTTTGAAGAAAGAAAATAAAAAATATATATAAAGTTTAAATTAGTTTCACCTTTCTAAATTATAAAAAATTTAATTTATAATAATATTAATAATATTATTTATTTACTAATTTAACATAATAATTTATAATTTTTTACTTAACCTTTTTTTGGGTTCAGCATATATTTTGTTTTTCCAGTTTTTATCTTGCTTCTGTCACTATACACTAAAGTATTATTTAGTCTTCTTTCTTTTAGTTTATTTCCACTTCAACTTATTAATTTATTTGTACATTTTATAACTTTAATAAATTTTCAAAATTCTATTAGCCCCAAAGTCTATTGCGACGATTTAAAAATATTAACAATGATCCACAAAAGGCAAACTGACATTACACAAAAAAAAATAGAAAACCAAACTTGCGTTTTCGTTTTAAAATTACATGATAGCCAGTCCAAAAATATTGATTTCTTGGCTCATTTTTCTAAATTTTCTAAACAACAACTTGTAAATAAAAATAATTTATAAATCTCTGAAGAATAATATTTTATTCAATCTCTCTCTTTACAGGATAATAATCAAGTATTTTATTATTAATTCTTTCTCCTTTTGTGGTATAATGCAAAATTTGCCGAGACTTTGAAAGGATAGCGTGAAAAGATATCAGATACAATGTATGACGCTATAAATTGCTCGACGCTGTTGAAAAAGAGAATAATAATTTGTTGGATAAAAGATTTCCTTGCTTCTGATGAATAACAAAATTTTCACTGTTTTTTAAATAGATTATCACCTCGTGAATTCTGTCATCCGTAACTTTTTCTTTTGCTCCCCAGTATATTAATACAAATGGCCTGAATTGACAAACTTGGAAAATGACACAAGGGTCACTTAACCCAATTAAACGATTTATTTAAGAATTATAAAGGATCGCTTTTTTGCATTTAATAAGAAAAAAAATTGACAACTCTTCCATGTTGAAAATTTTTCACTTCACCATACGATCGAGTCTGAGTGTGACCTGTTTCTTTACACTTGATGGAGCAGGAATCGACCGATTACGGTTCGTTGATTTTCAACCGTGTCGATACTCGTTTCGGTGTATCCGCACGCACTCTTCCGTACGCATTTGAGTTTTATAACTTATCTAAAAAGCTGAATATCCACTAGGTCGTCATTAATTTAGAAAATCCCTCGAGACTCGTCCGTACGTCGGTCGAGAAATTCGAGTATGCCTGTACACGATTCTGGAAAATTTACTTCCTTCCCTCCGACATCTCCCAAGTAATTTTAGAGTGAAAAATGCTTCCTTTATTGATCCAATGTGCCAGTCGTAATTAAGTTCCAACAGTTCGTTTCCTTCCCGTTTTATGAAATATTAATGATAATTATTTCGTGCCTCTTCCTTAAGCCTGACCAGTGATTAATTATGGAAAATTAATGATGGTTGTAAGGATGGATGAAAAGTTCCTTTAAAAAAAAAAAAAATAAATAAATAAATTCTTTTCTCACCATAAGGATTTTTAAACAAACAATTTCATTTATCGATTTTATTTCACTTTGTCTCTGCTTTTAAGTTCATACAAATTGCATATCGACTGAATGGTCTAATGGTCACATTAATTCATTATCTGCACATCACACACCTCAATGAAGTCTCTTCTGCTCGTGAACTTCATTGTTTTTTTTATTTAGAAACATGATAAAAATTTGTCCCAGATTCCAATAGTAGGCAAATTTATTTAACGGGAGAAGTTTTATTGACAATTTTTTTTGTTTGGAAATATAAATGAGACATGCTTGGAGATATTGATGAGGATTGTGTGTTAAAATTCGGTGAATGTTGAGTTTATATAATGAGAAATAATGATTCTTGGAAAATGATTTTTTATCAGGAATATCAGGATGAGAAAAACTGTCGTTGCCTAATGAAAAATTACTCGCTGCGCTTGAGAATGTAATGTAATTCATGGATTCTTGGATACATAAACTTTCTCAACACCTACATTTTCTCACTTTTATAATGTAGATTTGTGACTTATATGCGAGCTTTCTTAATGTACTTTGAAGTACTCGTCGACTTGTGACCTAAGTTCGATAGAATAAGTTTCAAATGAATATATTATAGTACACTATGAATCTAAAGTCGATAACGTGACATATTATCTAGTGAGATTTTCGAATTATTTTTACGCAAATAATATTGATAAATTAAATTAAGTCTAAAATATTTAAATCAGCCTTTATTGAAAATTATTGAAGTTTACACTAATTCAGAGTTGGGTTTTTCAAATTTAAACTTTCGATTTTCTACTCAAATTTTCATTGGCTCATATTTCAAACCACTTAAACTTTATTACATTCTAATGTTTATAGGTCAAAACATTTATTAATAAATACTTTTTAATACCTGTTTCAATCATCGATGAAAATTAATACTGGATAATAAAAAATGTTATTGATTTTAAATTCAGTAAAATTTTAAACAATTTAAAATTCAATTAAATGGGATTTTAATTCAAAACAAATTTAATTTAACAAAACTTAAAATTGTCAAAATCTTAGTCTATTTAAAATTTAGAATAACAATCGTATAGATTAAAACTATTTAAAATTTAAAATATTTAAACTATTAATTTAAAATTAAATTCGCAAAAATAAGAAAAGAAAAATCAAACGCTAAAAATACTAAATTCAAGTTATTATTTATTTTTATGGGTGTAGACATTATTATACGTAATAATTATATTATTATGTATTGCTAGTTAACTTAAAAAAAAACATTAGTCATTTTAATCACCCGTAATATAAAAGCTGGAATTGTACTTTGGCAAATTGTAATGTAGTCTGACCAAAACGTGCTTATACTACTTAGCTCCTACAAATACTTCAGTAGCCTATATTTACGAAAAATAAGCATGGTATGGACTTTTCCTGACATTTTTATTTCATTCAGTAAATATTAATGTTGATAATAATTCAGGGGTAGTGGAATATTTTTCGAAACAAAGATTTTTTATCTAAGTAGTGCATGCACGTTTTTTGTCAGACATAATTAATAACAATTTCCTAAATCACAATTCTAATGTTTTTTACAATTTGTACTTAATGGCTCATTATAATTATTTTTTATAAGATTACTATTGTTAATATTACTATTATATAATTTTTATTATGAGAAGTGATATCCGTTTAAATCAGTAGAAAAAGCACGAATCGTCAGACAGGCATAGAATATTTCTCGAAACTAATTTTACAATCAGTGACATTTTTCAGATCGTTGCGAAATCAATTGTGAAAAATTACCTGCATGTTTTATTGTGTTTTTTTCTTTCCGATCGTAGATTTCATTTATCACTGAAAATTGAATAGTCTACTTATGATTGGCAAATTTTGTGACGCCATAATTCTGGGAAAATTTTATCGTTTCCGTTGGAAGAGAATTTGGTTGATTAACTATGCTCTTTACTACTTTACAACTAGACACGATATACATCCAGAGTAAAAGCAGCTTAATAATTCCCAATTTATTAGCTTTAATATTAATGTAATTATGCCAAACTCCCTCTACTTGCAATATTGTTAATCACTAGATAATAATTCATGATTTTGGAAAATTCATCCAAATCGGCAATTTTGTGACAGAAAAATCCTTAATTTTAATACTTTTTAAATAATAACATTACAATATTTAATATCATGGCAATATTAATCAATTCAATGAAAAAAAAACTTTCTAATATCACATTACCAAGATATTTCAAATATTATTTTTAGTTTTACTCTTAGTATTTTTTTATTCATTAGCTTCATATTAATTTATTCATATTTGTAGTATGGAAACATATTTAGGCAAAGAACGATTGTTTTTCATACAAAATGGTGAGTAAAAAAATTGAAATAAGTATTTGGAAAAATCCCTGTGTCCAAATTTAGATATTCATGAGCGTAATAAGCCATCCAAATTTTATTGAAATCCGTTGAAGCGTTCTCGAGATCTCCTGGCGACAAAAAAACTATACACACATGCATACTTTACTTTGAAATTACTGTTTTGCAATTTTATTTATTTTTTGTTTAGTGCCGTTTGTTTAGTTTCCAATTTTTTATTTTTTAGTAACGCAAAAATTTTCTGGTTTTTTTTTAACAATTTCCAGTGAATTTTCTAAATTTCTAATTACTTTGCCGCTTTGAAGTAATTTTTCATTGATTTTCAAATGTTTCTTTCTGCTTCTTATTATTTCTTTCCATTTTTAATTATTTTGTACCTTTCTAGTAACTTTTCTTCATTTTCTAGTAACCCTTTTGTAGATCAAAATATTTTTTTCCTTCTTTTTTTCAACAATTTCTAGTAACTTTTTTTCTCTTTCTTGTAATTTTTCCCTTTCTGGCTACCTATTTTATATCTTGACATTTTTTACTTTTAAGTTTTTTTGGTTATAAGATACGTGCCTATTTTTTGGCAATAAGCATTGCAATTTTTATTAATTTTTTTTTATTAATATTAAGTTACTTCACTTTATTTAATAGTTTTTTTTTTACATATTCTAGGTATTTCTTTTATTTTTTAATTATTTTTGAATTCTATTAATTTTCCTACACTTTCTTTTGGCTTTTCATTAATATTTAAATACATTTTACATCATAATTGATCCAAAACCCTAAAAAAACCCAAAAAAAAATTTTTGTCCAGGATAAAAAGAGATTAACTCAGTAATTTTAACTCATCTGGTTATTCTGACTTTAAATTCGGATTCAGCAAAGAAAAATATGTAGGAATATAATACCATATTGTCTGGGACAAGAAAATTTGTTTTTTTATTTTTTCTAGTTTTTGAGCAATTTTTTGAGATTATCTAAAAAAGCTTAACTCATTTTTTTTTCTAACTTTGAATTCGGATTTATCGGAGAAAAATATATAGGAATACAGTACCATATTGTCCCGGCCAAAAAAATATGTTTTTTATTTTTTCGGGTTTTTGAGCAGTTTTTTGAGATTATCACAAAAAATGTAGCTTATCTGGTTATTCTGACTTTGAAATCAGATTCAGCGAAAAAAAACGTAGGAATACAGTACTATATTGTCCCAAACAAAAAATTTTTTTGTGGTGTTTTTCAGGTTTTTTAGCAACTTTTTGAAATTATCACAAAAAGTTTAGCTGATCTGGTTATTCTGTCTCTGAATTCGTATTTAGCGGAGAAAAATACGTAGGAATACAGTACCATATTGTCTGGGACAAAAAAAAATTTATTTTTTTTTACTTTTTCGGATTTTGAGCAATTTTTAGAGATTATCTAAAAAAAGTTTAACTCATTTTTTTATTTTGACTTTAAATTTGAATTTAGCGGCGAAAAATATGTAGGAATACAGTACCATATTGTCCCGGCCAAAAAAAATATGTTTTTTATTTTTCCCGGATTTAGAGAAGTTTTTTGCGATTATCACAAAAAATGTAGCTCATCTGGTTATTCTGACTTTAAATTCGAATTCAGCAGAGAAAAATACGTAGGAATACAGTACTATATTGTCCTGGACAAAAGATTTTTTTTTTTTGTTGATTTTTCGGGGTTTTTAGCCATTTTTTGAGATTATTACAAAAAATTTTGCTTATCTGCTTATTCTGACTCTGAATTCGGATTTAGCGGAGAAAAATAATAGGTAGGAATACAGTACTATATTGTCCAGGACAAAAAATTTTTTTTTTTGCTGGTTTTTTCGGAGTTTTTAGCCGTTTTTTGAGATTATTACAAAATATTTTGCTCATCTGCTTATTCTGACTCTGAATTCGGATTTAGCGGAGAAAAATAATAGGTAGGAATACAGTACTATATTGTCCCGGACAAAAAATTTTTTTTTTGCTGGTTTTTTCGGAGTTTTTAGCCGTTTTTTGAGATTATTACAAAAAATTTTGCTCATCTGCTTATTCTGACTCTGAATTTGAATTTAGCGGCGAAAAATATGTAGGAATACAGTACCATATTGTCCCGGCCAAAAAAAATATGTTTTTTATTTTTCCCGGATTTAGAGTAGTTTTTTGCGATTATCACAAAAAATGTAGCTCATCTGGTTATTCTGACTTTAAATTCGGATTTAGCAGAGAAAAATACGTAGGAATACAGTACTATATTGTCCCAGACAAAAAAAATTTTTTTTTTTTGGTTTTTTCCGGGTTTTTAGCCATTTTTTGAGATTATTACAAAAAATTTTGCTTATCTGCTTATTCTGACTCTGAATTCGGATTTAGCGGAGAAAAATAATAGGTAGGAATACAGTACTATATTGTCCCGGACAAAAAATTTTTTTTTTTGCTGGTTTTTTCAGAGTTTTTAGCCATTTTTTGAGATTATTACAAAAAATTTTGCTCATCTGCTTATTCTGACTCTGAATTCGGATTTAGCGGAGAAAAATAGGTAGGAATACAGTATTATATTGTCTGGGAACAAAAATTTTTTTTTTCGGGTTTTTGAGCAATTCTTTGAGATTATCTAAAAAATTTAAACTTATTTTTTTTATTCTGACTTTGAATTCGGATTTAGCGGAGAAAAATATGTAAAAATACAGTTCCCTGTTGTCTTTGACAAAAACAATATTTTTTTCGGGTTTTTCAGCAATTTTTTGAAATTATCTAAAAAATTTGAACTTATTTGAATATTCTAACTCTGGATTCGAACTCACCATAGAAAAATACGTAGAAACACACTTGAATATAGTCCCGGACAAAAAATTTTTTTTTTTGCTGGTTTTTTCAGAGTTTTTAGCCATTTTTTGAGATTATTACAAAAAATTTTGCTCATCTGCTTATTCTGACTCTGAATTCGGATTTAGCGGAGAAAAATAGGTAGGAATACAGTATTATATTGTCTGGGAACAAAAATTTTTTTTTTCGGGTTTTTGAGCAATTCTTTGAGATTATCTAAAAAATTTAAACTTATTTTTTTTATTCTGACTTTGAATTCGGATTTAGCGGAGAAAAATATGTAAAAATACAGTTCCCTGTTGTCTTTGACAAAAACAATATTTTTTTCGGGTTTTTCAACAATTTTTTGAAATTATCTAAAAAATTTGAACTTATTTGAATATTCTAACTCTGGATTCGAACTCACCATAGAAAAATACGTAGAAACACACTTGAATATAGTCCCGTACGAAAAATTTGTTTTTTTTTGTTTTTCGGGTTTCGAAGCACTTTTTTAAAATTATTTAAAAAATTTTAGCCCATCTGATCATTTTTACTTTCAATTTGGATTTAGTTAAAAAAAATTTTTTTAATTGTTTTTCGGGTTTTTGGGCAATTTTTTGACAGTATCTTAAAAATTTTAGTTCCTCTGCTCATTCTGACTTTGGATTCGGATTTAGTGAAAAAATACGTAGAAACCCACTTACATATATATTGTCCCGGACAAAAAATGTATTTTTTTGATTTTTCGGGTTTTTGAGCAATTTTTTGAGATTATTTGAAAAAGTTTTAGCCCATCTGGATATTCTGACTTCTAATTCGGATTCAGGGAAAAAAATACGTGTTTACGTGTTTTGGGGAAAAATTTTTCTTTTTGTGTTTTATATTATTTTCTAATATACAGTAGATTTATCCATTTCCTAGATGTTTCCTAACTTTGGTAAAATATTCCTTTCCAAGTTATATACTATGTTTAATGTTTTAAATATAATTCGTAAATTTAAAAAAAGAAATAAATATGAAATAGTTATGTACTAATTACTAAATAAAAACATTTCTAATATCACATAATGATGATTAATTCCAGAAAATGTTCCGGTTTTAATGAGATAGAAATAAACAGATTTAGCCGAATCTCTAAAAGTGTTACTGTAGAGCTGCAAACTCATGAAGTCAAAGTTTACTGGATTTGATGGGATTGCAGTTGGCAACGAAATCGTGGCTACTTGGGGACTCTGTGACCGTGGGACATTACTGACATTACTGGGCAAGAGTAGTCGAACCATTCAACCCTAATCCGGTGGTTAGAAACTCATCAGTGTCACTAGTACGAAGAACCGAGGATCGATCGATGATGAACGCGTACTTGCTCGACTTGACTCTGAAATACCGATTGCACGGAAATCGCGACTCTGCTCGCCTATGCGTGATTTATTGCTAAGTGAGAAGTGAGTTTCCTGACCAGTTAGCCGGAATTTAGTATCTCACCCACGCAAGAAAATTATTTCTTCTTTCAGTCACTCTCCTTTTTCTCTAAAAAAAAAAAGAAAAAAAAGGAAGTCTACTTCTCGAAAAAAAAATCACGTCGTAACTTTTACCATCGTAATTACAAAGGAGCTCGAAAGTTTTTAATAGCAATCTGAGTCTGATCATAAGCAGAATTCGTTTAGTGAAATTCTACTCACTATAAGGATAATACTTTCAAAAGATAAAGGGGATTATAAGAAAAGTGCATTATACGTGAAAGCATTTTTACTAGACGGAATGAAACGGCAAACGTTGATAACACTTTTTGATTTTATATTCCATAACTCGATAATAAGGCTGTTGACTCTATTTTAGAGTTTGGAGGATTTAACGAGGAAATAATAATTATATGAATATTGATTCATTTTGGGACAATTTTAATGTTTTGTAAATTTCGAGAATAAAATTGACGATAATAAAAGACGTAATACAGTTGTTTCGAGATACTCTTGTAAACTTCACCAATACAGTCGGATCCATTTGTTCCAATAAATGACACTAATAACATTTCAGATAGACTGTTATCTCTCCGAATGTATCGTATTACGAGTGCAGCATTTCCTTGACGGAGTTATTTTGTTAAAAAAAAAGAAAAACTAGACAATATGCCGCCGACCTGTTTGGAGCTCATACTCCTCGTGAAATCCAATTTGATGGTTGGCTGCACTGCGAACTCTGCGAGTCCCGATACCTAGAGTATACTGCTCAACTCGCGATATTCGCGTTTAAGTTCGAACAATGCGGAATTCGCAATGAGTTAACACGACATGAGCTGCGATTCGCTTACCACGACTGAAAAATTTTTCTTCGATTATATTATCAGAGGAATTCACCGTGACCCGCTGTGACATTTTTGTTGGGAGAAAGGATTTCAAATCAACGAAAGTACACCTTGTCTCTGTCAATTTTAGAAAATAACAGACTTTACGACTCTTCAGTTGGTCCTTACTTCGCAAATCTTTCATGACTCGTTCTATGTAATTTTATCTCGATTTTTATACTGGGTCTGGGATGAAACATTGTTATCTATTTCTGAAGTTTATAATACATATAATACATTTTTTAATTTTAAGTGTTTTCAAGTTGTTGATTGAGTTAATTTTTAGAGATTATATATTCCGGATTCGGCATTTCAACATTTCGAATTCGACAAACAGTATTCTAAATCCCCGATTCTGGATCATAAATTCCACATCTGAGATTCCATATACCGAATAACTTTTAAAGGATTTGAAATTCCGAATTCCTTATCTCGGATTTTCCATCACGACTTACACATCAAGGATTTAACATCTAGGACTTCATATCCGGTATTTCGAATTTAAGCGCATTTAACCCGAATTCCATTTCTCGAACTTCATATTTCGAAATGCATCCCGGATTTCATGTCAAAAATGCAATTACTCAAATTCCATTTCCCAGATTTAATATCAAAAATTAAATATCACTAATTCCATATCCCGAAATTTTTGATTCTATATCCTGAATTCCATATCCTGGAATCCACATAACGGATTTTATAGCAAAGAATCAATAATTTGGATTTCATATCAAGGATTTCATATCAAGAATTCAATATCATGAATTCCATATTCCAGAATCGATTCCAGAATTTACATCCAGGATTCCATAAGCTAGATTCGATGTCAAAGATTTAATAACCCGAATTTTATATCCCGGATTCCATATCCTGAATTCCATATCCTGGAATTCACATAAAGGATTTCATGTCAAAGATTCAATAACCCGAATTTTATATCCCGGATTCCATATCAATAATTCAATAACCCGAGTTCCATATCTCGGATATCATATCGAAAATTCAATACCACGAATTCCATATCTTGGAATTCATTCAAAATTTCACGTTCAGGATTCCATATCCCGGTTTCCTGGTCAAAGATTCCATAACCCGAATTCCAAATAACGGATTCCATATCAAAGATTCAATACCCCGAATTCGGTACTTGGTATTCCTTATCCTGGTTTCCGATTTCAAGAATGTAATATCACCAATTCCATATCCTGGATTCCATATCCGGGATTTCATATCCTGAATTCCATATCATGGAATCCACATCACGGATACATTTTAAATATTCAATAATTTAAATTTCATATCGCGGATTTCATATCAAGAATACAATAACCCGAATTCCAAATCTCGAATTCCATATCCTGGTCAAAGATTAATAACCCGAATTCTATGTCCCGGATTCTATATCGAAAATTCAATAAGCCGAATTCCACACCTCGAATTTTATATCCCGGAATCCGTCCTGGATTTTATGTAAAAAATGCAGTTACTCGAATTCCACATCAAAGATTTCATATCAAGGATCCAATGTAACAAATAAAACCCGAATTCCATAACTAGAATTCAAAATCCTTGAACTCATCTCGGATTCTATTTACAAAGCTTAATAATTCCAATTCCATATCCCAAATTTCATAACGAGAATTCAAAATCACGTATTTCATATCCTGCAACTCATCCCGAAATATATTTCATAAGTTTAATAACTCGATTGCAGTATCCCGGATTTCGTAATTAAAATTCAATATCACGAATTCCATATCTTGAAGTTCATTCTATATTCCACGTCTAGGATTTCATATACCGGATTCTATATCAGGAATTCAATAATTTAGATACCATATCCTGGAACTCATGCCGGATTACATTTCATAAGTTCAATAACTCGAATTTCATATCGCGGATTTCATATCAAGGATTCAATATCATAAACTTCATATTCCGGAATCCATTCCAAAATCCACATTTAGGATTCCATAGGCAGTTTCCAGGTCTAGGTTGAATAACCCGAATTCAATATTCCGGAATTCACATCACAGAATCCATGTCAAAGATTCAGTAACCAGTATTCTATATCCTTGATTCCACATCAAGGATTTAATAACCCGAATTCTATAACAGGTATTCTATATCCCGTAATCCCTATTCTGGAATTCATACCGAATTCCATATCAAGAATTCAAAAACCCGAATTCCATATCCCCAATTTCATATCAAGGATTTAATATCAAGAACTTAATATTCCGGATTCTATATCAAGAATACAATAACCCGAATTCCATGTTTCGAATTCCAAACCCTTGACCTCATCCCGGATTCCCAATACAAAGTTCAATAATTCTAATCCCATATCCCGGATTTCATAACCAGAATTCAATATCTCGAATTTTATAACTTGAAATTAATTTAAATTCCACGTCTGGGATTCCATATCCCGGGTTCCAGTTCAAGAATTTTATAACCCAAATTCCATATTTTGGAATTTACATCACGGAATCCATGTTAAAGATTCAATAACCCGTATTCTATATCCCGTATTCCACATTAAGGATTCAATAATCGGTATTCCATATCCCGAAATCCATGTTCCGGAATTCATACCAAATTCCATGTCAAAGTTTCAGTAACTTGCATTCTATATCACAAATTTCGTATCAAGAATTTAATATCACGAATTCATTATCCCGAAATCCATTACGAATCCCACGTTTAGGATTCTATATCCCTGTTTCCTGCTCAAAGATTCATAAGCCGATTTCTATATCACGGATTCTATATAAAAAATTTAATAACCCGAATTCCACATGTCGAATTCTAGATCCCGAAATCCGTCCGAATTTTATATCAAAAATGCAATTACTTCAATTCCCAATCGCAGATTTCATATCAAGGATTTAAAATAACGAATTACATATGGCGGAATCCATTCCGGACTTCATAGCTAAAATTCCATGTGCCGGATTCCACTTCAAAATTCAATAACCCTAAATTTATATCCTGGATTCTACATCAAGAATTTAATAACCCGAATCCCATAACTTGAATTTCAAATCCTTAAAGTGATCTCGGATTCCATTTCAAAAATTCAATAATTCCAATTCCATATCCCGGATTTCAAAAAGAGGATTTAATATCACGAATTCCATATCTTGGAATTGATTCCAAATTCCACGTCTAGGATTCCAGATCCCGGTTTCCAGGCTAAGGATTTAATAATCCGAATTCCATGTTCTGTGATCCACATCATGGAATCAATGTCAAAGATTCAATAACGCGTATTCTGTATTCCGGATTCCATATCCAAGATTCATTAACACAAATTCCATATCCGGTATACCGTATCCCGAATTCTATATTCTAAAATGTGGAATCTGTCATGGGATATCCGAAATGTAAATTTTGGTACGTTGATTTTAAAATTTGGATTGCAGAAAATGGTATTCGATAGATAAAATCGAGGGTATGTAATCCTAGACATGAAATCCTGGATATGGAATTCTGGATATAGGAAATACGGGATGGAGGATTAAAAACTTGATATTTAGAATGTTGAATACAAATTGGGGAATAAGCAAAATGAAATCCGGGATTTGCCATTTTTGACGTAGATTCCAGAGTATAAATTCCTGGATATGAATTTGGACAATGTGGAATCCTAGATGCGGATTTTGGTATATAGAATTCGAGGGATGGAATTTTTGAAGTAGATTTTTAGATATGGAATTTTGCATATGGATCCCTGAATGTTCATTATTGCAAATTGAATTCCAAACATGGTATTCTGGATGTGGAGTTCTTCATGTGGAATCAGGAATATGTAATTCGGAATATCCCCTGTTTTGGAGCTTTGTATGTTCTTAGTTAACATACCGGGTAACCATCCAGGATTGTTTAATTTTAAAAGATTCCTTGTTGAATGATAAAGTTTCAATAAACGATTTAACAAAAAGTGGAGTGTTGTGGGGAATGGCCGAGCCATGCTCATGACATGTACCAAAAGTTTGTTAAATCTATGATCCCAGTCCTCCGTATAGAAATAGGATTTTGCTGTAGGTTTGGCGACAACCAACATTCTGAGCTAAAATAATAAAATTTAGGTTGTCAATAAACCATATAAAAAATATATATATATATATAAAGAAAATAGCGTAGGGCATAGATTTATCCCCAAAATTAGAGTCTGTAGGTAGGATTGAATTTAAAAAATAAAAATTTGAGATTGAATATAAGAAATTGATTAATGAAAATGATTTGTTTTAGATTTAAAAAGGTATAGATTGCTTTGAGTAACTTCTGTTTGTCTGGCTAATCATTATTTTTATTTTGATAGAGTAAGTTAAATATAAATAGATACAATTTAAATGATTTTGTTTATTTTTGAAAGACATTTAAATTTTCTGATTTTAAATAAAGAGAGAATTTCTGATTTCTTAAATTATTAATTTGGAATAAAAATATTTAAATTCATTAATTATTCAAAATTTATTATTTATTTATTCAAAAAGATTTAAAATTAAAAATTTTATAAATTTATTATTTTATTTGTTTAATTTTTAAATGTTTATTGTTCAGGTAGGTTAAGGAATCAATGATGAAGCTTGATAGTAAATTATAAATTATTAATAAAATCAAATCTGAGATTCCTAATAAAATCAAATTATTTGAACGATAAAAGAAATTGTGAGAATTAGAAATATTAAAATCAGAATAAAATTAAAATAAAATTTGGGAAATCAGAATAAAAGAAAACAGGTGGCTAATTTCTCGTTCAATTTCTTATATGATTTATGGATTTGAATGTCCATTCTTTGAACTTATGTCCTTTTCTCTCTAAGATGCCTTGTCTTTCTTCTGTTTAAGTACAGACAACCGATTCCCCGGTTTAGGAAAATAAGAGAGAGAACGATATATGCTTCAACTGGTATATATATCGTTCTCTCTCTTATTTTCCTTAACCGGGGAATCGGCAATCTGTATCTAAACAGAAGAAAGACAAGGCATCTTAGAGAGAAAAGGACATAAGTTCAAAGCCATAAGCCACCTGTTTTCTTTTATTCTGATTTCTCAAATTTTATTTTAATTTTATTCTGATTTTAATATTTCTAATTCTCACAATTTCTTTTATCGTTCACATAATTTGATTTTATTAGGAATCTCAGATTTGATTTTATTAATAATTTATAAATTACTATCAAGCTTCATCATTGATTTCTCAACCTACCTGAACAATAAACATTTAAAAATTAAACAAATAAAATAATAATTTTATAAAATTTTTAATTTTAAATCTTTTTGAATAAATAAATAATAAATTTTGAATAATTAATGAATTTAAATATTTTTATTCCAAATTAATAATTTAAGAAATCAGAAATTCTCTCTTTATTTAAAATTAGAAAATTTAAATGTCTTTCAAAAATAAACAAAATCATTTAAATTGTATCTATTTATATTTAACTTACTTTATCAAAATAAAAATAATGATTAGCCAGACAAACAGAAGTTACTCAAAGCAATCTATACCTTTTCCAATCTTCGGATAATATCAGAAGAGGAAGAGACCCCCCTTGTAAAATCGCCTGTTTATATACTCTTGACCCCGGAAATGCTAAAAGTCAAATAACTCCCGCGTCTTAGATATTTTTGGCGCAAACTGTTTCTATTACTTTAATTTGCTCTTATTTATTTTGGACAATCCCTTTTACCAATAATTATTCTTCCCTCCAAAATGAAACCGGAAAGTAAACAATTTTAAAAGCTTCTAGAACTTTCTAGAACATTCTGCAACGAATTTTTACTCATTTATTTAATTTCTCAAATAATAATTAACTTATTAAATTTCTGCTTTTAGATTATTTGCTTTATTTTATTTCCCATCATTTGACTATATTTTTATTAAAATTCAAACAATATTTTTTTGTCTTAATTAACAATTTTTTAATAAACAAATTAATATTTGTTGTTTATTGTTAAATTTTCACAATTCTTATTTAACTAGTTATTTTTTTGGATTTTATTATTTTTATTTTATTAAAAACAACTTATTTTCTAATTTATTATTAATTTTCTAATAATTTAGACGAAACTCTTATTATTTAGACTTAAACTAACTTAAATTATTCTTATAATTCTTTCTATTTAACAATTTTACTATAATTTCACGTTTTCCTTTCTATAACTTTATTATTTATTTTATTTAAATTATTAATTTTTCATCATTTACTCATTTTTCTCTTAATTCTTCTTTACAATCGACCCATTCAATCTCCCGTGGCTCCGCGATCAAAAGCAACGACCACAAACCCACACGTCGAGAGATCGATCCCCATCACATGTCACATTTTTTTATTTCTATATTTATATTTTACTATTTAATTATTATCAAATTCTTTATTTTTATTCATTTTATTCATTAATTTATATCTATTTCTACGGTAATATTACTTGAAATGGTCTTGACCATTGAATACCATTTCAGAATCTTGGATGTGGAATCCGGGATGTAGAATTCCGGATGTGAAATCTTCGATGTTTATTTCTGCAAATGGAATTCGAAAGGTGCAATTCTGGATGTGGAGTCTAGGATGTGGAATCCGGGAGATAGAATTCTGGATACGGAATCTTGAATTTGGAATCCGGGATGTAAACTCTTGGTATGGAATGACGGTCATGGAATCCCAGATGTAAATTCCGGCATATGGAATTCTAGATGTAGAACACAGAATATGAATTTCTGAACGTGAAATCCACTATTTAAAATCCGGATTAAGGAATTCAAAATATGTAATCCGGGTCAAAAAATCCTAGATGTGGAACCCGGGATATAAAATCCAACGTTTGAAATCCAGTATGGGTAGTCCGGAAAATAAAATATAAAAAGCACATTCGAACTTCTAAAAAAAACCAAAAAATAATATAACAATAAAATACCAATTCTCTAAATATTATCAAAACTACAAAATAATCTTCTTTTCCAATCAATACCTAGAAGTAAAGTTTCCCACTGCTATTATCGAAATCCAAGTAATGTTTGTAGAAAGAAAGAAAGACACATTGGATCTTTTTCAAGTTTCATTCTTGACTGGATGTTCAATAGAATTCGTAGTTTTCACCAAAGTTGAGTCCTGGAATCGGTTTCTTGTCCGGTTTACGATACCGGAAGAATGATCGCACAAAGTAGCGCGAGAAGAGCAGACGAAAAGAATCGAGACTAAAGCGAACGATAGCTATGTGGGCGGAAGTGGCTACGGCATGAAAGGCTCAGGATTCTGGGCGACCACCTGCTCCCAGAGTTTCAAACTATCTCGAGAAGGTCGCGGCATCAGGGGTCAGGAAACCACCAGCCAATTTCTTTGAGTGCCGACTGGGAGTAGACGTCGTCCCCAGCGTCCATTGTGCCTCTATTGTGATCCGATATCAGCGTTATTTTTGCCTGGATTGCAGAACGAGAACTCCGCCTTCACGAGATCCGTACATCGACACTTCCACGACCCCTCGATCCAGTCAAAGGCCGAATTAAATCTCGCCGTCGAGAGATTTTCTTGTACCGACCCTGAGAAAAAGTGGATATAAAGAAAGCCACTGGAAATTGTCACGTAAATCAACTTTGATTTCTTTCCTAGATTTACTGGCTACTCTTTCATCGCTCTCGACAAAAACAGCCGGGAATGATGAAAAGCTGAAAAATACAAAAACTGTTTGGATTCCTCTGCAGGAAACGTTTGCTTTTCACTACTGTTATTATTTTAAACAGAGCATAGAAATGGTAGTTTAAATGCTTAAAAAAATTATTAAAAAATAGAAAAAGTAATTATTATAAATTAAATTTGTTTACACTAGGGGAGCGATGGGAAACGTTTTCAGAAATTAAATTGATGAGATACCAGTAAATTTTAACTCGATTGCGACATGAAAGCATTTCAATTTGAAGATTAGGAGCTTCTAATTAGCATATTTCAATTAGGAGACGTTGAAATCTAGAGGCACTTAAATCGAAAAAAATAATTCTAATTCCTATAATGTAACTGTATGTGGATTTGAATAATTTTGTCTAAATGGCAAGATTTAGTGTGATATTTCTAAAAGTTTAGACAACAATGGAACTAACTAAGTCTATCTTTAATCAATGAAGCTGTGGTGTTCTGAAAACCTCGACAAAAGAATAATTAGCCAAGTAATTGGCTTTTAATGGTCGCCGCCGTTTATCTCTCGAATAATATTTTTCTTGCCGCCTCAGAGCGACGAGTGCAGACAAATTTTATTTTCACTTCCTCCAACTTCTCGTAGCTTCTGTCTTCTTCGGAGATTCAATCTCATTATTTCCTCTTCTTAATTATTCCTTTTTTTCAAATGCTATTAGCAACTTCCCGCGAGAAAATCCTGTTGTCTGCCTACCATCTTTCATTTATTACGACCTGTAATGCCTCCATGGATTTATACATTTTAACGCAAATAAAAATTTATCTAAAATTTGTTACCCAATCCAAGCTATTTTTATTTAAACTAAATTCCTGACCTGACCCGGACTACCTTTTTTGTAAATCTCGTTCGTTGAGAAAAACCTGAAACTTTGAAAATAAAATCTACTGTTTAATTTACTGTTTAGGATAACAAATGCTTAATTTTTCAACACGAATTCCATATTTCGCAACCAAGATTCCACATTTCTAATCCGGGAGGAGGAATTCTGGAGACCGACTTCGAAAGAGGAATTCTGGATAAGCAAAACCAGGAGAGTAAATTCTAAAATTAACTCGGGAAAAGGAATTCTGGAAGAGGGAATTTAGAATATGGAATTTGAAAAGGGAATCCGGGAAAGGGAAGTCTGGAGAAACGAGTTGAAGAAAGAGAATGGGGGTTACGGACTTACTGAGAGAAAATCCGGGTAAGAAAATTCTTGACAAGGGAATTCGGAAAAGCGATCTGGGTAACAGGAACCGAATTAGGAAATCCGGGTAAGGAAATGCATTAAAAGAAGTTTAGGAAATGGTATTTTTAAAAAAAATTCGGGACAGGGATATCGATAATGGAATCTAAAAAGAAATCCGACTTAAGGAACTGAAAGAAAGAATTCAGGAAAATGGAGTTAAAGACAGAGAATGAAAGACAACGAAATCCAAAGAAGGAATCTGGGTAAGGAAATTCTGGAGTGGAAATACGGGTAAATGAATTCTTGAAAAGGCAATTCAGAAGAGTGATCCAGGTAATAAAATCTGAAAAAAGAAATCCGGGGAAGGGAATTAGGGAAGAGGAATTCGGGAAAGGGAATTCAGAAAATGGAATACGAAAAAGGAAACTGGGTAATGCAATTCTAGAGAAAAAAGTTGAAGAGAGAGAGAGAATAAGGGTAAAGGAATTACTGAGAGGGAAACCGGGTAAAAAAATTCTTGAAAACGGAATTCAAGAGAAAGATATCGGTAATTGAAGCGGAGTTAAGAAATTCGGGTAAGAAAATTCGGTAAAGGGAGTTTGGGAAATGAAATACTCTAAGGGAAGCCGGGACAGGGAACTCTGAAAAAGGCAGTAAAAGAAAGATTATGAGGGTAATATATTTTCGTGGAGGAAATCCGGGTAAAGGGAATTTTGGAAAAGGCAATTCAGGTAAGTTATCTTTATAATGGAATTTAAAAAATGCAGGTGAGGGATTTCGAAAAAAAGGATACGCGAAGTACATCTGCGAACGGGAATTCTGAGAATGGTAATTGAAATGAGAGAATCCTAAGTAAAATAATTTCGACGGGGCAATTCGGATATGGAAATTCGGGTAAGGGAATACGGTAGAGAGAATCCGGAATAGGGAATCCAGTAGAGGGAATTTGAGATAGGTAATCTGAAGAGTGATTTTGGGAGTGGAAATCCTTAAAAAGAAATCCGGGTTAGGGAATCCTGAAGAGGGAATCCGGGAGAGAAAGTTGAACAACGTGATGATGGTAAAGGAATTCCGGTGCAGAATTTTGAGAGCGTGTTGAAGAAAGTCAATAAATATAAAGAAATTTATGTGTGGAAATTTGGTTAATTGAATTCTTGAAAAGGCAATTCAGAAGAGTGATCTCGGTAATGAAATCCAAATAAAGAAATCCAGGTAAGGGAATTCGATGAATGGAATAAGCGAACAGAATCAGGGAAAGGGGATTCTGAAAAAGGTAATTAATGAGAGAGAATCTGCGTAAAATAATTTTGCAGAGGGAATCCATATATGGGAATTTGGGTAGGCGAATCCAAAAGAAGGAATTCGAGAAAAATAATCCTAAGAGGGAATCCGGGAGAAGATATCCAGGAGAGGGAATTCGAAATAGGGAATCCACGAAAGAAAATTCGAGACAGGCAATCTGGAGAGGAAATTCGGGAGAAGGAATCCGGGAGAGGGAATCTGGGAGAGGGAATATGGGATAGGGAACCTGGGAGAGGGAATCCGGGAGAGGAAATCCGGGAAAAGGAATCCGGTAGATAAAGTTGAAGAAAGTGAATTCTTGAAAAGCCAATTCAAGAAAGTGGTTTCGGTAATGGAATTTTAATAATGAAATCCGGGAACCCGGATATGAGAATTCGGTTAAGGAAATCCGGGAGAGGGAATTCAGTATCGGGAATCGGAGAGAGGGAACCCAGGAAATAGAATCTGGAAAAGAAATCCGAAAGATGGATTCAGTAAAAGCGTATCTGGATAAAGAAAACCAAGAAAGTAAATTCTGAAAAGATATTCCCGGAAAGGGAATTCTTGAAAAAGGTTGTCCGGGAGAGATGTTGTGGTAATGGAATCTAAATAAAGAAATCTGTGTAAAGGAATTCAGGAAGAGGAATTCGGAAGATGGAATCTTGGAAAGGGAATCTGTCTGAATAAATCCGGAAGAATAAATCCGGGAAAGGGGATCCAAAAATGCAAATCCTGGAGAGGAAATCAGGTATAGAGTCTGCAAATTAGTGAATTTTGTGTATATTTCTCTGCTACCTTTATTTTGATTGTCAACCCCGTAAGAATGCATATGCTTTGAAATGCCCGAGAATAGACTTTGTTTGCCTTATGAAACAAACTGGCCTAATGAATAAGCAATGGCTGTTTGAAAAAGCGGATAATAGTTACGCAGTTGCTTACTCACAATTCCCAGAGGTACTTTGTGGTCGTGTTTCTTTTTTGCTCTCTCACTTTCACCAATAAAAGCAGAGTTCACACTAAGAGCAAGGGAACAGCGTGGTCACAAAGCGTGGCGTACGACTAGTCCTCGTACCTCGTCAAAAGCAGGACCGTTGATTAATGGAAAGACTAAAGTTGTCACCAAACGAGCAGCACTCTTCTTTCTTCTTCGTCCTTTCTCAATTCACTTATTTTCCTTCCTCTCTCTTTCCCTCACTTATTCAACTTTTCTCTCATTCGCCGCTAAAGCTCAAGTCCAATCTGGTCTGACTTTTATAGACCGCGATAATCTCCTCCTGTAAAGAGGAAACCTGCACATTTCAGGTTGCAAGCAGCATATGGCTGAAGGGTGAGGGAAACAGGGTATCTGAAAGTTACCACATTGAATGCGAACGTGCAAAATCGTTCCCAAGGCGTAAAACTTGCTCGGTTATCTCGTGAAGATATCGGCAGGGTAGTTTCGCGACGTGCTTTCCAACGTTCTCTAAGGGCAAGTGAGAAGTACGAAAACCTTCGGCAGATCTGACTCTCCAAGTATGTGTATTCTGTAGAATTGTATGTATTAAGAAAAAGCCAAGAACTCGAGGCGAAATTCGACAAAAACTTCTCGGTGCAATTTTCACCGTACTTTGTTTCACTTTCCGCAGAGGGTGAACGCAAGGAAGTTGCGTGACCAGAGCCACCCTCCACTCACCCCATCGCGGTTCAATCAATTCGACGTCAAACTTACCCTGGCATCTTCTCACCATCGTTTCTCTTTTCCACCTCTAGCAATCCTGCTACTTGTCCCTACTAAATCCCCTCCAGCAAGTCACGCCATGACATACCGATTTCCCGGTAAATTTATTTTCAATACCTCAGCAGGAAACGTCAGAGTGATCGGAGCCGGAAAAGGGATGTTTTGGTTGGCTTCAATAGGAAAAATAGGAGGGCAAAAAAGCGCTAAGAATGGAGACAGATTCGTTTGTTGTCGAACCTGACACGATTCAGTGTCGACTTATGTGGTTCTTACATTTTTCAATCTCCACCGAGTGCACTTTAAGAATTTAAAAGTAAATATTCGGGTTGCTCGTGTAACGATATAGAGATAGCTCTCGGGTGAAAATCATAAAGGTAAATATTCCAATTCACATGGAGGAAAATACTTTACTTCTCGAAGGCAATAAGCAAGGAGTTAACATTCATGAAAAGTTTCGGATATTTTACGGAAGAGGGACGTAAAGAGGAATTATCAACAAAGGCGCCAGGCAGTTAAAGCTCATTTTTCAGCTAGTGGTTTAATTCTATTCAACTTCTTATGAAAACGTTTCTAAAAAAAAACCTAATCTTTATATATATTCCTTTCCGGAATATATTATTCAACAAAAACAAATGTTCGCTACTTAAAAACACATTCTTTATCTAATATTATTAGAAGTGATTTACTAGGGTGAAAATAGTCTTCCCCTATTTTAATATTAAACTACAAATTATTTAATACTAAACTGTGACTTGCAGAAATAGTGCCTATATTGAGAAAGCTTTGTCCAAGCAGAAAAATATCCGCTTGTTTAGAAATATCAAAGATTAAGTTATTTTTTAAATCTCACAGTCAAAGGTTTTTCAAAAGCGGACATTTTTCTTCTTCGACAAAGTTTTCCTAAAATTTGAATTTTTCAATTGTGACGCTCTTTTTGATGAATATATTTTTAAGTATTTTATATCACCATTTTAAAAACCTTAATATTTTAAATTTGAAATTTACAATTGTGACACTCTTTTTGATGAATATATTTTTAAGTATTTTATAACACTATTTTAATAACAATAATATTTTAACACCATAACTTTTCGGATATGTTTTCTTTATAAGTAATTTTTTTATCAAAGCAATTACGAATGCCAAATAAGTAATGAGAAATGTCGTCAGACTTAGCTCATTACTTGAAACGGTACTTATGTGATGGATAAGATGGACCTTCAATTAAAATTCGTAAAAGGAGAATCTAGAGAATTGATAAAATGGTTGGCAATCGAGTGGTTCGAAACGTTTTTAATGAGATCCTTGATGAGACAACGATTGTGAAGAAAGAAAGAAAAAGTAGAGATAGGATATTGCGAGGTCAGAGAATAAGAAGAGACTTTGACTTTAGAGTAGGACCGTCCAGTGAATGGAAAAACCTAGAGTATAATACTTTTGCGGCTTTTGACCAAGTTTCTTCACGACCCACACTTCTTCCTTCGTCCTCCCAATGGTCCAAAATCCCACTCCACAATCTTTTCGTTGGTCATGAATAGCAACGAGTGGAGAAACAAGAAAATTTTAACTAAAGAAATTATTCTGATATTTGCATAAACCTGACTATTATTATACATATTGATTTTTGTACCATCACTTTGTTGGCTAATTTAAATTTAAAATTTAAATATTATCTATTCAATTGATGGGATTTTGTAAATTGAAAAAATATTTTCAATTTCAATGTAATCTTTAGAGAATTTCCAATATTTTATTATTTCGATCCGCAGCTTTTCTTCAATGCAGTGTGACAACATGTAGTCACGTTAATTTTGAAAGGCTGTCAACTGGAATAAACATCTCTGCTATCGGATGGAAACTGAATTAAAAGTAAATCTCACAATGTTTTCGTTTTATTATTAAATTCGCTTGTAGCAATTTTATCGTTTTTTTATTTGTTTTGACGATTTTTTTCTCATCGAGAGGGAATGAAATTTAGTCGTACGTAATCGCTATATCCATCGAAATTTTTCAGTTACGCAACAGAGAACTCGTTTTCGTTAAGCGTCAACAAACATTTGCTTGTGCAGCACTAGAAAGTTCAAATTATTGACCCTTTCTTTTTTTACTGAAGTCATGGAAATTTAAGTCTATTCCAACTACTGGAAAACCAGCAAATGAACAGCCTACGCTTTCCAAAAGTTCAGTGATTTAAATCAAGTTGATTTAGCACTTGGACACCTTGCTCCAATTTTATTTTCCATACATATTTTTTCTATTTTTTTTTTTTGTCAAAAGCGTTGAAAATCCAGTTCACCTCTCTATACCAATTGTTTGTTTTATTTATTCTAGCTTTTTCGCGATGAAAAATAAACTTGTTATATTTCTTTCAATATTGACAAAGCTGGAATAAAAGTTACACAGCTTCTCAAATACTCAAGACGGAAAATAACCGGTTCTGTGTTAGATTTCTCATTTTTCGAAAAATCTAATTAAGCACAAATTTTAAGTTTTATTTATTTTCGGGATACCAGTTAAAGCATATATCGTTCTGTCTCTTTTAAATTTCCTTAACCGAGGAATCGATAATCTCTACTTAAAGAGAAAAAAAGATAATGCATACCTATTTTCTTTTATTTTCTGATTTTTCAATTTTTATTCTATTTTAATTTTAAAATTACTACTTATTACATCTATTGTTCAAATAATTAAATTTTATTAGGAATCTCAGATCTAAATTTATTGATAAAATTATTAATTAATATCAGGTTTCATCATAGATTCATCAAACCACCTAAACAAAATAAATTGGGGTGTTTATCTTAAATAAAAAATTTCATATAGGTTTCTCAAAAATTATTTTCCCGTTATCGAGAAAGTCAACGATTTAATAATAGTTATCGTCTGTTTTTGAGAGCGTGCGATGTATCGTATTAAAATGAAATTTGCCAAAAAAATGATGGGAGCAATTTTTTCTAAATTAATCAGATAAGGTTGCCTGTTGAGAGAGAGTGTCTTTAACAGGTCATGATCAATTTGGTGTTAAAATAACGAAGAATCAATAAGCCATCAGTGTTGGCAGCGACAGGTATCAGTTTCAAATCGGGTGTTGCAGGTGACGAAATGAAAAAATTTCAATAAATTAAAGTAGCAAAGGCGTGAAAATCGACCTCAATTCACGAGAAGCGTCGATGCCGATGATTCGCAGGACTCAACTAATTCACCATACCACGAACGAGGCCAAAGGTGGGGTGGTGGTTGGTAGCGTGTTGGCTAATTGATGCTGGTTTATTAGCTGCCTCTTTCGGCAGCAGGCGCGAACTGCCGCAGTATTACTTGACGCCTGCCTACCGCGGCTTCCGACGCCTCGATGCATAATTAATTTGAAATTGAACCGCATCGCACGTGCTACGAGAAAACAAAGAAAGTTGAAGAAAACCCGAACTGATTTAAAATTTCGCTAAATCTTGTTTAATGTGAGGCGAAATTTCTTGATGAACTTAAATTTTGAGGGAAAGTAAAATAGATTATTGTTTATGAAAAAATTTGTTTGACATTTTTAGTTTTGTTGAGGAGAAAAAAATGTTCTTCTGTATTTTTCTTTTCTTCTTCTGTCTCCTTTTCTGGTTCTCTTAGGGGCAAAGACGTTCGGATTGGTTAATGTGCGCTCAGCGCGAAAAGTCTGCGCCAATCAGAATTGAGGCTACCGCTAAGTGGCGCTCGCCCCTCCCAGTAGACGCGCTATAAAATCAGGGTCGTTCGCCGACTAAAGGCACTTCTTAACGAACCGCGCTATGGTCAAGAACTCACTGCTGGGTTTTTTTTTTTAAATATGACCTTTTTACCCACGAAATGATTAACAAACAGTATTTTGAAATACTAATCACGAGTCAAAAATTTTCAATGAATATAAGTCATAAATATGCTGTTAAATTATTGTAATAATGGTCTGCTTTATTATTAGTTCCTGATTCGGATAAAACTTCTCGGGGCTGTAATGTTGACATTCAAAAAGAAGTTACTCGATGTGATAAATGTAATACACCGTTTCATCCTAGCTGCTTTAAATCTAAGAAAAAGTGCTGTGCCGGTTCAAGGTCATCATCACCGAGTGTAGCCGGGAGAGCGGTCACTGAGGAAGATTTAAGTAAATTGCTGGCTTATCAATTAAAGCAACTTGTAGAGCATATTTCTTTCAAATTAGATCCTCTGCGCGAATTTTTGGAAAAAATTTCTGAACGAATCACCTGAATAGAAAATTCTATTTTTGGTGCTTTAGTTCGAGTGAACTCATTGGAGACTGAAGTAGTTGTTATAAAAAAGACATGGAAACTGTAAACGACAGAATCGCGAAATTATCTGTTCTCACTTTTTCTAATTGCTTAAAAGAAATTGAAGATCGTAATAGTTGCAAATCTAATATTATTTTGTTTAATGTTCCTGAGGATGACAACGAATCTTCTCATGATTTAAAACTTGTTGTAAATAGCTTGAAGGTTTTATCGCCTGATAAAATTCCTGACACTCAGTCAGTTAAACGTCTTGGGCCTAGAACACAGATGTCACCTGGACCACGTCCATTGCGTGTTTCTTTGATGAATGAGTACTGACTTTAAAAATCTTAAATCTAAAAAAACAGTTCTTACACAAATTTTTCTTTAAAAATCTTTCTCTTTCATGAGACAGAACTCCGTTACAAATACAAAAATATAGAAATGCTAGAAAAGAAATGAAAGATTGTATTTTGAAAGGAGAGATCGGGCTTCATATTATCTACATAAAAGGATCACCTCAAATCATTAAGAGAGACCGGAACTACCTCGTACCACCAGAACCTTAAATTACATAGATCCAACGATCATTTATATTGCATTGAACTATGGTTAAATGACGTAACACTAAATCACATCTACCTCTTATCAAATTCTCAAGAACAATCACAATACAATTTATCTTCTGCTTCGAACATTATTGTCCACATTAAATAACATTGCTGACCTTGAGCTGATTTTACGATAGGGTTTTTAAGATATTAAAAGAAAAATTTTACTATTTTTCTCAATACTTTGCACTGTTTTAATGGACAACGTGAAAATAAATAAAACAAAATGTACATCACTTAATAATTTCCGATGCACTAAAAATTAAATTTCACTCAAAATTAAAGCAAAACTAATTTAATGTTTAAGAATAATACTTCTTGAAATACTATGAAACTTATAGTCTAAAATTAATCTTAAAATTATGTATAAATTTTTTCTGTCAAATAAGTAGCAGCAACAGTTAAGTACTGCGAAAATTCAAATAAAACGCCAAGATAAAAAACAAATTTTTTGCTGACAAAAAAAGGAAATAACATAAATAAATGATAGTAAACTATAATTTTTTTACTTAAAGTTTTAAAACGATCACTAAAAGAAATAATTTTTAAATGATTGATACAAACTAAAAGTTGAAAATTTTTTTGTCACAGAAATAGTGAGGTTATGTTGACACATTTCTAAATGCCCAACACTGCTGTCTTCAAAAGGTACTATTTTTTCTTAAAATTTTATCAGTTACACTTTTTAATGTCGCAGCGTCAAAAATATTATTCAAAAACATCAATTTTATTTTTACATAAACTTTTTATTCCATATCCGATGTTTTAGAAAAAAAATGTCTACACCTTGATTAGCCTCTTCCACCCAACCATCTTGAATTTACCTTCCGCGAATTTCAATTATATTCTTTAGTTTATTTAATTACTTTTTAAATTTTAATTCTTTTCTCTCCGTCAATAAAACAATTCTATTATTTATTATTAAATTTTATATTATTTATCGCAAAAAATAAACTTGTTTAATTTACCATTATTATTTTCATTTTCCAATTAATTTTTAATCATTTTCATTATTTCTGATTAATATTCTGAACTTGAAAATATATATCTTAATTTTCTATTATTTTGTTTAATATTCATTTCGTTTTATCATTTTGCAATTATTATTAATTTTCTAAATTTTCAATTATTACCTCAAATTTAGATTATTATTGTCATCAATTATCATTTTTTTAACCGATTTTTTAATTATTTTCTTTTGCTTAAGTATAAATTGTGATATAATTTTTCTATTATTTTATTCCAACTTGTAATTATTTTGATTCTTTTAGCATAATTTTTAAAAATTAAAATTATTTATCTTAATTTTTAATTATTTTCATCATAATTCAAATATTTAAAAAATTTCCAAATTACTTAATATGGAAATCGTATTTTAATTCTTTTTTTTAATTTCAAATTATTTTCAACATTTTTCAATTACTCCTCTTAATTTTTAAGTTTTATTCTCATTTTGTAAAATTATTTTCTAAAGTTTTTAAGTAATTTTCTAAAATTTCAATTAATTTTCTAAGATTTTTAATTATTTTCATTTTTTTTATAATTTCCAAAAAATTTTATTAAGTATCTTCTTTAATTATTTTTTGCTTTCTTCAATTTTTTTTCTTTAAATTTCAATTAATGTCATTTTTTCAATTAATTTCTCAGATTTTCAAGTATTTACTCAATTTTCAATCTTTTTTTATTTACAAAAAGACGTGCAATATTTTCAATTATTTATGTCAAAGTTAATTTATTTATTATTCTGATCGTAGTTTATTTTCTTTTTCAATTCTTTTCTTCAATTATTAATTTTTTTTAATTTTTTCATAATTTCCTAAATTTGAAACAATTTATCTGATATTTAAGTTATTAAAGTAAATTTTAAATTATTTATATAATTGTTTTTATCATTTTCTTAAGTTTTTAATTACTTACGTTCTCTTTCATAATTTGCAAAAAGTTTTTAATTATTTATCTGAAAGAATTTATTATTTTATTCAATTTTTAATTATATCTTATATCTATGATTTTCTTATACCTATATTATGTATATTCTGCACTTTTTGCAATTATTTCTCTTAAATTAAAAAGCATTCTCTTTAATTTTAAATTAAGTTTACCTTTTTTCATTTCTTTTTTCTAAGTTTTAATTATTTTCGTAATTTTTTCAATGAACTTCTAAAAGTTTTAGTAATTTCTGAAATTTTCTTTAACATTTCTTTACTTAAAATATATTATGTAAGTTTTAAAATTTTTTTTTTAAATTTGAATTATTCTTTTCAGTTTTAAATTATTTATACTATTTTTTCAATATTTTCCTAAATTTTTTAATCATTTTCATTAATTCTGAATTAATTTCCTAAATGTTTTATTATTTATCTCAACTCCAATAATTTATTTTCAATATTTTTCTCCAATTTTTCTTTATTCTAATTTTTTTCAATTTATTTTTAAGATTCCCAAATAGGTATTTTTCTCTAATTTAAATTTTTGCTTTAATTTTAAAACATATCTATGATTCCTTAAATTACTTTTGCTAGTTTTTAATTATTTTAATTATTATTTTTTTAAATCAGTTTGGAAAATTTGCAATTTTTTTCCATTTTTAAATTTAGTAAGACCACTGTGGGTAATTCACTTTAACCAACTCCCGCTAATTAAGATATGGATCGCCTTACAAACATTAATTTCAATATTTCTTTTGTTATTAAGAAATTTTCGATAATATTGAAAATTCGAAATATTATCCCGATGATGAGGTTTCTTACCTGACATTTTCCCTATTTTGCGGTATTAATTTTTTTAACATCATTCACTAGTTGCTATAAGTTAATTAATTTCTTAAACACTAAAAGATATTAGAACAATGTGACGCTCTTTTTGATGAATATCTTTTCAAGGATCGTTTTTGAACACGTAACCGCTTATCAGTAGTTAGTATTTTTCCATAACCAAACCATTGTAAATAATGTGAAGCACATTTTGATTTACAATTTTTTAAGGATTTTTTCTAAACGCGTAACCACCTACCAATAGTTAGTGTTTTCCCAAAATCAAAAGCCTTCTAAATAATGTGACGCTCTTTTTGATTAGTAAATTTCAGACCCTGTTTCCCTTCTTGGATAAGAAAAAAAGGACTTAATAAAGACCAATTTTAAGATTCCTTTCTGTAACAAGAAAATAAACCGGCTAGTAGAATAATTGACGGCAGAGATGTAATAAAATAAAAATTCTATATTACACAACATTCTTATATTTCAAAAAGGAATAATTTTTGTCGATTCGATAAAAAGAGATAGATTTTCTTTCTCAAATTCCAGAGTGACAAAGACAGTCCGTACTAGAAATAATGGAGCAAGGTGCGGCGCAGTTATAGAAAGTTTTAACGCGCCCGGTGTGATCTTGCAAATAGTCGTCGTAAATCAATAGCAAAAGGTGTCGCGTGGGATAGAGCGTAACGAGAAATTGAAGGTGCTCCTTCGTAAATGGATGTTCGCGATTGCGAGAAAAATCGTATATAAATGGCAAAGAGAGACGAAAAATGAAGTTTTATCTGTCGACTGGCGCGGGACTAAGAAAAAAGGAGAAAATATTGGGCGAGCAAATTCGTCCTCTATGAAATCGGGAGCACGTTTGTGTTTGTGCGAGACTGATGGAAGGTCAGAAAGGATAGAGAGGTGGAAAGCGAAGAAAGGCGCTCGAAGATGTGAAATTAAAGCTCGATTATCGCCCCAAAAGGTGCAGTATAGGAAGCGCGGTGACGACGTACATTTTTAATGTTCCTAACCGACCTTAAAATTCGCAATGCCGTCCAACTTTCGTGTTCCATTTATCTTTCGAGTCGAACGCGTACGACGTAATGAGTCGTTCCAAGTTACGAGGTAACTTTGCGAAAAACTCCGTTCAACTGAAAGTCAGGAATCTCGCGGTCACGTGCTATCGGGATTTTCTTCTGCCTCACACTCCGCCCTGTCCTCAGTCCGATTGAAAGTCGTCGAAATTTTTTCCAAGAAAAAGAAAGAGAAATAATTATCCCTCTTTGATAAATTGCCGATCTACGTGTACAGACTCGTTAATGAGGATTTAAATGGGAAGAAGATGACTTAGCTTCACTCCTCTTTGTACTTTAAAACACATTTTTCTCTCTTTGTAATTCGAAACACCTTTTTAAATGTAAAGTAGTTTTAGATTCTTCTGTGGACGTGGCCTCAAATGTTTATTTTATTTTTAACATGCAGATTAGTATAAATATATTAATTAAAACCGAATTTTTTTTACTTTTCTGCTTATTGATAGCACTGTTACCTCAGGTTTAGTTTAACGGGGTTAGGATTAAAGGTTAAAATTAAATAAAAAGAAGGTAATGAAAAATATTATTATTATTATTACTCACCTGTTATAAAATGTAAGGAGGAATCAAAATAACAACAACAAACTATCTATAAATATCGAAGATATTGTTGACCAATAAGAAAGCCACAAAGGTTCTTACACGTCTGAAGTTTGTCGAAAGATCTTTCTTTTATAATTTCAAGGTCAAACCTAATTCTTAAGCGGCTTATTTGATCTTGACGCTCACCTGCAAAGTGGTTTGCTCCCGAGACATATTCTACTTATATACTCCCTCGGAGGGTCCAAGTTCCACTAGAGTGGGGAGAGCGCTCTCATTGGCTCGACAAGCCAACGCCAAAACCGCACCAATCTCGCGTCAAAACGAGTCCGAAAGCATTGACTTCTCTCAAACCAGTCATATTTAAACGCACATCAAATCATAAATCCCGCACGGATTAAAATTCAAATCAAGTTTTATTGGAGTTTGAAGATCCTCTGGAACTGTTTATATGTTAAGGTATCAGATATTGGCTAAAATGCATCGTTTTATCTTTCTGGCTTTTCCCAAAGGTTGGAGAAAATGAGCAAAGAAAACTTATGGGAAATGTACGTGCGTGTACAAAATAAGACACGTGTGTTTATCACGAAGGAAAAGATTGGATACTGCTGGTACAGCAATTCGATCTCGATAATCAGGGATTACTTTGCAGAGAATGCGCTAGGGGAGAAAAATCTACCACATCCTTTGCACACGCAAACGTAAAAACCCACCCGTCCAGCAGTATGACGGATCAGACTCGGAAAATAACCTTTTTGCTATCGAATCCTTTTCACATCCGTTCTATATCTCTCACTCGAAAGCCATTTCAACGATATGAAACTTAGATTAAAGCAATTATAAGACAGATGAGCGCACGGCGATAAAAGTCCTTATTAAATT
The DNA here is from genome assembly GCA_037103525.1 of Ganaspis brasiliensis. Lineage (NCBI taxonomy): Eukaryota > Metazoa > Arthropoda > Insecta > Hymenoptera > Figitidae > Ganaspis > Ganaspis brasiliensis. Next base: position 959,015 of record JAZKLR010000372.1, on the reverse strand, counting down.
TAATATCCTGCATGATATAGCGCTTTTTAAACGCTTTCCATATTTTGTTAAATGTTTTTGTAAACACCCTTTCGCAGAAAGATCGTCAACTTTTGCTCGTTACGACAATGGAGTTTTTATCTTGAAAATATAGGGAAACAAATATAGGTGTTCATTTCAGAAAGTTTTCAATACAGATCATTCTGCTATATAGATATTCTATCTCCTAATTCGTTTGGATGCAATTCAATGAAAAGTTGTGAAATTTTCACAGTACGCTTCAAAAGTTAGTTTGAAAAAGGTTTTATGCAATCAAAACTTTTAATAAATTCCATGAAAAGTTTTACAATATTCAATCAAGGTTTATATAATATTCCTGTTCCATGAAATGGATAGAAGAGAACCTATTTTATCCGGACAATGGAAATTTACGAATTTTTTTGCAGTCGTGTGTAGTATTTCGATAATTCTGAAATTAGTGTGCGGTATATTTATATGCTACCTGTGATTGGATTATTAAAAAAAGTGTAACTACTTGCCATTGTTTATACTGCCAAAAGATTTTTAAATACTAAGATGCTCTTTTTGATGACTAATTTAAAAAAAAATTCGAACGCCAATTAATTTTTTGCTTTTAATTATGTTGACATTATAACATCAAAAGACTCATTCATATTGTGACGCTCTTTTTAATTTATAAATTTTAAGGCCTTTTGTAAAACACATAAATATTTGCTGTAAGTTATATTATTATCTTTTTTTTTAATGTCAAAGTTTGTCAATATTGTGACGCGTTTTTTAATTACCGTAAAATGGGGTTGTAAGAGACAGAAATGATCTTTAATAGACAAATAGAAATATTAAATTGTCCATGGGATTATTAAAGTTTGAAATTTGTAATAGGCTATATCTTTTAGTGAAATCAATAGCCTTAAATAATAAAGGTTTGGTCCTTTGCAATAAAATAATAAAAGTTTATTGTTTCTTCGAGAACAATTATATTTGGGAATTTCAGGTATGACGATAATTGCAAATTTGAGTTTATGAAGAAGGAGGAAAAAGGTGCTATTTATCTTCTAATGAGTAAAAATATATTCTATTTAGTAAGTTCAGTTCTGTATTTTTCGTCGGTGTGAATAAATACGTTTTGTAAAGAGAATCTTGTTTTTATATTGTTCCCAATATCTACTGTCCCGTTGATAACAGGGGTAAAGTCAGCGTTGTAAGAAATACTTGGCAAGCATTTTAAACATTTTGAAGATTGAGTATTACTATTTTAAGACAAAATGCAAGTATTATCTTCTTGTAGTTAGAATGAATGTTAAACAATCTATAAATTATAACATTTGTATATTTAAAATGCTTGCCGAATTTTTTCCACAATGCCGACTTTACTCCATTTTAAGGTAATAATTTTTTTAACACCATTCACTAGTTGCCATAAGTTGATTTATTTTTAAACACCAAAAGATATTAGAACAACGTGACGCTCTGTTTGATGAATACATTTTCAAGTACTGTTTTTAAACACGTAACCATTTGCTAATCCCTAACCAAACTCTTGTAAATAATGTGACGCTCTTTTTGATTTATAATTTTTCAAGGATTATTTCTAAACACGTAACCACCTACCAATAGTTAGTGTTTTCCCAAAATCAAAATCCTTGTAAATAATTATCACGACCATATTAGGAAAATATTTTCCTAATTTTAATTACACCTCGATCTTGATACGCGTACATACCTTTTCTGGAAATTTGAGACACTTTATCAGTTATCGGATGAGTTCAGTTGACTGCTTTATAACTTGGAATCAAGTAGACAAACCATGCAACTAGGGTGCAGGAAGACTATAGTCTAGAGAGGACGAACGACGAAGCTATGTTGATAGTGAGGATTAGAGTTTCTCGGTTCAACGAGTGTAGGAGAGGCCAGGCGTTCGATGGGCTGAGTAGAGAAGAGCGACAGTGTTACGGCTCAACAAGGATAAAACTAGACGGACATTGTAGTGGAGAATTGATCCGCGTGGGACAATAAACCTGGTCGTTGTTATTCTCGTGTCCACACGCGTTCTCTTGTCCAGGACCTTTTTGCAAACTGTACCCTTCTTTCTTTTTTTTTTTATCTATTTTTCCTTGCACCTTCGTCACTTCCTTTGTATTGTCTCTTTCACTCTTTCAGCTTTCGCAGGACGAGAATGAAAGGTTAAAGAAATTTTACCCTGCATCCCCCATTCCCTTTTCTATTTTCCAGCATCCCTCTAATTTTATCTCGTACCACCGTTCGCGTGCTGAGCGGCGCTCCAATTTGGATTACGCTCGACCGCGCATAGCCGAAGGATCAATTAAATTTCTATTAAGCTCGTCGGCCTTTTCCGACGGCGACGAGCACCATTTATTGACGGGATGTGCCTTGGCGGCTTGCATTTCCGCGGAAACAAATAATTCTTCGCCGAGGCATTTTACCGCAAATTTCATGCAAAACAAGTGCTTCCGACTTTTTGGTCATGAAACGACTAATAATAAGCACTCGACGCTTACTTTATGTTTTCTTCTGGAAAAATATCAAAGAGGCACAAGCACAAAATAGAAGTATCAAAATTTAAAAAAAATTACTTTTTAAACCAATGTTTAAATTTAGCGTAATTTTTAGTTTATTTGTTCATACAGAATTTAGCTCAATCACCTTACTGGACTATATGGCTGTTTTTTAATCCGATTTTTTGTTTCTGTTACCGTTGCAGAAAAATTATTTCTTTTCACCAGGTTTATAAATTTTGCCTTTCACTCATTACTGTCGCCAACAAATAACTCATTGTGTGTTTAAAACAGTTTATAAATTTCCCTTTGTATTTCAAACATCAAACGTTATCTGATACAAGCCATAAATGCATAAATGTCTTTTGTATTCGAATCTATTTATAAAATACTTTCCACCATATCCCAGTCATTGTTATTAGTTTTTTCATAAAAAAGATTTTTAAAAATAACACAATATTCAAATAACAAAGCTTCGCTACATTGTGTATTTTTTTTCAATGCTAACATAACACACCAACTGTCACTCGAATAAGCATCACATTTTTTAGGTTCAATACACTATGTAACCAAACCTGCTCTATTGTCTTGACAGAAATTTTTCTGAAAATATACGAGCTCACTTCACGCTAGATCGCGTGAAAGATTAACACCAAGTGATTTTTTCTATTTCTTTTTATTCCGAGGAGAAAAGAGAAGTAAATGAGAACAAGCGTGGGTGCCACCGTGTATAAGAGAAGCAGCTAAAAAGACGGCACTGCAGCGAACTCGGTTGGATCATGCGAGTTGGCTTGGAACAATGAAGTGCATTTTCTTTGCCCAAGTCTGCGTTTAGTTCAAACATCGTGGCAAGACACCGTCGTCTCGCAAGAGAAAAGTCCAGGCGGAAGTTGTGACCTCAAAGAATAACGGCGCGGCAAACTATGTACTCATACAGTCGTGTACAGGATTGCAAAAGAAACCTCATTCAAAAAGAACTGTTCAAAGCAACAGAGAACAGAATTTTTCAAAGAAAATTCTTCAGAGTCACTTGTCAGAATAACCCGAAATGTACCTTTATTATTGTTAGACTTTTTCAACATTTCGCTCTTCGCGTCTTCTTTTTTTCCATATTATATAAATGAGCAGTGCTTTTTATCCTGGAAACAAATCCCTTAAAAAAGGAGCTCATAGAAGCCCATGAGAGTAAGGATTTTTGTAGATTTGATCTTTCAAAGAATTCGGTATTTTTATCATGACTTTATTATCCTGGCAGATTTAATATCTCTTAATATAAAAATAAAAATTTCCGTAATTTGTGTTTCATAGGAGAACAATGTTTTAATAATTTGCAATGTGGTTTCTAGAAAGTGGACCGTCTTGCGTTATGAGTAAAAAATTTATGAATATTTAAGTAGACGGTAGCGTTTAAAGTTGAGATATGGTAAGTTGACATTCGCGAGGTGAAAAAATGTCGCGGAAAGTCGAGAGTATGAGAAAGAAAGACGTGGGAAGTCGTCAGTCCTTAACCTGCGGAAAACGTGTGCTGTGTGCGGAAAGAGAGCAGCTCAAGTCTGTGGTATCACCTGGTTCTACATCTTGAACCATGGCGAGCGGCAATTTAACTTTGTAGGTACCTGACTTACATGCATAGTGCATACAAATGGCGTTCAGGCTCAGGAGCAACACATCACTCAAAAAATACCTCAAACCATTCACGGGACTATACAACCAATCTGATTTCGAATTTTTCCTTAAATAGAAGGGAAAATCAATAAAGTACTTTTCGACACTTTTACAAAGGGTCTTAAAATCTATAAATTAAAAAGAGCGTCACAATATTTATAAATCTTTTAATGTTATGAAAAAAACATTACAATCTTCATGTAATAATAAAAGTAACAGAAGATATTAAAATTTATAAATCATAAAGAGCGTCACAATATTTATGAATCTTTTAATGTTATAAAAAACATTACAATTTTTAAGTAGTAAAAAAAGTAATAAATTGTATTAAAATTTATAAATTGTAAAGAACGTCAGAATATTTACAAATCTTTCGATGCTTTCAAGGAAACGTTACGATTTGTAAGTAGCTAATGGCGTTGAAAAATTGTAAATTAAAAAGAACGTTACAATATTTACAAATTTTTGATGATTTAAAACAAAACATAACTTATGGCAAGCAATTAGAAGAAGAAAATTAAATAGTGAGCAGAAAATAAAAAAGGCATTAAAATTTAAAAATTTCGAATTTTTCCTTAAATAGAAGGGAAAATAAACAAGGTACTTTTCGACCCTTTTACAAAGGGTCTTAAAATCTACAAATTAAAAAGAGCGTCACAATATTTATGAATCTTTTAAGATAAAAACATTATCATTTTTAAGTATAAATATGGTGCTAAAAACTGAATATTTAGAAAAAGTGTCTCCATATGTATACATTTTTTTATGTTTTAAAAAGGACGTTACACTTTGCAGTATAGCTAATGGTGTTGAAAAAATTATAAATTAAAAATTAGAGACAAAAGTTTTAGCTTTTGTTTGATTTGACAAGGAGTCAGTTGTATGACATGAATACATAACCTAAAAACACTTGGCTCTCATAAAGAGGGAATTGAGAACGAAAAGAGCTCTTACAACCCCTGAAGCAAAGTCTGTACAGCAATCCCTTTTAACCACTCGCTAGGAATGCCTGTTGCTTAAGAAAAAGGTAAATAATGATTTTTGAATTCTTTGAAGCGCCTACACGATATTAAATAATTTTTGTTGATTAATGACGCTCTGTTTGATTATTAATTTTAAGAAAGGTTTTTAAATACCATTTAACTACTTGTCAAGGATTCCGTTCCTTTTATAACATCAAAAGATTTGTAAATATTGTAAGGTTTCTTTTTAATTATTAGTATATTTTAAGACTATTTAAAAGCAATCTAACTACTAGTTATTAATTATATTTTTCCTTGCAACATGAAGAAATTAGTAAATACTGTGACGCTCTTTTTAGTTTACAATTTTTTCAACACCATTAGCTACTTACAAATCGAAACGTTTTCTTTTAAACATCGAAATATTTTTAAAAATTGTGCCGCTTTTTTTAAATTTACTAATTTTTTAACACCATTAGCTACTTGTGTATCGTAACGTTTTTTTTATAACATTGAAAAATTAAGCGCCCGTATCATTTTGACACAAAATTGTTCGTAGCATGTGTTATATTGTTCAACCTAAGTAAATGTTATTTTGTACTCCGACTAAAATCAAAAATTTTTAATTCTTATTTATTAAATAATTTATTTCAATAGATTAAATTAATATTAAAAGTATTACATTTTTTTGTCACCATGTAACTAATTGCCAATACTTAAGTTTTTCTTATACCACCAAAATATTCGCTATTTTGGTAACGCTGTTTTTAATAGCTAATTCTTTTGCACTATTTTATTACTTGTACTCTTTATAACAATAAAAGATTCATAAATATTGTGGCGCTCTTTATAATTTATAAATTTTAATGCCCTTTGTAAAATACCTAATTGCTTGCCAATAGTTATTATTTTTTTTATATCATCAAAAATTTTGTTCATATTGTGACTCTCTTCAATTTAAAACTTTTCAATACCATTAGCTATAAATCGCAATGTTTTCTTAAAAACATCGAAAAATTTTTAAATGTTGTGACGCTCTTTTTCATTATTAATTTTTTAGCACCATATGTGACTGTCCATGAGAAAACGTGCCTTAGCTCCCAAACGTCAACTTTACAAGGTAAGCGTATGAAGTTGCAACAATGCATGGAAGCCAATGTAACGAATCTACGCTTCTTGCTAAATAACACCAAAATTTCTTTAAAACAACAATTTTTTATTTTTGGAAATGGAAGAGCAAATAAATATCTGTCGGTTGACATTAAAAAATCAAAATTCATTTTTTGGAGCTAAGGCACGTTTTGTCATGGACAGTCACATATTACTGCTTGAAAATGGTACTGTTTATAACATTAAAAGATTCATAAATATTGTGACGCTCTTTTTAATTCATAAATTTTAATACCCTTTGTAAAACATCGAAGCGCTTTCCATAAGTTATGTTGTGTTTTATATCATCAAAAAATTTGTAAATATTGTGACGCCTCTTTTTCATTATAAATTTTTTAGCACCATATTACTGCTTGAAAATTGTAATGGTTCCTTTATAATATTAAAAGATTCTTAAATATTGTGACGAACTTCTTAATTCATAAATTTCTATACCCTTTGTAAAACTCGTAAATGCTTCACATAATAATTTATGTTTTATTTTATTTCATCCCAAAATTTGTAAATATTGTAAAGGTCTTTTGATTTAGAATTTTTCAACGTCATGAGCTACTTACAAAAATTGGTAACTTTTGCTTGAAAACATAAAAGAATGTATATAGTTTGTGATGCTCTTTTGAATTTACAATTTTTTGTGAATACTATTAGCTAACTGCAAAATAGCGATTCCTTTAAACCATAAAAAAAATCTAAATATTGAGACGTTCTTTATAATTTTTAAATTTTAATGCCTTTTCTATTTTCTGCTCACTATTCAATTTTCTTCTTCTAACTGCTTGCCATAAGTTATGTTTTGTATTAAATCATAAAAAATGTGTAAATATTGTAACGTTCTTTTTAATTTACAATTTTTCAACGCCATTAGCTACTTACAAATCGTAACGTTTCCTTGAAAGCATCGATAGATTATATATACTGATGTTTTTTACAATTTATAAATTTTAATACCATTTATTACTTTTTTTACTACTTGAAAATTGCAATTTTTTTTATAACATTAAAAGATTCATAAATATTGTGACGCTCTTTATGATTTATAAATTTTAATACCTTTTGTTACTTTTTTAACTACTTAAAGATTGTAATGTTTTTTTTATAACATTAAAATATTCAAAAATAATGTGATGCTCTTTTTAATTTATAAATGTGAATGTCTTTTCTATTTTCTATTCTATTTTCTTCTCCTTATTGCCTGCCATAAGTTATGTTTTGCTTTGTATCATCAAAAAATGTGTAAATATTGTGGCGCTCTTTTTATTTTACAAATTTTAATACATTTTATTACTTTTATTGCTACTTTAAAGTTGTAATGTTTTTTTATAACATTAAAATATTCATAAACATTGTGACGCTCTTTATAATTTATATATTTATACCTTTTATTACTTTTATTACTACTCAAAAATTGTATTGTTTTTTTAGAACATTAAAAAATTCATAAATATTGTGACGCTCTTTATAAATTATAAATTTTAATACCTTTCATTACTTTTATTACTACTTGAAAATTGTAATGTTTTTTTTATATAATTAAAAGATTCATAAATATTGTGACGCTCTTTATGATTTATAAATTTTAATACCTTTTGCTACTTTTAATACTACTTGAAGATTGTAATGTTTTTTTTATAACATTAAAAGATCTATAAATATTGTGACGCTCGTTATAATTTATAAATTTTAATACATTTTATTACTATTATTACTACTTGAAAATTGTAATATTTTTTTTATAAAATTAAAAGATTCATAAATATTGTGACGCTCTTTATGATTCATAAATTTTATTGCCTCTTCTATTTTCTATTCTATTTTCTTCTCCTAATTGCCTGCCATAAGTTATGTTTTGTTTTGTATCATCAAAAAATTTGTAAATATTGTGACGCTCTTTATAATTTATAAATTTTAATACCTTTTATTACTGTCATTACTTCTTGGCTTCCGTTTCCGGTACCGTACAGTAGTGCACGCGTTTGTGAAGAGTAAATTATTTTTTGGAAAATTTGGTTATTATTAGTTAAGGGTGGGTAGTGGTGTGAGTGAAAAGTGATGTGCAAATTAAGGTGAATGGTTGAAAAAGAATGTAAGTAGAAAATAGTGTGAATGGGAAAGATAAAGAAGGTAAAAGGAAAGGGTGAATTGTGAGGTTAGGTGGAAAGAGTGGGGTGTGAGTGCGAGAGGTAGAGTGAATGACGAGGAGAGCGAATGAACTGTAGGTAAGGTAGGGATCTAGAATGGCGAAATTTGACTCAAGTAGTATACGCGGGAAAATATCGGAGATACGAAATATTATAGGCGAAATAAGAAAGGGAAAAGACGGGGAAATTATGAAGTGTCAGGACTGCATCGACTTACTTGAGTTTGTCAAGTTGTTGGTAAAAAGGTTTGATAAAGAATGGATAGAGGTGTGGGACAGAATAGAGATTGATAGGGACATAGAAGAAAAAAGAGATAAGCAGACGGAGGTAATAAAAAGGAGATAGAAGGGATGGAAAGGAATTTAAAAAAGTGGGAGGAAAATTGGAAAATGGAAAAAGAAAACATGTGGAAGAGAATGAACAAGTTAGAGAAAGAAATATCGGATTGGAGTGAGGGAGATGGGAAGAAAGAGAAGGGTGGATTGGAGGTTGTAGAGATAGGGGAAAAGGAAGGAAGTAGAGAGAATGGAGAAGTAAGGGATGATAATTTGGAAGGAAAATGAAAGAGTTAGCGAGTCAGGTTGAGTTGCTCGAGAGGGAAAAAAGAAAGCGGAACATCGTGATTAGAGGTTTGGAAGTAGGCTGTAGGAAAGACAAAGAGGAAGTAGAAAGATTGCTTACAGGAATTGGGGCCAAGGTAAAAATTAAAAAGTTTGCGGGAATTAGAGAAGTAGATCAGGGACAATAAAATTGTGGATAGTGGAGTTGGAAAATGAGGAGGACAAATATGAAGTCACGAAATTAAAGGGAAGGTTGAGAGAGAGCGGGAAGAGGATAGATGAAGATAGAACATGGAGAGAGAGAAGGATAAGGTGGTTCTTGGAAGAGAAAGCGTGGACAGAAAGAAGAAAAGGGGGTGAGGTAAGGATGGGGAGAGATTGTGTTTGGGTGGATGGAATAAGATGGAAAATGAGGGAAGAGACAGGAGAGGTTATAAAAGTGTGATTGTGTGTAGGTATAGAGTGCATGGGTATGTTAGGAATGGAAGAAAGTGTGGGGGTGAATGACGAAAGTGGAATAAATGGAGAAGTGAGAAAAAAAAGTGGATAGTAAGGAGTGAGTGAGAGAGTATAGTAAAATATAAAAGGGTGGTTGATAAAAGGGATAAAGACAGATTTGTCAAAAGGAACGGGAAATGGAAGCCCAGGCACATGGCGAATAATAGGTTAAAATAAGTTATGATTTATAAATTTAATACGTTTTGTTACTTTTATTACTACCTAAAGATTGTAATGTTTTTTAATAACATTTAAAGATTCATAAATATTGTGACGCTTTTTTTAATTTATAAATTTTAATGCCTTTTCTAATTTCTTCTTTATTATGTTCTCCTAATTGCTTGTCATAAGTAATGTTTATTTTTCTATCATCAAAAAATTTGTAAATATTGTGACGCTCTTTTTAATTTATAAATTTTTCCATATCATTATATACTTACAAATCGTAACGTGTTCTTTAAAACATCGAAAGATTTGTGAATATTGTGACGGTCTTCTTAATTAATAACCTTATAATGTTCCTTAAACCAACATCCTTACAATAATTGATTTTGATTGGTCGACATTTATGAGGTAGTAAACCTTAGCACCTAATTATCGTTCGTTGCGGAAATGTACTGTTTGAGTTCACGCTGCATTAGGACAGGTATTGATGTAATCTGGTGGGCGGATTTCTAATTTGCATTACCGTGAAAGACGTTGTAACGCATAGGTTACAAATGCTACGGACATAGATGGTCGATTCTCTGTCTAGCGATGCGTGATAGCGTGGAGGTGAATAGATGCTAGTTTGGTTAGTACCTACTATTCCAGAAACCAGGGATGATGTTTCTCGAGAACTACAGAGAGAAGCACAGCTACTATAGGTTTGCCGCAACCTCGTGAGTGATATACCCTCAATATCCACACTTTACCGTAAGATCTCACTAAATCTCTCCCTTGGTTGCTTGCTTGTGCCGTCTCCAGTGGAGGCTGATCCCTAAGTCTGTATACATAGGGTGTTCTCAAGTTATGGCTTCTAATATTTCCGTTTCGCGTCTAACCGTAAGTGCAAAAAGTGATTGAAACTGAGCATCAGACTTATTTCAAAAGAAAAAAAACATTGAAACCTCAACATTTCTCGAAAATCAAAAACGACATTTCATTTCTCAGCGGGATATTAACTTTTAATTTTAATCACGAGTATTGAACCTGAGTATTACAATAAACTGAAAAAGAGTTTGCAAATTGTAGGTCTAACTAACCTATTTGAATCACTAGCATTGTGCTGTTAATAATGTCCGAGTTATTGAAAATATTCTGTTTGAAAATCACGGACAGAGCTCATTAAACTTGCAACAAGAGTTTATTTGTAATTAAAACATGCAGTCTATAATTAATTAATTTGTCATTAGAGTCTACTATAAATTATAAACATTTCTCCATTAAATTTGTGAATTCAATTTCATGCATTTCAATCTTACTGTAAACATAATGTAAATACTAAATGTGATTTCAGTGTCCAATCAGAGCTTTAATTATCATAGGCAACAAAATTACGAATATCCTCGGCTATTGAAGAACAGAATTAGACTATGTGACGTTGTAAAATTTTTTTTGGAATAAGTCTAATATTTATTTTTCTAGCTGTCAAAAATTTATTCTTTTGTCAAACAAGACATCATTGACAGTTGACCTATAAATTTTCGATCAGTTTAACTTTGATATTGTATAGAATCATATAATTAATTTTCTTTTGTGTATTAACCTCAAAAATGATGAATATTTTTTTTTGAATTATGTAGAGTCCTGAAATTACAATATTGTATCTAACCTCAAATTGAATTTTGAACTTTTGATTATATAGAATCACTCTAATACCAATTTTGTCTAACCTCGAAAATCTTGATTTATTGAATAAATTGTTAATCTATTTTGTTAATTTCATCTTTCGAATATTTCTTTTTATAACTGTTTAATTTGGCTAAACTATACGAACTTCTCCCATCTACCATTTTCCATCGAGGGTCTGCAGCTAGTCAGCAATGCCGGAAGATTTTTGATTTCGAGATTTCTTTTTTTTTTTTTTTTGATTTAGTCCCCAAGATTTATTGTGATTTTCAGATTTAGTCCCTTTTGATTATTTAATTTTTCTTTTGTATCCCAAGAAAGGATTGGCGCCCAAGACATCTTCCGTAGGTTACCTTTTCTAAACATATAAATTTTTTTTTTTGAGTTCCCAAGAAAAGTTAAGGTTACAACTATTTTTTTTATTGTTTATATATATTTATTTTCAATCTGTTTTTAAGTTCGAGATCCTCATAACTGGAATATACAAACAACAGTATTAGGAATGTAATCATGTTAATTTTCAATATATTTGTGTGTATGTGTGGTAAGAGAAGAGAGCATCTTATTATGTATTCCGTCTGTATAATATTAATTAAAATTGCTTATGTACCTCAAAAGGACTCAATTCCCTTGCAGCTTGCGCAATATGATTAGATGCTATTATATCTAAGTTAGAGAAACCAGAGGACTGGTCTAACTCATCTCAGATTCACGTTATCTCAGTTTCAGACTCGGAGAAATCTCAACAAGCAAGCTCTGCTTTTGAATTGCACGTTATAGAGTCGCCGTGCATCTGCAGTTGGGAATTAGCATCCGCAGCATAATAGTGTCCCTGTTTCGATATACACTGAGATCAATCAATTCTCTAATACCGCAGTGAGGATCTCGATGACTACATTTACATCATAGACCTCGGCCTCATCAATCCGTACCTGCTGTAGGCTGAGTCGATATCGGTTTCCGCGCTTGCATTATTAGCCACCGACAATCACAGGATGGCAACAATTCTCTGATTAGTACGCCATCGCAACACGACAAAAGAATATTAAAATCCTTGGAAAGACATCTCTCTTTTCAGAACTTCACAAATCGAGAATCCTTGAGCCACTTTTCTTTGGTGAAGCTTACGCTTTCTCATTTACATTCCAAGGTTTACCTTTACTTAGCAAGTGAAATTTTTTTCGAATCATGTTGATGAAATTTAATAAAAGCACATTTTTCTCTCAAATTTATTCTTTTTTCTCATGTTTGCTTTTTCGGTGATTGCTTTTAAAATGTATGATTTATAATGTGGGTTTCGATAAAATGTGCTCGTTTTGAAAAGGAATTTTGATTTGTTTTGAAATTGACGTTAATTTAAAATTTGACGAATTTTTAAAAAGTTATTTTCTTTCTTTTAAGTTATTTCTATTTAAACAAAAATGTTCCTTATATCTAGTAGTTAAACAATCATAAAGGATAATGACAAAAGATCTGAGAAATACCGATTTCTGTTATTTATAAGTTCATTCATGTGTACATCAAATTAATTTTATTATTAAGAAATTTGTTATGTTAAAATTAAAAACAATAATTGTTAATTTAGTTCATAAAGAATTTTGTCATGGAAACATTTTTAAGATATAGATTGTGATTTCTTTACTATTTTCTGAACATGCCTATAGACTTGACTAATTGTTACGCCTTTACCCCCACTTATTACAAACTGGCCCTTTTTCGAAGGCTAGCACTGTTAGTTCAAATGAATATAGTTTATTTTGATTACACTGTAGCGAATACGTCACAACTATTTACTCGGTATATATAAACAATAACAGATTAGTAGTACAACCAGTTAAGAAAACCTGATGGAGATGCACGGTAGAACACGCACGATGTGGACTTTATGGAATCCAAAACGGGACTAAACCCGCTGCCATCACATCAGGCCCCAGTTGATAGACCAGAAGGGTGGGAGAAATTCCACCAACGATCCAAGCTCCATCCTGCAGAGAGAGAAAGAGGGCAGTCACGGCCACAGAACAGGGGAAAACTCAACTCAATAGGAACCTTAAACTCAATTAGAGATTTTATGACAGATTATAACTAACCCATTTAAATTATGCGAGAAGTCCTACATTTAATTTTAAACATCTATATTTAAATGAAAGAATTTTAAAATTCTAAATCAAATTCAGAAACTTAATTTCTATAATTCAAGAAATATTTCAAATTCTAAATCCTGTTAAAACATAATTATTTTTGTGCATTTTTAATCGAAGAAGGGATATTCACACCCTGTATTTCAGAGGTATTTCCAGTTCGACATCCAAGGTAGTTTTTACCAATTAATTATCTATTTTCAACGCAAGTATGTTTAAACACAATTTATTAATAATATCGAAATCTACTAGTTTTATTGTTGCAGTTGCTAAGGAGCAGTGAAAATTTACTGAAGGTTACGAATCCTAGTCTATTGAGATTTTTGAAATCTTAGGTCTAACGTTGTTGATTTTAATACACGTTATTAGTTTCCGATTTTTCATTATTGGAAATTCAATTTATGTCATCACCGACATAACAGAATTATGGAAAAGATAATCTTTGTATTTTTTTTTAAATCATAAAAACCTTCACTTAAAATGTATGTTTTTATAAAATGCCCTCTTTCTTAAAATAAAACCTTCAGTAAAATATATTCCTCTTAAAAATGTTTTTTTAATCATTTTTTTTATTTTCTTTTATGCAACATGTATTTTTCTTTGAAATACATTCTTCTTAAAATTGTGATCCTTTATAAAATCTGCTTTTCTTTAAAATGTTATTCGCAAAATGTAAACTTCCAGAAATGAATTCTTTCAAATTTATTTTTCATTAATATGTATTCTTTTTCAGAATGTACACTTCTTTACGTGTATTATTTTAGAAAATATACTCTTTATTTATCACGTATAAATTCTTTTTTAAAATGTTTTTTCTTTTAATAATACTCTTCTTTCAAATATATAAACTTTCTTTAAATGCATTCTTCCTTAACACACAATTAGCAAATAAAAAACAAGTTTTGTAATAATACACAAAAAATTATTAATCAATATCAATTGATTTAAGAATTAATTCGTAAAACTAATAAACTAGTTCGCATTTCGGATGATTTGAGTTTGGTGGACTTTCAGTTGCAGTCTATTGCAATTTGGACGCTCTCTGCATATTTGTGCATTTCTAGTGAGGCGAATTTCGGGAACAATGACTCGTCGGCGAACAGAAATGGGATTACCAGAACCAACGGCGCCAGGATCGAGAAGAGACTCAGTTGACGAATAATCGGCCTCACAGTTTTATCACAAAAAAAAAAAATCCAACGACTTCTATTCAGATTTTACAAATTTTTCTCTCCAGGCTATAAATGTTGCTTCAAACTATCGGGTTCCATTTAACACGATATTGTTTTTAATTTATCTAAAGTAATTATCATTATTTTGTCGTTTATAAAAACCGTCACATTTTCACATTTTTAAATTTGTCACCTATTTAGTCTATTTTGCGAATTTTTCACTTGATTAAAAAAATTTAATACTTTTTTTGTCAAAAGACTGAATTTATTTTCTACTAGATGAAAATCAAAATATTGTATTTAAAGTTTAGCTTGACTTATAAGAAACAACTTTGAAACTTTAAAATATTGAGGCAAGTACCGTATTCTAAAATTGAATATCTGTTGACATGTTATTTGTCTATTTTTTAATTATGTATTTTTAGTTACCTATTTCTTATTCATTTATTTTGTATTTAATTATTTATATAATTAATTCACCCTATCTATGGTAAAAGCACAAATTTACTAGATTTTGTATTTAATTGGACAAACTGGATTAATAAAACAGAAATCACTGCATAATATAAATGTAACCATACAATTAGATCATGTTTCTGTTTGATCCCCCATTTCTCTCTTTGTGGCTCCTTCTCCCTATCGAGATATACGATATCTTCTCGTTACTGTCGAATTACTGAGTTTAACCAACCTCTGATTGGATTACGTCAGCGGCGAGTCGAATTAACACTTTATCTGCTGATTCGTGCTTTAATTAGCTTGATGTTCGACACTGGCGCAGACTTAGTGACCCTTTCCTACTGCTTTAAGCTCAAGAGTCATTATTTGATTACCATTAATTATATTTCATTCTGAAATTAATGCAATCATTTGCGATATGTTAACAATCAGTTTCTAGTGTTTAAACACGTACTGAAGTTTGCATTATCCTAGGGGACGATTATTTAACTTATCCTAAACTTCACATTCCGGATTTTGCATCTCACATTACGGATTCAACATTTCAAATTCTAAATCTTAAATTCGTGATTTCACATTCCAAATTTAGCATCGAAGATATTCGATACCACATTCTAGATTAAAATTCCAAAACTTTTAATTATTTCTCTAAAACTTCAATTACTTTCTCAACTTTTCAAATTTATTTTGTAATTTTATCACTTTTTTTAAAATTTCAATTATTTTCTTCTATTTACAATTATTTGCCTCAGATTTTAATTATTTCTTTCAATTTTTAAAAATATTCATTATTTCTTGTCCTTACCGGGAATCAAAATATTTAGTATTATATAAGAAAATGATTCATGTGTTTAATATTATCTTACGAATTTAGAGAGAGATAAAAAGTAGTCCAAGATATGGTCATTTTAACCCATATAAATTCATATAAATTCAAGAATTATTATTCATACTAAATTTAAATTGACATTCTATTATTATTTTAGCACCTTCGATTCTATTTCTGCTTGAATTTAAATTAATTTAAATTAATTCAAAAATTTATTCGTTTAATATAATTAATGTCAGTTATAGAACCTGTTAAATAATATAACAAGCATTATGGAGATCATCATCGATTTTAGAATATTAAAAAAAAAAAAAAAATTTAAAATGAATTTAAAATTAATAAAGTTAAATTTTTCTCTAGCATTACTATTTAAACTTTAAATAATATTGATAATATTTCTGATATAATCCTGACTTACCAAGCTTTGTAGAAAGTAGCGCAAACCAAGGAAGGAAAATGAATTGTATTAAACAATCAATTGTTGATTGTACTATGTACTCCAACAAAAGATGAATTAATTTGTACGTTTATTATTTATTAACTACAATCCAAAAACTTTACCCAACTCAGACGGAAATTTACATTGAGCAATAATTTAGAAAAACACCTTTTCCAAATTATTATTCTTAATAATTAGTAAATATTGAGGTTGTACTGTGTACTCCTTAATAAATAAATAAATAAATAGATTTTATGACGCTTTGTTTTCTCTATTTATTTTTGTACTTAATAATTTATAATATATAAAATTATACCAACGTTAATAAATTCACTAAAATAAAATATTCTAGACAATTTACAAATCAGTACAATTTTAATAAAATATTATGACTCTAAGTACACAGGTCTCACAAAGAATGTTGATGAAAATCAAAAGGACGACTCTATACAAATGAGCTCCTTATATACCCTTGATGTACCCCCAAAAATGTCCAGAAAGTTCTATAACCGTTACAAACTGTCAAAATTCTCAATTTCTGCGGTTTTTCTATTTTCATTTTGACCCTTAAAAAGACTGATAATTTAATTTTTCTTTCTCGTGAAATATTCTTTATTTTCTACTCTACATTTTACTATAGATTTATTTATGATATATTTAGTATTTCTTACAAAAAACTCTATTTTAATTTTAAAAATTGGTTTATTGCATATTGTTTAACAATTAACCTAATTGTACTTTCATCATTTTCTTTAATTTTACCTACATTCAATTATTCTTATCTTATGTTATCAATTTATTACTATTTGTTGCTTCGCAAATATAATTTCAAATTATTTTAAAAGTGATTCTCAGTATGAATCATCTAACGATTATTACCGAAATAAGTGATAAGAAATTAGAATGTCAGTACTCGACAAGCGAGCGAATGGTCCACTTGTGACGTGCAAAATACTTGTGATTGTTAAATAATAATTTAATTTGTTAATTGTGGAGTGACTTTTTTTTATATATATAAACCTTTGTGAATTTTTTTTTTAAATTATTATTTAACACTAGACCCCTCATTATCAAGAAGAAACAATAAGTGTTAAAATTGTAAAAATTAAATTATTTGTGGCTTGATTGTGTTGAACACTATTATTATTAATTAAAACTAAATTATTAAATTGTAAACGTTCTTAATCTATTATTTAAATATTAAACAATATTTTGCTAATTAAACAATTCACCTTTGTGAACCTCCTTATAAACTAATTTTATCAACAAATATTTATTTATACTTATTTTATTTATTTTGTTTTATAATACTTATTTTATATTTATTATAAAATTTACACTTTTTCATGTAGATTTTAAATTATCACTTAATGTCAATAAATTTTGCTTTTTTTCTATTTAAATAATCTTATTATTACCCATCATGTTAATTTTCAATTAAATATTATTCAGTTTTTCAATCTTCTGTTATTTATTTTACAATATTCGATTTTTAACTTCCTTTTTAGGGTTCCGTACACAAAGTGTCCAAACGGAACCCTTATGTTCTTACTCGTTTGTCCGTGGCCCAAAACCATTACCCCCTTCCCCCCCCCCCCCCCTAGCGGCCAAACTATTTAAGATAGAGAGTTGAAATTTGGTACACTTATGTATTTTCACGTGTAGACTACAGGGAAAATACAGCGGACATGATTGAACGTGATGTTCATAGCGTTGTCAAGGAAATAACAAGATTTTTTTCAAAAAATGCATTAAAATGCCTATTTACCCCCCCCCCCCCCCCTTTCTCTAAACTATTTGACCTAGAGTATTGAAATTTGGTACACATATGTATTTTCGCGAGTAAAGTTCAGGAAAAATATAGAGAACATGATTGGAGTTGATGGTCATAGCGTTGTCGAGCCAGTATCATTTTGACACATGACTTAATTTTAGATTGTTATATTGTACAGAATGGAAATGTTATTTTGTACAACTGCTAAATGTTATTTTGTACAGTTTTGAAAAATGAATTTGTTATTTTGTACAATTTTTTAAAAAAGCAATAAAACATTGGAAGTACAATATTTTAGCTTTTTTAAAGAATTGTACAAAATAACAAATTCATTTTTCAAAATTGTACAAAATATCATTTAGCAGTTGTACAAAATAACAATTCCATTCTGTACAATATAACAATCTAAAATTAAGTCATGTGTCAAAATGATACTGGCTCGCGTTGTCAAGGAAAAACTTTTTTTTTCAAAAAAAACGTGCCCCCCCCCTTATCTTCCAAACCATTTAACCTAGAGGTTTGAAATTTGGTATACCTAGGTATTTTTACGTGTAGATTACAGGAAAAATATAGCGAACGTTGCTGGACTTAATTTTCAAAAGTTATTAATGAAAAGTTGAAAAATGACAAAAAACCCCTATGCTAGAGCTTAGCGTATTTATCCTGAAAGGTTGGGAATTGGTTAAAAATGTGTAATTTTATGCAGAATTTTTTATAAAACCATAAAAATTGTGGTTTAAATTTATTATCATAACATTTTTTCCAAAACACTGAAATTTTACCAAAAAAAATTTTTTTTCTTCTAAACAGCTACAATATTTTATAGTTTCAGATTATTTTTTTGTACAAAATGTTTATGTTTATGTTTAAATTACTTTAAAAGTTAAAAAATAAAAAAAAATTAAAAAAAAATTTTTTTTTGCTTTAAAATTTAAAATTATATAAAAAAGCTTAGTCTATTTAATTGGAAATTTTTAATCTTATAAAAATCATTAAGTTTATACTTAAATTTCTTTAAAAATAAAAAAAATTATTTTAATTTATCATTATTTAAATTATTATTCAAATAATCTCTGACTCATATAATTAAAAAAAATAGAGCGGTACGGAACCCTTCGACTTGGTACGAGTGTAACTCGTAATTGCCCGATATTTTTTTTTTATTATTTATCTCAAATTCTAGTTATTTTTTAATTTAAATTTATTTTTATCATTCTGCAATTATTTTCTTCTATTACAAATATATGTTGTAATTTTTACAATTATTTTAAACAAACTAAAATTATTTTCTTTAATTTTTAGTTATTTCTATTACTTTGCAAATATTTACTCGAATTTTTTATTATTTCCTTTATGCTTCAATTAATTTCCTCGATTTTTAAATATTTTTCTCAAATTTTAATAATTTTCTTCATATTTCCATTATTATTGTTACTATTTCGCAATTAATTTCTTTAATTTTTAATTATTCTCAAAGTTTATTTCTTAATTAAATTACTAAATTTTCAATCATTTTTTTCAAATTTTATTTTCTTTTATCTTTTTGTAAGTATTTTCTTTACCTTCTAATTAGATATATTTGTTAATTTTGTAATTAATTTCATAACTTTTTTTTTCTTATCTCAAATTAAAGTTACTTTATCCACTTTTCAATGCTTTTATCATTCTTTAATTATTTTTCTCAAATTTCAAATAGTTTCGTCAATTTTTAATTATTTTTTTTAGTTTGCAATGATTAATGTTTTTCAAAAATTTTATATTATTTTAAATTTTGTTGATTAATTCCAAAAAGTTTAATAATTTATCTTAAATTTCCATTACTTGCTTCAATTTTTAATTATTATTGTTATTATTTTGCAACTACTTTTAGTCCTTTTCAATTATTTATTAATTAATTTTATAAGATTTTATTATTTATTTCTAATTCCAGTTGATTTTTCAATTCAAAATTATTTTTATCATTCTGCAATAATTTTGTTTTTATTACAAATTTATATTGTGATTTTGTCAATTATTTCTTACATGTTAAAATTATTTTCTTTAATTTTTAATTATTGTATTACTTTGCAAATATTTTCTCAAATTTTGTAGGTATAATTTTCATTATTCTTCATTTAATTTCCTAGATTTTGAAATAGTTTTTTTTAATTTTAATAATTTTCTTCGATTTTTAAATATTATTGTTATTATTATGTAATAAATTTCTTTAGTTTTTAATTATTCTCAAACTTCATTCCTTAATTAAATTCCTAAATTTTCAATTATTTTTTTCAACTTTAATTTTCTTTAATCATTCTGCAATAATTTTTTTTTATTACAAATTTATATTGTAGTTTTTAGGGTTTCGTGGTTCGGGACGAAAACCCTTATAGTGAGACTTTGTCGTCCGTCCGTCCGTCCGTCCGTCGTTCACAGCCAATAGCTGTCAATTTTAGGTTGTGAGCGAGAGAGAGGGAGATAGTGAGAGACAGAGACAGAGATAGGTAAGTTACCGAGAGTTACGTAAGTTACCGAGAGTTACGTAAGTTACCGAAAGTAACGTAAGTTGCCGTGATTTACGTAAGTTACCTTAAAAATTACCGCGAGTTACGTAAATTACCGTAAGAATTACCGAGAGTTACGTAAGTTACCGTAAAAGTTACCGTGAGTGATGTAGGTTACCGCGAGCTATATAATTTATTTACTCATCCCTTACGGGTTCGAGGGCCTCCGCTCCCTTTACATTCAAATACAAATTAAGTACAACAACGCTTACATTTATCCTCCCTTAAACTTAACTTTTAATACATAATCAACTTAACCTAATCACCGCTCTTCTAATATTTTACTTAACTAACTGCCAAGTGCCTGGGCTTCCGTTTCCTGTTCCTTTTTTTTTCCTTTTCAGGGTTAATCTACCTCTTCGGCCACCCTTTTATTAAAACCCTATTTCTCACTCTTTCCTTTATCATTCTTATCTCACATTCTAAACATACCCATTCACTCATCATTTTCATGTATTCCTCTTCCAATCCTCCCAACATTTCCATTCATCCACTAACCCAGTTACTTTTTTTCAATTGCTCTTTTTACCTTCTCCCTTCTTCTTCTAAACCTATTTCCGGTCCCACTTTGATAACCCCTTGTGTATCCTCTTTCACCAGCCATTCCACTCCATCCACCCAAACACTTTCTCTATTCACTTTCACCACTCTTCCGTTTCTTCTTTCCACCCACGCTTTTTGCTCGAGCAGCCATTTTATCCTTCTCTCTCTCCATGTTCTATCAACATCAATTCTCTCCATACTTCCTTTCAACCTACTTTTTAATCTCATTACTTCCATCCTAGCATTCTCATCTTCTAATTCCACAATTCCCAATTTCGGTTTTTCCATATCCTCTCCTCTCACACCCTTAACGTTCTTGATCTTAACTTTCGCCCCAATTCTTAACAACAGTTTTCCTACCTCCTCTCTGCCTTCTCTCCATCCTACCTTCATACCTTTAATCATAATATTTCTTTTTCTCTTCTCCTTCTCCATCACTTCTACTCTCATCGCTAATTCCCCCATTTTTATTTTTAAATCGTCATCTACTTTTTCTCTACTCCCCTCTTTTTCTTCTACACCTTCATTTAATGTTACCCTCTCCCTTTCTACATATTCTTTCGTCCTTCTCTCCTCACTCTCTTTTATTCCTTTTTCTAACTCCTCCATACTTTTCCACATATCTTCTTTCTCCTCTTCCCACCTTACCTCCCACTTTTCAATCATCTCTAACATCGCTTTCATTGCCTTTCGTAATCCCTCAATCTGTTTAAACCTTTTTTTGTCTAATTTCCTAATTTCGTTTATTTCATCCCAAACTTCATCTAAGTCCTCATCGTTCTCCTTTACTGTTCTTTTAATTAGCCTAAGTAAAACTTGACAATCCTTACATTCAACACTTTTCCCGTCAAATTCCTTTTCAAATTTTCGCGCCTTAGACTCATTCCCGCTTTTACCGCTTGCATCATTGCTTTCCTCTTTATTCGACATTGTCAAGTTCTACCTTATCGACACTCTATCACTCTCTCTCTCTCTCTCTCTCTCTCTCTCTATACTATATACCTCTCACTTACTTCGCATGCCGTCACCATAACCTCACAATTTTTCTTCTTTTTTGCCGCTTTTTACACTTCATTCATTCCATTACCTCTTCATCCACTCTTTTCATTCACACCCTCGCACTTCACTCTACACTTACCAATCACTCCACAGCCCACCCTTCAGTTATTATTTATAAATTTTTCACAAAACTATTTCCCTCTCACAAACGCGTCAACTACTTATCGGTACCGGAAACGGAAGCCAGGTTACCGCGAGTTACGTAGGTCAGTGAGTTACGTAAGTTACCGTATATTGAAACTTTAATCGTCCGTCCGTCCGTGCTTTCGTCGTTCATAGCCAATAGCTGTCAATTTACGGTTGTGTGTGCGAGAGAGAGGGAAATAGTGAAAGACAGAGACAGAGATTATCGACTATCGATAAAAAGTTTTTCTGGGAGTGTATAAGAGAGAAATTGAGATTAAGAGAATGCCACGAAACCCTCGATTGCAGGCGCATTGTGCCTGCTTTCTGTGACTGTTTATTTTAATTATTTTTTACAAAGCAAAATTATTTTCTTCAATTTTTAATTATTTTTATTTCTTTGCAAATATTTTCTCGAATTTTTTTATTATTTTCATTATTCTATAATAGTAAATTTTCATTTATTATCTCAAAACGAAGTTATTGCATCCACTTTTTAACGTTTTAATCATTCTTTAATTAATTTTTTTTAAATTTCAATTACTTTGTCAACATTTATATTATTTTAAATATTTGTTGATTAATTCTAAAAATTTCAATCATTTATCTAAAATTTTAATTATTTTCTATAAATTTTCGATTATTTCTATAATGTTGTAATTATTTTCATGAATTTAAAATGTTTGAAATCATTCTGTAATAAGGTACTTACTTTCTTTTGCTTCACAAATATTCTGTATTTTTTCAAATTATTTTTCTAAAATTGCAATTAATATCTACAAATTTCAACTATTTTTATAATTTTTCAAAAGTTTTCTTCAATGATTTTCATTATGTTTCAATTTTTTTCCTAAATTTTAAATTCAAAATTTCCGCAAGTTTCTATTATTTTCTTTAATTTTTCCAAATATAACTTTTTCAGTTTTAATAATTTCCTTCCATATCAAATTAGTTTCATTATTTATTAATTAACTTTCAATTTCTTTCATCATTTTTCAACTATTTTTGCAAAGTATGATTTTTGTTTTTTTAAATGTAATTTTTTTCTTCAAATTACAATTAATTTCTTCCAGGGATGCGTACGAAAACAGAACGAAACGATAAATGAATTTAGTTTTGTTCCGGGCGCTAGGACCATAACAAAAGTCAGCAGCGGTAATGTTGACGTGTCACAGTCCGAACCGATAGTCGATGAGCAAGCGTTCTGTGTACCAGCACGGAACAGAAGTCCACTTTCGTTCCGTGCCTCACCACAAATATACTTTCGTGTTTATATGGTGAACGCTTGCTCCTTGACTATCGTTTTGGGCTTCGACATGCATAAATTACAGTGGCGGATCCAGACAAGGTTTTTGGAGGGGTTATTGCATGAGAGAGAAAGAGATAGCAGTATAGTGCTATCTCTCTCACTCTCATTGTTAAATATGAAGCTTTTGGGGGGTCCAAGTACCCGTGCCCCCCCTGGATCCGCCAAGGATAAATTATCTCTGAATTAAATAAAAATAAAGCGTATCAAAAAGTGTTAATTTTTGTGTGAACTTTGCTTCTTCATAGAAAATGATTTTTTTTAGCACATAAGTTTAGAATGGTTTAAATAGATGGGTGATTCCCCACGAAACGACAATTCCATGTCCCTTGTATTTTTTAAAAAATACAAAATTAAACAAATAAAAGTTACTTAAACTGTCATAATTTTTAATGAGTTTAACATTAATTGAGGGTCCGGATTCCATAAGGTGTTACGCGTGACTAACGTAGGCCCCGCGTTCATCGAGAACTCACTGAACGAGGGGCCAACGAAAATCACGCGTAACACCTTATGGAATCCGGACCCTCAATTACTTTATAAATTTTCATAAATTTCTATAAATTGCTGTTCACTTCTTTGCAAATTTTAAATTATCTCTTCTCTTATTATATTAAAATGAAACCTTTGTCGTCAACAGAAATTCGTCGTTCAGTACTTTTTCCCCTTCCACTTGGTTCACTACTTTTCTTTATAAGCAACTTTTAAAATCATAATGGTCCATTTGTATGCGCAGTAAATCAATATCATTAATTTGTATGCGCACTTGATCATGATGCTTGCGCACTAGATGTTTATGGCAATTACACATGCGCAGTAATGCAGTGTGGGATCTAACTAAGCTTAGTTACGACTTTTTTTTTACATGTTTTTTGGTTTCCGTTTATGTTTAAATTGTTAGAAATCTATTCTGTTTTGAAATTTTAGTAACTGCGCATGTGTAAATTATTTTGAAACTTATTCCGCATATATAAAGCTTACAGAAAGAAGCAAATTTAGCAGTAATGCAAACCTAAAGATTTTAGGTAAATAATTAACTAGTTCCTGAGAAATTTTTAAAGATTAAATGAAAAGTAAAATTTATATTTTAACTTCTTTCGGTCTTATTTTGACTCTCCTGCGCACTTGTTTCCGCAAAATGCACGTATTCTCGACGAGTTTACTCGGCTTTGTGCGCAGGAGGGTTAACCCTCCTGCGCATTTATCTGTAAATTGGTGATTTTAATGAATTATTTTAAAATATGAAACTGAAAAATCCTACACTAGAAGACTTAAACTTGCGACCCCTCTCTCTATAGCCGCCCACTGTATCCACTAGGCCATTTACGCAGTTGGAAGTCTTTACAAATAGGTTATATACAATATCTTTTAATTCTTAAAAAATCCCCCCATACTTCGTTATAATTATATTATTTGTAAAGACACTTTAAAGTATAATAGAATTTTTTTACTTCTTGGAAGAATTGAAGAATACACTCATATTATTATTCAATATAATAGAAATTTTAATATTAATAATATTTAATAACATTATTTATTAGTTATTTAAAATTAATGATGCAAATTACTCATTAACAATTGAGAATGCATTTTGAAATTAAGATTTTCGTAAAAATGCAAAACAACATCTTCTATTATATTAATGCAATACCGAGAAAACTTCGTTTATCGTCGTACACACTTCAAAGTTCACCTACTTTTTCCAATAGGCAACTTACATCAATGTTCATTTTACCATGTTATTATAGTTTGTAACAATGCGCACTGGGACTATTCGTGTCAAGCATGTTAAACTGAACATTTTTTCATGCACAACATATTGTTGCACATGCGCAGTAGTGCACCACAGCTGTGTAAACGTGCGCACTACAAAACAAACATTTCACATGCGCAGTTGTTTTGTATTCCTGATACACATGCGCAATGATGCACAGTGATAGTCACACATGTGCTCTAATTAAATTCAAAAATCACGCATGCGCAGTGCTGTACTTTACCAGATAAGTACATTTTCAGTACATATAGTATACTTTTTTTAACAAGTGCGCAGTAGAAATCCGTTTTATTATTGCGCATGCGTAACATTGTAGCATTATAAGTGCACTTCCGCGAAAGTACTATTATGTAAAATATCGGTTAAAATTGGTTTTTTCCATTATTATTGAATATAAAAACTAATAAAAAAGTTAAAAATGTATTTAATTTTATTCTTTTTTTCTTTAAAATATTTATAAAATGTAACGAATTTTAATCTGAAAGTTTTCAATTTTTCATACTTTAATAAACTATTTTCTAGGGGTACCGGGGGGGGGGGGGGTTATAATTATTTAACATACTGTCAGAAAATCTTCCATATAATTAGTGTTTAAAAAATTTTTGTAAAAATTTACTTATTTATTGAGAATAAAGAGTTTTAATGTTCTCTCAATATTCATAAAATTGTACGTGCTAATCTTCGATTATTTTTCGCTTGTCTTCCTTCAATAATTCCACTTGTAGTATCACATATTTACACCCGACGGTACACGTTTACAGCATTTCAGATAGCCAAATTTTAGAAATCCCCACTCTTCCTCGTCCGGAGCCGTCTGTTCTTACCTCACTTCGTTATTTGTACCCGACGCGAATGGTTCTCTGAAAGTGACAAATTGCTTTAAAACAGAGAAATCAAACCTTTTTATTTCGTATATTGTGAAAAATAAATAAATTAAATAAAAGTGAAACAGTGTAAGTGAAAAGCGTAAGTGCAAAGTGTAAGTGCAAAGTGTATATGTAAAGTGAAAAGAATAAATCACAAAACATGAGACATGACCTCTTTATAGGTCTGTTATTAGTCTCGACGCCTCACAATAGGCTACAATGAAACATGACCTTGCTACAGGTTTTTACTAGTTTCAAAGTCTCAACTTAAAACTTAAATCTATTGCTAAATGCAATAGGTTTTATAAGAAAATAAATAAATAGAATAAAACTAAAAAATATATTAATAAAGTGCAAAGTGTAAAGTGCAAGTTTGAAGTGTAAAGTGTAAAGTGAAAAGTGTAATCATAAAGTATAAAGTGAAAAGTGTAAGTGTAAAGTATAAAGTATGAAGGGAACAAAATTTGATACATGACCTCGCTCTAGGTCTGTTATTCGTCTCAACAACTCATCGCAATCTAATATGAGACATGACCTCGCTATAGGTCTGTTACAAGTCTCAAAGCTTCATCGTAAGCTACTTTAAGACATAATCTCGCTATAGATTTTAAAATGTTCTCAATGTACAATTCAACTCTAATTAGAGACATGGCCTCGCTATAGGTCTGTTACAAGTCTCAATGCTTCATCGTAAGCTAATTAAAGACAAAACCTCGCTATAGGTTTTTTAATGCTCTCAATGTACAATTCAACTATAATATGAGACATGGCCTCGCTATAGGTCTATTACAAGTCTCAATGCTTCATCGTCAACTAATATAAGACATGACCTTGCTATAGGTCGCTCAATAGTCTTAATGCACAATTCAACTCTAATTAGAGACATTGCTTCTCTACAGGTCTGTTAATAGTCTCAGTGCTTCATCGAAAGCTAATATATTACATGACCTTGCTTTAGGTCTTTTAATACTCTCAATGTACAATTCAACCCTAATATCAGACAATTGTCTTGCTGACGGGCTCTTAACAGACTTAAGGAACAATTCAACTCTAACATCAGATGTGGCCTATCTACATGTCTCAACGAATCATTCTAGGTTAAAATGAGACAGGGCCTTCCTATAGGTATCAAATAGTCTTAATACACAATTCAACTCGAATATGAGACAGGGCCTCTTCACAGGTCTATTGTTAGTTTCAACGCCTTATTCTACTCTAACTGAGACAACTAATTGAACCTCTTTATAGTCTCAACACTTTATTCTAGACTAATATAAGAAATTGCCTCTCTATAGGCCTGTTGAGAACGTCACCTAATACAAATTGAGACGTGATCTCTCTGTAGAACTGTTAATAGTCTCAAGACCTCATTCAATATTAATATGAGACATGGCCCCTCTACATGTCTGTTGATAGTCTCGACGCCTCATCGTAGGCTAATGTAAGACACAGCGCTTCTCTCTGTTAATAACAAATAAGTGCTTTATCCTAGGCTAATTCAATGGATTATTTGGCTGAGACATCAAACAACATGTAACAAATGGCTTCTCTATATGCCTATTAATAAACAAAAATTGCCTCATTGTAATTTTACTCAAGCAATTTTCGCAAAAAAAAAAAAAACTTATGTATAAATAATAAGTGCATTATAATATGAAAAAATACTTCTCTATACCTCTAGTAATGGACGCAGAGCATTCGTGTAAAATAATTAGAATGAATTTCGCCGAATAATTAATCAACTCATGAGAAATGGCCTATCTAGAAGCCTCTTAATACATTTAATGTCAACGTAAGCAAATAACACTAATTTTTTACAAAAAAAAAAAAAAAGAAAAGGAACAATCTATAAGAAATGACCTCTCTACAGGCCTTTTAATGACAAATAACGTCCTACTTGTAGGTTTACTCATAATTAACCATAAAAAACTGGATACAACATAACCTTACCACAGGTTTATTAATAACAATTATATGTCTCAGGGAAGAATACCTTACCAACCTTCGATAAACATCAAACAAAATACAATAAACAGATTCGCTATAGATATGTTAATGACATATAAGCCTCATTGTAGACAAAATCAATCGACTTTTACTAAAACCTCAAACAAAATATGAGAAACGATCTCACTATAGACCTCTTAATGCCAACTGTGTGGCTAAAATAACAATAACAACAACAACAACAACAACAAAGGTCCCTTAAGAAAATTTTCTAAACAATAGAATAAGATACGTCAATAGCCTTTACATCGACTTTTAAATAGAATTAACAGTCTTACTGACAACTAAGCTCCTCATTGTCAAAACAAAAACAAAGAACTCGCTGCAGGTCTATTAATGTCAACAGCACATAATAAAATCTGCTTTCTATGACTTTCAAACGATGTTTCTGGTGAAACCAAGGACCTCACTATAGGTCTGTTATCAATATTTTCAGAGTTTTAGTATAAATTTCAAATATTAATAATAATAATAAATAAAACAAAATACGATCTTAATTAAAGATAAGGGAAAAGAATACTTTGAATTCAATAATAGAAACTAATTGACCAATTATTCCCTTTTGGTCAAAACCTTATACAATAATAATAATAACAATAAACATCAGTCTCACTAAATAAAGAAATTTATTATACTCTACAAATTGAACTCTGGAATTAAACAATAAATGAACATATGATTCAAAAATAAATCCTACTATAGGAAACATTACCAAAAAGTTTTGTATCTCTAATACTTCTTGCTAAACAAGCAACTCTAAAGATATTCACTCAGTTCTAACAAGCTGCAATTACTAAATAAAATTCATTAACCTATTTTTTCGTAAAGAAAATACCAACTCTAGCTAAACCAAAAATATTATTAAGAATGACTTCTAGATGAACTTAAAATTTAAAACTTAAGAAATGGTCAATGAAGTTGAAAAACACTTAAAGTGTACCCAATAAAATTACTTAAGAAGACCACCATCCTTAAAAGTCTAGACTACAAATCAAAGAATAATATATACAGACAATCCGTCTATAAATGCGTATATGAAAAAATCTGTATTACAACGTACATTGCTAGCAAGTATGATACATTTAAACTGCAAGAAAATAATGAAGCAAGACGGTGATATGTTGAAAAATTTAGACAAAAATAGTCCTTTAAGACATGTTTAAATGAAGTCCTTAAAATCAAATGATAAATTACCCTAAAATTTTACAAGACAGCTTCTGTTTAGCGAATTTAAACCGGTAAATAGTCTACAAACAATACGACTATATATAAAACTGCAAGTCCAAGGTATATAAACTGACATTTAGATGTAAGCTGCCAATTAGGCTGAAAATGTATTACCTTATACGGACTGTTTCTCCACGTTTAAATAAAAAGTGTCACATATCATATCAATATTATGTCACATATCAATAACTTAGATTTCGCTGAAAGATCGAAAATTGAATAATCTTTGAAAAATTATATCACACACAAAATTAAATACAAATCGACTCAATATAGTGAACAGACTAATTGTTACTAAAATGGTATAAATCACAAAAAATAAAATGAAATAAATTAAATAAGTAAATAAAAATAATGTTTTTACTAAAAATCATCAAAGCAAACGCATCATCAACACATCTTACAGATGTAACTTGTAGCTGTGACCAAACCATTATATTTTTAAGCATAATTTGGATAGAATTTAGATTCTAAAATACACTGCATATAATGATGCATGATTCCTAGGCTAAGAAGACAGCAGATAATTTTTATGATTTAGGTAAATCATTTCTTTAAAATAAGACAAAATTTAAAATTAGCCTTTAAAGGTCCTTTCTACCATATTTTAATATAAAATATAATAAAAGCTTTGTCCCTTATTATCATGGGCCATGAAACTTAAACATAATGAAAATATTACAAAACCATATACAAATCAAAGTGAACGACAGTATAGATTAAATATAAACAAATGCTACACATTTGTCCTGACATTAATATTCAGATCATATTAGGGATCTTCTTTGAACATCTACAAGTGGAATTATTGAAGGAAGACAAGCGAAGAATAATTAAAAGATTGATCGACTTACCTGTAAGGAAGGTCAATCAAAATTATTCGAGCTTGTCTTCCGAAAATAATTACATCCCTCCCACCCAATTTTTCTTGTTTACCCATTAAATATGATCTGAAACGACAAACAACGAAGTGAGGTAAGAACAGAGGGCTCCGGACGAGAAAGAGTGGGGATTTCTAAAATTTGGCTATCTGAAATGCTGTAAACGTGTACCGTCGGGTGTAAATATGCGATACTACAAGTGGAATTATTTTCGGAAGACAAGCTCGAATAATTTTGATTGACCTTCCTTACAGGTAAGTCGATCAATCTTTTAATTATATTAATGCGATAACGAGAAAACTTCGTTCATCGTCGTACACACTTCAAAGTTCACCTACTTTTTCCAATAGTCAACTTACAATAATGTTCATTTTACCATGTTATTATAGTTTGTAACAATGCGCACTGGCACTATTCGTGTCAAGCATGTTAAACTGAACATTTTTTCATGCACAACATATTGTTGCACATGCGCAGTAGTGCACCACAGCTGTGTAAACGTGCGCACTACAAAACAAACATTTTACATGCGCAGTTGTTTTGTATTGCTGTTACACATGCGCAATGATGCACAGTGATAGTCACACATGTGCTCTAATTAAATTTAAAAATTACGCTTGCGCAGTGTTTTTTTTTTTTTTTAAGTCTAACGAAAATTAAAATTTTGTTTTTTTCTATGTGCTAAATGCTTTTTGTGCAATTTACTCTTTTAAATTATATGTTTTACGCAATATATTGAACTTTTTTGTTTACACGTTTTTCTATATTTTTTTAGTTTAGAATAGTTAAAATGTCATTTATACTCCATATTTTTTCAACTGCGCATGTCTTTTGTTCATAGAAAACTACTGCGCATGCGTAACTGACATAGGAACCTATTGCGCATTAGTTTATACTTTACGCAATGTATATAACTTTTTTGTTAACTTGTTTCTCCATTTGCTTCGACAATTAAATTTTTTACAGTCATTTTTTTTTTGTCATTGTAACAACTGCTTATGTGTATTGTTTATAGGAAAGTACTGCGCATGCGTAACTGCCTTTTGGAGCTTTTGCGCATGTATAGGTGATCAACGATGTGTCTATTAAAGTAAAAAGTTTTTCTAATAATTTCTATTGCAATAATAAATATTTTTACATACAAGATTATAAAATTAGTTAAAATATTTTTAAGTATTCCTGTCTGCGAGAAACTTGATTAAATTTGTTTAATTTAGTTTAAAATATTTAACATTATTTTGAATAATTCTATAAAATTCAAAATAAAAATTTATAACTATAATATTAATTACAAAAACAAATAAATAATTTCAAAAAATAACATAATAGATTAATTATAAATATATTAATTAATTATTTTTACCTATAATTTATTATTAATTAATATTTAGTATTATTATCATTATTACTGGCAATTTTTTTTCAAACAATATCTTTGAGAATACTAGATGATATTTTTAAAATAAAAAAAATAAAATTTTAAAAATTAATTTTATATTTCTAATAAAAATTTATTATTAATTATAAAAAATTTTAAAAATATATATTATTATTACATAATATATATTATAATTTACTACATTTTAAATTTTTCAATTATCATATTCTTCTAAAAATATATAAAAGAAATAAAAAAACGAGCGAGCGTTAGCGAGCGAGGGTTGTTACGCTAGTATACATGAAAAATAAAACTTAAACTAATATTTTATAACTTTTTTTTTAATGATTTCACAAAACAAATCAATAATTTCCTTTCAATGTTTCAAAACAAAAAATTATGCCTTAATTAAAAAAAAGATTGGTTTTATTTTTTTAATAATACAAAATATATAATTTTTTTTAGAGTAAAAAAAATATAATTTATTGATAGTTTTTGTATGTTTTAACCATATCACCATTATTTTTATGTTTTTTACCTTAAATATGAGCTAGTCGACAATTCTCACTAAGATTTTCGTAATCAGCGCACCAAATTTGAATTGATTTTTCGACTTGAACTTCCCTTTTTTTTAATTTTTCATTTATTAATAATATTTTTTGGCATTTTACCTTTAATTAAAAAAGAAAAAAAATAATGAAGACTTATTTAGTTCCCGAGTTATTAAGGTTTGAAGTTTGGTGGTTTAGTGGAATTTACAGTCACACGGCCTTTTCTTTGTATGTTAATTACACGAAGAAACAGAATGAGTTTGATATATTGTTAACAGCAATATTTTTTTGTTTATGCTTGGTTTATTATTTTAATGATTTAATATTAAAAATATGTCCTTACAATGGACTTATGTAGGGGTAATTTTTTTCTTCAGCGGTTTTTACCAAAAATTATTATGAAAGTGATTTCCCTCTTTTTTACTAGTTTGAATCAAACAAAAATCTCCAAATGTAACAGATTATAAAAATTATGTGCATTTCATGGATATTTCTCATCCAAGTAAGCAAAATAATTTACTTTCTCATGAAGGAAGCAATAAATCAATAATATCATGGTTAATTGCAGAAGTTATTAAAAAAAAAAAATTTTTAATGTAAAAAAAAACAGAAACACATGAATTATTTTACGAATTTTTGATTAAGTATAAAAGTTACACAGCTCAATTTTTTTGTTTTTTTTTTGCAAAAAACGATTCTTTTTTGTAAAATATTTCATCTAAAAAGCGTAAATTTCTATTTTGCTTCTTTATAGAGGGAGTTTTGTGATTCTAAATATTTTTAATTTTCAAAAACTCTAAATCGACTTATTTTCATCTGAAAAGTCTAAATTTTTATTTTTAAGCAAATGTCCAGATGTGTGTGTATGTGTTTAACTTTTTTCGTCGCCAGGATATCTTTATAACACTTTAACGGATTTCAATGAAATTTGGATGACTTATTAATGTAACGGTACCCATTATGGAATATTTTCTTAATCATGTCCCTATTATGAAACAGTTTTAAATATTTTAAAGTAATTAAAAGAATCCTGATGATAATCAAATTTTATTTATTTTAATTAATTATGTAACTAATGAGCATGGTTATTAATGTATATAGTTATTAATTTAATTATATTAATTTAAAAGTATTTAAACATTTAATTAAGTAACCAAGTTTTTTATAAAAAAGCGTTTCATATTGGGTTACACATTAATTTCACATATGTCCCTATTAAGGGACTTTGCAGGTGCAATATCAACACCTCTCTCTGCTACATGGAATCAAAAATACGTCGGGTATTTACTTTCGTAGATTATTTTTTTCATTTGTTTTCATTTTTTGAACACATTGCTTCCTCATAGAGAAATAGTAAATCTCTCTTTTTAAAAAATGGATAACAAAATGGTCTAAAAAAAAAAATTATTATACAAAATGGATAAAAAGTACTTTCTTTTAATATTTTTATGTTATTATGATAATATAAGTTGAAAACAAAAAAAATATTTTTTACAAGACTACGCTATTAAGTGAGCAAACGGTTTATTGATTGCAACTGTAATATAAAAAAGTAAAAAAATTATTAAAATATTCAAAAACAAAAAGCATCTTTCATCTGTAAGGAAGCAATATTTAAATTTTAACTTTTTTTTTTAAACACTAAAATGCAAAATGTGTTCTTTTATAAAAGGACACAACTAAAATATTTAAGATGCATGTGTGACTTAAAAAAAAAATTGTACTGTAAGGTTCGTAAATAGCTCAATCGATGAGTTTTAAAAAAATAAAAAGAATAAAAAGCTTACATTTTAACTTTCTGAAATTTTTTTTTATAATTTTGCCAAAAAACGATTTTTTGAAAAATTGAAAATCAAAAAAAAAATATATCTGGAACTGATCGATCGGATTCAAACATATGGCATAATTTGTCCCTCTGAGAGACCTATTATTTGGTAAAAAAAAGATGCTTCTAACTATAACGGTTCTCGAGATATTGGGCTAATCGTAATGTTAACACACACACACACACCCGGACATTTTTTCTAAACATCATTTTTGACATCCTGGGGTCGAATTATGTAGAGAAATGTCAAAAAATTGCAATTGAGAATTTGAGGGTAAAACAATACTTCCTCTATGAGGAAGCAATTGATTATATTTAGTCAACTTATTTTCTCAGTGTAATAGGTACTTGTGTTTCGTTCAACTTTTTTATTTATATTATATTCTGTTCATAATAAATATCGATTTTAGGACTTAATATCTACTTCAGAAAGATCACTCTTTTAAACTATAATTTATTTGTCAGCATTGGCACTCTTCATTACGAGAAATTTAAGATCAAACTTTATACGTCTTAAAAAGTGTTTCATAATGGGTACCGTTACCTTATTAAGCTCATGAATATCTAAATTTGGAAACAGGGATTGTTTATAATACCCAATCAAGTTGTTTTGAGCGCCCTTTTTCCTCGAAAAAATAGTTTTTTGACAAATTTTTCTTCCATGCTAAAGAACAACTCAAGGAATACAAATATCATATTTCTTATCTCAAAATCTATTAAATGATATATATAACTTTTACATTTAATCAGAAATTCGAAAAATATTTCATGTATTTCTGTTTTTTCTTGCATTTAAAAATTCTTTTTTAATAACTTCGGCAAGTAACTTTGATATTATTACTTTTTTGCTTCCTTCATAAGGAAGTAAATTATTTTGCTTACTTAAAAGAAAAATATTCATGAAATGTAGATAATTTTTATAATATGTTACTTTTGGAGATTTTTGTTTGATTTAAACTAGTAAAAAATAGGGAAATTACTTTCATCATAATTTTTTGTCAAAACCACTTAGGAAGAAAATTACACCTACATAAGCCCTTTGTAAGGGCATATTTTTGATATTAAATTATTAAAATAATAAGCCAAGCATAAACCAAAAAATATTGCTGTAAACAATATATCGAACTCATGTAATTAACATACAAAGAAAAGGCCGTTTGACTGTAAATTCCACTAAACCACCAAACTCCAAAGCTTAATAACTCGGAATTTTTTAAATTGGAAAAAACCGATATTTTGGAAAAATTTTTTACAGTTAAAACTAAATTTCGTAATATAACTTTCAAGTATGACAGTCAAGAATAAAATATCTACTATGGGCCGGCCAAATTGTTTATAATTTTTGTATTTTTTGAACAAATTTGCTGTTACCGCATGCAGGTACAATAATCGGTTGCAGTATAACAAAATTGGTACCGTCAAGCATGGCTATTTTGTGCGCCGTGGGGCTATTTTGTGCAAGCGAGGTTTTTACTGAATAAAATCTTTATATTCAGTTGCTTAGATTTGCTACTTAGTATAAATATTTTCTGATAACTAGACTACACTGAGTACAAAATGAATTTACTTAATTCTTTATCAGAAATCAGAAAAAAAATCGTAAAGTCGTAAAAATCAAGCTGAAAATTTTCAAAGTTCTCAAAATTCTGTTCAGATCCCCGAAAGTTTAAAAGTGTTTCTAAAGGTATTAAAAAAAACCAGGATTTGGTGGGTTATTTTGTGCATACTTTAAAATCAAGTTTTTTTTCAATAATTTGTTTTGTAGTTAGCAGGGATGGTCACGCCCACGAAACTCCACGATAAATAAGTGTTGCCTCGTATCGTTTCACTAACACGGCACGAGAAATATTGACAATTTGTATTGAGTTCAAACACAACACATAATTGTGAAGGCCAGAGTTTTGTGTTTTGTAAACAAGACGTTAGCCTACGGGGAATCGTATCGTATTATGTACACGATACTTTTGCCGTTTGAGAATCGTAACGTGTTCTGGATACGATACTTTAGCTGGTTGGCAAACGTATCGTTTTGAACACGTTAGGAAACGTGGCGAGAAAGTGTGTTCTACGTATAATATTTTATTTCTTTTCATTGCGGGATTTATGAATATAAGTTTATAAATAATGAATGGTATATTCAAATATTATAACCATTTTAAATAGCTTAAACAATTACGATTTGTTTAAACAATTTTAAATTGTTTAAAAAAATTTAATTTGTTTTAACAATTGTAATTTGTTTAAATAATTTTTATTTGTTAAACAATTTTAATTTGTTTAAATAATTTAATTTGTTTAAAAAATTTAATTCTTTTTTGAACAATTTTAATTTGTTTAACAAATTAATTTATTTAAACAAATTAATTTATTTAAAGAAATTAAAATTGTTAAACAAATACAAATTGTTTAAAGAATATAAATTTTTTAAACAATTGTAATTTGTTTAAACAAATAAAAATATTTAGAACAAATTTATATTCTGAATCAATTGTAATTTGTTTAAACAAATTAAAATTGTTTAAACCATACCGATTTGTTTAATAAATTTTTATTTGCAAATTTTTTAAATACACTTGTATTCTGTTTGAACTATTTTCATTTGTTTAAACAATTTTTGTTTTCTAAATGACAATAAGTGGTTATATCAATTTGAATTTAGTTAACTGATCTTTATTTAAAACATATTTTGCCCTCGCAAAGTAAAATTCCTGCAGATTTGCGAATTCTTTTTTAAACAATTTTAATTTGTTTAACAAATTAATTTATTTAAAGAAATGAAAATTGTTAAACAAATACAAATTGTTTAAAGAATATAAATTTCTTAAACAATTGTAATTTGTTTAAACAAATAAAAATAGTTAGAACAAATTTATATTCTGAATCAATTGTAATTTGTTTAAACAAATTAAAATTGTTTAAACCATACCGATTTGTTTAATAAATTTTTATTTGCAAATTTTTTAAATACACTTGTATTCTGTTTGAACTATTTTCATTTGTTTAAACAATTTTTGTTTTCTAAATGACAATAAGTAGTTATAACAATTGGAATTTAGTTAATCGATCTTTATTTAAAACATATTTTGTCCTTGCAAAGTAAAATTCCTGCAGATTTTCGAATGACATTTTCTTGGAAATTGTGCATAAGAATGGCATAAAGGAAAATTCTCCTTACTCCTTGATAACGTCATCCTTGGGGGGGGGGGGGGGGGAAGTCGGCTTCATCAAATCAGAAGTCGACGAATATCGTCAATTGAGAAGGTCAGTTGAAAATTTAGAGAGTTCGTGTCAGAGTGTAAGGAAATATAGATTTTCAATTTTTAAGTGAAGTTTCTTTCTGTTGTGATTTTTTAAGTGATTGACAAAATGAGTAACCGACCGACAAGATCGGAAGTACATAAGTTTTTTGTTTTCTTGGAAACAAAAAATGAGTACAAGTGCAACATTGTTAACTGCAACGTTACATTTAAGGTAAGTTTTATTAATTAATTGATCAATGTAACATTTATCCATATTATTTAGTGCATATATTCATTCATTTGTACTTTGATTGATTAGTTCTTTAAATTATTCTACCAGATTTAAAGTTTAGAAGTTATTTCCTTGTGATGATTGAGTAACATAGGTTTCTTTTATCTATCAGTATCAATTCCATTGTTTTATAAGTTTTTTGGGTGAAATAATGATTGTTATTATTAAAAAACTTGTTTATTCCCTAAATCTGAATTAGTTAAAAATAACTAATTATTAGAAAAATCGTGACTTGAGTTTCAGTTTTAGCAATTAGTGAAAAATAACTAATAATTAGTAAAAAAATGATTAATTGTTAGTAAACAAATTACTAAAAAATAGTTAAAATTAGACTAATTAAATTAGTCAACAGAATTTTACTGAAATATTACTTATTTTGACATAATCTAAAAATTAAGTTGACTAATAATTAGTTATTTTTTAATAAATGATTAGTAGAAATATAACTATTTGAATTAGTGACTGAGTTCTTGCTTTTAAATTATTTAATTTTAACTAATTCAGATTTAGAGAGTAAAAAATAATTTTTTTTAAGAAATGCTCTAAATAAATGTAGAAAATGGAAAATTGTTACAAATACTTGAATGGTAGCACATAATACAACTGTTACTTCATGTTTATCAATAAAAAAAGAATAGTTTAAATAAATTGTTGTAAACAAAAGCAACAAAATCTCAAAAAATAAATGCTGCCGTTGAATAAATTATTGGTTTATTAATACAAAAATTCTAAACAATTATTTTCTTAAATACATAATACAAAGATATTTGAAAAAGAATTTTAATTTTTATTAGAAAATATTTTGATTCTATAATACTAGACTTTAAAATAAAACAGTTTTTTGAAAAAATACGAAAATAAAAAGTATAAATAAATTAACAAATATGATAATAAATAATATAATAACATTTAAAATAAAAATAAATGTCATTAAATTTTGCATATTTTCTTATGTAAACACTATAAAATTAAAATTAACTAAAGAGAAGATAGCACTTGTTTGTAAACGAAAGTCAAAAATGCATCAGTTTTGTTGATAAAGGATTTCGCAGGAACGGTGCATGTTTAGTGATGTATGAATTGTGCTGTTAATCGGAAATGCAGGAATAAGGAACTGGACGAAAATAAACATCTTATAATATCAGAATATTCATGAAACAATAATTTGTTGTAAAAAATTTTGGAATCCTTAAATGCTGAAATATTAAACTTTCTGTCGTCAAAAAATAAATTTTTTTGACATAAATTTTTACTTCACAAACGCTATTTTGTCTAAATGAAAAAAAAGAAACTTTTGCCAAATTGTGCTAGATGTGTTCATAATTGTGCCGTAAATATTTTTTCAAAAAAATTAAAATTTTGAAAAAAATTTGAAAGAGAATTTCTATTAGTCAAAAAAAAATTTATTTTTTTTCGAAAAAATAAAGTTGTGCTAAATTAAAGCAAGATTTAAATAACTGGAAATTAAAGAAAATAATTTAAATTTGACATAAATAATTGGAACTTTAAAACATTGACTGGAAAATAATGAAAATAACTCTAAATTGGAGAAAATAATTAAAAAATGATAATTCTCAGTTTTTTTAAATTTATGATAAACGAATGAAAGGAATGGAAAAATATGGAGAATAATTTAAAAACTATTGAAGAAACTTATAATGAAAAAAAATAATTGCAAGTTTAGAACGTCAATTGAAAAATAATGAAAATATTTTGCAATTGGAATAATTAAATTACCAACGACAAAAAGAAATGAAAGTTGAATAAAATAATTAAAAAATAAAATAAATAAATAAAATAATTCATAATTTATGACATTGTTTAATAAATAACTGTAAAATGAAAAAATAGGTTAGTTAGTTGAAAAATGATAGAAATAATTGGAAACTCAAGAAAGTAATTGAAATTCAACAAAAATAACTGAAAAAATTACAACTGAATTAATTCATTGAAAATAGACAGATATAATTAAAAAATACTATATTAATTATTAAGTATTCATCGCGTTAATCTTGAATGAGTAAAGGAATATAAGTAAAGGGATTTATTTTTCAATTTGAAAAAACTATTGATAAAGTAACTTTAGCTTTAGCTTAAAACATGCTTAATCTCTTCAGTTATGTAAATATTATAAAATCTAAATACCTATTATTTCTCAACATTTTTGAAAAAGTAATGTTTTAGGAGTTTAAAATACAAAAATTAAAATACTTAAAAATCTACAATAAAAGAATTTTAAAAACAATTTTCCAACAGGACATAAAAAGTAGGAGGGTGTTAACAGAATGTCACGTTACTATCGATGAGGAGTTGTCAAATTAGTCAAATATGTGACAAGTTCGACAAGGAGGAGGAGGGTGTCGAAAAAGAAATAATCGGTGTAACTTTAGTTAGGGAAAACAACTTGTGCCATAAAAACTTTTTCAACAAATTCTACATTTTAAAAGATTTTAAAAAATTATTTCTACAGGTAAAAAAAATTATTTATCGAAAAAACAAAAGTTGTGCTAAATCTATTGGAAAAATAGTCAAAACTAAAATGTTTAGCATGCTTGGGAGGGGGGGAAGCGCAATTTCCAACATTGAATATTACAAACGATAATCTGTGCCGAGTTGTGCCAGATGAGCGCAAAAAAAGTGCTATAATATTTCTGGATAAAGTTCATATTTTTTGTAAAAATATGCGAATTAGTCAAATTTTGACTTTTTTTAGAAATAAGTATGCAATTTAGCGAAAAATATTGTATACTGAGAAAATGGCCCCTTACAATTATCGGAATTCCATAGTTAAGCCTTATTTAACATTTGTTTCTAGATATCTATATTAATAAAATCAGAGTTTTGTCTGTACATTGCTTAGAACTTTAAATTTCATGCATAATTTTTCGTTTTAAGCATCAAGGAATTCAAATATACCCATAAAAAATTGCATGTCTGTATGTATGTATGTATGTATGTATGTATGTATGTATGTATGTATATATGTATGTTTGTCTGTATGTCACAAAACCTTTGTTCGCGCATCACATAAAAACGGCTTAACCGCTTGAAACTAAATTTGTCAGAGTCTTAGGTCTTGACCTAAGTAAGGTATATAAATTTACAGATTTGAAAAATATTGATAAGAACGGGAGATATACCATTTTTTTCAAGAACTGAAAATATCTAAAATTTTCAAAATATACATATTTGTTGATGGACTGCTTTCAAACATTCAATTACTTTGGGACCAAATTTGACAGAGTATTAAATCTTGACCCAAGTTAGGTTTATAAATTTATAGACTTTAGAAATATTAATAAGAACGGGAGATATACCATTTTTTTTGAAAAATGAAAAAATCGAAAATTTTCAAATTTTACATATTTTTTGATGGACTGCTTTCAAACATTCAATTATTTTGGGACCAAATTTGGCAGAGTATTAGATCTTGACCCAAGTTAGGTTTATAAATTTATAGACTTTAGAAATATTAATAAGACGGGAGATATACCATTTTTTTGAAAAATGAAAAAATCGAAAATTTTCAAATTTTACATATTTTTTGATGGACTACTTTTAAACTTTCTATAATTAAGCATTACATGTTATTTCATTACATTTCAGCATAATTTTGTGGAAAATATTGTCTTATTACCGAGATATATAAGTATGTATAAAATTGTTTTATATAAAAAAAAAAAATCGAAAAAATTATAATCTTAATTCAGTGATATCTAGATTAATAAAATCAGAGTTTTGTCTGTACATTGCTTTTAACTTTAAATTTCATGCGTAATTTTTCGTTTTAAGCATCAAGGAATTCAAATATGCCCATAAAAAATTTCATGTATGTTTGTATGTATGTATGTATGTATGTATGTATGTATGAATGTCACAGAACCTTTGTTCGCGCATCACTTAGAAACAGCTGAACCGTTTGAAACCAAATTTGGCAGAGTGTTAGGTCTTGACCCAAGTTAGGTTTATAAACTTACAGACTTAAAAAATATTGGAAAGAAAGGAAGATATACATTTTTTTCAAAAAATTAAAAAAATCGAAAATTTTTAAATTATGCATTTTTTTATGAACTGCTGATAAACTTTCTATAATTGAGTATTACCTGATATTTCGTCATATTTTAGAATAATTTGACAAAAAATATCGTATAACTGAGATATATAAGTATAAAATTGGTTTCTGGATCAAAGAAATTGAAAAATGTACATTTTTTTTATATTACTGACTGTGTTAGATGGCTTTTAATCTTTTTGCATTAATTTTGTTATGTTCCTTACAACACATTTTGCAATAAATTTAAAGAAATAAATTAATAAAAATAATTTTAGATGACACAATGCAAAAAAATTTTGAATCTGAATTTTTTGGGGTAAAAAAATAAAAACCAGAAAATCTAATATATTAAATTTAAATCCTATTTAACCTAAATCTCATTTAACCTAAAAAGCATTCTCCTTAAAACCCATTAAACATAATAAATCTTATTTAACCTAATAAACTACATTTAACCAAAATCTCACTTAAACTAAAATGCATTCAGTCTAAAACACATTAAACCTAAAACTTATTCAACCTAAATCCCAATTAACCTAAAAAGCATTCTGCCTAAAACTATTTGTCCTAAATCCCGTTTAGCCTAAATTTTACATTATAAATTTCGTTCAATGGGATTTAGGCCAAATTTTTTTAAGCTATATGCAATTTAGGTAAAAAAGAATTTAGGCTGATTGCATTTTAGGTTAAATTGGATTTAGACGGAATGCATTTTTGGTGAAATGA
This sequence comes from Ganaspis brasiliensis, assembly GCA_037103525.1. Classification (NCBI taxonomy): domain Eukaryota; kingdom Metazoa; phylum Arthropoda; class Insecta; order Hymenoptera; family Figitidae; genus Ganaspis; species Ganaspis brasiliensis. Next base: position 916,468 of record JAZKLR010000372.1, on the reverse strand, counting down.
GATTTAGGCTGAATGCATTTTAGGTTAAATGGGATGTAGGTTGAATGCATTTAAGGTTAAATGGGATATAAGTTTAATGGGATTAAGGTTAAATGGGATTTAGAATGAATGCATTTGAGATTAAATATAATTTGGGCTAAATGCATTTTAGGTTAAAAGGGTTTTAGAATAAAAGCATTCTTGTTTAGATGGGATTTAGGCTGATTGCATTTTAGGTAAAATGGGGTTTATGATGGTTTCATGTTGGGTTAAATGAGATTGAGGATGAATGCATATGAGGTTAAAATGGTTTTAGGTTGAATACAATTGAAGTTGAATAGGAATTAGTTTAAATAAGAGTTAGGTTAAATGGTATTCAGGTTAAAGAAGATTTAGGTTAAATGGGATTTATACTGCATCAATTTTAGGTTAAATGAGATGTACGATAAATGCTTTTGGGGATAAATGGGATTTAGGCTAAATGCATTTTAGGATAAATGAGTTTTAATCTGTGAATGCATTTTAGGTTAAAAGGGATTTAGGATGTATGCATTTTAGGTTTAATGGGTTTTAGGCTAAATGCATTTTAGTTTAAGTGGGATTTAGGCTGAATGCATTGTAGGTTAAATGGGTTTCTTGCTAAATGCAATTTAGGTTAAAGGGGTTTAGGCTTAATACAATTTAGGGTAAATGGGATTAGGCTGAATGCATTTTAGGCAAAATGGTTATAGGCTAAATATGGGATTCAGGCTAATTTGGTTTTAGGTTTTTCTCGAAAAATATTTATTTTGATGGAAAAAAAATTTACAGCATGACATGCGTATTTTTATCAGATCAACAACTTGGCAAGGTTGAGGCAAAGTAAAAATGCCTGGCCTCAACCTTGCCAATATGGCTGGAACATCCGGTGCTGTTCGGGTATGTGCTAATGGGAAGTATATCTAATAAAATATATTAGAATTTAATAAGTTTTGGAAGAGAATTATGTTGCATTTAGAAAATTCTTTTTTAAATATTTTTTGTCAGAAAATACTTATTGGCAAAAAATACTTTCTGTCAGAAAATCTTTTTTGTCAAAAAATACTATCTGTAAGAAAACACTTTTCAACAAAAAATTCTTTCTGTCAGAAAATACTTTTTGTAAAAAAATACTGTTGATGGCACGCCAGTAGATTTCGTGCCCGCTGAAGGCGGGCTCGAAAGCTAGTTTTAATATAAAATTCTAGTAAAATGAATCGGAATATGAATAAATTAACCAAAATTCTAGTTAAAATAATCGAAAAATCATATTAAATAGGGCAAAACCAAATTTCCGGTTGTCTTAGCAGAATATTTTTTTAATTTTGCGTCATTTTTACTGTCCTCGCTTTGTGCGATTTAGCACAACTTTGGTTTTATCTAAAAACAATTTTTTTTGACCAATTAAAATTTTGTACCAAAAGTTGTTTATAAATTTTTCATAGTTTTGAAAAAATGTAAACGACACAATCATGCACACAGCTATAACTTTTCAGCACTACTTCTGTTTTTAAGGGCATGTGATAGACAATGACGTCACTGGAATAGGCATATTTGTCCGTAAACTTTCTATTGAAATAATAAATATTTTGACAGCAAACTTTGTGGAATTATACCTACAATATTATTAAGAAGGCCTCTCTGATTCAAGTTTGTTCAAAATTTGCCTTGAAATTAGTTTTTTTATAATTCTCCAAAAATCAACAAATTTTGCATCCTCACACACTGTAAAAAAACAGAGCTAAAAATGAATTCCGAAGCTGTTCTATAAAAGTCTCACCTTTTGCAGTTAAGGAAAGTTCAGTTTTTAGAATAATGAATAAAATAAACTATACTTTTTATACCCAAAAGTGTTTTTTAAATAACAAAAATGTTTTTCATAGAAAACGATTAATAAATTAATTTCAAACTTCTATTTGGACTATCAAAAATATATCAATTACAAGAATAAACAGAAGAAAAAGATTTGACAGTTGTGTGGTTATTTTAACTTATCTCGTTTTGGAGTTAATCATCAACTCAAGAAATGTAACTCGCAACTCCGTTAGTCTTTAACTCTGTGCATTTTCAACAGTGCAAAGAAAGCTTTGTGATTGTTAAGATTTTCGATTTTCCAAAAATGGTCTAAATCGACTCATTTTCATCTAAAATGCGTAGATTTTCAGTCTTAAGCAAATGTCCAGATGTATGTGTGTGAGTGTGTATATAGCGTTTTTTGTCTCCAGGATATCTCGAGAACGCTTAAATGGATTTCAATAAAATTTTGAGGATTTATTAAGCTCATGAATATCTAAATTTGGACACAGGAATTTTTGAAAATATTCAATCAAGCTTTTTTTGAGCACCTTTTTCATCGGAAAAAATTGTTTTTGACAAAATTATTTTCCATGTTAAAACTACAACTTAATAAGTACAAAAATCAGTTCCCTTATCTCAAAACGAATCGATTGACCTATATGGCTTTTATAATTGATAAAAAATTTGTAAAATGAATCATGTTTTACCATTTTTTTGCATTTAAAATTATTTTCTTTTAATAACTTTCCCAATTAACTTATGAAGCTAAATATCCATGAAATGGACATAATTTTAAAAAGTTAACTTAAAGGTGAAATTTAAATTAACTTGGGTAAGAGAGACGTTTTTAATGATGTTTTAAGTAAATTCACAAAGTTTTTTGTCAAAATATTTATTATTTTAACAGAGATTTTACGGACAAATTTTGCCTATACCAGTATGACGTCATTCTCCATCACATGCCCTCAAATTAGATACACTAAGAAAAAATTTTCGTGAAAATTCCTGTGCTATTCACTATAAAAGAGTCATAATTGACAGTCTCCGAAATTTTACCGTGCTGTCTTACAATTTTTACCGGATTTCCCACAATTTTTACTAGAAAATCCGGTAAAAATTATAAGACAGCACGGTAAAATTTCGTACTATTTGGATTAGTAGTTTTATACTAAACAATTAGGAGTTTTCTGCTAAAGAAAAAGTAGTTTTCTACTAAAAATTTGTATTTCTCTAATGAAGATTAGTAAAAATCTTACTATTTAATAGTATCCTACTAATTTATATTCGCTAATTCATTACTAGAAAACCACTAATTCGGATTTAGAGAGCAGTCAAGATCGAAATGACCGAAACATATGTTTTTATTTGAAATTGAAAAGAAGGTAACCACAAATATGGTGGATATGACAAGTCAACTACTATAAACAAAATATGAAAGAGTGTGAAAATATATTTCTTTATCCCAGTGGGGGCCGTAGGTCCAGGCTTTTTGGGCTGCGGCCTTTGCATAGACAAATGGGAACATATTAAAACTTTCTACAAATAAATGAATAACATTCTTTATTTATTCAATTTAAACATAAAATTTCTTTCCTTATTAAAGAAACTAATTAATAATATTTATTAAAACTGTGCATGTAGATGTCTTTTTTATTGCTGATTCGTAAGATTAATATTTCAGGAAATTTTTTCAAATTTTCCATTTAAGGATGCATCATTAAATCTTTATAAAAGAAATTAATTCAATAATGAAATTAAAATTTTACATAAATAATTGGAAGTTCATGACATTAATTGAAAAGCAATGAAAATAATTTGTAATTAAAGAAATAATTGAAAATGGTTTTAAAAAATTTAAAACAAAAGTAAGCAACTGAAATTTGACACAAATAATTGTTAAGTTTAATAAATCAATTAAATAGTATTGGAAATAATATAAAATTGGAAAAAATTAAAAATTTCTGACAATTATGAAGAATTGTTCACAGTAATGAAGAAATATTTTAAAAATTGAAAATTGCAATAAATAATTATAAAATAATATGTCTGATATTCTCTACTTCTTTTAATATTAGAACAAACACGCTGGAACATTTAAAGCACATTTAAAGAGGCTACATCCAAAGGAGTACGGCGAGGTTTTACAGGATGAATATTCTATTCGCCAAGAGAAAGTATCGAACGTTAATGAGAAAATCAAACTAAATATTATTGTATCACCGGAGGAATTGCGTAAATCATTCATCAATTTAGTAACTATACATGGTCGTCCTTTTTCTTTAATGGAGGATAGTGCATTTCGAGAAATAATAGATCCTATATTAGATGCACTACCTCAAGAGCATAAATTCAATGTCTCCCGAAAATCAGTTTATGACATGGTCAAAGTATCAGCAGCTCAGCTTCGTCAGACAATTGCTGAAGAATTAAAAGACGTAAGTTTTTGAACTCTCAGCATGAATATGCTGATAGTATTTATAACAATAATCTACAATTTTGCACAACAATTTGCGAATATTGCTGTGCAACTCTCTAAATCTGAATTAGTGGTTTTCTACTAATGAAATAGCAAAAAGTGAGCTACTATTAAAATAGTAAGAATTTTACTAATTTTTAGTAGAGAACTACTAAGAATTAGTAAAAAGCTACTAGTTTTGTAGTAGAAAAATACTAATTAAATTAGTAAAAAAATCTACTTATTTTAAAATTAAAGTTCCGCTATTTCAATTAGTAGGTTTCTACTAAGAATTAGTAGTTTTCTACTATATGAATTAGAGAAAAATGAGCCATGTATTTGACTAATTCATAGTAGAAAACTACTAATTCATAGTAGAAAACTACTAATTCAGATTTATAGAGAATGTTGCCTCCATGTTGCCCATTTGCGTATTGCTGCAACATTGCAGCCATAGAACCGTGCAAAATTTAAAAAGTGGTTTTAATATTTTTTAAAACTGGTACTTATTTCCTGAAAGTAACATTGGAGCAGCATTGGACGGCAATATTGGCAATACTGTAGTTCAACGTTGCTGCAAACAGTTTTCAGTTCACTATTATTCTCCTTAAATTTTATTATCATTCTCAAGGTTTTTAAATTCTTTGTATATTTGACGATTATTCTCAACAGTTTTCAAATGTATTTTTAATTGAAATTATTTTTCTGATTTGTCAATTATTCTCTTTAATATTTAATTAATTTCGTCACTTTGTAATTTTTTTCAATTATAAATAATTTTATTCAAATTTCAAAGTAATTCTTTATCTTTTAATGTAATTCATTTACTTTTAATTTATTACTTCAAATTTTAATTATTTACTTTATTTTTTTATTAAGATATTTTCTTCTATTTTAAATTATTTTCTTCAATTATATATTATTATCTGCAACATTTAAGATTTCTCGGTTTATTTCAATTATTTATATATATTTTTTTATTGTATCAATAACTTTGATTAATTTTCAGTTTAATTGTTTAATTCTTCAATTAGTTTCGTAAATTTCAATTGTTCTATTTAATTACAATTTCTTTTCACAATTATACAAATGACTTCTTCGATTTCTATTATTACGTTCAAATTTCAAATCCATTTTTCAATTATTTTCTGTAACATTGAAAAATTCTCGCCATTTAAAAATTATTTCTTCTTTTATCATTAATTTATTTTTAATTTTTAATTTTTTCAAACATTGTGTAATTATTTAGCCATTTTTCAAATTTTGTTTTTAATTGTTGATTATTTTGGTCATATTTTAGATGTTTCCCTTAATTTTGTAATTATTATCGTAATTTTCATTATTTACATTTGCAAAGATTTTAATTTTGAATGACCAACAGCGATAACAAGTTTCTAGTGCGCTTGGGAGCGCGTTATTGTTGCTAGTCAATTTATAAATTTTTAAAAAATTAAAAGTTTGTAAATGTTATATTTTATTTACATAGGTTCCGCTAGTAAGTCTAAAAATGGATATCGGTACTCGCCACAGCAGGTCATTCTTGGGTATCAATATCCAATTTATAAAGAATGGTGATCTGCACTTACGAACGTTAGCAGTAAAAGAAATTTTTACTAAACACACATCAACAAACCTAAAAGATATTGTTGTAGACGTGTTAAACGACTTCGATATTTCAGTAAGCAAATTATACACCTTTACCTCAGACAGTGGCTCAAATATGATAAAATTAAATTCGTTATTACAAGAAGACCAAGAGTTTTTTGCCCAAGAACATTGGGAAATAGATTCTGAGGACGAAGATGAGAATGAAAACGAAGATGCTTTTTCGAAAATTTCTACCTTAGATATTTTAACGGGCGTTAAATGTGGAGTCCATAGGTTACAATTAGCAGTCCTAGAGGTCTTAAGAAATGGGTCAATGAGCGCAACCATTGCAAAGGTAAATATAGTATAAAAAATTGAATACTTGAAAATGGTTAAAATATGAAATCTGTCTGCAGGAAAAAACATTTTGAAGTGCACACGGAGAAAAATTTGGAACAGTTGCTGTCTCTTCTGTGGGAGCGCATTTCTCCCACAGTTTTGACTGGTGAAATTTATTGCTCTAGCTGTGAGACAGCTGCTCTCTCATGACTTTTACTACTGAATTTGCCTTGTATTTTCTAGGGCGCGTATTCCTCCCAAAGAAAAGACAGCAGCCCACCTTCTTGATGCGGCTTCTCTCCCAAATTTCTTTCCGTGCATGAATATTTGCCAAACGCCTGCACTGAAAAAAATGCCCGGTTACAACAACCGGAACAATAACAAATGTTATCTTAACTAACAAATTTTTCCCCAGTATATAATTCTTATTGAACATAATTCATGTTCGACATAATTCTGCTTGGACAAAAATTTTATTTGACATAATTCTAGTAATCATTCTTATTGTGCTTAATTCTTATTTAACATAATTCTTATTCAATATAATTATAATTTGTTTAATTCCTATTTAACTAAGATCTTGTTTGACCTATTTCCCGTTGATCTTAAATATAATTTAATCTGATTCATATTTGACATAATTCTTATTTTATACAATTATAATTCGATATAATTATTATTTAACGTAATTCCTATTTGACCAAAATCTTATTAGATACTTATATCTATATGAATTATTATTTATATTAATGAATACGTAATGACTTCATTTATATGGGTGATTCTCCTGAAGGGGATCACTTCACGTGTCTCCAACATGAGTTTCAACATTTACAACATATTTTTTATTATATTCCCTTCAATTTGCAATTTTTAAAAAAATTATTATTAATCTGTGTAAATCTACATAATCTTTATATGTTGTTGTAAAAATTCTAGTACAAGTTTTTCTTATTAAATTTTTTTTTTGTATTTTGTCTTTTGGTTTTAGTTTAAACTACTAAGCATTTTACGATTCTACTTTAAGTTTATTTAAAAAATGTTAATTTAGTATTATTATATAAGAAATGAAAGGTCAGAATGTAACGTCTATTTTCTCCTTATATTTGTTTCATATAAAATAAAAAATGTTATTTAAATTATTAATGAAAGTTGCACTCACAAAATAAGCCTTAAGCATATTTCTTTGTTAACGTACTCGGAACAAAAGAAACAAGATATTGTCAATCACAGTGAACTTGAAGGTTCAAAGTACACGCTTAATCGTCTAATTGCAGGTGCTACACTGAGAAAAAATTTTGGTAAAAATTCCTGTGCCTTTACTATAAAAGCGTCATAATTGACAGTCCTCGAAATTTTACCGTGCTGTCTTACAATTTTTACCAGAAAATCCGGTAAAACAATTTTTACCAGAAAATCCGGTAAAAATTGTAAGACAGCACGGTAAAATTTCGGAGACTGTCAATTAAGACGCTTTTATAGTAAAGGCACAGGAATTTTTACCAAAATTTTTTCTCAGTGTATATCAACAACCTCTAACGGCTACATTTAATCAAAAATTGGTCATATTTAATCAACTTATTTTCTCAGTGAGTATTATCCAGTGCGAGTAAAAATTAAAATTCATCTACGAAGCCTCCTTTTCTCGATAATAAAAGCATATTTTTAAAAGTTTAAAATATTACATGGAAGCTACTTTAAAATGAACGAAAATATAACCCGAAAATTTTATTTCATGTCTTAATTTATATTTCTAAATATTAAAAAATGTGCATTTTTCTTTTACAAAATGTTTCATCTCCGAGGCCTTTTTCAAATTTATGAGACGATCTTATTTTGTTTTTGATTTATGATTAATTGCTTTAAAATGTCTGACTTTCAGTGAAATGTGTTATTTGTTTATAAAAAAAAATTAAGTAAAGGTTTTTTATACTCAATTTCGGGAAAAATATAATTGTCAAAGATTTATAATTTATAAATGTAGAAAATTAAAATAAAAAATTTTGACGTGAATCGGAGGAGGCTCATGAATATTTGGTCCAACGAATTAAACCTAAAACTCATTTAACCTAAAATCATTTAACCTAAATTCCATTTAGCCTAAAACCCATTTAACCTAAAACTCATTAAACTTAAAACACATTTAACCTAAAATGCATTCAGCTTAAATCTCATTAAACCGTTATCCCATTTTAACAAAATCCCAGTTAAACTAAATCCCATTTAACCTAAATTCCAATGAACCTAAATCCCATTTAACCTAAATCCCATTTAACCTAAAATGGATTTAACCTAAATTCCATTTAACCTAAAATGCATTCAGCCTAAATGTCATTTAACCTAAATTCCATTTCACTTAAATCACATTTAACGAAAATTCCATTTAAACGAAGTCACAGTTAACCTAAAATGCATTCAGACTAAAACCTATTTAACTTAAAACTCATTAAACCTAAATTACATTTAACCTAAAATGCATTCAGCCTAAATCTCTTTTAACCAAATCCCATTTTACATTAATCCCATTTAACTTAAATTCCAATTATCTTAATTCCCCATTAAACTAAATGCCATTTAACCTAAATGCCATTTAACCTAAATCATATTTAACCTAAATCTCATTTAACCTAAATCCCATTTACCTTAAAATGCATTCAACCTAAATCTCATTTAACCTAAAAAGCATCCCATTAAACCTAAATTCCATTTAACCTAAAATGCATTCAGCCTAAATCCCATTTAACATAAAATGCATTCAGCCTAAATCTTATTTCACCTAAATCTCATTTAACCTAAATCCCATTTACCCTAAAATGCATTCAACCTAAATCCCATTTAACCTAAAAAGCATTCAACCTAAATCCCATTAAACCTAAATTCCATTTAACCTAAAATGCATGTAGCCTAAATCTCAAATTACCTAAAATTTTATTATAAATTAGGTTAAATGAAATATAGGATAAATGGTTTTAGGCTATGTGCATTTCAGTTTAAATTGGATTTAGGCTAAATGCATTTTAGGTTAAACGGAATTTAAGTTAAATGATATTTAGATTAAATGAGAATTAGGCTGGAATGCATTTGACGATAAATGTGATTTATGTTAAATGAGATTTAGGTTAAATGGGTTTTAGGCTGAATGCATTTTAGGTTAAATGGCATTTAGGTTAAATTGTATTTAGATTAAATGGGAATTAGGTTAATTGGAATTGGGTTAAATAGGTTTTAGGCTAAATGGAATGTAGGTTAAATGGTTTTAGGTTAAATGGGTTTTAGGAAATATTCATGCGCCTCACTCGGATTTAATCTTTCTTAACCTCAAAGGTATGTGACAATAAAATGCTTTTGTAGGCCGTAGATTTGTAAATCAATTTTGCGCAACTTATGTTTTTCTTTTTGAATCTCTTTGGAATCTATTTAACAAAAAATAATTGAGAAGGTTTAAAAACTTCATTATTTATTTTTTCAAACAAAAGCAGGTCCCTTTTCAAGAGTCACTTAACTACAGTAATTTATTATGTACTACATTATTATGTTCTATCTTATTATGTAATATCTTATTATGTACTTTCTTACTGCAGGCCAGAGAGGTTGTTAAGAACTTAAGGAAAGATTCTTGTCTAAAATCCTTGAAAATATTAAATATTCGAAAGCCAGTTCTGGATGTAGTCACTAGATGGAATTCAACAGCAGACATGTTGGATTCCCTACTGAAAGCAAAAGAATTTTGCAAAGATGTTGAAGAGAATATGCGTGAAATGCATTTAACATCTATAGAATGGGAGAGGGTGGAACAGTGTTTGGCTGCATTGATGCCCTGCAAAAAAGCGACACTACGTATGCAGGATGAAAATCTTCTGCCTGGAGATTTTTTTATAATCTGGAAGGAATGCAAGATGCGGACTGCAGAAATAAAAACTTCTTTAGCAGAGAAACTGACGAAAGCAATTGAAAAACGAGAGAAAGATCTATTAGACAATGATGCGCTGTTGGCATCATTATACTTGGATCCTCGATATTTGTCGTTTCTACCGCCGGAAAAGACCTCTCTCGCTAAAGAAACCTTAATAAACTTATGGAAGACAATTCAAAGATTAAATGGAGAAACTACTACCAGTGATGTTGAAAGTACAACGTCAGAAGACACTTCGGTATGAATTCTATTCTTATTTTAACGATTCTCATGTCATGAAACTAATATGTGACCTGGACAGTGAAAAGGGGGCTTACGTGTAAAAACAAGATTTCGAGAAAAACGATCTTAAAGTTAAAAAGTTAATATTGATACTACTTCACGTTTTAATGGCTTTAAACTCCTTACTCGGGGGTTTTTGGGGTCGCTGATTATGAATCCGGTGTTAGTTTTTGAAAATTGAAAATGGCGAATCCAATATGACGGACAAAAAATTAAAAACTTATTGGATTTGTTTAAAACTAGCTACTCGGAGGTTTTTGGGGTCGCTGATTACGAATCCGGTGTTAGTTTTTCAAAATTCAAAATAGCGGATCTAATATGGCGGACAAAAATTAAAAACTTCTCGGATTTGCTTAAAACTGGCTACTCGGGGGTTTTTGGGGTCGCTGATTACGAATCCGGTGTTAGTTTTTAAAAATTCAAAATGGCGGATCCAACATGGCTGACAATAAAATTAAAAACTTATCGGATATGCTTAAAACTGGCTACTCTGGGGTTTTCGGTGTCGCTGATTACGAATCTGGCAAATTCAAAATGTCGGAAAAAATAAAAATTTTAACGGATTCATATAAAAGTGGTTTTAAGCGAATTTCATGAATTGTGTAATCTGCAACTTCAAATAAGTCCCAATTATCGAGTTTCAAGCGAATCTGTCCGATTGTTAAATTCTTCATTGTTATTGACACTTGTATTCATTTTCTTATATTTTATCCTCACACTTAAAGGTTTTTCGCGTAAGTTGCTTGCTACAGATAAGTTTTTAATTTTTTGTCCGCCATATTGGATCCGACATTTTGAATTTTAAGAAACTGACACCGGATTCGCAATCAGCGACCCCAAAAACCCCCGAGTAGCCACTTTTAAGCAAATCCGATAAGTTTTTAATTTTTGTCCGCCATGTTGGATCCGCCATTTTGAATTTTAAGAAACTGACACTGGATTCGTAATCAGCCACCCCAAAAACCCCTGAGCAAGAAGTTTCAAGCGATTTCAATAATTTTTTTCCATTTTTCCAAATTTTTAAAAAACAAATTTTTTTAATCGCAAAAGTCCTCTTCTTTAGCTTTAGTTTTAATAAACTTTTTGACAAGTTATGACTTTTTGGTTTGCACCACGTAAAAGAGCATCTCAAAATCTATCAGAATCAGCAAAAAAATGAAAAATGATTTTTTGACACGTAAGCCCCCTTTTCACAGTCCAGGTCACATATATCTTTTCACGTCAATGTGATAATCCATTCTGCGCAGAATCATTATCGGGCCTTTTTTATGTCCTTACTCTGTAAAAACTGCTGTTTTCTAAATGTCTTATTTTAAGACATTTTGGTGTCTTTTTTTTGTATTTAAGACACAAAAAATGTCTCATTTTAAGACACTTATTGCGTCTTTGATACAATAAAGAGACAAAAATGTCTTTCCAATTTTTTTTTTAATGAATCCCAAATAGCACGTAATATTGCAGCAACATTGCACTGCAATGTTGGCAATATTGCCGTGCAACGTTGCAGCGATAGCAAAAAAAATGCAAAATTAATAAAAATTTTAAAGTTTAAAAATGGTACTTATTTCCTGAAATTAGATTAACAGGTATATACACATACAGAGCTGTTTAATAATTCTCTAGCCAAAACTAGGACAGGAGAATTAAATACAGAAGACACATGTGACTGCATGTGACTTGAATATTTTAGAGACACGGATTTTGGACTTATATAAAAGCATTGATGCATCTCGCCTATGGGAAGGCCAGACGGACGCCACCCCTCGCAACTTGTCGAAACTATATTAGTCCGCGACGGTTCTTCGCGCAAGCGGCGGGAATGTTCAAACATTTGAATTTGAAATCTTGAATCATTTAATCTAGTATTTAAAAAAGAATATGACAACATCGATTAATTAAAATGTCTTAATTTATGGTTGCATTTTAATTTACTTAAAATATAGTTTACTTAGTTTTAAAAAACAACGTTAATAAATAAAGTCAATAATTAAATATTAAATTGTTGAAGATTGTAAGAAAATTGTAAAATAGTCATAAAGCCAAAAACTATTGTTCTAAGTTCATTTATTAATTTTTTGGTTTTTTTATTTAAATATAATTATAAAGTTCTTAAAATGTTTTAAATATTTTAATTTTTTAATATCTTATTTAAAATTATAAATTAAAATTTTTAATTTTAGAAACAAATATAATTTCTTTTTTGTGCTTATTTCTATAATTCTGAATAATTCGTTTTAAAAACAGAAGCTTATTTGAAAAATTAAATTTAAATAATTGGTTAATTAGAGTTAGGTTTTAAATTTTTTTGATATCTTTCGTTTTATTATTTTCAACTTTTTTATTCAAAGTTTTTAGTTGTAGTATTCATCATTTTATTTAAAATTATTAATTAAAAATATTATATACAAAAAGATATTTTTCCTTTAAATAAAAATAATTAAAATAATGAACCTGTTAAATTATAAATTTTAAAGAAATTAAATAATATTTAAATCAAAATCTTATAATAAAAAAATTCTAAAAAAGAAGACAATTTAATAAAATATTAAAAACAATAATTGATTCTAGTTATAATGAATAATTTAATTAAATTTTATTTTTTATAATGCTTTTGCTTTTAAAAAGAACTAGTTAGAACAATAAAAGTAGTTTATTTATTTATTTCTGTTTTTCCGCAATGATTTGTTTTAAAACAAATATTTTCTTAAAAGCTAAATTCAAATAAATAGAAAATTAAATTTAACTAAAAAAGTTTACTAAACACTTAAAAGATTCCAGAAATCTTGAAATATTTTAAAGAGCAAGATTTAATATATATTAATTTTATATAATTTTTAAAATTCGGTTTTAAAACCTTTTTACCATTTTTTAATTTTAAGATTTTCTAGAAATTTTAATAATATTTGTAGTTAAAAAGTTTTATTCAATTATATGATTCAACAATTTTTTAAGAATTAAACTTTTATAAAACTCAAAAAAATTTCTAAACATCTTATTTTACATTTTTTTTCGATTTATAACTTTAAATAAGATTTTTAGGAAATATTTAAATTTAATATTCAATGATACGAAAATTTATATAAAACCTGGATTTTAACATTAAGCAATCAGTCATTTATAATTATTTTTAGTTCTGAGGGGTCTGTTCTGCATTCAAAAAATTTCTACACGATTTCTTTTTGCAGATATTCTATTTCTATTTAAATTAATAAATGGTCTGATTAACTGTTCCGTCTTATTTGATAAATTAAACTTTAACTCCAACACCTCTAACTTAAGAAATCCACCTGTATTTAGATTGTCATTAAGGAAGACCAATGCGGGAGAGAACTCAGTTATCGATAGATTGTGTAGAGAGGCTAATTCTGCCCAAAATAATGTTAGCTTTTTTGGAGTCACATTAAACAGGTTTATTTTGCAGCTGCGAGCGTATGTAAATGAAGATTCTAATTTTACTGCTACTACGTAAGCAGATATTGTTAACAGCTCGATATTTGACTTCATTAATTACTTTATATTATCTGCGATATTTGCAATCACATAATTTATAATTGTTAGTACCCAGTGTACGAAAGGGCTCTTCTTTGTTTTTTGCCCGTTTATGTAAATAAATAAATAAATAAATAAATGATTTTATTTTTTAAGAAAACTCATGTAGAATATTAAAAATATACAAAGAAAAAATTGAAGTCTGCTCTAAAAATTAAAACTTTTTTGCTTTTTTAAAATGTAAATTAAAATTTTTAAAATATGAATTTAAAGTGTTAACATTTTACGTTGTTAATAAAATTTTTAATAATTTAAGAAAATTAAAATTTATACTATATTATGACTATAACCTTAATTTTCTATTTATTTAAATTTAGCTTTTTAGAAAATATTTGCTTTAAATCGAAACGTTGAAGAAAAACAGAAATAAATAAATAAACTACTTTTATTGTTCTAACTAGTTCTTTTTAAAAGCAAAAGCATTATAAAAAATAAAATTTATTTAAATTATTAATTGTAACTAGAATCCATCTATTATTTTTTTTAATATTTTATTAAATTCTCTTCTTCTTTAGAATTTTTTTATTATAAGGTTTTGATTTAAATATTTTTTAATTTATTTAAAATTTATAATTTAAAAGATTGATTATTTTAATTATTTTTATTTAAAGCAAAAATGTCTTTTTGTATATAATATTTTTAATTAATAATTTTAAATAAAATGATGATTACTAAAACTAAAAACTTTGAATAAAAAAGTTGAAATCAATAAAACGAAAGATATCAAAAAAATTTAAAACCTAACTCTAATTAACCAATTATTTAAATTTAATTTTTCAAATAAGCTTCTGTTTTTAAAACGAATTATTCAGAATTATAGAAATAAGCACAAAAAAGAAATTATATTTGTTTCTAAAATTAAAAATTTTAATTTATAATTTTGAATAAGATATTAAAAAATTAAAATATTTAAAACATTTTAAGAACTTTATAATTATATTTAAATAAAAAAACCAAAAATCAATAAATGAACTTAGAACAATAGTTTCTGGCTTTATGACTATTTTACAATTTTCTTACAATCTTCAACAATTTAATATTTCATTATTGACTTTATTTATTAACGTTGTTTTTTAAAACTAAGTAAACTATATTTTAAGTAAATTAAAATGCAACCATAAATTAAGACATTTTAATTAATCGATGTTGTCATATTCTTCTTTAAATACTAGATTAAATGATTCAAGATTTCAAATTCAAATGTTTGAACATTCCCGCCGCTTGCGCGAAGGACCGTCGCGGACGAATATAGTTTCGACAAGTGGCGAGGGGTGGCGTCCGTCTGGCCTTCTCATAGGCGAGATGCACCAATGCTTTTATATAAGTCCAAATTCCGTGTCTCTAAAATATTCAAGTCACATGCAGTCACATGTGTCTTTTGTATTTAATTCTCCTGTCCTAGTTTTGGCTAGAGAATTATTAAACAGCTCTGTATGTGTATATAGCTATAAATCTAATTTCAGGAAATATGTACCCTTTTTAAACTTTAAAATTGTTTTTAATTTTGCATTTTCTTTTGCTATCGCTGCAACGTTGCCGCAACGTTGCAGCAACGTTAATATTGCGGAAACATTACACTGCAACGTTACAGCAACATTGCGGCAACATTGCACTGCAACATTGTGGCAACATTACAGTGCAACGTTGCTGCAACATTGCACTGCAACGTTGCCACAATGTGGACATAAGCAACATTGAGGCAACGTTGCAGCAACGTTGCACGGCAATATTGCCAACATTGCAGTGCAATGTTGCTGCAATGTTGCTGCAATATTACGTGCTATTTGGAATAAAACTGGTTTAAATTTGAACAAAGGAAAACAACTAATTTTTCAAAAAACGGAACCAGAGTTGTTATGCAGAATCTTATAACCTTTAAAAAAAAAAAAATTTCTACAGCTACCAATTCCTTTTTAAAGACGCAGAAAAAATAATGAATTTAAAAATAATTTATTGATTTATTTATTCTGTACCTCTCCATGAGAAGGTCCTACTTTTTTGAAAGGACATATGATTATAAAAGAAAAATTGGAAAAGTTATAGAAAGAAACAGAATTTTAAATGCAACGGAAACAAAAAATCATGATTTATTAAGAGAATTCAGTTCAATTATATACCTTATATAATTCAGTCGATTCGTTTTGATGTCACACTGCAAAAACAGGTGTCTTTAATTGTTCAAAAATGTCTTAAAATAAGACATTTTCGTGTCTTAGACACCAAAAGTATCTTAATTTAAAACATTTTTGGCCAATTTAGGACACCTTGGTTTTGCAGTGCAGGAATATGATTTTTTAATAAATTAATTTGCTTTTTTATCATGAAATAAATTGTTGTTCAGAAACGGTATTTTTCAATGATTTATATACAAAATTTAGACTTCTATGAAATCCCTTAAACCGTGCTTGAGATATTCTGACGACAAAAAACTTTACCTTACCCACGCCCCCCTCCACACACACACGCACGCACACTCATAAGGAAACACGTACGGACAGTTCACTAAGAATAAAAATTTTCGTCTAATAATGACATAACATTAATTTATTACTTTGTTGTCAAAAGAAATGTTTACTAATTACAAATTGGGTTAATTCCAGCTTGCTAATACTTCCACCAGCTCAGCAGATGATGATTACTTTCAAATATTATCATTGGAAAGAAATCGTTTAGACGCAGAACGTCTGCAACGCCCTAGAGTGGAGGAGACTTCAATAGAAAAATTGTTGGAGGATTTCGAGAAGGTTTCGAGCATTCCATTTACGGCAAACTTGCTCCATTACTGGGAGAGTCAGAAATCGCAGATGCCCCAACTATACGTTCTTTCTAAAATCGTCCATGCCACTCCAATGACTCAAGTTAGTGTTGAAAGACTGTTCTCTGGTATGAGATTCATATTGTCAACTTTACGCGCTAACTTGAGTCATGACATTGTGGATGATATTCTGTTATTGAGAACGA
Source organism: Ganaspis brasiliensis (assembly GCA_037103525.1). Classification (NCBI taxonomy): domain Eukaryota; kingdom Metazoa; phylum Arthropoda; class Insecta; order Hymenoptera; family Figitidae; genus Ganaspis; species Ganaspis brasiliensis. The sequence continues at coordinate 899,588 of JAZKLR010000372.1, read as the reverse complement.
ACCATCTCTATACTAAAAAACATGAAGATGACTCCTCACAAAATAATAAAAAGCAAAAAACTGCAGAGCATTTTGATTTAGAATCTTGTAGAACAACCCAATTAATGACAGAGGAAAGTGAATTATTTTAAAAATTGTTTGTAAATATCGTTTTAATAAACTTGTCTTCAGTTAAATACATTTGAAATATATAATTATGTGCAAATCCTTCAGTTTTTTCTTTCATTATATCCAATAATAATAATCCACAAGATTCATTCACTCTTTCAGTCTGTCCACACCTGAATTTTGTCACTTATAGACAATTTTTTGTTTTAAACGAATTACATTTCAAAAAAGGTATAGGTGGCATTCTATTTCTAAACGACCCCTTTAAAAACAATTGCCACTTTCGGCCATTTGACACAATTTTAAAATAATTATTTCTTCTACTTATTAAGGCCAAATTACTTTTATAATAAATTGTAGTTTTAAAGAATATTCTTTAATTTTACAATAATGAAAAGAATTTTGTTAAAATATATTTAATTTATATACAAAATGTAATGTAAAAGTTAACCTTTCGAATACCGTCAAGTGGAGATATTTTGTGCACGCAAGGATTTTAATTAATAAAATCTGTATATTCAGTTGTTTAAGTTTGCTACTTGGTATAAATACTTTCTGCTATCTAGACTACAAAGAATGCTAAATAAATTACTTAATTCATTATCAGAAGTCAGAAAAAAATTTGTAAAGTTGTGAAAATCAAGCTGAAAAATTTCAATGTTCTCAAAATTTTGTTCAGATCTCGGGAAGTTAAGAAGTGTCTCTAAAAGTATTAATAAAACTTGTTGATAATTTATTTGTAATGATGTATACGTGATGTGCTAACTTTTTATTGCATATTTTAAGAAACAAGTGTAAAAAACTGAGAAACCAGAATTTGGTGGGTTATTTTGTGCAATTCTTTAAAATCAATTATTTTTTAAAAATTTGTTTTGTAGTTATTAAAAAATACTTTAGAACTTAGTTTTTAAACATTTTTGTCTCATTTTTGTTATAAAAGACGAGAAATAATATAAATTTTCAATTTTACACGCGGTGTCATAAAAATCTCAAAAAAGTAACTTTAATAACTACAAGCTTTTCAAGTTATTAATTTTGAAACTTTTTTTCTTAAAATAACTCAAGAAGTGAAGTAAAAGCTTTATTCATCAAGAGTTACTTAGAAAAACAACTTTGTTTTTAAATCTGCAATTTTGTAAAATTTCAGTGTATTACTTCTAAATTAGTTAAACAATTACTACAAAAATGTCGTTCTGGCTTTGTTTCTTTTATTGTACTCTAGAATATCTAGTAAAAATACTTCATACAATTTCTTAATATTAAATGAGTGTCGCATTTTTTCAATTATTTCTTTTAACTTATAAAAATTGTGACTCAATTAATCATTTTTAGAATTATTCTCTTTATTTGTCAGTTATTATCTTCAAATTTAAAAGCCACTTTTAAATCTTCAATTATTTTTTTTTAATTAAATAATTATAGTATTTTTTCTATTATTTTATTCGATTATCATTAAGTTTCTGTAATTTGAAATACAAATCGACTCCCTCTGTTGATAAAGTGTTTATTAAAAAGTCAGTGTAATAAAATGTTAATTTGAAAGACAGTTGAATATTGTTAAATCAAGGTTATGTAGAATGTCATGTAAAATGTTATTGCATATTTTAATTAATAAACAAGTGTATTAAACGTTCTGCCCAATTAACATTTTATGATAAAACTTCAATAGATATTTGATTAAACAAGCAATTTAATAGAAATCATATCCAACAAAATTATCTAAAAAAATGACATTCCACTGTTTTTCAAATTAACATTTATTACACTGGCTTTTTAATTAACACTTTACCAACAAAATAAAAAAATCAAAATGTTTTATTATATTATTCAATTTTTAATTCCATTCTTTAGTTTTCAATTGTTTTCTTCTATATTAATTAATTATCGGCTATTGTCAATTACTTTTTCAATTTTTAAATATATTCTTTCAATTCCAATGTATCTGAAATTCCGGACGGTGGATGCTTTCACGGACGAGGTTAAAGGGGGTGCTTTCAGTCCCTAGAAATCAGTGTCGGATTCAGGGGGGAGTCATGGGAGTCATGATTACTCTGGAGCTAACTTAGATTTGCATGGGAGAGAGTGAGAGCATGATGTATGATCCCCTCCAGAAACCAAGTCTGGATCCGCCACTGCTCGAAATACAAAATTAATAATATTTTATACCTAAAACATATTTTAAAGAAAATTGCGTCGGGAAAATAAAATGTATACAGTAAAACTTACGTATATCGGGATTGAAGGGATCAAGAAACTTTTCCGACATAAGCGGGAATACGATTTATCGGGATAAAAATACATGATATAAAAATTCAAAGCACCGGCAAAAATATTTGATATAGGCGGGAATCCGACATACGTGAGTTCTACTGTATTTTTAATTTCCGTAACATTAGGTACGTTAAATTCCAATTTTCTTCAATTTGTAATTGCTTTCTTCAATTTTCAAATATTTTCTTCAATTTTAATTATGTTTTTCTTCATTTTCTATCCACTTGTTAAGTGTCCAATTATTTCCCACAATTATTCCAATAATTTTCTTAACTTTTCAATTTGCAATTATTTTCTTTAAATTTAATATTTTTATTTAATTTTTTTAATTATTCTTTTCAGTCTCTATTAATCTAATCATTTTCCAACTATTTAATTCAATTAATAATTATTTTCAACAATTTTCAATTACTTCCTACAAATTTTTGAATTTTGAATTATTATCTTAAAATTTTATAATTATTCTTTTGTGTTTTAAATTATTTTGTTTTGTTGTGTACTAATGTAGCCATTTTGTAAATTTTAATATCAGTTATCAATTATTTTCGTCATTTTGCAATTATTTTTTCAATTATCAATTATTTTTTTCAAATTTTAATTTAATTCTTAAATTTGCAATTTATTTTCTCAATTTTTTATTACTTTCTTCAATTTCAATTTTTGTTAGATTTTCAATCCAGTTATTCAATTAGCAATAATTTCCAACATGTATTCCTATAATTTTTCAACAATTGTATTTAAATTTAATATTTATTTTGTAATCTTTTCAACTATTCATTTCAATTTGTATAATTATGTAGCCATTTATCGAATTTTCTTTTTTAACTGACAATTACTTTCGTCGCTTTTCAGATATATTCTTCAATTTCGTAAATCTCATTATTTGAATTTGCAAAAATTTATAGTTATAATGACCAATAATAATGCAAACTTTGTCGCGCGCGTAAGTGTTGCTAGTCTCATATTAAAAGGATTCGTTTTGTTAGGGGTGTTTGATCCCCCCCCCATAAAATATTTTTGACAGCTGTTCAAGTTTTCAAAAAAAAGGTCATCTGCCTGACTGTTTGTTGATAAAACCACCTCCCCGAAATTTTTTTCTGGTTACGGCCTGATTAGAACCCTCTTCTACCTGCGGCTTCAATTACTATCTCTATTAGGGTGTTTCAAAAAAAGAAAATTTTTGAAAATCGTTTAAAGTCGCACGGAAATCGACTAAAAATGGAAAAAAAATTACCCCTATTTTTTTGTTTTTTGATCTGACAATATTAAGGGGTGCCGCTTGCACCCCCTATTTTCCCATTAGAAATACATGGGAAAAGTGTACTTTTTTAAAAAAGTGTTAAAATTCGTTCATAATTTTATCGAAAAAGGCTCAGAAGTTTATGAGACATCGATAAATGTCCAAAGTTAAAGAAACTGTGGATTATTATTCTTTTTTTGCAATCTGACCCTCTTTAGGGGTGTGTTAAATAACCACCCTCAAACATGAATTCAGCATTTATATGTAAATCGGTCTAAAATATTACTTTTTTTACGTCGCTTTTTTTATAAATAATTTTACTGAACAAAATACAAAGCTCGCTGCATTCTTAAATAAACTTTTAATATTGTTTAAACAATTTTAATTTGTTTAATCAATTTTAATTTGTTTAAACAATTTTCATTTGTTTAAACAATTTTAATTTGTTTAAACAATTTTAATTTGTTTAAACAATTTTAATTTGTTTAAACAATTTTAATTTGTTTAAACAATTTTAATTTGTTTAAACAATTTTAATTTGTTTAAACAATTTTCATTTGTTTAAACAATTTTAATTTGTTTAAACAATTTTAATTTGTTTACACAATTTTAATTTGTTTAAACAATTTTAATTTGTTTAAACAATTTTAATTTGTTTAAACAATTTTAATTTGTTTAAACAATTTTCATTTGTTTAAACAATTTTAATTTGTTTAAACAATTTTAATTTGTTTAAACAATTTTCATTTGTTTAAACAATTTTAATTTGTTTAAACAATTTTCATTTGATTAAAAAGTTTCAATTTTAATTTGTTGAAAAAAATTTAAATTGTTTAAAAAATTTAAATTGTTTAAACAATTTAAAATTGTTTAAACAAATTATATTTGTTTAAACAAATCGTAATTGTTTAAGCTATTTAAAATGGTTATAATATTTAAATATACCATTTATTATTTATAAACTTATATTCATGAATCCCGCAATGAAAAGAAATAAAATATTATCCGTAGAACACACTTTCTCGCCACGTTTCCTAACGTGTTCAACACGATACGTTTGCCAACCAGCTAATGTATCGTATCCAGAACACGTTACGATTCTCAAACGGCAAAAGTATCGTATACATAATACGATACGTTTCTCCATTGGCAAATGTAACGTATCAATAATACGATACAATTCCCCGTCGGCTAACGTCTTGTTTACAAAACACAAAACTCTGGCCTTCACAATTATGTGTTGTCTTTTGAACACTATACACATTATCAATGAGCGAAGTGTTGAGTCAGACCACAATACGATTGACTTTCTGCTAGCGTGCTGAGTCTGCTACACAACACGAAACGATACTTTTGTTCCGTGACCATCCCTGGTAGTTAGTAAAAATTACTTTAGAATTTCGTTTTGAAACATTTTTGTCTTGGTTTTGTTATAAAAGACAAGAATTTAGCATAAAATCTCAGTTTTACACATGGTGCCTTAAAAACCTCAAAAAGTAACATTAATAATTACATGATTTTCAAGTTAGTTTTGAAACTTTTTCTCTTAAAATAACTCAAGAAGTATAATAGAAGTTATTTTAAGTAAAATTTTCTTAAAGTAATAACTTTTTTTTTAAATCTACATTCTTGTGAAATTTTAGTGTTTTACATTCAAATTAGTTAAACAATTCCTAGAAAAAAATATTTCTGGTTTTGTTTTCCTTTATTGTACTCTAGAATATCTAGAAATAATACTTCATGCAGTAAAAGCGTTCAAAAAATTTTTTTATACAACTTTATAAATAAGCAAACTTTGATGCACAAAATAGCCCCACCATGGGGGATATAGGACACCTTTAGAAAGATGTCTACAACATAACTGAATAGATAAATTCTTTATTTTTTCAAATTCTGAATTTTAACAATGATTTGTAATTGGATCCGCGAGTATTGGCTCCGCTGACCGATTTACTTAAGAAAAACAAAAAATGGACTTGGACTCCAGAGACTGATCTCGTGTTCCAAAAAGTGAAGGAACTTTTCGCACAAGACCTGAAACTATCTCGACCAGATCCCCAGCTTACTTTCCAGCTGCAAACGAGTATCAGTGATCATCGGATAGGAGCTATTCTTCATCAAACTAATCCAGAAGGCAACGTGCGGGTGATTAGCTTCGCTAGTACAAAGTTTAAACCCACGGAGACCCGTTATCCACTAAGGAGAAGGAATGTCACGCATTAGTGTGGGCCATTCGCAATTTCCAGCCATTTTTGGAAGAAACAAGGTTCCAAGTGAAAGCTCATCCAAACTTGTGAAATGGTTGGAAACGACAAAAGAAACTAAAGTTGAATTTGGAACGTGGACTACTTTCGTAGACAGGTTCAACTTCGATCTGATGCACAGAACAGTGAAGGGAAGTGAACTCTCCCAGGCCCTTTCTCTTCATCCCGTTGAGCAGTTGAATAACGTCGTTGAACAGGAACAGGAAGAAGATACGATTTTTCCCCCTGAAGCGGTTCCGCTTTCTCAACGGCCGATGCATCAGTTGTCACAAGTAGGAAACGCCAGTTTCTACGAAAAGTTGATTCAGCTGCAACAAGAGGACCCAACCATTACACGACTTGTTTCAAGATGGCTTACGCTCGCTGAAAAGGAACATCCTACCCCATGGAATCAACGTTTCTCCAAAAGCACAAGGTCACGTCATCAGGATTCTATCGGCAATCTGGAGATCGTTCTATGATCTGGGTTCCTGAGGAATCTCAACAACGTGTGTTGTTTGAGTATCATGATGTCGATCTGTCAGGACATCCGGAAGCGGAAGAAACCTTAAGGGCCATCCAAGAGCGTTTCTTTTGGATTGGAATGCGGGAGGAAAGCCAGGATTACGTAAGAACTTGCCGCCTATGCAATACCTGTAAACCTTACAGAACTACGCATCCTTTACCGCAACGCCCACGTCAACCGACGTCTCCTTGGAAAACAATAGCAGTTGATTTGATGGGACCGTACCCGGGATCCGGGAAGGGTCGAAGGGTTCTATTCGTGGTGACGGATTTATTTTCAAGGTGGGTTGAGGCTTTCCCTTTGGGAAGTTCTAAGGCTCCTCGTTTGATCAACATTCTTGAAACCGAAGTATTTTATTGCTTTGGGTATCCTGAGGCGGTGCTCAGTGATAATGGAACCCAGTTCACTGGCAAACAGTGGCTGAATGCGTATTCTAAATGGGGATGTAGTATCTATTAAAGTTGGACTACGACTGCAGTTGGTGGATCAATCGCACTGAGATTGGGATAAAAAGTTAATGGAAATCCTATTCAGCTTAAGATCAAGGAAAAACGCCGCAACAGGAAAAACTCCCAGTCAAGCACTTCTAGAAAGGACTCCCAGCATGCCAGGAGAAAGGATTCTAGACAAAAATAAAGATTCAAGCCCAGGGTACTAGCCAGCAGTTCAACACCTGTTTTCAAAGTAGGCGGCTGGGTAAGAACACGAACTCACCATCTTTCAAACAAAGAGAAAAACTTTAACGCAGGATTAGCTGGTCGATGGGAAGGTCCATTTAAAGTATTAAAAATACTTAGCGCAGAAGTTTTCGAGATTGATCGAGAAAATAAAAGTACCAAGGTCCATGTGACTGATCTACGACATGTTACCCTAAAACAGGCGCATTTCCGGGGAACTTCAACTTCGGAGGAGGTTGAGATAGGTCACCTGAATCTCGGTTAAGTCGAACAACCTAAAAGAAAGCGAGGGTGACCACCTGGGACAAAAAAGAATCCAGCTCCAGTTCTCAACCAACCTCCGGGATACAACCTTAAGTCCCGAAAGAGAGCTGAGACCGAATTTGCAAACGTAGGTGAGCTAGATTACGACCAGGATGGCTACCTCCAAGTGTTTATTGACGGAGCATGTCCGAACAATGGCACCCCCCCAGGCTCGAGCAGGTGCTGGAGTTTATTTTGCTGAGAATCACGCTGTAAATGTCTCGACTCCCATTCAAGAAAAACAGACATGTAACGCGGCGGAGTTGCAATCTGCTATTTTGGCAGTAGAAAAAGCCCTTCAGATAGATACCAAAAAGCTCAAAATTTACACCGACTCGCAATTTCTAGTAAATAGTCAAGAAAAATGGATGCCTCAATGGATCGAACGAGATTGGCAAATTGCACGAGGCAAACCCGTCAAAAATAAAGAAGAGTTTATTCGTTTGCAAGATTTATTAAAAGCACTCGATGATGTACGCTGGGAATATGTCCCAGAGCACCGAGGCATTCATGGAAACGAGGAAGCTGACACTCTCGCGAAAAAAGAAGCTGACCTAAATGTTCAGGATGGAGTTCCTAGTCCGTCTATCGTGATGGACCTGGTAAACCCGTCCTCCATTGAAGGTAGATCGCAAGCAGTTGAAAAAGAAAAAGAGACGACGCGTGAAGCGCCTTTTAGAGATTCGCCGGAGACGCATGCAGAGATGACAACCAATCCGACGCATGACAACTCAGCATTGAGCACTCTCAAGCGTTATAATCTTCGACCACGTAGAATAGCTCGAAAAGTGTAAAGCAATGTTTCTTCTGTAAATATTACCGTGTTATATTGTTGTTTATCTTCGATTAGACGAAAAAAAATACCGCCTGTTTTAAGTGATTATATAAATTCCGTCAACTTTAAAATAGTCCGCGTGTAATTGTTAAATTTGATAAAATTACAATTGACTAGTTTTAAGTATATATTTTTTATGTTATTCTCTTAATTATTTCATAAAACGAATCAATCTCAAAGACTACAACTAAATTATGTTATTGTAAATAAGAAACTAAAATTATCTTAACTACGATAACTCCAGATTTTAATCAAATTATTTTTCTTTTCGTAATGTATGAAACTTCATTTTCTAAGGCTCTATCAACCGAATACCCTAATTGCATTGTTATGATTATTAATTTTCTTATGTAAAACGGGCGCTTTAATCCAAGGTAGGACCCCCCAGGAAATTGATATAAAAAAGAATATTTCAATTAATACTCTTCAAGTTATATTTTTCCATTCCTTAGATGAAGCGCCTGTTTCTAGGCAAACCTTTCCACGCTTGGGTCCCGCGCTAGCCGCTCCAGAGGGGCCCTCCCGTGGTCGCGCGTGTTGCCACCAGCGGCGCGCGCACACGACCGGCATGATCGCGGGGGAAGGGGACTAGGGCTTTTCTTCACCGTCCGTGCTAATTAATAAGACTAAGCGTCCCGCGTCGCGGAGCATACTTACTTTTCGCTACTTGGGCTGCAGGTTCTACCTCGTCCTATTACTAGTAATCTGTTTTTTAAATGTAATTGTGATCTCTTGTCAAATGAAATAAATATTTTATTTCATTTGAAAAAATCAAAGTGTTGGATTTTTTTTCGCAAACCTTGGATTTCTTTGGTTCGGACATTTCTCTTTCTCTCGACGGGCTGACAGCTGAGCCAAGGTATACCTTTCATGAGAAGTAACTAGTCCCAATTCTTGGGCAAATTAAGTGGATAACGTCGTCATTAACCTTGCCGTCGAGACCGTAGTACGGGTTGCTTGGCCAGGTGTGAAATGTGGTTTTAGAGCATCGTTTAGTTTTGTTCTTTTCTGTAAATAGTTGAGACATAGGCCTAACCAGTGACCAGGGCAAAAAATTATTAGACGAGCTTTCGTCACATGTTCCGGTCACTCCCCGAAGCCGCGAGTGAAATCTGTTGTGTTCGTGCCCCAGCGGTTTGTGTTAATTAAAAAACCCCAATAAACTTTAATAGTGTAAAGTAAACTAAGGTGGTTACTGCAAATTTATTATAATTTTATTTTTCTACATAGAGTGTTTTTTACTTAAATCAGAAATCCCATTTAAGCAAATTGAAGAGTCAATAAAGGATTAAAAAGAAGTGTAATCCAAACAAGTGTTTTATTGTGCTGTATTCAATAATAACGCAGAGAATATTGAAATTATTTTTTGTTAGCAACCTAATCGTACTTTCATCATTTTCTTTGATTTTACCTACACTTAATTATTCTTATCTCATATTATCAATTTTTTACTACTATTAGTAATTTTAACTAAATTATTAAACTTTAAACGTTTTTAATCTATTATTTAAATATTAAACAATTCACCTTTGTAAATATCCTTATAAACTAATGTTATCAACAAATATTTATTTATACTTATTTATATTTATTATAAAATTGACACTTTTTCATGTAGATTTTAAATTATAACTTAATGTCAGTAAATTTTGCTTATTTTTTATTTAAATAATCTTATTATTACCTATCATGTTAATTTTCAATGAAATATAATTTAGTTTTTTAATCTTCTGTTATTTATTTTACAATATTTGATTTTTAACTTCCATTTTCGATTTTCATCCTATATTAATAATTCTTCTCTCAAAATATGTTCAAAAACGTATTTCCTATTAAACTCCTTACAATTATTTATAATAATAATAATCAAATAAATTTTATTTCCCAAGCCACCGGACCGCTAACCCTTGCGACGACAGCTCGATTCTAACAGACCCCAATATTTTTTTTATATTAAAATTTTCTGTTTTATTTATATTTTTATTTCTTTAACTATAAACTGATTAATTTTTAATAAATATTTTAAAATGGTTTCTTAACCATGGAATACCATTTCACGTTCCCCATTTTTAATTAATTGTTTAAATTGCAAATATTTTCTACATTTTTCAATTGTCATATTATTTTTCTATAATTTTTCTTACAATTTCTATTATATTTTTTCAATTTTTTATTAATTTCCAAAAACTTCAATTATTCCTCCCTCACATTTTAATTACTTTCTTAACTTTTCAATTTCATTTTGTAATTTTATCACTTTTTTCAAAATTTCAATTATTTTCTTTAAATGACAATTATTTACCTTAGATGTTAATTATTTCTTTTAATTTTTAAAAATATTTATTATCTTGCAATTATTTCTTAAATTTTTAATTATTTTTGCTTCCTCTTAGAGGAAGCTTTGTGATCAAAAATTCGTAAAATAATTCAAATATTTACATTTTTTGGCATTAAAAATTTTTTTTTAACAACTTCCCGAATTCACTTATATATTATTACTTTCTTGCTTCCTCTTCAAGAAAGCAAATTATTTTGCTTACTTGGAAGCGAAATGTACATAAAATGGACGTAATTCTCACCTAGTTTAGTTAATTTTCTAAATTGCCAATTCATTATCATAAATTTTAATTAATTTGTTAAATATTGATTACTTTCTTGAATGCTCAATTGTTTCTATCTTAGCGATCGGTGGATCGAGTATGAGGGCAAAACATTTCAGATTCGCGAGGAGATGACTTGTGGAGCCCCTCAAGGGTCAAAGGTAGGGCCATTCGTGTGGAACGTCATGTATGATGCTTCTCTGCGGATGAAACTACCTACGGACACCAAATCATTCGGCTTCGCGGACGACAAAATTATCGTATGCGGTGCGCAAACTACAGAAATCCTTGGCATAAGGGTCAATAAAACTCTGCGTCGAGTCAAGCGCTGGATGGACGCCAATGGTCTGGAAATGGCTTTGGAAAAGACCGAAGCGCTGCTTGTCACGGACCGGAGATCCTTTGTTGCCCCACCTATTGAGATTGATGGGACTGAAGTAAAATGGAGTAACACCATAAAGTACCTGGGCGTCGAGTTGGATAAGAAGCTTAGCTTCAACAAACATTTAACATCCGCAACGATCAAAGCTATCCAATGTGGAGGAAATATTTCCAGGCTTATGCCTAACATTGGTGGTCCCAGGGAAGCAAAAAGGAGATTAGTAGCGAGCGTAGTACACTCGAGATTGCTTTACGCAGCTCCAGTGTGGGCATCAGCCCTAGAAAAACACACCATCTCTATGAGACTACTTTCAGCCCAAAGAATAGTATTGTTGAGAATGGTCTCAGCCTACCGGACTATATCTACTAGCGCTGTGCAAGTCCTAGCAAGCGTTCCGCCGATAGATCTATTGGCTAAGGAAAGACAATATGTCTATTTTCTCGCCAAAGATCGGGCAAGCTTGCTTCCAGAAGAGGACAGACAGCGTCTAAAGGCCCAGATTCGTAGAATTGCGAGGAGCAGATTAGTCGAGGAGTGGCAGGTGAGATGGAATGGGGAATCTACCGGAAGGTGGACTTACCGCCTTATTCCCCATCTCGCTAAATGGATACAAAGAAGGCACGGAAAAGTTAGGTACTACTTAACACAGGCGTTAACAGGTCATGGTTGTTTCAACGAGTATTTGAAACGTTTTAAATTAAGAAGAGAGGGATCGTGCTCTTATTGCGACGCCCCCGTGGACACCGCGGAACACACCCTCTTTGTTTGTAGATATTGGGAGGAGAAAAGGCAATACATGTTTCGGGTGGTGGGTACTGAAGTCACCCCCGACAACATGATTGACCTTATGTTAAGGAATGTGGACTCGTGGCAGCACGTTGAATCCTTCATTACCCAGGTAATGAAAACCAAAGACATCAATGGTCGCAGGGGAAGAAACCAGGGTTAAGCTGGAGACAAAGGAAAGTAAAAAGGTAGGGAAGAAATCCGTATAGAATCCTCCACCTGTCATCAGTTCGAAGCCCGTCGTTGATCGATGGGGGTTCTTACACCCAACGGTTTGTCGGATGATCGAGATCTAATGCTAGGCTGAGGGATCTATGGGTATGGGTGGAGTTAGCACTCGGTGATGTTGGTTGCTTAGTTCAATCGTTCCGCTGAGTGTTAAGTACTCCTATAAAGCGAGGAAGGTTTAGTGGGTATTACCCAGAGATAAACTTGCCGGGGAATATTTATATTCCCTGATAAACTATACTCTGGTCTCGAGCCTCACACACGGAGAGCACCCTCCTTAAATGATGCGTGCATCATTCATTGTAAGGTGTTCTTTATGGTGCGTAAATGCATTTTCCAAATCTCGTAATAAAAAAAAAAAAAAAAAATTTTTTTTCAATTTCGATTAACTATTTTGATTTTGCTTTCTCATATGGAAAGTATAATCAGTTACTTTTCTGAAATTTCAATTATTTTTTCTTCAAATTTCAATTATTGACCTAAAATCTCAAGTATTTTTTTTTTATTTCTCTTAATTTTTAAATATATTCATTATTTTCTAATTGTTTTCTCAAATTTAAAATTTTTTAGAACTGTTTTCTCTTATTTTTAATTATTTTTTTATTAGTTTTCTAAATTTCCAAATGTTAATCACTAATTTGAATTAATTCTGTAAATATCAATTACTTTATTTATATTTTTCATTGTTTTTACCATTTTTAAACTATTTTTTTTCAATTTTAATTACATTTTTTGATTTTGCTTTCTCATATGAGAAGTATTATCACTTGTTTTTCTTAAATTTCAATTATTTTATTCTAATTTTAATTATTTAACTCAGATTTTAATTAATCCTTTCAATTTTTAAATAAATTCATTATTTTCTAATTGTTTTCTCAAATTTTAAATGATTTTGCAATTGTTTTCTTAAATTTTAAAATATTTTTAAGTGATTTTTTAAAATTCCCAATTATTTATCTTGATTTTCAATTAATTTTTTAAATAAAATTACTTTCTATAATGCATAATTATAATTATTTATTATCAATTTTCGATATCTTAATTTTTTTCTTTAATTTCTTAAATTTCTGTTCTTTAATTTTAATTAACTTTTTTGATTTTGCGTTCTCATATAGGAAATATTTAATATTGTCACTTTTTTTACTTAAACTTTAGATATTTTCTTTAAATTTCAATTATTTTTTTAATGGATTTTTTTAATAAAAATTTACAATTATACATTTCATCGCTAAAAAAAGTAACTTTTGGAACTAGGCCTCTTTATTGTTAATTTAATTTTATATGGCTTTTCTTATCTTTTCTTATGTTTATGTATTGGGTTTATACCCGTTTATTTGATGTTAATAAAATAAAAATAAAATAAAATTATTTACCTTCAACCTCAATTATTTTTTTCAATTTTTAAATATTTTTATTATTTTGCGATTGTTTACACCAATTTTTAATTATTTTTTTATTAATTTTCTAAATTTCCAATTGTTAATCACTAATTTCAATTATTTCTTTAAATATCAATTACTTTCTTTATATTTTTCATTGTTTTTACCATTTTCCAATTCTTTTATTTAATTTCGATTAAATTTTTCGATTTTGCTTTTTCATATTTGGAAGTATTATCACTTATTTTGTTCAAAATTGTAATTATTTTCGTCAATTTTAAATTAATTATCATCAATTTAATTTATAATTATTACAAATATTTTCCAATCATTTTCTCCAAATTTTACAAAATCTAATTGTTTTTTAAGTTATTTTTTAAATTTTCTAAATATTTATCTCAAGTTTTACTTATTTACTTTAATTTTTTGTTGCCTTCATCATCTTTCAATTATGTTTTTTAATCTTAAATATATTTTATACTTTTATCACTTATTTTCTCAAAGTGTAATAATTTTCTTTAGTTTTGTATTATGATTATTATTAATCATGTTCTCCCATTTTTATTTTTTAATTAATTCTATAAAATTTGCTTCCTCCTAGAGAAAGCTTTGTGATCGTTAAGATTTTCGATTTTCCAAAAATAGTCTAAATTGACTGATTCTCATCTGAAATGCAAAAATTTTTATGCTTAAACCAATGACCACAAATATGTGTATAGGGTGACTTCTTTTTGACGCCAGGTTATTTCGAGAAAGCTTCAACGAATTTCAATAAAATATTACTAATAAGTATTAAATATTAATTAATTTACAATTTTAAGATAAAAATCCTTCTTTATAATTATAATTTCTTATAATATAGAAAATCATATTATTTTTTACAAAAAGTCCATGGATAAAAAAGAGATTAAAAATTGTCAACGTGGTATATGAAGAACGACCCCTTAAAAGTTATTAGGAGTTGTTTGCAATTGTTAAATAAATTGAATGTCATCACTTTAAATTTAAAATTTTTCTCTTTTAACAGATGAAAGAAAAATGATGAGGACAATTGAAAAATGAAGAAAATATTTGCAATTTAAAGAGTTATTTAAAAATGGAGAAAAATTGTAGGTAGAAAAATAATAATAGTTGTAAATAAAAGAAAATAATTAATGTTCGTAAAAATTATAATTGAAAATTTCTTAGATTAATTGAATAACGATATAAAAGTTCAGTAAATTAGTTTAAACTTAATTAAATTATTAAAAAATTGGAGAAAATATTTTTAAAATGTTAAGAGTAATTAAAAGTCTAAGAAATAATTAATATATTTTAGAAAAATGTATTTATAAAATTACAAAGAATATTTAAAATATAAGAAAATAATTAAAAAATAATATGAAAAATTAAAGATTTCTAAAAATTATTCAAACATGAGATAAATAATTAAAAAATTTAGGAAATTAAAAAAAACATTGAATTTAATTTAAAATTTGAGAAAACAATTGCAAAATAGTGAATATAATTCAAAATTGAAGAAAATAATTGAAATTTTGAAAAAAGTGATAAAATTACAAAATGAATTGGAGATTGAAGGAAATACGTTAAATATAAGAGGAATAGTTGGAAATTTTAAGAAAAATTATAGAAAAATGATAATGACAATTGAAAAATGTAGAAAATATTTGGAATTTAAAGAATTAATTAAAAATTGCGATTATTAAGCCACGTAAATGTTATAGAAATCCGTTGAGACGTTCTTGAGATATCCTGTCGAAAAAACCGTGTAGCGAAATTTGAAACTCAGTTAGACAACATTTTAAGGGATAAAACTACATTCTTACTTGGTCCACGTGGAAATTTGTTTTGACCCCCCTCCCCAAAAACTGTCCACGTGGTATGTAAACAACCCCTTATAGGTCTTACAATTTCTATATAGTCTGTTATTGTGTCTAAATTTTTTGTATAATTTGTCGTTTTGATTTTTTGAATAAACATATACATTTGTTATGTTTAGAAAGAATCATCCATGAGGAATCAAGTCTTTTAGTTTTTGGCTAAAATTTGGTACACATATCTATTTTCACGTGTAGATTGCACAAAAAATATAGAAAACATGATTCAAGTTGTTGTTCATAACGTTGTCAAGGAAATAACAACTTTTTTTTCAAAAATGCATTAAAAAGGACCATTCCCCCCCCCCCCCTTAACTTCAAAACTATTTGACCTAGAGGTCTGAAATTTGGTACAATTATGTATTTTCACGTGTAGATTACACGAAAAATATAAAGAACATGATCTGAATTGATGGCCATAGCGTTGTCAAGGAGAAAATACAAATTTCCAAAAAAAAAGTTTTTTTTTTCTCTCTAACTTTGCCATTATTTAAGCTAGAGGGCAAAAATTTAGTACACTCGTGTATTTTTGCATGCAGATTATGAAAAAATTATGTTCAGAAATAAAATTGAATATTATGAGGTCACAAAAAAAAATTCAAAAAATGACCAAAAAGAGGTTTAGACCCCTATGCCAGAGCTCACCCTAATTGTCCTACAGTACCCCTCAAACCAATAAAATTTTTAGTTGTTTACTCAGAGTTTAAAAAAACAATATAAAACGCCATTGAAAATTGTTATCACTTTTTTTTTTCAAAATAATTGAAGAATTATGAAAAAAACAAAAAAAAATTTTAATCTTATACAAGGCTTGATTAAGGCTGACACAGGACCTATAATGAAGACTGTTATAAGGCCTAAAACCCTATAAAAATTTCAGGGCCTCCCCAAAAAAAAAAATTCTTGATTTTTAGGTTATTTATATGAAATACAAGCCTATACCCTTAAGCAAAAGTTTCATGTACTTGAAGGCAGAAGTATTTTCATAATCTGTACATAAAAATATACATATGTATTAAATTTTAGCCATCTAGCTCAAATAGTGTCAAAGTTATGGGAAACAAACTTTTTTTTCGAAAATTTGCACTTTTTTTTTGACAACGTTTTGACTGTCAATCCAGATAGTGTTCGCTATAATTTTCCTGTAATCTACACGTGAAAAAACATATGTGTACCAAATTAGAGCTCTCTGTTTGTTAATAATAGGTTTATCTTGGTTTCGTAAATGTACGGAACCCTAGATTTTGGTACGAGTGTAACTCGTACTTGCCCGATTTTTTTATAAATATAAACATTTTGTTAGTAATTATCTTAAAAATGAAATAACAGTTTTCCAAAAATAATTTATACATAATTAACATAACCAAATATTTGACATATAATGAGAAATATTACCTTTTGTCAGCAACGATTTTTAAAATTAAGGATATGTTGTGCAGCTCACACTTTACTAAGACATGTTCAGCTTGAGTTTAAATACCCAAAATGTGAGAAAAAGTAGGGGAAATTTTGTGTAGATACAATTTTAATTATTAAATTTATTCTTAAACTTCAATCTTAAGCAATCATCAAACTAATTTTTCTATTTAATGAAATATAATCTTAACCGTTCACAAATATGTACTTAATTATACTCTATGTAATGACGGTTTATTAGTTCGAATAACATATAACATTATATTAATGAGCATTTCTATCTCTATTAGAAAATATATATTTATAGATACATTTAAAAGAAACAAATTTATAAACCTAGTCTTAATTGTATACAATATACCTGTGAAAATATAAAATAATTAATTAAATACAAATGAAAATTCATTAATTATTTTGTTTTTAGGATTCCGTACACCACAAGTGTACGCACGGAACACTATTGGAAAGACTTTGTCGAACATCGTATCCCCCCCCCCCCAAGCCGCCAATCTATTTGACTTAGAAAGTTCAAATTTGGCCCACATATGTATTTTCACGTGTAGATGAAAGGAAAATTATAGAGAACATGATTCTAGGGGTTGATCATAGTGTTGTCAAGAAAATAACAAGATTTTTGAGAAATTTTGATATTTTTTGGCTGAAAACTCTTGCCTTTTCTTTTGCAGCACTATTACCATCACGATCTCTATATTTTTTTTTGTAATCTACACATAACAATACATTTGTGTACCAAATTTGAACTCTCTAAGTCAAATATTTTGGCAGATAAGAGGGCAATACAGTCATTTTTTAGAAAAAATGCTTTTAATTTGTACCATTCCTGACCTTTATCTGACAAATTATTGTACTTAGAGTGCTGAAATTTAGTACACATATGTAGTTTGACGTGTAGAATACAGAAAAATTGTGGAGAACTTTCTTGCAGATCGTTATCATAGTGTTTTTAAGCAAAAACCAACGATTTAAAAAAAATGCTAAAAAATGACCGTATCCCCCCTCCTATAACTTCCAAACAATTTGGTACACAAATGTATTTTCACGTGTAGATTACAGAAAAATTGTAGAGAACATGATTGTAGAAGTTGATCATAGCATTGTTAAGGAAATAAAATGATTTTTGAGTATTTTTTATGGATATCTGCTAAAATCTCTGGAGTTATCGTTGACAGCGCAATCACCATCACGTTGTCTATAATTTTTATGTTATTTACACCTGACAATACATTCCTGTACAAAATTTGAACTCTCTAATTAAAATATTTTGGAAGATAGGGGGAGAGGGTGGTCCATTTTTTATAAAAAATTCATTATATATTCTATTTTATATATTATATTATATATAATATGTATAATATATTTATATATTATATATTTAATAGTTTCAAATATATTAAAAATTATTTTCTTTTGTGTACGGAACCCTCGATTTTAGTGCGAGTGTATAACTCGAACTTGCCCGATTTTTAATGTTTAATTCTAGTTTTAGTCTTAAATAAAAAGTACTCTTCGAAGAATGTGTGGAAAAAAATTAAGGAAAGCCAGAAAATGAAACTTTACAATATTTTTGATTTTTTAAAAGTCATTTACTTTTAATAAACACATAATTATATAAATATAAAAATAAATAATAAAAAAAATAATTATAAAATTGTATAGTTAGGTAATTATATTAATTAATTAATTTATTAAAATGATATTTGTTTAACAAAATTTTGTCAATTAAAAAAAATTTGTAAGACAGCACGTTTTTTCGCAAGCGATTTCAAATACTTTTAATTGGAATTTTCTAAAAATTATCACTTTTGCTTCCTCATAGAGGAAGCTTTGTGATCGTTAAGATTTTCGATTTTCCAAAAATGGTCTAAATCGACTCATTTTCATCTAAAAGGCGTAAATTTTCAATCCTAAGCAAATGTCCAGATGTATGTGTGTGTGTGTGTGTGTGTGTGTGTGTGTGTGTGTGTGTGTGTGTGTACGTGTGTGTGTATAGCGTTTTTTGTCGCCAGGATATCTCGAGAACGCTTCAACGGATTTCAATAAAATTTGGATGACTTTTTAAGCTCGTGAATATCTAAATTTAGACACAGCGATTTTTAAAAATACCCAATCAAATTTTGTTGAGCACCTTTTTTCATCGAAAAAAATCGTTTTTTGGCAAAATTTTTTTCCAAGCTAAAAATACAACTTAATGAATAAAAAAATCATATTCCTTATCTCAAAACGAATCGATTGACCTTTATAACTTTTATAATTGATCAAAAATTCGTAAATTAATTGATGTTTTTTCATTTTTTTTTGAACTTAAAATTCCTTTTTTTAAAGAATTTCTCGAATTAAATTTTATATTATTAATATATTGCTTTTTCTATAAGAAAGCAAATTTATTTGCTAACTTTAAAACGAATTATCCACGAAATGGACATAATTTTCACCTAGTAAAATAATGATAATAATAATAATAATAATATTACTAATAATATTAACCCTCAACTGCTAGACTATCGGGATTTAACGTAACTGCTAAATTGGGTCTACGGGACCCGAGCAATTTTCAAACGCTGATTGCTCAGAGCCTAATGAACATATCGGGAGGTCTTTTTTTTAAACTTATTGCCAGAACCTGTAGAAAAAGAGTATCTAGCTTAAGGGCATGTGATGATAATGCTAAATTTGTCCGTAAACTTTCTCTTAAAGTACTCAATGTTTTGACACCAAACTTTGTAGAATTACTCAAAATACCATTTGAATGGTCTCTCTGACCCAAATTTATTTCATTTTTATCTTTAAACTAATTTTTTTTTCAATTTTTCAATTTTTGGAAAATTTTGAAAAAAAAGTAAATTTGAAAAATATTTAGTTTAAAGACAAAAATAAAACAAAATTGGGTCAGAGAGACTATTCAAATGGTGTTTTGAGTAATTCTACAAAGTTTGGTGTCAAAACATTGAGTACTTTAAGAGAAAGTTTACGGACAAATTTAGCATTATCATCACATGCCCTTAAATTAATGTGTCTTTAATATTTTTTTTAAATATTTTAAGAAATGTAAAGAAACTTTTTTAAAAAGTCGTTTTTTTCAAATAGCTATAGTAACACCAAAAATAGACATAAATACAATTTCTAAGTGGATTTTTAAAGCTTTAAACATGTACCTTAAGTCTGTTTAAGCCATTTTTTGATTGGCTGAAAAAAACATCTTTTTTGGGAGAAATGAAAATCATCAAATTTGGTTCATTAAGTGGAGTCACCTGAGAAATTTCAACCCATCGAAATATATGTTACTTATCGGTGCCAATTTTTTTCTGGGACTATTTTGGATGTAAAAGAATGCCATATTATCAAAATTAAAAAAAAAATTAAAAAAAATTTCTTTCGTTTGATTTTTTTTTTTTTTTTTTTTGTAAAAATCTATCTTCTCCTACAATTTTTCATATTTTTTTAATGCCAATTTTTTTATATGCCTTTTTTAAGATTTCAAACAAAATATCGTATGGGTTTTAACATTTTTTAATTTTTTCAACAAAAAAAAAATTTTTTTAAATTTTTTTTTTCAAAAAATTTTTTATTAAAAAAAATTTTTTTTGTTAATCTTGATAATATGTCATTCGTTTACATCCAAAATAATCCCAGAAAAAAAATTTGCACCGATAAGTAACATATTTCGATGGGTTGAATTTTCTCAGGTGACTCCCCTTAAATAAAGAGAAACCACATTATTAAGAATACAATATTTCATTGTTTCCAAAACATACAATTTTTTGCGAAAAATTTGTGATTTATTTATGGTTTATTTATGATTTATTTATGATTCAAAGTGTGTATGCGTGCATAAAGTTTTTTGTAGAGGATTTTCCATAAAATTTAAATTGGTTATTAAAATCATAAATATCTAAATTTGAACTTAGGGATTTTTGAAATTAACTAATCAAATTGTTTTAGTGTCTTTTTAATCAAAATAATTCATGTTTTTTTAATTTTTGTTTTTATTAACTTAAAATATTTAAAATATTATTAAATTATTGCTTCCTCTATGAGGAAGCAAATTGTTTTGCTTCCTTCGAAGCGAAGTGTCCATGAAATGGACAGAATTCACACCTAGTTTTATATCTACCGCGGTCATATTTATTTTCTGAACAATTAATATTTAAATATTTAAGGATATAATGATAACTACAAATAAATAAATTAACTAAATTAAAAATTAGATAAAAGTTAATTGCGGTAAAATTTTAGTAATAAAATTTCACTTAAAGATAGTTAATATAGAATTAACAAAGCTAGCATGTTATTGCAATAAATTTAATTTTTATATTTATTACTATTGATCAAATTCATTTCTATTCAGGTAGGCTGAACATGGTCGGAACTGAAAACCAATTTTGTGTACAATAAGATATTTTTCAAAGAATTTTAGACAACACATATTTTTTTGTTTGGCTGATAAAAATTTTTTCATTTTTAAAGTCGGAACTCTCGTTTAAAAAAAAATTTTAGAAAAATATTTGAAAAATCTTAAAACTAATTGAAAAAAAATTGAATAATGAAAAATTTGAGAAAATAATTGAAAAATGAATAGAAAATTGATTGAAAATTAAGATAAATAATTAATAATTGAAAGAAATAATTAAAAATTGAGAAAATAATTGAAAAAATTATATAATAGTGTGTCAGATTTCGTGAAGTCAGCACGCATAGAGAAAAAAAGATTTTTCTTTTTTATCAAATTATTGAAAGATTATTAGGTATGCAAGATCCTAAAAATGTTTGTACCAAACGAAAAATTTTGAAAAATTTTCTTACAAAAGTCATTGCAAAATGGAAATTTAAATTTAACACTTTGTAAATAAAAGCTTATAAAAAAGTTTTAAAAACACCATTTTTGTTTCTTTATTTTTGGGATCGAAATATGTCCAGATATGTCTAAAAATCACAGTTGATAATTTCAAAATAGAACAATATTTCTTTTATGAAGAAGCAAAATTAAGTCAAGTTTTAATAACATCATCAGTTATTTTTTGGTAATCAAATTATAAGCAAGCATAGTATTTAAGAAACTTACTTTTTCCTGGAAAAGACTTGGAATAGTAATAATAATAGCAGACAGGCTATGCAGAATGAACTTCATAAAAAAAAACATTCGGTTTAGCTATATATAGGTACCCTAGAAAGGTGATAGAAAGATCACGAAAAAAAAAGTATATTTCGTAGTTGAAGTTTTCTATACTAGTTCTTTTCTTGCTAAATGGACGTTCCTGATTGGCTAGCTTTTTATCTTCTTATCGTTTAAACACAGCTTTTTATTATTACAAATGTAAAAATATTAAATAATAAAAAAGTATGAATTTCTAAATAGTTCAATTTTTAAACAATCACAAAGCTTCTTCTAAGAGGAAGCAAAATCTATAAAATTAATTAAAAAATCAAAAATTGGAGTAAATAATTAAAAATAATAATAATACAAAACTAAAACAAATAATTACACTTTGAAAAAAAAAAGTGATGAAAGTATAAAATATATTTAAAATTAAAAAACATAATTAAAAAATGATAAAGGCAATAAAAAATTGAAGTACAATTGAAAACTAAGAAAGTTATTAAAAAAAGAATTAAAAATTGAAGAAAATAATTGCAAAATATTAAAAATATTTAAAAATTGAATAAAATAATTGACGTTTGAAAAAAATAATTGAAATTGATGTAAAATAAGTCATAATACTTTCTAAATGAGACAGCATAATCAAAAAATTTAATTAAAATTGAAAAAAATAATTGCAAAAGGTAAAAACGATTAGGCATTGAAGTAAGGAATTAGTTTTTTAAGAATGAATTGAAACTTGGGATAAAGAATTAGAAATTTGAAAAATTCACTGAAGAATAATTTAAAATTTATGGAAACAATTGCAAAAAAATTTTAAATTTGAGAAAACAATTGCAAAATAATGAATAATTTTAAAAATTGAAAAAATCAATTAAAATCTGAGGAAATTAATAAGAAATTCAAAAAATAAAAGACATTGTATGAAAAATTATAGAAAAATGATAATGACAATTGAAAAATGTAAAAAATATTTGCAATTTAAAGAATTAATTAAAAATTGAGAAAAATTGTAGGTAGAGTAATAATAATAGTTGAAAATAGAAGAAAATAATTAAAATTTGTAAAAATAATAATTGAAAATTTCTTAAATTAATTGAATAACGATAGAAAACTTTGGTAAATTAGTTCAAACTTATTTAAATTATTAAAAAATTTGAAAACATATTTTTAAAATGTTAAGAGTAATTAAAAGTCTAAGAAATAATTAATATTTCAGAAAATTATATTTATAAAATTACAAAATATATTTAAAATATAAGAAAAAAATTAAAATATAGTTTGAAAAATTAAACATTTATAAAAAGTATGGATATATGAGATAAATGATTGTAAATTAAGGTAATTGACTAAAAAATATTGAAAATTCGCACTAATCGGAGAAAAGAATTGCAAATTGAAGAAAATAATTTAAAGTAAAAAATATAATTGAAATTTGTGATACATAATTGAAAAATATTTTTAAATATTGAACATTGATAAAAATTATTGAAATTTGAGATAAATAGTTGAAAAATTTAGGAAATTAAAAAAAAATATTGTATATTATTTTAAATTTGAGAAAACAATTGTAAAATAGTGAAAATAATTAAAAATTGAAAAAAAAATAATTTAAATTTGAGGTAAATAATGGAAACCTGAAGAAAATAATTTAAATTTTTAAAAAAAAGTGATAAAACTACAAAATGAATTGGAAATTGAAGAAAATATGCTAAATATGAGAGAAATAATTGGAATTTTTTAGAAAAATTATAGAAAAATGATAATGACAATTGAAAAATGTAGATAATGTTTGGAATTTAAAGAATTAATTAAAGTTGAGATTAATAAGCTATCTAAATGTTATGGAAAAAAAAATTATATTTCGTAGTTGAAGTTTTCTATACTAGTTCTTTTCTTGCAAGGTGGACGTTCCTGATTGGCTAGCTTTTTATCTTCTTATCGTTTAAACACAGCTTTTTATTATTACAAATGTGAAAATATTAAATAATAAAAAAGTATGAATTTCTAAATAATGCAATTTTTGTAATCTTTTATGCATTTAAAACATGAATTTTAAATTGCAATAAATGTTCTTGAAAAATAACAAGGAAGAGATAATTTGTAAATAATAAAGCTAAGACACGTGGAGAAAGAAATTTTTTAAAACAAAAGTTACATTCCACTTAGATAATAATTCTATAGGCATAAATTTTATCTGAAAAAGCTGATTGTGCCATTTAGAAAAATTAAAATTATATTTATTACATAGGATTAAAAAATATATTATAATATACATTAATAGAATTTTTTTTATTAAAATTTTTTTTTATGAATTTTTATCTTGAAAACACAATGAGATATATTGACTTGATAATAGGAAGATTACGAAACTGTGGTATTGTCGTTTGTCGAATAATTGGTAAAAAAACAGAAGTTTTATGTGAATCGTGTTATTATGCAACACAAACTGTTTCCATTAACGCCCAAGAGGACACAAATTTTACCAAATTTTCAAGACTATTCCTTAGCAATGAAAAAAAATTTGAAAACTTTGAAACGAACCATTTCCAACGTAAAATTTATCGCTCTTTCAGATTCTGTTATCAAAATTTGTTTATAATAAACATGCAAAAAGTTATAAACAATTGTTTAAAAAAAAACACGATTTTTTGCATAAGAAAAATTTTTCAATCAATATTTTCATGCAGAACAAGAAACGAGATTGGGTCAAAGCCTCAAAATATCGTGTCTTTAAGTTCTCAGCCGTAAATATTCGGAAAAACATATACAAAAATACAAGATGGCGGCTCCAATATGGCGACTGAACTGACTTTTTTTTCCAATTTTATGAGCTTCGTGTACCAAACCTTCAAAAATTGTCCGAATTCGATGAAACTTGGTACCCTTAGGTTTTTGGGGTCCCTGAATACGAATCTGAAGTCATTTTTCAAAAATTCAAAATGGCGGATCCAATATGGCGGACGAAATTAAAAAATTTCAATTTAATTTCATGAAACTTGGTATATGGTGGTTTTTGGGGTCTCTGATTACGAATCTGAAGTCATTTTTCAAAAATTCAAAATGGCGGATCCAATATGGCGGACGAAATTAAAAAATTTCAATTTAATTTCATGAAACTTGGTATATGGGGGTTTTTGGAGTCTCTGATTACGAATCTGAAGTCATTTTTCAAAAATTCAAAATGGCGGATCTAATATGGCGGTCGAAATTAAAAAATTTCAATTTAATTTCATGAAACTTGGTATATGGTGGTTTTTGGGGTCTCTGATTACGAATCTGAAGTCATTTTTCAAAAATTCAAAATGGCGGATCCAATATGGCGGACGAAATTAAAAAATTTCAATTTAATTTCATGAAACTTGGTATATGGTGGTTTTTGGGGTCTCTGATTACGAATCTGAAGTCATTTTTCTAAAATTCAAAATGGCGGATCCAATATGGCGGACGAGATTATAAAATTTTAATTTAATTTCATG
This sequence comes from Ganaspis brasiliensis, assembly GCA_037103525.1. NCBI lineage: Eukaryota > Metazoa > Arthropoda > Insecta > Hymenoptera > Figitidae > Ganaspis > Ganaspis brasiliensis. Next base: position 874,122 of record JAZKLR010000372.1, on the reverse strand, counting down.
AAACTTGGTATATGGGGGTTTTTGGGGTCTCTGATTACGAATCTGAAGTCATTTTTCAAAAATTCAAAATGGCGGATCCAATATGGCGGACGAAATTAAAAAATTTCAATTTAATTTCATGAAACTTGGTATATGGGGGTTTTTGGAGTCTCTGATTACGAATCTGAAGTCATTTTTCAAAAATTCAAAATGGCGGATCTAATATGGCGGTCGAAAATGAAAAATTTCAATTTAATTTTATGAAGCTTGGTATGCATGGTTTTATTGGGTTCTCTGATTACAAATCAAAATCTTTTATAATGAATTTCGTCCGTTAGCCGTCAATATTACAGTATTGTCGTTTCCCAGATCTTACCACGTGGAGGTGGACGTTCATAAATACCATTTTTGTTTGTTTTTAATAAATTGTACACACATTTATAAATTTATAAACAGATATATTAGTTTAGTATTAGATTTGTCTCAGTTTCTACTTTTTTCTTTTATAAAAATAGTGTTTATATAGCCTAACTGTGCACAGTCTTAAAACATATTGAACATTGAAAGAAATTACATTGAACGCATATGCTTTTACTTCTCTTACTACATTTTGCATGGTAGTGACAATATTTTTTAGCGCCTGCAGCCTTTAATTGGCGAAGTTGCAAACTTGTGGCACTAGTATCTGTAATATTATGGAAGCCATAATATATAATATATAATATAATATATAATACATAATATGTAATATTATGTAATATTATGGAACAAAAAAAACAAAAAAAAAATGGCTTTTATGAACGTCCACCTCCTCGTGGTAAGAGCTGGGAAACGACAATACTGTAGTATTGACGGCTAACGGACAAAATACATTTTATAAGATTTTGATTTGTAATCAGAGAACCCAATAAAACCATGCATACCAAGCTTCATAAAATTAAATTGAAATTTTTCATTTTCGACCGCCATATTAGATCCGCCATTTTGAATTTTTGAAAAATGACTTCAGATTCGTAATCAGAGACTCCAAAAACCCCCATATACCAAGTTTCATGAAATTAAATTGAAATTTTTTAATTTCGTCCGCCATATTGGATCCGCCATTTTGAATTTTTGAAAAATGACTTCAGATTCGTAATCAGAGACCCCCAAAACCCCCATATACCAAGTTTCATGAAATTAAATTGAAATTTTTTAATTTCGTCCGCCATATTAGATCCGCCATTTTGAATTTTTGAAAAATGACTAAAGATTTGTAATCAGAGACCCCAAAAAACCCCATATACCAAGTTTCATGAAATTAAATTGAAATTTTATAATCTCGTCCGCCATATTGGATCCGCCATTTTGAATTTTTGAAAAATGACTTCAGATTCGTATTCAGGGACCCCAAAAACCTAAGGGTACCAAGTTTCATCGAATTCGGACAATTTTTGAAGGTTTGGTACACGAAGCTCATATTTTGAAAAAAAAAGTCAGTTCAGTCGCCATATTGGAGCCGCCATCTTGTATTTTTGTATATGTTTTTCCGAATATTTACGGCTGAGAACTTAAAGACACGATATTTTGAGGCTTTGACCCAATCTCGTTTCTTGTTCTGCATGAAAATATTGAGGGCCCGTATCATTTTGACACAAATTTTTTCGGGCAACTTGTTATATTGTACTCCTGAAGATAAATGTTATATTTTACTCCTACTAAAATCAAAGATTTTTAAGTTTTAATTATTCAATAATTGAACTTTTTGGATTAATTAAGTCTTTTAATGTTAATTTAATGTATTAAAATCAATTATTTGATAAATAAGACTTAAAAATCTTTGATTTCAGAAGGAGTAAAATATAACATTCATCATCAGGAGTACAATATAACAAGTTGCCCGAAAAAATTTGTGTCAAAATGATACGGGCCCAATATTGATTGAAAAATTTTTCTTATGCAAAAAATCGTGTTTTTTTTTAAACAATTGTTTATAACTTTTTGCATGTTTATTATAAACAAATTTTGATAACAGAATCTGAAAGAGCGATAAATTTTACGTTGGAAATGATTCGTTTCAAATTTTTCAAATTTTTTTTCATTGCTAAGGAATAGTCTTGAAAATTTGGTAAAATTTGTGTCCTCTTGGGCGTTAATGGGTTACGAAAAAAAATGTCGCAAAATTGATAATTTTCAAGATCTTTAAAATAGATTTTAGACTTAGTAAAAAGAAAAAAGTTCAAAGAAACAATTTTTTATTCTAGTCTTTTCAATAGAATCTAAATTTCATTTTTCTGGATTTTTATTTATAACTAGCAAGATATTGCGCGCGCGCAATATCTGAATAAATGATTTAGCAAGATATTTATGAAAATGACTGTTCGACGATCTATAAGCGCAATTCATAAAAAAATTAATATAATTTTAAAACTTATCAATTTGATTAATGATTTCAAGTTAAAGAAAACCTGTAAGAAAGAATCCAACTTTGAATTTTAAGGCATGAAGACTCGATCTTATATTGCCCAAAAATAGTTTTTAAATTATTATTCTTTAAAATTAGAAAAGAGTCGAGTAGCCGTTGATACACATTATATTTTATTACTTATGTTACATGCAAATATTTATTGAAGTTTTTACTTGTTGATAAATTCACCATATAGATTTCAAAATCTAAGTAAATTTTCTGAATCTGTAGAAGAAATAGATTTAACAAAAACTTTAAGGAATTGTAAAATCTAGTATTTATTTATTTAAAATCAGTAATGTGGAATCCTGAATATTGTACATAGAAACTGAAATCTGGGATTTCAAATCAGAAATCTGAAATGAAGAATTGAAAATGTGGAATATGGAAAGTCTTTGGAATTTTACTAAATTATTAGTAAAAAATACTATTTGACATGGTAAACGAGTTTTCACCCTTAAAATAGTAGTTTTGACATATTCAAATTTAGAGAGTAGTAAAATCATGGCTGAATTTTTGTTTCAGCAATTAGTGAAAAACAACTAATTATTAGTAAAAAAAAAAATGAATTAAAAAATAATTTAAAATTAACAAATTGAATTAGCAAACAGAATGTTACTAAAATATTAGTTATTTTAACACAACCTAGAAATGAATTTAACTAATTAGTTATTTTTTACTAAATAATTAGTAAAAATATAACTATTTCAAGTAGTAACTGAGTGTTTGATTTAAATTAGTGATTTTGAACTAATTCAGATTTAGAGACTATAACTAAAAAATAATTATTAAAAAAAGCCTTAAATTTAAAAACTAAATAAAACAAGTACTGAAAGTGCCCTTTTCTGAACATGTGTTATAAATTAGAAACTGAAAAGTTAAAGGTATGAAGAATAACAAAAGGTAGCTATCCATCTTCTGAAACTATACATTTAGAAAACAGGATAGTGAGGAGCAACACGCTGCTTTGCCACATCAACTGGTTTGGGGGTATGCGTGATTTATTCTCTTCCTGTCGAAACTCTGAAAGTTCTTGGTTCGTGATGGGACTACCTGGGTTCAAACACTTTTTTTTTGCGCGCGCGACTTAAAATCATACTTCACTTCTCCCTGCTTACAAAAACCAACAGATGTTTCATAAGTTTGTCTGAAAATTCTGAAAAATGTGATTTACCCAATGAAAGGAACAACCTTTTAGAATTTTATTAAATTACCTTTTGAATTTTATTATTTAATGTAGGAATAATATTTTTTTTTTTTTTTTGGGGTAAAAGCTCTGTATAATCTGATAGGTATCAGATTTCTACTCAAATCAAAATGGCATAAATGTAATAGAAAATAATGGGCAAGATTTCGAATCTCTTCTCATTTTCGCAGGGGACAAACTGAACGAGCTAAATATGAGAGAATCGAGTAGGAAAGAAGACGAGTCTAACTGTCGGATGCAGGTCACGTTTCGTGAAAGAGAAGAAAATAAGAAGCTGAAGAGTTTCGAGTTTCATTGGAGCTACCATGATACTGAGTACTCCCTGAAACTCTTGTCTTCCATTCCTCCTCACTCAGTTTTTTCTCTATCCTAGTTTTCGAGTTTACTGTATACCATCATCGAAATGGACAAAAATATTTCTCAAATTTACAACAAAATAGAATATTTTCTCGTTTTTATATTCCAAATCCTGTGCACCTTTAAAATTTTTATTTTGTAACTATGCAAATGATTCATAATAGAATTGCAATTAAGGAGGAATTAAAAACTCGGAATTTTGTTGTTCATCAACTTCAATTCTTTAAGTAGTTCAAGAATTCACATACTTCAAAGCAGTTTGCGTAATTCAAGATGATTCAAGAGACTTCAAGATACTTTAGAGTAATTCATGATAATTTAGAGTACTACATAATATTTCAAATTAATCCATAATACATCATCAGATAATTCTAGATACTACATGTACTTCAATATACTTCAGGCCATTTCAAGGCAGTTTACAGTAATTCACGATATTTCAGTTAATTGATATTTCAGATAATTCAAGGTACTTCACAGTATTTCAAGATACTTTAAAGTCATTCATGATACTTCAAGATACTTCAGATTTTATAACGATACTTTAAATACTTTAAATCTGAGTAGTAGTTTACGATACTTTAAATACTTCAAGATACTTTAAATAGTTCAAATAATTTTTGATAATTCAAGATACTTCAAAATAATTCACAATTTATTATAAGTTTTTTACATCCGCATATATATAATTTTGTTAAGTAATTTTTACAAGTCCTTTTGCGGTATTTTATAAAATTTTATTAATTTATTTCGAAATAGCTTTACTTTTAATTCAGAAACTTTTTTCCCACAGTTAAAATTTAATAAATTCAATCCTCAAAATTTTCTAAACAAGGATATTAATGAAACAAAAACTTTTTTAAAAAATAACAATAATTTAATTTTAACTAAAGCAGATAAAAGTAACATAACAGTAATAATATATAAAGCAGACTATAATCAAAAAATAGAAAATCTTTTAAATGATAAGAAAACATATGAAAAACTTCCTACAGACCCAACCAAAAAAATTCAAGCTTCTTTAAATGTTTTAATGCAGAGATTCTTATATAAAAATTATTTTAAAACATATACATATGATTTCCTTAGATGTACTAATGGATTTTCTCCACGATTTTATGGATTACCAAACATACATAAAAATAATATACCTTTACGTCCAATAACAGCTTTTTATAGTAACCCAGTTTATAATTTATCAAAATTGTTAACAAACACTCTTAATAAAGTCATAGATAAAAATAGTACTCATTATATTAAAGATTCATACACATTTAAAAATAAAATAGATTGCATTAAATTTGTTCCTGATGGTTTTTCCATTTTTTCTTTGGACGTAATATCCATGTACACAAATATACCATGGGAAGCTATTAAAAGATCAGTTGATAGACGATGAAATATGATAAAAAATTATACAAATTTTAATAAAGAAGATTTTATGAAGAGCTTAGATTTATTAATTAGTTATTCATATTGTACATTTAATGGTTCTTTTTACAAACAAATCTTCGGTTTGGCAATGGGATCACCTATTTCATATGTTGCATCACATTTGGTAATGGAAGATTTAGAAAACGAAATTTTAAAACAATTTAAATTTAAAATATTGTTCTATTTCAGATATATAGATGATATTTTAATATGCGCTCCCACATCAAAAATTAATGAAATTTTAAAAACCTTTAATTCAGCTAACAAAAATATACAATTTACTATAGAACTTTCAACTAATAATAGAATTAATTATTTGGATTTATCTTTATATTTAAAAAATAATAGAATTATTACAAACTGGTTTCACAAAAAAAATATGGTCTGGAAGATATATTAATTTTGCTTCAGAACACCCATTATCACATAAAATAGGAATAATCTATTCTTTAGTAGATAAAGCAATTAAATTATCTGATAAACGTTTTCATAATGATAATCTACAATTAGTCAAAGACACTTTGCTGGAAAATGGTTATCCTTTACATATTTTAAAAAGAAAAATTAAAGAAAGATATGATACAATCTTAAAATCATATACAAGATTTAATTATGATAATGATGAAAATAAAAAAATCTTTGTTTTTCCATGTATTAAAGATTTTTAATACACTTTGAAAAACGTTTTTAAAAATACAAATTCAAAGATTGTGTTTTCTATTCAAAACACATTATTTGATAAAGTTTTTCCTCATAATTATAAAGATAGATTATCAAATTTAGAAAAAAATAACTGTATTTATCAAATTGATTGCAAAGATTGTAACAAAAAATATATCGGACAAACTAAAAGACTATTGTCAAAAAGACTCAAAGAACATCAAGATAATATTAGAGATAAAAAAACCAATACTGGTATTTCAAGTCATGCAACAAAAAATAAACATGTTCTTAATTTTGATAATGTAAAAATATTAGATACTGAACAGAATGAATTTAAAAGAAGACACATTGAAATGATTTATATGGGTAAATCTCTAGAACTTTTAACCTTCAAATGTCTCATGTTTATGAAGTAATTACACAATATTCGTAAAGAATTTGGTAAAATTAACTATTGGAAAATTTAAACCACTTTTTTAAGTAATGAATTATATTAGTTTCAAAAATTTTAACTAGCTTTTTTTGATTTAATTTTTTTATTAAACTACGAAGTGTATGTAAACAATGAGAGTCCCTTTAGGCACTTTACTAAAAAGAAATTCACTTTATAACTTGTCACATCATATTAGAGTCAAATAACGAATAGCTGACTCAAAATGAATATTTAAAAATAATTTTTAGAGTGTTTAGATAACGATTTTCTTTAAAAGAACAAAGAAAATGAATTTTTAAAACGTTCCTCGAGTATTGAGTCAGGACCGTAACGACACATTTACTTTTAAATATTTAAAGACTAACGTATTAAAATTAATTCAACAATACAGAGAATGATAGCTTATAACTTACTGAAACTGTGACGACTCTTGCTAGCAAATGCAATTACTTATATCAAAGATTTTGAAAAATATTGTTTTTCACTTTGTCAGAGAACAAGGTTCTGTCAGGACCGTAACGGACTCGTCACAACTAAATGAAGATTTTTAAAATTAAAAAAAAATGTGGCACATTTAAATAAATGTATTCTCTACCAGCATGTGAAAGTTCTTTTTAAAACTTTTAACAAAAACTCCACTACAATGAGATACTTGCAAAAATGTCAGAACCGTAACGGTCAGAACCGAAACGACTGATTTTTAAATCGTATTAAAGGTTATTAATTTGATAAATTGCCATCTTCACTTAACTTCAAATGTTTTGATGTTTTGGCATAATAAAGAAAGTGTTTTAATTAAATTCAATTAATTAAAATGAGAGGAGATACAATTTTGAAAAAAAAACCGAATAAATGAGAGAGAAGAGATGGAAAGAAAAAGAAAAAAGAATAAAAAAGCGAAATATTCGAGAAATTGCCGCCAACAAAAAAAGCCTTAAAGGTGTTTTTTAAAAATTTTCTACTCGTGTTTAAATTTTTAAATGATCAAACCTATTTTAAAATTATACTATGTTTATTAATAAAATCTTTTTAAATTATAAATTAAAAAATTAATATTTTCTATTTTTTCTACTAGTAACAATCTATCCGACTCAAATACACGTTGTGATAACATGTGTTCAGAACCAACAAATGTGGAGATATTAGAAGAAAAATTTTTAGATGTAAAGTTTAAAAACTGACAATACATAAATAATAAATGTTAATGTGTAAAAGAAAATTTTAAAACAGCAAAACATACAAAAAATTAATTTTTTAAATTCAAAATAATCGACAAATGCTATCATTCTAACCTGTATAATATCGATATTTTAAAAATGAAAAAAATTTATTAAATCTTTAAAATAGTTTGTTAGTAAAATACGCATTCTCCAGACAAAGTTAAAAAATCTCTTTATTAATCTAGTTCTTCGTTGTCAACGTTTCGCAACAACATTTGTTGTCTCATCAGGACATCAGATCAGATTAATAAAGAGATTTTTTAACTTTGTCTAAAGAACGCGTATTTTACTAACAAATTAGATAATACCCAGACGTAAAACAAACCACTGTTTAACTTTAAAATAGTAAATGTTTAATTAAAAAATTTCATTCTAGATATTCATCTTAACTTATATGCAAATTTTTATTAATGTGCTTTTAAATATTTTTTTCTATATTTTTTGAAATGAAAAGTTAACAGTTCCAGAGATTTGCCCATATACAAGGTAATTCTGGAAATACAGTAAATTTGAATCAAGATATTGCAAATTTAAGTATAACATATTACACATTAATTGAAAAATTGAAAAATTTAGATAATATTCACTAATTAATAAAAAAAAAATCACTATTTAAAATTCAAATTTTTATTGATCGATTAATCGAATAATCGATTAATAGAAAAATCAATTTAATACTAACTTCATTTTGTAATGATTTTGAAACAAGAGATGATGATCATGATCCATGATCCAAAAAGTTTTAAATTATGAAGATCCATAATTAAAAAATTTTTAAATGAACATCCAAATATGTTTTATGTTTTTAAAGTAAGTTCAATTTTTCTAATAATTGAAGGCATGTTTATTTTCGTATCATAACCTCTTTAACCTCTTATAAAAAAATTTTTTATTTACAGACTTTTTATTTATCCGATATAAATCTCTTATCTTAACCTGAAGAGGACTTTAAAAAAAGTCGAAACATGTAGTTAATTAAACAAATTTAATAAAATACCGCGAAAGGCCTCCCGGTAAGAAGGCTGGAATAGAATAGAATTAAAAAATTCAATTCTATTGAATTCCTGATTTGAATCCCATGCTCATTTCCACTGGCAAACATAAAGAAACACAAAATCTTATTCGATTCAATTCATTACAAAACCGAAGCGAGAAAGGAATTGAAGGATATTGAAAAATCAGAAATCTAGTTGAAAAAAAATAAATGTCAATACGTTTTCTGGAATTGATTTATCATTCAGTAAAATAATTGGAGGGAATTAAGCTTTTGGAAAATGTTGTTAAGAGAAAAAAAGTTTCAATGCGCTTTTCACACGGTAAAAAAAGTTCATATAGCATAATTTGTATGAATTACTAAATTCCTTCATAAATATGATACCCAAATTCCGTTAATTTTATTGAATATGTTTGCATAATGTACAAATAGGAAATTTATAATATTTCTTAGAGGAAGAATTAAAAATATACAAAATGAAGCAAAATAGTATCTCTATCGGGAAGTTTGTAGAATTCTAGACTGTGAACGCTTCCCCTTCTCTGGTTACTAGTAGGAGTGGTATTTTGACTGTTGTTGGTAAGATGCAAGGTGATTGGTCGAAAGTTGACGATTCGCATACATACATACATAATTAACTTAATATTTTATTCATACCTTAAACCCAAGTAAACGCATGGAAGACGAATATTTTAAAAAATCCTAGCGACGCTGAGATTCGAACCCTGATTTTCTAAACCGAACGCATATTACGAGTCAGACGCACTGACCACCGAGCACTGAGGCTATAAGATTTGGTTTTCGAAGTACTCGGTGACCTCTAGTTCTGGCATGTGTCATTCAAACAAATTTTCACCAAAAGGGGAAACGGCAATTCCTTTCGAGAATCTTTTGTTAATTACGTATTTTAGAGATACAGATATTTTTTAGAAAAATAATAGTGAAGAATCATATCAAAATAAAATTTGAAAATATTTTGTTGAGGTGAAATAATATTTGAATTCAAGAGGAATTTTTAGTTTTCGTCTAATTTTTATAAAATTATGAAATAATTAAAAATTGAAAACATTTCTATTATTTAAGTTTAACATCTCATTACAATCATTTAGAACAATATTAACTTCTTTCTGGTAAAAATTGACAAAAGTTTAGTCTAGTTAAATTTAGTATACCAATAGTTATTAGTAAATTATTAATAAAATAATTAAATAAGTATCTCCAAAAAGTTTTTTTTCAAAGAAATTCAGACAACACGTATTTTTTTGTTTGTCTTTGAAAAAAAAATTTTCATGGAGTTATAAAGATTTTAATTTTTAAAGTCGGAACTCTCGTTTATTAAAAATTTAAAAAAAACCTTATAAGTGTAATAACTTTCTAAATAATTTGGATATCTTATTCTTGTTTACGGCCTGAAAGAGTTGTTAGTCCTCTTTAAAAATCCATTGAAAATTTTTCAAAATGTTCTAAAATCACAAAATGGCGGCCGTTTTACTACAAAATTTTAAATTGCAATTACTCAAAAACCCCATCATTTTTTTGGTTGAAGTTTTTTTTTGGAAATCGTCGTCATAGTAAATATTATTTTCCATAGGAATTTAACTTGTGTCCGATTTTCGTAAAGAAAAAATAAATCATTTTCATTTTTTTAAAGAAAAATTTTATTCTTATAAAAAAATACACTAGATTTTCTTAGAAAAAATTATGTTTTGTCGAATTATAATTAAACATTTTATGTTTTTTCTTTGAATCTAGTGGAAATATGTAATTTTTATCCAATCTTGACAAATAATAGCTCATTTTTCTCTTCAAAACGTTATTTGTTGGTTGTCGTTAAATAATATTGTCATTAAAAATATATCTAAATCAAATTTTATTTATCCAATAACTTTTGAATAAAATATTTTAAAAAACCAAACCAATAAACCAATATTAACCAGTATTACTTGTTTATCAAAAGTAAGTGACTTTTAAAAAATAAAAGATATTGTAAAGTTTCATTATCTGTGGTTTTCCGTAGTTTTTTTTTCAGACACTCTTTGAAGAGTTCTTTTTATTTAACCTAAAACTAGAATATTAAACATTAAAAAAAAATAATTAAAGAAGACATTGAATTGAAAATTGTTTGTATTGGAAGAATAAACAAATCATAATAATTTATATTATGAACACAAAAATATAAGAGGAATTTCTTTTTCTATTAGTTTCAAATAGTCGCTAAAACTTTGTTGTAACTGATACTGATAGCAATAAAATTTTCTATGTTGCACCTGTCTAATAGATTAGCCTTGAAATTCAACTGTGATAGACACACGTCACCAGGCGTCTTTCCAGACAAGCTTTTTAGGAGGAGTCATAATGAGAGAGAAAGAGATAACACTATAGTCAACAATAGCGCTATCTCTCTCACTCTCATATAAATCTAAGTCTTCTAGGGGGGGTCAAGTTAGAACTTAGAACACTTAGAACGGCAAGTTTAGAATAAATGTAAAGTATATATTTGAAATTGTGTTAAAATAATTTACCAAATCAGATTTTCCAAAGAAAATAGAACTATTTGTACTTCCACAAAATAATTTGATAACTTTTGCTGAATTAGTGTTATATGAATTACAGAAATTTTTTTTACAGAGCTGTTTTATAAAATGTACAGAAAGTTTCGTAAATAGTTCTGAACAATTTGACATTAAAAGCAGAAGATTTAGTAAACAATATGAAACTTAGCTTTCTAAAGCAATTTATGCAAGACTAGTAAAATAATTTTGTAGTTTTCAAAAAACTTTTTTTTCCTTGTAGTTTGTAAACTTAACAATATTTTTGAAAATTTTAATTATTTTTTGCAATTTCTTTAAATATTCTAAAATTTTATAAATTTTGTCATTGGTATATCAATTATTTTCCAAAATTTATTTCCTTCAATTTTTAATTTTCTTTTATTTGTTTTATAACTTCAAAAATTTGAAACTATTTATCTGACATTTCAATTATTTCATTCAATTTTCAATTATTTATATTATTATCTTTAATCTTCAATTACTTTCGTTCTTTTTCATAATTATTTTAAACTTTTTAATCATTTTTCTGTAATTAAAAATTATTCTCTTCAACTTTAAATTATGTTTATATTTTTTCATTTATTTTCTCTAATTTTTAATTTTTTTCTTTTTTTTCAATGAACTGCAGAATGTTTCAAGTGTTTTTCTGAAATTGTCTTTAACTCTCCTTTATTTAAAATAGATTATGTAATTTTTTCAATTATTTTTCAAATTTCAATTATTTTCTTTAATTTTATATTATTCAATTTCTTTCAATTTATTTTTAAGATTTACAAGTATTTTTTACAAATTTAAATTATTTTCTTTACTTTTAAAACATTTTTATAATTTTAAAAATTTTTTTTTTTGCGCAATCTTTTTTTATTCTAAAACTTTATAAATTTTGGCCTAAATAAATATTTATTTTATTTATATAAATTTATCTTCAAATATTATATTTAAAATATTTATAATTGTTGATAACACAAGATGTAGAAACTAATCGCGCGCCCGTAAGCGTTGTTTAATTTAGTCAAATATCGAAAAAAATCTTCCTGAATTTTCGAGCTAAGTGTCGATATAGCAGATTTCTTAGATGCACGAATTGTGTGAGAGCTTACTTATTGGCAAATATAGTTCAACATCAAAAATTCTGAGAAAATTTGAATTTTTACTTTATATTCTTAATTTCTTGAAGACATTTATTTAACACTACAAAAATTGTGCAACATTTAATATTGCTAATTTTGAATAATTAGTATTATATTTAATTTTTTATATGAAGGAAAAGACAAATGCATACAAAAGCAATACCAAATATTGCAATTCAAAGTAATGAAACAATTCTGTCCTTAAAATGTAATTCATTGAAATTAAATGCATTTAAGACTTATTCCCACATGATAATTGATAAATTTGTTACACCTGTTGCATTGACAAAATTAATGAGAAAACACATGTATAAGAAACCAATATCAAATAATCGAATTCAATATAATTAATCAATCACAGGCTTAAAATGTGATTCATTGAAATTAAATGCCCTAAAAATGTATTCCTACATAAAAATTAAAGAATCCTTTAATCGTTCTTTCCTTACAGAAATTGGACAGAATTCAAGAAACGTATTATCAATTCTTCATCATGTAATAGAGCAGAAATATTTTTTGCTAGAATTGAACGTTATTCAAAGTTATATTTTATCAATTCTCTCTACAGAATTCAATTTCAGTTTGAATACCATAAACGAATAGAATATAATTGATTTCTTCACAAAACTTATTCTCCTATGGGAATTGAGCTTAGGATTCAAATCAGGTATTAAATAAAATACAAAAATCGTTGCTTCCACGTTACAACCATGGAATATTCAATTCTATCCAATTAAAGCCTTGTTACCGGGCTTGTAAAAATTACTTAACAAAAAAAAAACCACAATAATTAAGAGTAATTTGCGATGCTTCAAATTATTCAAGATACTTCAGATAATGCAAAATACCCGCGTAACTAAACGCCAATGGCTAAAATCTTGCAAATCATGGCGCAAATCTTGTAAATGTTTAGCAATACTATAAAGACTTCAGCCACACTTTTAAGTATGGCGAAAATCTGCGCAAGCATGGCTAATGTTCATATGCCATAGTCAAGATGCACAATGTTTTAAATAATTTGGGCATCTTTATAATCCTTATTTCTTGATATTTTTACACCACATAGATTGAGAAAAACTTAACAGCTTTAGAATTACATTTTTAATTAAAATTAAAGCTTTCTAATACAAACAATGGCGGATATCTCTCAAATAATGGCCAGTAATTCAGGTATGTTTTTTATTGCTTTTTCTCCAGTTTTTAACTTAATACTGTTTGTAAAAAATTAGGCCGATGTTACATATTTTTTTAACCAAGAGAAACATAATTTTCTAACACTTTGGTCATAAAAAACCTAATCATTACGCAAATCTGGCAAACAATGGCTAGTAATTTAAGCATTGTTTTTATCGATTTTTCTCAAATTCGTAACTTTATATATATTTATGTAATTATTAGCCAATATAATAAATTTTTTTAACCAAAATAAGAATAATTTTCTTACACATTGGACATAAGAATATATATCATGGCGCAAATCTGGCAAACAATGTCCAGTAATTTTAGCATCTTTTTTATCGGTTTTTCTTAAGTTCTTTACTTAATCTATTATTGTAATTATTAGCCGATATAATTTTTTTTTAACCAAGAGAAACATAATTTTCTATCACTTTAATCATAAGAAAACTAATCATTACAAAAATCTGGCAAACAATGGCTGGTAATTTAAGCATTGTTTTTATCGATTTTTCTCAAATTCGTAACTTTATATATATTTATGTAATTATTAGCCAATATAATAAATTTTTTTAACCAAAATAAACATAATTTTCTTACACATTGGACATAAGAATATATATCATGGCGCAAATCTGGCAAACAATGTCCAGTAATTTTAGCATCTTTTTTATCTTTTTTTCTTAAGTTCTTCACTTAATCTATTATTGTAATTATAAGCCGATATAATTTTTTTTTAACCAAGAGAAACATAATTTTCTAACACTTTTGACATAAGAGAACAAATCATGGCGCAAATCTGCCTAACAATGGCCAGTAATTTGAGCATCTTTTTTATCGTTTTTGCTCAAGTTCTTGACTTTATATATTTATGTAATTATTAGCCGATATATTATATTTTTTTAACCAAGAGAAACTTAATTGTCCAACACACTTTGGTCATGAGAATGTATATCATGGCGCAAATCAGGCAAACAATGGCCAATAATTGAGGCATATTTTTTATTGCTTTTTCTCAAGTTTTTCAGTTAATCCAGTTTTGTAATTATTTAACCGATATTTTCTATTTTTTTAACTAAGAGAAACATAATTTTCTGACACTTTGGACATAAAGGAACAAATCATGCCGCAAATCTGTCAAACAATGGCCAGTAATTTAAGCACCTTTTTTACCGTTTTTTCTTAAGTTTTTTACTTGATATATTATTGTAATTATTAGCCGATTTAATAAATTTTTTAAACCAAGGAAAAACTAATTTTCCAACACTTTGGACATAAGAATACAAATCATGGCGGAATTCTGGCAAACAATGGCAAGTGATTGAGGAATGTTTTTTATTGCTTTTTCTCAAGTTTTCAACTTGATATAGTTTTCTAATTATTTGACGAGATTATGTTTGTTTTTAATCAAAAAAAACATAATTATTTAACACTTTGGTCATAAGAGAACTAATCGTGGCGCAAATCTGGCAAACAATGACCAAAGTGTGTTGGAAAATTAAGTTTCTCTTGGTTAAAAAAATATAATATATCGGCTAATAATTACATAAATATATAAAGTCAAGAACTTGAGCAAAAACGATAAAAAAGATGCTCAAATTACTGGCCATTGTTAGGCAGATTTGCGCCATGATTTGTTCTCTTATGTCAAAAGTGTTAGAAAATTATGTTTCTCTTGGTTAAAAAAAAATTATATCGGCTTATAATTGCAATAATAGATTAAGTGAAGAACTTAAGAAAAAACGATAAAAAAGATGCTAAAATTACTGGACATTGTTTGCCAGATTTGCGCCATGATATATATTCTCATGTCCAATGTGTAAGAAAAATATGTTTATTTTGGTTAAAAAAATTTATTATATTGGCTAATAATTACATAAATATATATAAAGTTACGAATTTGAGAAAAATCGATAAAAACAATGCTTAAATTACTAGCCATAGTTTGCCAGATTTGCGTAATGATTAGTTTTCTTATGATTAATGTGATAGAAAATTATGTTTCTCTTAGTTAAGAAAAAATTATATCGGCTAATAATTACAATAATAGATTAAATAAAGAACTTAAGAAATGACGATAAAAAAGGTGCTAAAATTACTGGACATTGTTTGCCAGATTTGCGCCATGATATATATTCTCATGTCGAATGTGTTTTAGAAAATTTTAATTATCTTGGTTAAAAAAATTTATAGAATAGGTTAAATAATTACAAAACTATATCAAATGAAAAACTTGAGAAAAAACGATTAAAATGGTGCTTAAATTCTGCCCATTGTTTGCCAGATTTGCGTCATGATTTGTTCTCTTATGTCCAAAGTGTTAGAAAATTATGTTTATCTTGGTTAAAAAAAGTATAATATATCGGCTAATAATTATATTAATATATCAAGTAAAGAATTTGAGAAAAATCGATAAAAACAATGCTTAAATTACTAGCCATTGTTTGCCAGATTTGCGGCATGATTTGTTCCTTTATGTCCAAAGTGTCAAAAAATTATGTTTCTCTTAGTTAAAAAAATATAAAATATCGGTTAAATAATTACAAAACTAGATTAAGTGAAAAACTTGAGAAAAAGCAATAAAAAACATGCCTCAATTATTGGCCATTGTTTGCCTGATTTGCGCCATGATATACATTCTCATGACCAAAGTGTGTTGAAAAATTAAGTTTCTCTTGGTTAAAAAAATATAATTTATCGGCTAATAATTACAATAATATATTAAGTGAAGAACTTGAGAAAAAACGATTAAAAAAACTCTCAAATTAGTAGCCATTGTTTGACAGATTTGCGCCATGATTAGTTCTCTTATGACCAAAGTGTTAAAAAATTATGTTTCTTTTAATTAAAAAAATAGAAAATATCGGTTAAATAATTACAAAACTAGATTTAGTGAAAAAATTGAGAAAAAGCAATAAAAAACATGCCTCAATTATTGGCCATTGTTTGCCTGATTTGCACCATGATATACATTCTCATGACCAAAGTGTGTTGGAAAATTAAGTTTTTCTTGGTTAAAAAAATATAATATATCGGCTAATAATTACAATAATATAGTAAGTGAAGAACTTGAAAAAAAAGAGAAAAAAAATTCTTAAATTACTAGCCATTGTTTGCCAGATTTGTGCCATAATTAGTTCTCTTATGTTCAAAGTGTTAAAAAAATATGTTTCTTTTGATTAAAAACAAATATAATCTCGGTTAAATAATTACAAAACTAGATTAAGTAAAAAACTTGAGAAAAAGCAATAAACAACATGCCTCAATTATTGGCCATTGTTTGCCTGATTTGCGCCATGATATATATTCTCACGACCAAAGTGTGTTGAAAAATTAAGTTTCTCTTGGTTAAAAAAATATAATTTATCGGCTAATAATTACAATAATATATTAAGTGAAGAACTTGAGAAAAAACGATTAAAATAACTCTCAAATTACTAGCCATTGTTTGCCAGATTTGCGCCATGATTAGTTCTCTTATATGACCAAAGTGTTAGAAAATTATGTTTTCTTTGGTTAAAAACAAATATAATGTCGGTTGAATAATAAGAAAACTATATCGAGTTAAAAACTTGAAAAAAAGCAATAAAAAACATGACTCAATCACTTGCCATTGTTTGCCAGATTTGCGCCACGATTAGTTCTCTTATGACCAAAGTGTTAAATAATTATGTTTTTTTTGATTAAAAACAAACATAATCTCGTCAAATAATTAGAAAACTATATCAAGTTGAAAACTTGAGAAAAAGCAATAAAAAACATTCCTCAATCACTTGCCATTGTTTGCCAGAATTCCGCCATGATTTGTATTCTTATGTCCAAAGTGTTGGAAAATTAGTTTTTCCTTGGTTTAAAAAATTTATTAAATCGGCTAATAATTACAATAATATATCAAGTAAAAAACTTAAGAAAAAACGGTAAAGAAGGTGCTTAAATTACTGGCCATTGTTTGACAGATTTGCGGCATGATTTGTTCCTTTATGTCCAAAGTGTCAGAAAATTATGTTTCTCTTAGTTAAAAAAATAGAAAATATCGGTTAAATAATTACAAAACTGGATTAACTGAAAAACTTGAGAAAAAGCAATAAAAAATATGCCTCAATTATTGGCCATTGTTTGCCTGATTTGCGCCATGATATACATTCTCATGACCAAAGTGTGTTGGACAATTAAGTTTCTCTTGGTTAAAAAAATATAATATATCGGCTAATAATTACATAAATATATAAAGTCAAGAACTTGAGCAAAAACGATAAAAAAGATGCTCAAATTACTGGCCATTGTTAGGCAGATTTGCGCCATGATTTGTTCTCTTATGTCAAAAGTGTTAGAAAATTATGTTTCTCTTGGTTAAAAAAAAATTATATCGGCTTATAATTACAATAATAGATTAAGTGAAGAACTTAAGAAAAAAAGATAAAAAAGATGCTAAAATTACTGGACATTGTTTGCCAGATTTGCGCCATGATATATATTCTTATGTCCAATGTGTAAGAAAATTATGTTTATTTTGGTTAAAAAAATTTATTATATTGGCTAATAATTACATAAATATATATAAAGTTACGAATTTGAGAAAAATCGATAAAAACAATGCTTAAATTACCAGCCATTGTTTGCCAGATTTTTGTAATGATTAGTTTTCTTATGATTAAAGTGATAGAAAATTATGTTTCTCTTGGTTAAAAAAAAATTATATCGGCTAATAATTACAATAATAGATTAAGTGAAGAACTTAAGAAAAACCGATAAAAAAGATGCTAAAATTACTGGACATTGTTTGCCAGATTTGCGCCATGATATATATTCTTATGTCCAATGTGTAAGAAAATTATTCTTATTTTGGTTAAAAAAATTTATTATATTGGCTAATAATTACATAAATATATATAAAGTTACGAATTTGAGAAAAATCGATAAAAACAATGCTTAAATTACTAGCCATTGTTTGCCAGATTTGCGTAATGATTAGGTTTTTTATGACCAAAGTGTTAGAAAATTATGTTTCTCTTGGTTAAAAAAATATGTAACATCGGCCTAATTTTTTACAAACAGTATTAAGTTAAAAACTGGAGAAAAAGCAATAAAAAACATACCTGAATTACTGGCCATTATTTGAGAGATATCCGCCATTGTTTGTATTAGAAAGCTTTAATTTTAATTAAAAATGTAATTCTAAAGCTGTTAAGTTTTTCTCAATCTATGTGGTGTAAAAATATCAAGAAATAAGGATTATAAAGATGCCCAAATTATTTAAAACATTGTGCATCTTGACTATGGCATATGAACATTAGCCATGCTTGCGCAGATTTTCGCCATACTTAAAAGTGTGGCTGAAGTCTTTATAGTATTGCTAAACATTTACAAGATTTGCGCCATGATTTGCAAGATTTTAGCCATTGGCGTTTAGTTACGCGGGTACTTCTTAGGAATTCATGATACTTCAGAGTAATCCATGGTATTTTAGGGTAATTGACAATACTTTAAGTTATTCACGATACTTCAGATAATTCAAGATAGTTCAGGATAATTGAAGGTGCTTTACATAATATATGATAATTTAAAGTACTTCAAAGTAATTCACGATACTTCACCGTAGTTCAAGATACTTAAAGATAATTCAAGGTACTTCAGATAATGTATGATACCTTAAATTATTTAAGTCACGTTAGGTAATTGACGATACTTCACAGTTATTTAAGATCTTAGATAATTTAATATTGTTCAAGATAGTTCAGAGTATTTCATGATACTTCATGGTAATTCATGATACTTCAGAGACTTCAAGATACTTCAAATAATTCAAGATACTTAACAGTGATTCTATCTACTTCAGAGTAATTCATGATACTTCAGAACATTTCACGATAATTTAGGGTAATTACAATGCTTCAATTAATTCAAAATACTTCACGTACTTTAATATGTTAGAATAATTCAACACAAGTGTAGACCTTACTTCACGAGTACTTTACCCTTCGGCAATTACACAAAATATGTTTACAAAGAATATATTCCGTTCTATAAAAAAACAACAATTATCAAGTACATCAGATTGTAGAAATTGCTTCCAAAAGATATACAGAATAAAGAATTTCTTCCAGAGCTTGCACAAGCCCTGAGTGCCTTCAAGTTTCTTACGCTAAGCATTAAAAATGAATGCCAAATATTTCTAAAGTGTAGGGTGAAGGTTTTAATCGTGGCAAGTGCTTTTCGATAGAAACGTAAAATATATTTCTATCAGTAGTTGAAAAGTAGTATAAAAGGTGTTTTCCATTTGGCGGTTAAATGAAATAAGCGCTTCCATTGTGTCATCTCTTCAAAGATAGATAATTCCTATAGACTATGGTGTATCAATAGATTGACTTGATAATTGAAATTCAGAACAATACAAAAACTTAAATTGAAAACTGATACAATCAACTGGAGGTAAAAGTTGGAAATAACGTCCACACACTTTAGATAAAGTTTTATGTAAATTTGCCTCGAGTCCACATTTTGAATTTGATTAGAAAACTCTAAGCTTTTAAAATACGTTTACGCAATACTTAAGCGACTCTTTAGAAAATTAATAAACTCAACCAAAGATTGTCTTCTGTCTTTAGGTATATTTTTTAAAATCAAATCTACGCGCAATTGAAAGAAAAAGATCCGGGTATTTTTTCTTTAAGAGACGTCTTTTCTTTAGAAGCAAATTCAATGGGAATCTTTATCAGTGAAAAGAGTAAGACCTTGTGCTACGCTTTACAAGCAAAGTCCTAAAAAAGCTTTCTCCACAGAACTTTTAACTACATGCCTTATTCTAAATTAATGCGACCTTGTCTTGTTGCAAAAAGTGCTTTATGTAATGTGAAAACCGAAAGCGAAACAGTCGCAAATTTACTAGGGTTTCTAAAGAAGGAAAATGTTTTTTTCACTTTTAATTTATTTTCTTCAATTTTAATTTATAATTTTTAATACAAATTACAAAAATATTTATAAATTTTTTATAGATTTGAAGAAGCTAAACCAGGGGTGTATTTTTACATTTTCACTTGCACTTTACTTCATTTTACTTTCACATTCACTTCATTTTCATTTTTCATTCACTTTCATTTTCACTTTCACTTCTGTTTTACATTAACTTCACTTTCATTTTTATTTCACATTCACTTCACTTTCACTTTCATTACACTCTCATATCAAATTTCTTTTTATTTCATTTTCACTTTTACTATCATTACACTTTACGTATTTGTCACATTCACTTCACTTTCACGTTATTTCAAATAAATCACATTATATTAAATTGTTATTTCTTCTTTATTAGGATTAGTGCAAACAAACTTTTAACAAGAGAAGTTAGAAGAAAAGCATTTAAAACACTGCAATAAATGAAACTAGAATAATGTTAGGGAAACAAAATTCTTAAAATAAAAGTGGGTTATGCTTTGAAAGTTATTTTAATCAAACAATTATATATTATATTTGTTTAAAACTAATCGAACGGGAAGTAAAGTGAAGTGAAAATAAAGCGGAAATGAAAGAAAAGTGAATGTGATGTAAATTAAAAGTGAAGCAAAAGTAAAATTTAAGTGAAAGTAGAGTGGAATTGGAAGCAAAGTGGAAGCAAAGTGAAAGTGAAAATGAAGTTAAGTGGAAGTACTATGTAAGTAAAAACAAAGTTGTAATAAAAAGTGAAGTGAAAATGACAGTGAAAGTAAAGTGTAAGTAAAAATGAATTGGGAGTGGAAGTGAGTTGGATCTCAGACTGAAGTGGAAGTGAAAATTTAATGAAAGTGAAAGTAAAGTGTAAGTGAAAATGAAAGTGAATTAAAGACACATAATATCACCTTAGCATTCAAATCAATAGAAAATTACCTAAAATAAATGCAAAAAATCCATTTAAACTTAAACAAACATTTTTTCACAAATTTTAACATCAACTTGACGTTGTTTTAATAAAAAAATCTTGAGACGATAATAAAAGCTGCAAAAGATGTTTAACACATTTTAAATCTTTTCACTTTACTTTGCAGTTTATCGTGAGGGAGAAAATGTAATATTCAATGAAGAGGAGGATGGAAAGGATGGCTGTTGTGAACAAATTGGTGCAAAGATGACAGAATATCTCGCATACATCAGCAAGTTGAATCATGAGGGAGGAATACAAACGAGGGATGACCCTTCTTTAGCTCATGTAAGTACAGTTAGCCAGTTCATGCAAGAGACTCGCGTGTCAATCCACCCGACCGTATAAAATTCAGTTCCGTCCAACTTATCGCCAAGTTGATAGTACCTTCGCTCTTCTGTATTTACATTAAGGACTTCTTTTTCCAGAATGCTGTGTTGAAGGAAAATACATCGAATACGAATCGCCCTAAGGAGAATCAAGTTTCTTAAGAGCTCGAGATTCTCGAGCAGCTCCTAAGGCAAATATTCACTCGGCTCCAAATCTTTCTTGTGCTAACTTCATTAATTGGCTCAACGAACCGTTTTCAAAACAAATGACGAAACTGAGCTCGCTCCAGAAAGTCAGTTTCGTTCGTTCGACTTTGGTATATTTGTCGTGACAAAATAAAGTGTCGAATGATATTTGACACGATAGGAACTTTGTGCAAGTTTCGTGACAATGGCATCCATTGTATTGGAATTCCGGTTCTTTTTGAAAGAGCGTGTGTATTTGTCGAAAACTTTCTCAACCCTTTACTTCAATGAATGGAATTTTGGAAAATGAGAATTTTACGGCAGTTGGAAAATGACTATTATTATTATTTAAGTTTAAATTGCCAGTGGGGAAAAAAAGTTGACATTAATGATGGAAATGTACTGAAATTGGAATATAGAAGGTTATCGTTAGTTTGCTTTTAACTTTGCCTAGCGGACCATTGAAAGCCGTCCGTGCAGATCGCTTCAAATTTTCAAGGACTGGCCTGCAACTGAACAGCAAGCACGTTTAAGATTCTTCTCTTGTGCTGCCGCTCTCCTGGGATTTGAAGCTACGGAAACTAGTCTTGTGATTACATTACATGGAAATAAAGAAGACTTGAGATTCGTTGGTTATTTTCAGTTAGGAGCTTCTCGATAAAGACAAATTGAACTGTTTCTCGGATCAATTGCTTTTTACTGTCATCATCACTATTCATTTTCTGTTATTGAATTCTTATTTTTATTGAGAGGCATTATTAAGGGGATCCGGTGGTATAAGGCTCTAAAATTTTACGTGCTTTTACAAATTTCTTTGAAGCTTCAAATAATGAGCAACGATGTTAAAACTTTTTCGATATTTTTCAGAAATTATATCAAGAATATTTCCAGAACCACTTAATTCAATCATACATCAAGAACCATTTAACATTGTTCAACCTCTAGAACCACGTAACTTACTAATACATCAAAAACCACGTAACTTTCCCCATCCTCCAGAATCAAGTAATTTGGTCATACATCAAAAAGAGTGTAAATTTCTTCTATTTCAAGAACCACGTAACGTTCTTCTACATCTAGAACCACGTAAATCCCTCAAACATCAAGAAGCACCTAACTTTCTTATTCACCAAGAACCACTTAACTCTCTTCTACCTCTAGAACCATGTAATTCGATCTTACATCAAGAATCCTGTAATTTTCTTTTTTTCTCTAGAACCACGTAACTCTCTTTTGCCTCGAAAACCACTTAACTGCCTTCTACCTCAAAAACCACGTAACTTGCTTCACCCTCTAAAACCACGTAATTCTCTTCTACCTCTAGAACTACGTAACTCCCTTATACGTCGATAACCACGGAATTCCCTTTTTTTTCAAGAACCACTTAACTCCTTTTTACCTTAAAAACTGCGTAACTTTCTTTTGCCTTTAAAACCTCGTAATTATCTTCTGCCTCTAGAACCACGTAACTCCAGTAGACATCAAAAACCACATAACTCTCTTCTACCTCAAGAACCATGTAACTCCTGCCTACCTAAAAAACCACGTAACTTTCTTCTACCTCAAGAACCACGTAACTCTCTCATACGTCAAGAAACACGTAACTTCCTCATACATCAAGAAGCACCGAACTTTCTTATACACTAAGAAGCACTTAACTTTCTTCTACCTCTAGAACCACCTAACTGCCTCATACGTCTTGAATGACATTTATTTATTACAAAGACTAAATTTTCATTTTTAAGAAAAATCCCGGGTGTGAGACTGTATGTATATATTATATAAATATGTGTATGGTAATTTTTTTGCGCTTGAATATCTCAAGAATGCCTTAACGGATTTTCATAAAATTTGGATGGTGAATTAAGATCCTAAATATCTAAATTTGGACACAAGGATTTTTCAAAATATCCTACCAAATTTTTTGAAGCATTATATAAATATTTCATAATTTTTCAGTTTTTTTTTTTAATTTTTTAACTTCTTTTTCTTTTTATGTCATTTATATTTTATAATCATAGGTCCTTTGGACGAAATATTTTAAACAAAAAATGAATCAACGTAATTATACAAAGTAGCTAAACATTTTATTCTAAATTTTAAAAAATATTAGAGATTTTGATTTTTTAATAAAATGTTAATTTTCATTTCTTTAATATGATTTCTCTAATTATTATCATTCTTAAGTAATGATTTCTTTATGAAATCCATTAATTACGTAAGGCATTTTTCTTAGATTTTGATCCACACACCCACGTCTGTAAGGCTCCGCAAGTTTTTGATCCACCCCCCCCCCCCCCCCTATCTTACGTAATTTTTTACTTACTTATTTTTTTACGAGAATTTATTCTCAACATTGCAAAAATTTGTTTAATTATTGCAGGCATCACAGACAGTCACCTTTTTACCTTTTTTCACCTATTTTGATGATTTGACACTTTTTTCACCTCTTTAGGATCAAAAATATATAAATTTTTTGAAATTATTACGAAGTATGTTCATAAAATTCAGATTCAATGTTTAAATATGTTTTTCAATTCTCAATTATTTTCTTCAAATTTTATTTCCTTTTTTAATTATTTTTTTTATTATTAATAAGTTTCTTTAATTTTAAATTTTTTTCTTCAATTTACAATTTTTTCAAATTTTAATTCAATTTTTCATTTTTTAAATATTTTCAAATACATTCAATAATTCATGGTTTTTTTAAATTACTTTTTTCAATTCTCAATTATATTCTTTAAATTTCAATTCCATTCTTCAATTTTTAATGATTTTCTTCAATTTTCAACTTCTAATAACTTTAATTGTAATTATTTATTTATATTTTCAATCCAGTTGTTAAATGTGCAATTATTTCCAACAATTATTCCTAAAAATTTTCTTAACTTTTCAATTTGAAATTATTTTCTTAAAATTTAATAATTCTTGTTCAATTTTGTAAATTATTTTCTTCCGATGTCTTTTAATTTTGATATTTTTTAATTTCGTTTTCAATTGTCAATTACTTTCGTCATTTTTTTAATATTCTCTTCAATTTTTCATTATTCTTGTCATTTTTCAATTATATCATTCAGTTATTAATTATTTTTCGCAATTTTCAATAATTTCCTATAATTATTCAATTTTCAATTATTCTCTTAAAATTTTATTATTATTCTTTAATTTTTTCAATTATTTTGTTTGGCTGTGTATTAATCTAGCCATTTTTTGAATTTTGTTTTCAATTGTAAATTATTTTCGTCAGTTTGTAAATTTTTTTCAATTTTTGATTATTTTTTTAAATGTTAATTTATTTCTTCAAGTTTTTATTATTTTCTGTAATTGAGGGGCTGATAGCAAAAATGGTATAAAAAAACAGTGGAAGCAAAAGTGGAATAAATAATTCTTTTGGTGGAAAAACGAAATAAGTTGAGCATTGGGAGACAAAACGAATTAAAATTTTAACAGAAGAAAAACGGAATAAGATTTCAGTGGGCGCAAAAACGAACTACGAATATATTCCGTTTTTGCCCGAACTCATTTTTCGATTCGCTTTTGCTTATAAATTAATTTACGTATATTTTCTTTTGATACAATTTAAATAATCGTATGAACAGCAAAATAAAATAAAAGATTTATTAACAAAGATAACCTTATTAAATGTTCGAAAACATTTTTAAAAAACTGTACTCAAATAATTGTTAAACACTTTCTATAAAAACATTGATTTTATGAATTCAAAAGTATGAGAATTGAGTATAATAACCTGCATTATATTTAAAAGGAAAATTACAAACAAAAAGAAAATTAAAAAGGATGAATAAAAAACTAGCATAAAAATATACCTAATAAATGATTTGAAAAAATTATAAAATTATCAGATAAAAATTAAAAATTTTTAAAAAAGTTACAAAAAAACTTTTTAATACAAAAAGGAAACTAAAATTTAATAAATTTACAAAATGTTCAAAAATTGATAAAAAATTATAAATGAACTGAAAAATAAAAGGAAAGTAAAACAAATTTCGAACGTCAAAAAGTTTGAAAGAATGAGAAAAACTAAGAACATATATTAAAAATAATACAGCAATATTTTAAAAAATGTTAAATTGTACCTTTAAAAAAAATGTGACAAACATCGAAAAATTCAAAAAAATGTTTTTGCCAAGCAAAAATGTAAAAATTATGAAAATAAACTGAAATATTAAAAACAGTAATAATAAAAAAAGAAAATATAGGAAGTTAAATATAAAGTGAGATAAAAAAACTATAAAATAAATGTGACTTTTCTTTTAAAAAAAAGTTTCAGAACTTATTTAAAATGAAAAAAACAATTATATGAAAAAAAGTTTTAAACAGAAATAAATTTTAAGACATTAAAAATAGAGTATAATTGAAAAATAATTTAAACAATTTTTTTCAAATTATGAAATAATGTTGAATAAATTAATCAAAAACGAGTGGAAATATAAAAAAACTCATAAAATTGAACAAAAAATTGTATTTTGATCCAAGGAATAAAAATTAATAATTTTTTATAAATATAGATACAAAAAAGTATAAAATAAACTTAAATAATTTGAGTAAAGAAAAAAAAAATTTTTAAAATACTTAAGGTAAATGTCCCTATTTGTAGACACGTACCAATTTGTGCACAACTGAGTTTAAATGTTTAAAATAAATAACACACAATATAAAAATAATCTAAAAAACAATTGTTTTTAATTTTACCTTTTATATACTTCGTCTTGATATAGGTTTCATGACTCTTGTTCACTTAGAAAACGAAAAATTAAATATAAACTTTGACCGTGTCGTTCGTTTTGACAGATCAAGAAAAATATGACAATCGTCATGCATTTTCATGTATGTTCACAAATTGGTACCATAACATTATTTCATTAAAAGACAATAATTTATTATATTTTGATAATAAAACCTGAATCAAAATCATTTTCAATTCAGAAAAGGATTGGCTTCATTTCAATGCAAAAAATTATTTTCATAGAAGAATTAAAAACTAATTTTTTCTTTATTTATTTTAGTAAAATTCTTAGTAGTGCACTAATTGGGACATTTACCTTATATAATGAAAAAAAAAATTAAGTATGGAATTTTTAAAGCGAGAAGAAAATTAAGAAATTGTATACGTTTCCAAGAAATAGTAAATATATACCGTCAAAGGGGGGCTTTTTTGTGCACCCTAGTTTTTTAATAAATAAAATCTTATTTATATTAAGTTGCTTAAATTTGCTACTTGGAATAAATATTTTTGGATGTCTAGACTAAGCAGATGAAATTACCTAATTCTTCAGCAAAAATAAAAAAAATAAAAATTCATAAATTTGTGAAAATTAAGGTTAAATTCTTCAAAGTTATAAAAATTCTGTTCAGATTTTTGGAAGATTAAAAGTGTTGCTAGGGTAGGCCGGGCCTCCACACTTATTTTTTAGAACATATTTATAAGAATCATTTCTTAGTTTTAAATGAACAAAATAGTAGATTTGTAAATTCATTTAAACATTTTTGCTTTAAATTCCAAAAAATATTTCATTATTTTTATTTTTTGTGTTACTAAAAAAAGACTTTAAATTTCTTTAAACTATAAATGCTATTTAGATAATATAGTATAATTTTTTGTTAAACGAATTAACAAAGTCAACAACATAAACATTTTTTAAAAAGAACCTACGATTAATTTATAAAACGATTTCCAGGAAATATTCAAAAATAAATTAAACTTTTTCTCGATTCTAAATTCAGACTTGAAGTTAAAACTCATAGAACCCCTTAAAAATGTTCAAACTTATAAATTTAGTAAATTAAGAATCTAAATAGCATAACAAATTTTTAGAAAAGTCCAAAGGGTTATTCTCAAAAAGTTTTTAACAGATTTTTCTAGATTTTTGTTAATCATTCAAAAAATTTAAATCCTTATTAAAATAAAATCCCAGAAAATGTAATAATAAGTATTAAAAGAATAATTTTATTAAACTAACAAACTTAATAACATAAAAGTTTTTAAAAAGAACCTACAATTAATTTATAAAACGATTTCCAGAAGATGTTAAAAAATAAATTTAATTTTTCCTCAATTTTGAATTCAGATTTAAAGTATTAAAATTCAGAGAACCTAATAGAAATGTTTGAATTTATAAATTTAGTAAATTAGCAATCTAAAGAACATTATAAAAAAAGATTCTCAGAAATTATTTAAAATAAAGTTAATTTTTTGTCGATTTTAAATTGAGACTTTTAAAAATAACTTTAAATCTGAATTAGTGTTTTTCTACTAATGAATTTGCGAAAAGTGAGCCACCATTAAATAGTAAGACTTTTACTAATTGATTAGTAGAAAACTACTAATTTTTAGTAGAAAACTACTTATTCAAATATTGAAACTTTAATATTACAATTAGTAGCTTTCTACTATTCGAATTAGTAGTTTTCTACTAAACAATTAGTAAAAGTCTTACTATTTAATGGTAGTTCACTTCTCGCTAATCATTAGTAGAAAACCACTAATTTAGATTTAGATATAAAATTCAGAGAATCTAAAAAAAATATAGCAATTCATAATTTTAGTAAACTAACAATCTACACAGCATAGCGGTGTTCTAAAAAAGTCCTAGGATTTATTAGTAAAACTTTTTGAGGAAAATTTTCTAAATTTTTATTAATTTTTCAAAAATTATGAATCCTGATTAAAAAAGAAAGCCCAGAGAATCCTAATAAAATTATTGAATTAATAATTTCGATAAATTAACAAATGTAATAACTTACATTTTTTCTAAAGATGGATTATGACGTCACTGTTATAGGCAAAATTTCTCCATAAACTTACTCCTAAAATACTGAATATTTTGATACCTAATTTTGTAGAATGGCTTAAAATATAATTAGGATGATCTCTCTGACCCAAGTTTGTTAAAATTTTGCTTTAAAAATAATTTTTTTAATTCTCCGAAAATCAGCTAATTTTTTAAAAAGTTAACTTTGAGGCAAAATTGAAACTTGGGTCTGAAAGACTGTTTTTTACACATAGCGTGTAATTTCTTCATATTTTTATATTTTGTTGCAATTATTTTTTAAATATTAAATCTTCGTTTTCAAAATACAAATCAAATTTTCATTTTTTATTGAATGTTCTTAGTCTCCTTAGATTTTTTTAGACTTTTTGATATAACTTCATTAAATTTTCCTTTTTCATTACGCGACTCACATGTATTTTAAAAAATTGAAACAAATCTATACGTTTATAATTGAATTTAATTGTATTTAAATCTTTCCATAACTTAGTTTCTGTTAAATAATTTATTTATATCATAGAGTATCTAACAGGGACCTTTATGAAAGTCGACTTTTGTTTAGTTTCAAAATTAATATTCGTACAGTTCAAATGCAAAGTGGATAAGTCATAATTGTAGAAAATTGATCTTTTAGGTACAAATGATTATATGTTAATTTTTTTAGCTTCTCATTAGAATTAATTTCTAATTAAAAAGTTGTACTGATCGAATTAGCTGTAGAATCTGAAATATTGAGTTGTTCTTTCATTTCCATGTTGTAAAAAAAAATATTTTTTTAATTACACTTTTTGTTTTAATGCTTCAAACCTATGCGTGTATCGCATTTTTTGTATTTTCTTTGAGCGACCGTCCCATGAAATTGGCTTTTATTGATTTTGTATTTTAATTACAATTGATAGTTTTTGAGCCGCTTTTTGAGTTTAAAAAATCAAAATTTGATTTCTGTAAGTAGTTTTCTTGTTATAAAGCTTCAAACATGGTCTTTTTAAGCGTCTCGATTTTTCTTCCTCCTCTTTGGCCGTTCGTTCTTTAAAGTTTGCTTATTCAGCGTTAAGTCCCTTCTCTCGCGGATAATATTCTTAAAAGACTATAAACTTTCAAAATAACATAAAAAAAAACAAAAATCGATTTTTTCAAAATTCTAGACCACCGAGTCCCCTTAACAATAATATAATGTACAAATTCCTACTTTTAGATAACAAATTTCGTCCATTTTCACTTCTTCATCAAAAAATGATTGATATTTGAGTGATTACAGTGCAGGCTTCTTGTTAATGCGTAACATTCATCAATTTTAAGATAATGAATTATGCTGCTCTAATTGCTGAGCTTTCCCGAGTGGATCAAGGTAGAAGCGTTTATTCATCTTAGAAGCTGATGTAACACAATCTTCAAGCTGTGAAAATCAGTGAAGGTTCTTTCGAAAATAGTGCAGAAAGATTATTATTAATTACTTCACCTGAAACTCGAAAACCATCTTTTACTAAGCAACTTTCCGCTAGACTTGATACATCTAGACCTTTTTCGAGGGAAAAAAATTCATTAGGAAAATCACAGCAGGATAATCAATTTTTTTTGTTTTTTAAATTATCTCTTCTTTTACAATGAGAAGAAGAAAAACAAGTTTAGAATAATTTATAAATCTAATTAAAACTATTTAAAGACAATTTTAAAAATTCGTTAAAATTTATTTAAATATGTTGCCTAGAGGAATTTAAAAGCTAATGAAAATTGTCTAGATGCACTATTTATTTATACTTTTAAAAAATTTACGTTCCTAAACTCGTAAGTTGACATAACATTTTTTTGGGTTTTAAAACTTTCAAGACGGATAAATTGGCCACCTTTCCAAGTTTGTATTGTAAATTATACCATCTATCTTGAGCTTGAAAAAGAGCTTCGACTTTATCTACACTTTTTGGCTTTAGTTTCCCATAAGAAAAGCACACGTACTCAAGACCCTCGAAATGACCCTTTATCGAGTGCCCTTCCTAGAATCCCCTGGTATCGAACACAATTTTCGTCCTTTTCATTCTGCGTACCTGCATGTACCCGGCATTTTATCCGCTTTTATGCGCTGGGCTCAAGAGCATCAGGTTCACGACTTGATATGCGGAAGAGATGGCAGGGGTAAAGTGGATAATCGACCTGGAAAATTGTGCAGAGAGGTAACCATTTTTATGTTCAAGTAAAAAAACACTTTTATGTCGAATAAAAAAATTATTAAAGTTACCTAAAGTGAAACCATTCCCTAAAGTGGAGCTCATGTATAGTTTCAGTTCAGATATATATAGTTTTAGTCAAATTCGGTAATTTTATTTTCAAATGACGAGCACATTTTAAATTGAGAATTTAACCGGACGCAGATTTATATAATAGTTGCAAAATGAGAAAGGCAGTGTAATTGATGTAATTTAAATTAAAAAAAATAGAGTCATTAGAAATTGGAGAAATAATTGAAATATGATAAAAACAATGAGAAGTTGAAAAAAATAAATTAAATTTGATAGAAATGCTTGAAAAAGTTAGTAAATTTAAAAAAAAAATGAAATTTCAGAAAAAGAGTTGAAAATCTTATAGAAATTAATTTAAAAACTGAGAATAAATAAAAATTAGAAAAAAAGATTAAAGAAACCTAAAAATATTTGAAATTTAAGATAATTAATAAAAATAATTGAAAATTGTGAAAGCAAATGAAAATAATTAAAATTTTAAGAAAATAATTGAAACTTGAGTAAAATACAGTAAAGTCTTAAAAAATAATTTTACAAAATAGGAATAATAATTGAAAATTCAGGGAAATCATTGAAAATTGATAAAAATAATTTAAAATTGAAAAAAATAATAAAATTATTAATTTATTTATTCATCCATTCATAAACGGGCGAAATACAAAACTTATAAAAGTTTCATACAATAAGTGTAATTATTAATTTAAGATTTAAAAAAATGATTGGAATATGATGAAAATAGTTGGAAGTCCAGATCAATAATTGAAATTTTTGAAAATTATGCCAAACAATGAAAATAATTGAAAAATTACTGAATTTATATTTAAACAAAAGAAAATAATTGAAAACTCGTTTACAAAATTGAAAATTCAAGACGATAATCTTAATTTGAGATAATAACTGAAGATTTAAGAAATTAATTCAAAAATAATGAAAACATGGAGAAAATAATTGCAAAATGATAAAAAGAAATGAATATTGAAAAAAATAATTAAAAGTTGAGATGTATATATATTAAAGTTTAGAATATTCATTCAGAAATAAATGTCGAAAAAAATAAAAAAATAATTGAAATTTGTGTAAGTTAAATTTAAGATTTAGGGAAAACATTGAAAAATAATGAACATTATTTTAAAATTGCAAAAAATAATTAAAAAGTGATCAAAATAGTTGAAAGTTGTAGTTTAAGTAATTGAAATCATAATAAAAAAAAATTATTAAAAATAAAAAAAAATTTTAAATCGCTTCTAATTTAGTATGTTTGAAGTGTGGATTAATTTAACTTTTATGATCAATTAAAGTTTAAATAAACTGAAATTTAAAGAAGTTAAAATTGCTTTAAATTTAAAATTTAAGAAGATTTAAAAAATCTGAAATTAAAAATAAAATTAAAGATATGTGTGAAATCTATATTAATAAAATCAGATCTTTGTCTGTACATAGCTCCGAATTCAAAATTTTTGTCATATGTTTTCATTTTTTACAACAAGGATTCCAAAAATTACAATAGGAAAAATTTTGTCTGTATGTATGTCTGTCTGTATGTCTGTCTGTATGTCCTCAATATTTTGTTCCACTATCACTCAGAAACGGCTTAAGTGATTAAAATTAAACTGTCCAGATTTTTAGGTATTAGCCTAACTTAAAATTTTAGCCTTATTAAATTAAAAAATATATATATAAACGGGAGATATGACACTTTTTCGAAAAATGCAAAATTTAAAATTATTCATTTTTTGACATATTTTTTCTAATTTATTTTTATATTTAGGTTTTTGAGATAGATTAAATATATTTTAACCTTAAATTTAAAAAAAATCAGAGAAATTTAAAGTAGTTAAACAAAATTTTAAAAAAAATTTCTTGACATTTTTTCTAAAATAAATCTTTTTTTTAACTTTTAACTTAAATTTATTTAAAGTCATCATAAAAATGGTTGAAAAAGTAGGATTAGATTTATACATTTTTTACCAAAAGTCAATATTTACATGGGAAATAAAATTTTTCAACAAATTGTAAAACTATAGTAATTCTTTTGCAGTCAATATTTCGTTTAAAATATTATTTTTTAATAGCATTTTTTATGCTTTGAATCGTTAAAATTCAAGGCCTTTAAAAATATATACCTACTTCTTAATTTCGAAATATCAATTTTCAAACACTTATTTTTTTATTGTATTCTTCTAAGGTCATTTTCCTGTCTCTAATTATTTTGATTTAAATATTTTTTTTTGGTAATTAAGAAAATTTTCTTCGGTGTGAAAGAATGCACACATAATTTATTAATATGTGTTTAAAAATTATTTACCTTTTCACATCACAGAAAATTTTCCTTATTAAGAATATTGGTAGGGTTTTATTATTTTTCATTGAAGTATTTTGAATTCAAGAACTCTCAAACTTAATAAAAAATTACCCTTCTTTACACTTTAAAATTTGTTTTTTTTCATTTTTCAATAATATCATTTACTCTAAATTTTTTGTCTATACATTTTATAGATGAATCCAAGTTTTATTTAACCGAATTTTAAATTGTATAATGTGTTATTTATATTTATAGAAATGACCAATTGCTATTATAATTTTTACCAATTGCTTAGAATCGTAAAAGTTCAAGAACTTGAAAAATACGCATCCTTTAAATTTCAAGATTCAAATTTTAAATATAGGTATTTTTTCGACATACCTACATAGAATAATCTTATGGGTTGAGAGCATTAAATTTTAGACTTTATATGCACTGTTGCACTTATAATAAATATATTATATAAATAAATATAAATATAAAAAAATTATAATAAATTCTACCCTAAAAAGAAACAGACGTTGTGATTAACTTCAGAGGTGTAAGACACTTTCGTGACCTCTTATTGGTCAGTTGATATAATCGATAGTTTTCGATTTCAACTTCCTGATTTTTATAATAATTTTTATAGTGAAATATTAAAATTTAATTTCAAACTTACTTTACATGACATTTTATTATTTTGAGAATTTTAAATTATAATAATTTTAATTAAGTTAACCGTAATTTAAAAATGAGGTTTGACCTTAAATTTTGTAATTTTGTTATATTTAATTGGAATTTTAATTTACTTTTAAAAAAAAGTGTTTTATAAAAAAAAATCATTGAAGTGTTTAGTGGTTAATAGTGTTTTAATTTTATAAGAGAAGTAGTGTGTTTATTTAGTGGGCTTCACGTGTCAATCTTCTGCAAATTTATATAGGTAAGTAATAAAAAATTTAATTGCTTTTCATATGTATCCCAGGGACCTAAAAGTTTAAGTTTCCTGAGATATGCCTATAAATGTTTATAAAAAAGTATCTATTTAAGATATTTGTTAAATCTTTATACTCTAATATTCCATAATCCATGGTTACTGAAGCGATTAAGGTGAAATGGAACATGATTCAAGAATACACAAAAATACCGGAAATAATGTTTATAGAGTTAGTTAATTTTTGTTTAGATAATGCATATTGCAAATGTGACGAAAACTTCGATAGGCAGATATTTGGTACCTCTATGGGATTACACTTATCTGCATCAATGGGATGATTTCACAAAATCTTGCATTGGTGCTGCTACGTACTAAAATAGTTTGGCAGTGATCGTCCCCATTGATAACTTAGTAATGAAGAATTTTGAAAACAGGAAAAAATGAAATTAACTACCTAGATGTAAAAATTATAAACAATAATAGAACAATAATTACAAAATAATTAGTTTAGTTAATAATTTTGATGATGAAGCCATTAACCTGTCTGATAAACAATTCCATAAAGAAAATGTAATTATTGTAAGGAAAACACTAAAAGAAAACAAATATCCAGATATATTTTTGTTAATAAATATATAAATAATAGAATTGAAAAGATTAATAGAAATAGACTTAACGGAAATAATAGTAACAATAATAATAATAACGAAAATAATGTAAAAAGAGTATCATTTCCTTATGATAAATATAACTTTAGGAATTTCACAAAAATATGTAGAAATGTAAAAAATATAATATAACTGCAGTTTTTCAAACGAACAGTAATGAAAATGGCATATTCCGGAGCATGAAGGATTCTATAGAGAAACTAAATAAAACAGGAGTAATATATATGGAATATATGAGATACCATGTGACGGTAGTGATTTAGTATATATAGCAAACGGGCAACAAATTAAAAACTAGACTTGGTCAGCATAGAACTGCAGATAGTAGTAGGGATGAAAATAGTTGTGCACTTGTACATCACTCGCACAATAAATTTCATTATTTTAGGTTTGACGATGCCCAAATTTTATCAACAGAAAATAATAAATCTAAAAGAGAGTGCATCGAAATGTTACACATAAACAAGAATAAAAAAACTGTTAAAATAAGAAGTGAAACAAACAAACTAAATAACTGCTACAAAAATATTATATTTAATAGTCGGTAATACAAAATAAAAACTTGCAAAAGGTTACGTGAATTACACTCATAGCGAACCCTGACATGTGACGTAGCGAGTGGAACGAATAGTATGATCCAAATACACAGGCATGACATGGTGGCCTGTCAAAATAATTAAACCATGCCGACTAAAACAGGACTGTATTTTATTGTTTTTAAATATTTTAATGTAAGAATAGCAATAATTAGATCAATGCGACGCTCCGTATTCATATAATTTTTATTAAAAAACAAATGCAAGACAATTCTTATTAACTTCTAGGTGTATTCAAATTCTAATTTATTTCTCAGTGCAATATAATTCTTATTCAAAGGTGCGTGCAAAACAATACTTATTGAAGCTATCGGTCAATTCCTATTCAAAAATGCGTACAAAATAATTTTTAATATTACGTGCAAGATAAATCATTTTCAAATTTAAGTTAAATTTAAAATTATAATAAAGGTAATTAAGTAAAATTTGAATATTAAATGCAAATTACTTGGAAATAATTTATCAACGAAGTTTATTAACTTTTTCTACTAAGCCATTGTTTGGTCTTGTCGATCACATGAATATAAATAATTATAATTTCAGAGTTAAATATGTAGGTTAGTAAATATTTAAAATTGCATAAACAGATAAGAATCTTTAGTCGATTTACTAGTAAAAATAAAACATTTTAATACTTGCTGCAAAAAATGTTCCAAAGAGGTTTACTGTTACTAATTTTTATTAAAGAGAGTTTAGTTTAACATAATAAAATTGAATAGCTTTTTATTAGTTTCAACAACAAGTAATGTAAATCTTGTAAAATATTTATCCTTTAAAAAAATAGTATTTACCAGAAATATTTTTCAAATAATTTAATGTAAATCATAAAAATATGCAATTCAGTTTTAATATTAAATAAAACAATTACAATTTGTAGTTTTCTGTTATAAAAAGAATTGTAATAATATAAATAATAACAATAATACATATTTTATTATATATTAACACAAAATAGATTGTTTTTTGAAACGGATATATATGTTAACAGTTACAACAATAAACAATTTGATCAAAAGAGCACAAATAGTTTATTGGAAATCAATTTTATGACATTTTAAATACTTACTAACCTATATATTTAACTCTGAAATTATTATTATTTATATTCATGGGATTGCCAAGACCAAAATATATCTTGGTGGAAAAAGTTAATAAACTTTTGTAATAGGAATTAAATTAACTGCTAGCTTGAATAAGTACTGTTTTGCACGCAACTTTGAATAAGAATTATATTGCACTAAAAAACAAATAAGAATTGTCTTGCATTTGTCTTCCAATAAAACAGAGAGCGCTGAATGGTTGACGCTTATTATTATGAACGTCAACAATATAATATGTAATTGGCTGGTTCCATTTCAAATCATACAGGTCGAATATGTTCAAAATTCAAAATCATGTTTAACATGATTTTTATTGTTTTTTAGGGCAAATAATGTGACACGTATTTTTTTGTTTTGAGAAAAAAAATTTTTTCGCAGAGTTACAAGCATTTGAAATTTTTAGGACAAAGAGTGATTTTTGAACGAAAACGCTAACAAATTTTTTTAAAATCACTCTAGTTTTTTCAAAAAATTATATTTTTTAATTTTGTTTTCTGATTTTACTTATGTTTTTGATGCTCTTTCTTAGCAATTTTGAAAATTTAAAAAATTTTGAAAATAAACAAAATTGCGGCCATTTTTTGAAAAATCAAAAAACTCAAATTTCTCAAAAACGTAATTTTTTATTTTTTCGAAATTTTTTTTGTAGTTACTAGATAACAAAAAAAAATTTTCCAATAGGTTTTATGTGCACTAAAACACTGTGGAAGGCGCAGCAATTTTTTTGTGAAAATTATAAAAGGCATTACTTTTGCTAAACCAGCGCCATAAATTATTCCATTTTTTTTATTTTAGTAATGTTTTACTAATGTTTGACATGCTTTTTCTTTACAAATTAAGGAATTTCAACAATTTTTAAAATGTCCATTTTTCAAAACTAAATATGCTTAATTTTCTCAAAAACAATATTTTTTATTTCTTTAAAATTTGTTTTCATTTACTAGATAGAAAAAGGAATTAAAAATTATATTTCTCTAAATAAAAATAGTTGTTTAAAAAGCAAATAAAAAATATTCAAGGTGATTTTTCCAACTAAAAGATATCTTTGCATTAGCCAAAATAATGACTTTTTGTATTTTCAAAAAAAAAAAAAAAAAAAATCTTGAGCCTTTCACGGTCTTTTAGCGCACATAAAACCTATTGGAAAATTTTTTTTTTTGTTATCTAGTAACTACAAAAAAAATTTCGAAAAAAAAAATTACGTTTTTGAGAAATTTGAGTTTTTTGATTTTTCAAAAAATGGCCGCCATTTTGTTAATTTTTAAAATTTTTTAAATTTTCAAAATTGCTAAGAAAGAGCATCAAAAACATAAGTAAAATCAGAAAACAAAATTAAAAAATATAATTTTTTGAAAAAACTAGAGTGATTTTAAAAACATTTTGTTAGCGTTTTCGTTCAAAAATCACTCTTTGTCCTAAAAATTTCAAATGCTCGTAACTCTGGGAAAAAATTTTTTTTCTCAAAACAAAAAAATTCGTGTCACATTATTTGCCCTAAAAAACAATAAAAATCATGTTAAACATGATTTTGAATTTTGAACATATTCGACCTGTATGATTTGAAATGGAAACAGCCAATTATGTGCTGTGATATGTAAGTGGAATAATGTTTAAATCGAAGTAAAACATGTTTATAATATATGTCTAATATTTTCATTAAAAATTTATATTTTTGTATATTTAGGTCTTAACATTAAATTTCTAAAGATGGTCATCGTGAGTGACCGAAATATGTAAAATTTAATAAAAATTAGAACAGACTGAAAGAAAAGAAAACGAGTTTTACAGCTAGCTTGAAAAAATTCTATAATACACAGTCGAAACAGTTATAAGATCAATCTATAAAACTATTTAAGGTAACGTCTTATTACTTCTGATTCATATAATTGATTATAATTCCAATAGAATAAAACAAGCATGAACGCAATTTAGTTTTCGAAAAAATTGTACCGAAAGTTGACTCTTTTTGCATTGTTTTAAGGTGACTTAGGCGTCCCCTTAAGACACATGAGAGAACATCATAACATAACAAAACATAAAATACAATTTTGCTAATAAAGACATATCCAGTTTCAGACACTTGCCAGTAATTATTCTTGGTGTCTGAAAGCGACGAGAGGTGTAACAGATAGAGTTGTGAATAATTACTGCTGTTATAATGTGCTATCATCACCATCATTACTATGATTATCCAGTGACACTGGCCTGGTAGAAAGCTCTATTTTGTCTCGTTCATTAAGCTCTCTTCTTTCATTCTCTATATGTCTGGTTGTCAGAGTGACAAGACTCATTAGCGTTGTCCTCATCAAGATTTTTATCAAGCGTCCAAGAATTAAAGTGAGAATATTGGCTCGGAAAGGTGCCACGTGAATGAACTGTGAAGAGCTGAAATTTGGGGGAAAAAAATTAAAATATTCACGTGCGAGCCATGAGTCGAGAAATGTCGAGATGGAGGCTGATTTCGAGCTCTGCTGAGTATTTGGCTCGGTTATATGTGCCTACATATCTACGTTTAGTCGTCAGGACACAATAGATTTACGTATTCTACCGAAGAGTTAGAACAGTGGTGCTACGATAGCCGCAGGGGAGGCAGCAATCTTGGCATCAGACCAAACGTTGCAAATAGGTATGCACCACAGTGCTAACAGAAGGGACGTGCGGGTGCCTTTTTATTTTACCTACCATTTCCTCCGTATCCTGCATAGCTTGCTAACTGCACACGGAAACTGATTTTACACTTGTACAGTTACAACGTGGAGTGCATCTATCTATATAACTTTTTAATGAACACTGCTCACTATCTGTCGAGAGCCTTGCATTCTGGTAGACATTTTGTCACATCTAGACTTATTCTCTCTCTCTCTTTCTCTCTCTCTCTCTGACCCTTTCTCTCTTTATCACAACTAATTCCTAAAACAAATCAGTTCCCGACATTAGCCAAGATTTTTACAAACATGCAATTCTGAAAAATTTTCTAGAGCAAAACAGTGAAACGAAAAAAGTTACTGCTTTTTATACACATGTGAGAGAAATTTTGAGGTTACATGTAAAGCGAAAAAGATATTTGATAAATGAAATTTTAAAGCGTTGAAATATTGAAAGTATCGATAGAATGATTTTGTTAGAAATGATGAATGGTGGTGTTGCACAAAACTCACAGCACTTTTAGTTAACATAAATATAGTTTATTTTTATTACAAAATGCGAATACGTCACAATTGTACACCCGGTATATATACTGAATTGCACATAGTTTAGAAAATCGGTGAGAAATGCATGGGAGAACGCGCACGATGGTTAATGTATGAAAGTCGTAACGGAACTGAGCTGCTTCATCACATCAGGCCCTCGCTGACTGGCCAAGGGGTGGGAGAACTCCTGACAATGATCCAGGCTCCATCTTATAGAGAGAGAAAGAGGGCAGGAACGACTACAGAACAGGGGACAACTCACCTCAATAGGAACCTTAAACTCAATTAGAGATTTTATGGCAGAATATAAACAACCTATTTAAATCATGCGAGAAATCCTTCTTATAATTTTAAACAGATTTGTCATTGATTTCTGTAATTTCGGGTGAG
Organism: Ganaspis brasiliensis; assembly: GCA_037103525.1. Taxonomy (NCBI): domain Eukaryota; kingdom Metazoa; phylum Arthropoda; class Insecta; order Hymenoptera; family Figitidae; genus Ganaspis; species Ganaspis brasiliensis. The sequence goes on along the minus strand of JAZKLR010000372.1, from coordinate 833,937 downwards.
TTCGTGTAATGAGTTAGGAGGATCGGTGCTGAGACATGGGGTGGGATGGTCCTGGGTGTAAAATAAAATTGAATTTTTTGGCTTGATCGATCTTATTGATCGTTGTTATAAGCTGGAGAACACTGCGTCGTCCTCAAGCTTACCCCGGTAGCCTTGAGGTAAATTATTATCTAATGAAATTAAAATCATTTAACCGTATGAAGTTCGATTTCAAATAGTATATTTTATTTAATCTCTTGGAATAGTGTGGCGTCTTTTTTGAAAAGGAATCTAAAACTTTCCATTATTTCAAAAATTTCAGGCTGAAACATGGTGTTTTTCCGAAAAAAATGTGCAGGAAATTTTGTGGAATTTGGCCGAAAGTATAATTAATGGATTGAAGCCTATAGGGTCTCATTTCCGGTCCACCACGTGTCTTAGCAGCGAACAGCGAGCGATAAGTTTATTTTTGTCTGATATTTATATGTTTCGTCTATTGAATTTAAACCTGATTTTTTATGTTAACCTAAATTTGAGAAGTAAATTTTGATATGTAAAGGGATCCCTATTTTAGTGACTGAATTAGATATTCTTATATAATTCTAAAATAAATTATCCGTTTAAGTGAATTTCTCGTTTTATTTGTTAAAAATTAAATTTACCTAAATTTACTAAATCAAAATTATTACACATGAGAATAGTTTGCTTTTTAAAATTATTTATTTTGTTATTTAATATAAGCGGATCCATAATTGATCCTTCAAAAAAAATACAAGAATAAAACAATTAATAAAAGAATAAGATACAATGTTTGAGTGTTTATAAACGATGTGCTGTCAATATCAGAAAATCAGTCAAGCTTACCGTATAAAATGTTCCTCAAAATTGTCACAAATAATGAATTTAAATGATGGAAAAAATCAATCTTATGACGTAGGTCATTGGCCTCCTTAATTATTCTATTTATTACAGAATTCGAACCGTATTTCGTTTTCGAGATAGATGGTAAAAAGAGCAGTTTATTTCTTAATGTTTTAATCGGCGCTGAGAACAGAATCAGTGACAAGATTGTAGGACAGACAATAAAATTGTTTAGTAGATTATATAAGAACATAATATCAAAAAAACAAAGTATTGATTAAATTGTTTGTAAATTTATTACAGATCAAAATTCGTTAATACCGAAAGTTTTCCTATTAACACTGAGTCTATTCTGTCTTGCAACAATTAAGGCGTAAAAACCTTTTTTGCACTCTCTTTAATCGCTGCAAGTGAACATTATATTAAGGAGACCAAATACCCGAAGAAAATTTTAAATTAGGTCTGACCACAGACTAAAATTCAAAATTAAAAAAACAAATTAAATTAAAAAATATGTAAAATTGTGTTGAGAATTTGTTAAAAAAAATTTTATTTAAAGTTAATTGTAAACTGTTTAAAACATCTAATAACTAGTTGATAAATGTTTGTATAAATTTTAAAATACTTAAAACTCGCTTTAAGTAGTTTAAAACAGTAATAAAACAAAACAAAACTACTTTAGGATGGTTTAAAACTGGTTTTAACTAGTTTAAAACAAAGTCAAATATGTTTTGAGAGCGTTCATATTTAATTAAAAAATGCTTAACATGATGAGAGCTATTAAAAACTGTTTAGCACGTGCTTAAAACAATTTAGAGCAGTTTGGAACTCGTTTAGAATAGATTAGAATATATTTAAAACAGTTTAGAACATATATTTAAGAAAGTTTAGAACCGTTTGGAATCTGTTTACCAATATTTGGAATTGTTTAAAACAATTTGCAACAACTTCAAACTGTTTAAAATAACTTAAGTCTGTTTAAAAACGACAATATATGCTAAAAACTGTTTAGAACGTGTTTGAGACTGTTCAAACAGATTCGAACTTGTTTAGAACTGTTTACAACAATTTATGACATGTTTGGAACAGTTTGGAATTGCCTAGAACTATTTTCAACTACTTAAAACTGTTATGCATCATTTAAAACTGCTTAGAAGCACTTAAATCTGTTCAGGGCCACTTAAAACCGTTCAGAATAATTTAAAACTGTTAAAAACAGGTTTCGAATTGTTAAGAAAATTATAAACTGTTCAATAATTGCTTTAAAACTGTTTTTAATTAAATTAGAACTGCTTCAAACTCAATTAAAAAAGATTATGTCCTCTTAGAAAATGTTTAAAACCATAAAAGTTGCTAAAAACTGTTGAAAACGTGCTTAAAACTGTTCAGAGCAATTTAGAACGTGTTTAAAACTGTTTTGAACACGTTTATAACAGTTTCAAACAGATTTGAACCTGTTTACAACTGTTTGAAATTGCTTAAAACTATTTGTAACTATTTAAAACTGGTTAGGATTATTAACCACAATTTTGAACCACTTACAATTATTCAGGACAATTTAAAACTGTTTAAGACCACTTAAAAATGTTAACTGTTCATTTATCTAGGGGTCTTTTTTTATATTCATAAGACCTAGGAAAGAACCTGAGGAAAGGTAAGTAAGCGTAAAGTCAGTTAAAATTAAAAACATTTATTTTAAGTAATTTTCTGCCATTCATACAATTCAGTTGAACACATTCGCGTGGCGCGGTATTCTGGTTGGAATACTCTCACAGGAGGCTGGTAAGTATTAAATTAAGCTTCTTTTATTTCTTATAACAATTAAAAAATAATAATACTTTTTCCTTTAGATTGCGGTTCGTTGGTGAAAACAAGCTCGTAAGTATCAAACTAAACTTCTTCTAATTTTTATAACAATTAAAAAAAATAATACTTTTTCCTTTAAGTTGCGGTTTGTCGATGGAAACACGCTCGTAAGTATCAAACTAAACTTCTTCTATTTTTTACAACAATCAAAAATAATAATCTTTTTTCTTTAGGTTGTCGTTCATCGTTTTAAACACGCTCAACGGATAAGTACAAAAATAAACTAAGTTCACAATATTGAATCCAAATTAAATTAAAGTCTCTTTTCTGTTCACAGGTTTAATAAACGCAGTTTCCGGTGGAAACACACTCATCCGAGATAGGTTAGAGGCTGTTTTTATTTAATTAGACCAATTGTTTTTTGGTTAGAACAGGTTTAAAACTGGTTATAAATAATTTAAAACAGTTTAAAACTGTTTTATAATTGTTTCTACTTAGTTTAAAACCGTTAAGAATACTTGAAAGCGACTGGAAACTGTCTAAAATAATTTAAAACTGTTTAAAGCCTCTTAGAACTCTTTTAAAATTTTAAATTTTTAATTTTTAAGATTTTAAAACTGTCTTGAACTGGTTTATAATTCTTTTAAACTGGTTAAATTTTTTTTAAATAGATACAATCTGTTAACAACTACTTAAAATTGTTCAGAGTCTGTTTAAAAGTCTAAAAAAATTATTTAACCCCTCACAAAAAACTGTTAAATTTTTTAAAACTAGTTAAAATTTGTTTTGACCAGTTCCAAAACCTTCTGAACTGTTGAAAACTACTCAAAAATGACTAGAACTTGTATAAAAACCTTTAAAGCTAGTTTCAAGCTGTTTTTAATTATTGTTAAACTTTTACAAAACTGATGTTGAAACTGTTTATAAATAGGTCAAAACTGTTTACAATCAGATATACGAATAAGTAACGCCTATAGTGACGGACGGACGGACAGACACTAACTCTTAAAAAAGCTTTTAAAAAAGTATTGTATATTCTAAACATTTCTGCATCTTCTTTATAAACGGAACGAAGAATAAATCGTTTTAATCAAACTTAAATCATATTTTTAAACAGTAAATCAGATAAGTTTCCTGGTTTAAAAAAAAAGTTCAAGATGAGAATAGAAGTCCGTTCCATAAATTCCTATGTCTTAAAAAATCTCCAACTTTAACTAGAATGAGTTTCAATTCAAGAATATCAATTCGAAAGAAAAGCAGTTAACGAATTGTAACAGTAGGACAGAATTCTCGGCTAGATTTCTCAGCCACAAAATTTTTCTTTCGACACTAATGAATTCAGAGTGGTGAGGAATAAAATTCCCCATGGGGGATCCCATAATGGGACCAAAATGGTAATGATAATAATAATAATAATTTACGAGTCGCGGCTTAGACTGTTACCAATGTCAGTTCGAGAAGCATGGTATTACTGCAACCGAGAGGGAAAAAGTCGTTGTAAAAAAGAAGTAACGACATGAAATCACGCTTGGCCAGCGTCTCTCTCTCGGGCCAAGTCGGATCCGAAGTTACGACTGCCCTCTTTCTACGATGCGAGAAAAAGAAAGAGCAAAGCCAGAACGTGCAAGAAAGAGAGACTCTTGTAAAAGAAGAGAGAGAGAGACTCTTCAAACAAAAAAAAAAAAAAAAAAAGAAGAAACTCTCGAGAAAAGAAAGAGAACACCAATTTCTTTCGATTCTTTTTTTATTATTATTATTTTTCACGATAAATCAAGAAAAATCCGTTTTTCTCACTCATACTTGTCATATACCCCGTTTGTTTTATTACTTCCTTCCGTCAAGAAAATAAAATTTCAACAATTCAATTCTTATAAGAAGATAGGAAAAACATGGTGCTTTTAATTCTGTAATAAAAGTTAAATTCTAGTTCTTTGAATTATTTAAGGGAATCGAAATTCTTTGCACTCAAATTAAATTAAATAAAAGGTAATAAATAAAGTTAGGGGAAACCGCCCTATGGTGGATATCCGTTCCAACAGTGGATAGCTTTAAAGATTTTAAAAATTATTCATTATACCGAAACAAATCTTAGAAAACTATGATGAATATTAATTGCTAAATGTTCCAATCATTATTAAGATTAAAATTTATAGTTTATTTCGTAATTATTTAAAGTTATCCACTGTTGGAATGGCTATCCACCATAGGTCAGTTTCCCCTACGTATAATATATATGCTTACTTGTTAGAAATATAAATCTTTTTGTTTTGAACGTAGAAAAGAAGAATTTATTATAAAATTTCATTTTTTTACAATGGTACTCTAATTTGAAAAATGTATACTTGTACAAAGTTTCACTATTTTTCGGATCTTGTAACTTTATTGTAGAACCTACAAAAAAAATTTTAATAATGAATAGTAGAAATATAAATATTTGAATTAGTGACTGACTTTTTGCTTTTAAATTAATTGTTTTTAACTAATTTAGATTTAGAGAATATAATAAACCTTGAAAATGTTAATTTTATCTCGATTTTCGAATTTTTTAAAATCTAGAATATAGAAAATTGGTAAATGACAACAATAATTTGTTTAAATAAAAGAATTTTAAGTTTCTTCCTTTATATAAAGTGTTATGGATTATAGAAAGTTGATATGCTCAACAAAAAAACTCATTTAAAAAATATTATAAAATTTATAGTATTTAATTGTTTAAACAATGGATAAATTTTAACTTGATCTTTTATATTCGCAATAAATTATTTAATCCTTAACAGTTGCAAAATTAATGAATAAATGAAAAAAATAATAAATACCAATAAATAATAATTTGTTTAACCAATTATTATAAACAAATTCTAAAGTTACTGTTTATTTTCGGTCATTTATGATATCCTGAATTAGCTCTATGTTTTTAAGAAGAAATTCCTCCAGAGAAAATTTTAATAAAATTTTAGCTTCAATTGATAGTTTTTGTGTTTAAGGGTAGTTCTATTAAAAAAACTATTTTATGAAGTTTTAGGATTTTCTGAATTAGTCCTAAAATGATTTAAACAAATTTAAATGTTATAACAATTTTAACTATTATTCATGAATTTATTTTGATCAGTTTAATCCTTCTATTCATTCATAATATAATCCATAAATTAAAATTGATAAAATAAAAATAAATAATAATACTTTTTTATGTAATTTAATTGTAAATTATAGATAATTAGTCAAATTAGAGAATTAGGAAAATAATTCTAATTAAATAAAATATTTATTATATTAAAAAAAAAAATTTTTATTGGGAACGGTGGTCGTGACGTCAAATGACAAAATGGCCGGAGGAAATAGGTCGTTTTGACAGATTTTGCCGGCAAATTGTTGAAAAAGTGAATTTTTTTTAAATTTAATGTTAAGAAATACGTCTCTCTCCACCCGGAATATATTCCCTTATAAATTCGACACCTTTCAGTAAATATTTCATTGAAGGAGAAAAGCTTTTAAACGCCAAACATGCTATTTTTTGTGCGGAAAAAATGTTAGGTTATGTTCAGTGAAAGTTTTATCTTGATTAAAAGTTCCTCTTTAGTTATATAAATAAATTAGAATCAGTTTTTATTGAATATTTTAGACAAAATGAAGAATGAAAAATTAATGCTTTGTATTGAAAATTGATTCACTTTGTGAATTTTCATTCCGCACAAATCACAAACATAACTTAAACTTTTTTCTTATAGATTTAAACAAACTATAACATGTTAATTTCTTTTACTAATTATTAATACTCTTTCTAACAATAATTTCCTGTCAATTTATTCAATATAACACCAAATTTATTTTCGAAATCATTATTTATATCTGAAGTTTTTGGAAACTTATGAAAACTGACACTTGAGTCCCTACACTTTTTGCTATTATAATATATCAAAAACTGAGCAAATATTTTGCTTTTAGAGTTCGTAAAAGTGAATTTTATTCCAGGCTTCATATTTACTTTTAATATTTTTATTACCAGTGATTAATAGCATACAAATAATAATTATTTTAATTAAATATTCACATTTGTTACATGTATTTGATTGTCAACGACCTCGTTCCTCTCATTCAAAGCTCTGCCACCAGGTGGCGTATCGCAGTTTAACCATTCCCAATTGGAAATAAATAAAATATCATGTCCATGTTATGGGGATAATTCAAACCCTAAATGATGGACAGAAGTTAAATGATTTTTAAATAATCGAATTAGTCTATTTAATAAAAAAATTGTTCCGATAATTACATGTAATCGATGAAATCCTGTAGTTATAAAAAAATTGATCCGTAAATTGAATCATTTATAGAAAATTAAGCTTCGTTATATTCAATAATTGTAAATGTTAATCTAATTAAAAAGTATTAAATTAATTTTTATTATAATTGAATAACGAGTTCATGGTATAGTAATTCCAGATGGTAATGAAATAACAAGTTAATTATCGGAATTACGTTTAGAACTTTAAAAATAAAATAATCTATATTTCTAATAAGTTCTGATGTATCATATATGTTATATTAAATAGGTTTAGGATTATAACATTTTTTAAAAAAGCGTTAGATTTATGGTTAATGCAAAGTATAAAATATTATTTTACACAATTTTTTTATTATAACATTCACTAAATTTTTTGTTTCGTTGATTTTCTCAATTATTTTCATATTTTTAAAAATAAATATGCTTTTTCTTTTGTAAATTTATTTAATTTGTTTTCACATCTTCTCTACTTTTTGTTTCGTATTTATTTAATTTTATTGTTGTTTCACAATTTTTTTAGTCCTTAAATTAAATTAAATTAAGTAAAGAATATTAATTAATTCTTTAATTTTTACCATTAGTTTTCTATTTCTTAGTAATATTGTTTCTTCTTTCAAATCGTTTAATTTTTGTCTCGTAATTACGAATTAATCAAAACATTATTCGATTCTTTTATCTCCATTTTTTTAAATTTCTCAATTTTCTATTTTTTAGAATACTTATTCTTTTATTTTATATTATGTAAATATAATTTTGTACAAAATATTATTATGTTAACATCGTTCTTCTATTTCATAAAATTTTTTTTCTTTTAAAATTTATTGACATTTTCAAAAATTGTATTCAGTCTTTTTTTCTTTAATTGGTAAAATAATTATCTAATTTGTCTAATTTTAAAATTGTCTTCTCTTTAGATATATAATTTTTTTTAAATTATCTTCTTATTTATTTGTTTATTAAAAGAAAATCCTTAAATAGTTAAATTTTTTGAAAAGAGTTTCTACATTTTTATATATTTTTATGTCACTGTTTCATTCTTATATTGCTTTTTTTTAATGTTTCTTTATTTAATTATTATATTATTTATATATTTATTTCTTTGAGGTTGTTGCTTGTCCGCCGATTTATTGTTTATTTTTTTATCTTGACTTTGACGCCCTTTTTTTTATTTTAGACAGGCATAAATGTCAATAATATGATGCAAAAAGTTTCATTGCTTTAAATAAAATTATCATCGAGAAAAAAATTGTTGTTTAACGTCATTTTTGACTGCTTACAAAATATAATACTACCTTAATTCATTTTTTTTTTAAATCATGATTTTTATCATTCCTGGTTAATGTCTTGTTTTTTGAGTGTAGGTTTGAAGACACTTAATGAAAATATAAAATAATTTGAGTACATTTCCGAGTAATTGGAATGATTGAATGGACATTTTGAGAGGAAATGAACAGCGAAAGGTGATTTGATTGATCGGCATTAATTTATATATCCTGCGAAACACTTGATGAAGAGAAATTGGATTGAAGACAATGGAATTTGACCTAGGAAGACTTGTAGTTATGTAATTCTGCTTTACAGAATTGACTAATGGATGTGAGGGCAGTGGCTCCAATTTCGATCGACAAAATCATCCTGACATGATCTGCGACAGATAATTGAGATCGTATTAAACATCAAAAGGGTCTACCTCGAGCGTAGATTGCCGGTTAACCGTGACAGTCTAGGAATGATTTATTAGTGGATAAAATTTGACATCGGAATATTCTATGCACGTGGCGTGAGTTACGCGGATGCACGTGACACTTCAGCTTGATGAGAGTTAATTGCTGACCCAAAGATTGACTGATCATTGCCACTAAGTATGCAATCGAATCTGTATTTTTTTTTTTTAGTTTTATCATCGAACTTTAAACGTGAAAGAGTCAATAGTCATGTAAGATATTATTTTTCTGAACATTTAACTTACAATTAGTGTTAACGATATTTGAAAGCTGTGTATTTCTTAGCAATTATAATCAGAATTCTTTCTATAATATTGCGTGAACTGTATGAAGACAAAATTTGATATATTTACAATCATCACTAACGAGTGACAAAAACATACTGACTAATAATTGTAATTACAAATCACACTTCAATTGTTAATTAAAAGTTCGGAAAGGAGTAAAATTTTTTGAATTTGTATTCTTTGATATATAAAACATATTGCATGCAATATGATTTAATAAAAAGAAAAGGAAAGAAGAAGAAGAAAAGGAAGAAAAAGAAAAGGTTATTATTCTGAAAATGTTAGTAACACATTTATTTAAATATATCAGATTAAAGATATTGATACAAAATACAAAATTACGTGAAAACAGATCGATAGGTCATCGAACACTAAACTCTCTCGGGTGTTACCTCTTCCACTAACTACTAGAGTCAAATCTTTTTACCACATAAGTCAAATTTATTCCCGGGTTTTAGACCATTTTTCTTAAAATTCCATGACAAAATATAAAATTGTTTTAATAAATTGGTTAGCTTATTAAAATAAAAAGATATAAAATGATTGAATTAAATTAATAATAAAACGTTATTATAGTTATTACTTATGTATATAATTTGAACCAAATATTTATTAGATTTATTTTAAACTAACAACATTAACGCGTGCCCAGGCGTTAATAATAAAATTAGAAGAAAATAATAAAAAATAGAAGATTAAATTGAAATTTGAAAAAATAATTGGTAATTGAAAAAAAAAAATACAAAATGACGAAATTAATTGACAATTCAAAACAAAATGACAAAAATAGCTAGATAATACATAACCGACAAAATAATTGCAAAACTTAAAAAATAATTATAAAATTTTAAGAAAATGTTTGAAAAATTTATGGAAAATTTTTGAAAATTGAGAAAAATAATTAGTAATTGAAAGAAATAATTTAAAAATAACGAGAAGAATTGAAAAATTAAAGTACAAATCTGCAAAATGACAAAAATAATTGACAATTGAAAACTAAATTCCAAGAATGACTATATTAATAGACAACTAAAAAGTATAATTGGAAAAATTAAAGAAGAAATATTAAATTTAAAGAAAATATTTGCAAATTGAAAAATTGAGAAAATTATAGGAATAGTTGTTGAAAATAATGACACATTAAAAACTCGATTAAAAATTGCTAAAAATAATTAAAATTGAAGAAAATGATCGAAAAATGAAAAAAAAACAATCGGAAATTGATGCAAATAATTCAAAAATTAAAAAATAGAATTGATATTTAAAAAATATAATTAAAATTTTAAAAAAGTAATTTTAAAACGCCAAGAATTATTTAATATAGAAGAAATATTTGAAAACTGGAAAAAGGGATTAAATTTAAAAATAAATGAACAATTAAAAAATGGAATTGAAATTTGAAAAAAATAATTAAGAATTAAAGAAAATAGTAATAGAATTGAACAATTTAATTGAAATTTTAAAGAATTTCTATAATTGAAAAAAGCCGAAAATTATTGAATATTAAAAAATTAATTGAAAATAAAAAAAAATAATTAAAAATTCGGGAAAATAACTAAAAAATGAAGAAATAAATTGAAAATTAAAGTAAAAAAAGGAAAATTTTAAGAAAATAATTGATACTTAAAAAAATTACAAAAAGACGAAATAAATTAATAATAAATAATAAATAATAAGGACGAAATAATTTAATTAAATATTAAAGAAAATAATTAAAAACTGAGAAAAATAATTAAAAATTGAAAAGAAAAATTCGCAAAATTGCTAGATTGATACACAATTGGAAAAAATAATTTTAAAAATTAAACGATACGTATTAAATTTAAACCAAATAATTGAAAATTGATAAATTAAGAAAATTATAGGAATAATTATTGGAAACAATTGCAAATTGAACAACTAGATTGAAAATAAAAAAAAGTAAAAAACAATTCAAAATTGAAGAAAATAATTGCAAATTGAAGAATGTAATTAAAATTTAAAGAATATAAAAAAAATTAGAAATAGTAATTGAAAAAAAACCGAGCATTATTAAATATAGAAGAAAATAATTGAAACTGAAGAATGGAATTAAATTTTGAAAAAAAATTGAGAGATAAAGAAAACATCTCAACAATTTAATTTAGAATTAATGAAACTTATTGATAATTGAAAAAATGATTGAAAAAAGTCAAAAATTTTTTAATATTGAGGAAAATAATTGAAAATTGAAAAAAAGAATTGAATTTTGAAGAAAATAATTGAGAATTAAAGAAAATAGTTGTACTTGTATCAATTATTTTTCTTGAAATTTCTATTGAATTCTTCAATTTTTAATTTACTTCTTTAATTTTTAATTACTTTCTTTAATTCTCAAATGTTTTCTTCAATTTTCAATTATTTTATCGATTTTTAATTAATTTCTAAATATTCAATAATTCTCGAATTTTTTTCAACTATTTTTTTCACTCAAGAAAGTTTATTTAAATTTTCAGTTCAATTATTTAATTCTAAAAGTATTCACTTGAATTCTCGGTTATTTCATTCACATTTAAACTCCACTTTTTAATTTTTAAAATCATTTTCTTTAATATTAAAATATTGTCGCCTTTTTTCAATTATTGTTCAACTATTTTCTTTAATGTTTAATTTTATTCTTCAATTTTTTTCCCTATTCTTCAGTTATCAATAGTTTTCTTCCATATTCATTAATTCTCGCGTTTTTCAATTATTTTTTTTTTCAGTTATTAAGTAGAGTCTTTAAATATCAATTTCTTTCTTCAATTTTCAATTATTTTTTTTAATTTTAATTATTTTTATCGATTTTTAAACCAGTTATTAAATTGTCAACTATTTTCAACAATTATTCCTATAATTTTCTTAAATTTTTATTTGCAATTATTTTCTTTAGATTTAAAATTTCTTGTTCCAACATTTATCCCCCAGTGGCGTAACTGGGAGGGCAAGGGCCCTGGGCAAAAAGGAAAATAGGGCCCCAATTACATATGATGTTTTAAATAGGTGTTTTTTTCTTTTAAAATTTTAAATCATATTTTCCCTTTTAAAATGTTTTCAAAATAAGGCCCCAATTACATATGATCTTTTAAAAAGGGGTTTTTTTCTTTCAAATTTTTAAATCATATTTCCCCTTTTAAAATGTTCTCAAATTTTAAAATTATAGCAGTCTTAATTTCTTTAAATTTCAGTTAATGTGATTAAATGTTTAAAAGTTAATTGATTAAAAGTTCAATTAAACCACATTTCAATTAAACTAAATTTGAATTTTGAACTATTTTTATCATTTTTTAAGTATTTTTTTCAATTCTTAATTCTTTTAATTATCTTTAAATTGTTTTATAAAATCTTAAATTTACTTTCCTAAAATTTTAATAATTTTGTTTAGTTTTTTCATACACTTTTTCAATTCTGATTATTTTTCCCTTGATATTAAATCATTTTTATTATTTATTCCTAAATTTTATATTAATTATTGCAAATTTAAATTTCCTTTTTTAATTTATCATTATTTTCGTCAGTTTGCAATTATTATCATTAATTTTTAATCATTTTCATAATTTCGAATTAATTTCTTGAACTTTCAAATATTTCAATAATAAATTTACAGTTATTTTTGCAAATTTAGATTATTGTCATCAATTTTCCATATTTTAAACGATTTTTCAATTATTTTGTTTTGCTTAAAAATAAATGTTTCAATCTTTCTTATATTTTTTTCAATTTTTAATTATTTTTGCAAAACTTTCAAAAATTCCAATTATTTGCCTGAAATTTAAATTATTTTCATCATATTTCAATTTTTTTTCTCAATCTTAAGTTATTTTTAGCATATTTCAATTATTTTTTTTTAATTTTGAATAATTTTCCTGGATTGTTAACTACTATTATAATTTTCTAAAATTTATATTTTTCTTAGATTTTTAAGTATTTTTCTAAAATTTTAATTATTTTTATATTTATATTTATTGATATACATATTTACGGGCTTAAAGCCCTTTGGTACATTTGTACCAATTTTCATAAAATTTCGATTATTTCTGCAATTTTATAATTATTCTCTTTAATTAAATTTTTTTATGTAATTTTGTATTTATTCTCTTTTTTTAAACATATATTCTAAGATTTTTTCAACTATTTCTCTCAAATTTTATTTAATGTTTTTAATTTTCCATATTTTAATTATTTTTCACAATTTTGAATTAATTTTATCATTTTTTAATTATTTTTCTCGATTCTTAATTTCTAAATTTATTATTAATTATCGTCAATTTCAATTATTTTTAGTTCTCTTCAAATCTTTTATCCAATTTTTAATTATTCTTATTTTTTTAATAAATTTTTAAGAACTTAATGTTTTTTTCTCAAATTTCAATTTTTTTATTAAAAAAAATTTTCGTAATTCTTTCAATTATTTCTTTCAAATGTCATTATTTTTTACAACTTATCATTGTTTTTATCATATTTCAATTATTTTCTGCATGTTTCAAATTTTAAAATCATTTTTAAATTATTTTCCAAAATTTATATCTTTTAATTTACAATTTTTTTCATTTGTTTTATAAATTCCAAAATTTTATACTATTTATTTGACATTTCAATTATTTCATTCAATTTTCAATTATTTATATTTTTAAAATTATTTTCTTCAATTTTTCATTACATTCGTTTTTTTTTCATAGTTTCCAAAAAGTTTTTAATTATATATTTGTAATTTAGGATGTATTTGTTAACACTTGGATTTATTTTTTTGTTTTACTTGTTAATTTTTCTTTTCTTTTTTACGTAATAGAGGGAAACTTTTCCCGTTTATGTTTCAATAAATTAATAAATAAATAAATATATATTTTTAATTAAAAATTGTTCTCTTCAATTTTAAATAACGTTAATCTTTTTCTATTAATTTTCTCTAAGTTTTAATTTTTTTTTTTTCAAGGAGCTTTGAAAGTTTTAAGTACTTTTCTGAAATTTTCTATGACTTTCCTTTATTAAAAATACATTATGTTATTTTATCAATTATTTTCTCAAATTTTAATTTATTTAAATTTTCAATTATTTATTTTTTAAATTACAATTATTTTCCCTAATTATTCATTATTCAATTTTTTGAATTTATTTGTAAAACATTTCTATGATTTTTTAAATTACTTTCCCAAATTTTTAATTGATTTCATTTTTTTTTCAATTAATTTGCAAAATTTTAAGTTATTTCGTTTAATTTCAATTATTTTTTGTAATTTTTTTTAGTTCTAAAATTTTCTAAATTTTGTCCTTAATAATTATTTATTTTATTTTAGTTATGTGTTTATATAAATTTATTTATATTATAATTATTTAATAATATAATTTACAATTATAAATATTTAAAATATAAACACAAGGTGTAGAAACTAATTGCGGTCAAGCGCGCGTTGTTTAATGTAGTCAAACTTTAAATTACTACAATTAGTAAAGTTTCTGGAATTTCTTTTTTTTTAAAAGGTCTATTATCGTTGATTTAGGGTCTCCTGAGGGGGTCCCTTCAAATCCGATATATGTGGGTTTTACTGTAATAACAAAAGAGAAATAATGAAAGAATTGAACAACGCCATCAAGCTACTAAATTTTTGTATATGTAATTTCACTTTGTTTTCTTGATAGGTCGACGAGGAATTATATTTCATTCAATTGATAAATAAAATCCACGATTAAAGTCACAATAAAATATTTATTTTATAAAATTCGTCTGTCACACCAATTATAAATTTACACAACAAAGTAATATATATATATATGCTACTAGATTTAAAGTCACTCCACAATTACGAGCTTTTGTTTCAATAAAATTAATATTAAACTATAATTATTACAAATCTAAATTCTTGACTACTCGCGTCAACGTCGGATCGAGTACTGATAATTAAATATCCCTAATTAGCCTTTATTTAAAGGGTCTGACTCATATTTACTTTCTAAATTTGAGAATTGTCACTGAGTTTTCTCTTTCGTCGCAAATTTCATTTTAATACTTATTTCTTAATTTTTGCACAGCAACAAGAATTATACTCTAGTTTTATATATATGTATATTCAGAAGTTTTGATTTGAAATTCTAAACTGCTGATTGTTAAAGTGGAAATGGTCCATTGCGGCAACTAATTTTGCGCGTATTTTGAAACACGATGTAGTGGTCGAGCACCTTTATGTCCGACTTAGGAATGCATCCAGAGTGGAACCAGCGACAATTTACCGCGACGTCGCGCCCGACAAATTAATTCCTGCTGGGGTAACCACCTAACACCTTGTAAACTTCAGGATGATTAACTGCCTTAACTAATAATGGAGAATAGGCGTATCACGTTTAAATGTTGCTCTCAAGCCTTCATCTCTATGCCTTTTGATCCGTTGCCCAATAACATAACAGCCACAATCCTTAAAGCTTATCAGATTAGTTCTCGTATTATCTTAAACTCAAACAAACTTCAAACTAATTTCAAATCATTTGAGGTCCTTTACCAAAATACCCGTTCTTAATCCTCATAATCCTAATAATAACATTCCTCTAGCAAAAGTATAGACACGATATAACTTAGTTTTTGTTTACCTCTGATGGATCTAAACTCGGAAAAGTTATAATAATAATTCACGATAAATATCATAATTTATACGAAATAACTACAAATGGATGGGAAATAATTAATAATGTCGAAAGTTATAATTAGTTTGCTTGTTACAATTTTAAATTTTCGTTTAATTTAAAATATCTCATTGACTTAAATTCAATTGTAAAAGTTAATCAGAACGTATTATATATGTTGTAAACATTCGAGATATTGTAGTTGCCATTTTGGAGTTTATAATTTAAATAAACACTGCTTGAGAGCAAGAATTTCATTATCTATTTACGTAACGAAGAAGAGGCGTTCTGGAATGAAATAACTGTGCCACCGTCTGACCAAAACCGAGCATTTCTACTGCTTTCGCAGAAATAACAGTCTTCTTACTCTCTAAGGTCTCAGGAAAGTTAAATAATTATTTATATTTGAATGTTTAAACGTGAACATAAAAAAGTATGGTAATTTAGGTTTTAAGCGAATAATAATCAAGTTGAGAATAATAGAAAAGAAAGTACACAAAATTACTTTAAATAAGTGATCGGAGAAAATAAAGAAGTTTAGAGGTAAGAAGAAAAATTTACAGATCTCCGGAAATTAAATGTCTTCTGTAGATTTGAAAAGTTCTATCTCAAACTTTGTGATGGATTAACTGATAGAACGTTTAAGGGTTTTAAATTAAAATATTTCAGTTTCGAGAGAAACTTTAGAAACGGATCTTTACTTTGAAAAAAATATGGAACAACATAAACGAAACTTTATTTTAAACAAGATTATATACCATGCTCGCTTGCGATTGATTAGTTTCTAGACAATTTGTGTAATCAACATTTATAAATATTTTTAATATAATACTAAAAGATAAATAAAACGAGATTTATTTGTGTAGGATAAAGTTTAGAGGAATTTAGAATTAAGAAAAATTATAGAATATAATTGATATTTAAAGAAATAATTTCGCAAAATTTTGCCAATCAGTTGGAAAATAATGAAAAGAATTAAAAATTGGGTCCAATTATTTAAAAATCCTACTTTAAAATTAAAGAAAAAAACAGAAATCTTAGAAAAACACTTTTAAATCTTAGAGATTTATTGAAAAAAATAAGAATAATTGAAACTGAAGAGAATGATTCAAAAATGATAATTATTTAATTATACTGTAAATATGAGCAAAAATACTCGAAAATTGAAGAAAAAAATTTGTAATTTTAAAATAAAAAATGAGAAAATTAGAAAATATATTTGAAGTAAAAGATAATAATTGAAAAATAATTTTAAAAATTGAAAAGTGGAGGAAATAGTTTAGATTTGAGGTACTAATTTAAAACTTAGGAAATTAATTGAAAAATATTGGAAATTTTTAAAAATTAGAGAAAATAATTAAACTTAAATGAAGTCATAAAAATACTTAAAAATCATAGAGATTTTTTTAAAAAAACAAAAAATATATTAAAAATTAAACAAAAAAATTAAAAAATAATACAAAATTATTTATTTTATAAACGGGAGCAAAAATACTTTAAAATTAAAGAAAATAATTGAAATTTTAAAACAGAAATTTATAAATTACAAAATATATTTAAAATAAAAGAAAGTAATTGAAAAACAATTTCTAAAATTATAAAAATAATTGCCTACTTAAAAATAAAGAAAAAAATTTTAATTTAATCTTAAAAAATTATTGAAAAATATGAGAATAATTAAAATAATGGAAAACAATTGAAGAACATTAATAATAATTGAAAATTAAAGAAAATAATTGAAATCTGAGATAAAAAATTGAAATTTTTAGAAAAATGATTTAAAATATGGAAAAGGGGAAAAAATAGTTTAGATTTGAGTTACTAATTCAAAACTTAGGAAATTGATGAAAAAAAATTAGAAATGTTTAAAAATTGGAGAAAATAATTAAACTTAAATGAAGTTATAAAATACTTTAAAATGAATGAATAAAATTGTAAAAAAATACTTAAAAATCATAGAGATCTATTTAAAAAAAAAAATATTAAAAATTGAAGAAAAAAATTTAAAAATAATGAAAATTTATTTATTCTGTAAACGAGTGCAAAAATACTGGAAAATTGAAGAAAATAATTGAGATTTTAAAACATAAATTAACAAAATTACAAAATATATTTAAAATAAAAGAAAATAATTAAAAAACAATTTTAAACATTGAAAAGTAGAGACAATAATTTAGATTTGAGTTATTAATTAAAATTTTAGAAAATGAATTGCAAAATAATGAAAATGTTTAAAAATTGGTAAAACATTTTAAAAATTATAAAAATATGTACTTTAAAATAAAGAAACAAAATTTAATTTAAGAAAAATACTTGTATATTTTAAAAATTTATTGAAAAATATGAAAATTTTTAAACTTGGGGAAAATAACTGAAGAATAATAATAATAAAAATTGAAGTAAATAATTGAAATCTGAAATAAAAAATTAAAATTTTTAGAAATTATTTTTCAAAATAATCAAAACAATATAAAATTTGTGAATATCATTGAAAAATGATTTAAAAGATCGAAAATTGGAAAAAAATTATTTGATTTAAGGTAATAATTGAAAACTGAGGAAACTAATACAAAAATAATGGAAGTGTTTGAAAATTATAGAAAATAATTAAAATTAAATTAAGTCATAAATATAAGCTATACAATGAAAAAAAGCACTGAAATTGTAGAAAAATACTTAAAAATCATAGAGATTTATTTTAAAAAAAATATATATTAAAAATTGAAGAAAAAACTAGAAAATAATGAAAATTTATTTATTTCATAAAACAGGTGTAAAAATGCTCGAGAATTGAAGAAAATAATTGAAAATTTAAAAAAGAAATTACAAAAATTGCATAAAAATATATTTGAAATAAATGAGAATAATTAAAAAACAATTTAAAAAATCATTAAAATAGGTACTTTAATGTACAGAAAAAATTAAAAGTCGAGATAAATATACTTGAAAATCTTTAAATTTTTTTGAAATATGTGAGAATAATTCAATTTGGGAAAATAATTGGAAAATAATAACAATAATTAAAAATTGAAGAAAATAATTGGAATCTGAGATAAATAATTGAAATTTTTGAAAATTAATTTTAAATATAATTAAAATAATATAAAATTCGAGAAAGTCATTGTAAAATGATCATAATAATAAAATGTTTATGAATAATTGAAATTTAAGAAAAATACCTACTTAAAAACCTTAGAATTTTTAAAAATAAATTTGAAAATTGAAAAAAATGATAGCAAAATGATAAAAGTAAATGAAAATTGAAAAAATTATTGAAATTAAAATAAATAATTGAAAAAATAGAAAATTAATTAAAAAATAATGGAAATGAAAAAAAATTTAAGGGTATAATTGCAAAATGATAACTAAATATTTGAAAATTTTTTAAAGTTTGGAAAATTAATTAAAAAATTTAAATTAGAGGAAAAATAACTGAAAATTTAAAAAATTAACTAAGGAATCGTAAAAAAATATTAAAAATTGGGGAAATAATTGCAAAATGATAACAATAATTGAAAATTAGCGAAAATAATCAAAATTCGAGAGATTTAATTGAAAATTGAAGAAAAAATTAAATTTTGAAAAAATAATTAAGAAAATTACATAACTAATATAAATAAAGGAAAATTATTAAAAATCGAAAAACATCATTTAAATAATTGAAAAATAGAGCTAACATTTCAAAAAAATACATAAAAGTTTAATCAAAAGAACTGAAGCAATAAAACAGGTTTTGTTAATATTGACAAATATTTGGAAAATTATAAAAATATTCAATAACGGATAATTAAGTTTACCTGAACAATTCGTTATTGAAGAAACTGATTGTAATTTTTAAAAAAATAATTCCCTTTTGTTAAAATAATTGAAAAATGATAAAAGAAATTAAAACCAAATATAATAATTAATAAATAATAAAATTAATTTAATGTTGAATGAAATAATTAAAACTAAAAAAATAGGTAAATTGAAAAAATAAAACAGAACAAGTTTTAATTAAAGAGAACTAAGTAAAAACTTTTTGGCAATTATGAAAAAGAACGAGAAAAAAACGAAAAAATTTGAAAATTGAAGAAAATAATGTAAAAAATAATATAAATAATGAAATAATTAAAAAGTCAGATAAATGGTTAAAAATTTTTGAAATTATGAAATAAATGTAAAGAATTGAAAATTAAAGGAAATAAATTTTGGATAATAATTGAAAAATGTTTTTAAATTTTAAAACTTAACGAAAATAATTAAAATATGATACAAACAATGATAAGTTGTAAAAAATAAATGACATTTAAGTGTGACAATTGAAAAAACTACAGAATTTTTTTTATTAATGAAAAAATAATTGAAATTTGAAAAAAATACATGAAGATCTTGGAAATCAATTAAAATAAAAGAAAATAACTAAAAATTGGAGAAAAGAATTGAAGAAATAAGCTAAAAGTAATTGAAATTCACTATTAATAAACAAATTTTGAAATTATGAAAACAAATGAAAATAATTGAAAATTCAAGAAAATAATTGAAATTTTGTAAAAATTCTTAAAAATCTTAGAAAATAATTTTAGAAAATGAGAATAACTAAAAATTGGAGAATAGAAGAATGCTAAACATAATTTAAATTTACGATAATTAATAAAAAAAAATTGAAACTCTGATAACAAATGAAAATAAATAAAAATTGAAAAAATATTTGAATTTTTAGAAAAATACTTAAAAATCTTAGAAAATAATTTTAGAAAATGAGAATGATTAACAATCGAGAAAAATACTTGAAAAAGATAAAATTATTTAAAAATTGAAAAAAATAATTGAAATATGCTGAAAATAATTTAAGATTGAGAAAGAAAATTAAATTATGATGGAAATAATTTACATATGAAAAATTGAAAAAATTCAATAAAATTTGAGAGAAATAACTGAAAAAATAATAAAATATATGTTTAAAAAAAATAGTTATAAAATTACTTAAAAATTTTGATTAAAGAAAATAATTAAAAAATCGCAGAAATAACGAAAATTGGTGAAAGTAATTACAATATCGGATAAATAATTGGAATTTTTAAATGTAATGACAAAATAATGAATATAATTATAATTGATAAAAATCAAGAAAAATTGCAGAATTTATTTTTAAGCAAAAGAAAATAATTAAAAAATCGTTATACATATAATGGAAAATTGATGCCAATAATCTAAATTTAAGATGAGAACTGAAAATTTAGGAATTTCAATTCAAATTTCAAAATATTTCCTGATAAAGAGAGTCAAAATCAATAAAATAACAGGGACTAACTTCACTTCAGTTTTTAAAACGTGGACAGAAAAAGATGAATAAATATTAATACTAACTAACTTCACTTTAGACTTTAAAACGTGGACAGAAAAAGATGAATAAATATAAATACTAACTAACTTCAGGAGTTTACGGAGATTATTATTATTTAATTAGAAACAAAATATCTAGTGATAAACTTGAGGTGTGGAATGAATGAATAAATAAATGAAACTTGAAGATTATTATATATATGAATTGATGAGTAAAATTGATTCGCAAATAATTTGTATAACTGGCAAAAAGCACTCACTAGTAGATATAATTAATTAAATTTGCGGTCAATTATGAGAGTCACTTTTCGTGTAAAATATCTTGACTGAGTTGCTGAGTAGTGACTCTTGATGCTAGCTTTTAGAGCTAGCCACACACTATAAATTCAGCGCAATGAGATTTATTTTTAAAGCCTCAAACATTTTGCTGACGAGGAGCCAAGTTATCCATTTGTTATAAATCCCTGCAATATATGTGTGACCAGAGCTTTTATCCACATAGGAGTCCACAATACCAAGTGCAAATCAGGTCTGGTATTCAAAAAAAATTCAGTCGACTGATTCCATACGATGCTCGCCCAACCTTGTCTTTTTACAAAATGAACTACTCTATTTACAGACTTCTTCTTTCATTCCAAAATGATCGAAAAATTATTTTAAAATTGAAGCCATTGCTCACATAACTTCATATTTCTCTTTATAGAAAAATGTGAAATTATTTTTACAACATTCTGAAGCGAATATTTATAAAAATCCATATTTTCCTTTAACTGGGAAAATAGTTTTGTGACATTTTAAAAATGTACAAAAATTCATATCCACTGTGAACCAAAATCTTTTTATACAACAAACTTTTTTTTTGGAAATATGTTTTTACAGATAATTTTATTTGTAAAGCAGATTTCTAAACCACCATTTTTTCCATGGGTTTGTTTTTGTAAAACAACTGTTTTTGTAACACGACGTTATTTTAGACACAAGCATTTTTTGACCAATCGACTACAAGTTGTTCAAAAATCAGAGTTTTTTATAAAGTGGGGTTTTATTGTTGAAACAGATGTCGATGGTATTGGAGCAACGTAAGCAATCAATTTTTATTGATATTGTTATTGACAATTTTTTTATTCTGTATTACTTGATTTCTATTGATGTTCTTTTTTTGGGGGGGAAAAAATGTCCGTTTCAGTTTAATTAAACTGACTTTAGTTTTAGATTTTTATTGAAGCCACAGACTAGAGTTGAAAATTAATGGCTTATTTCATTTAGCTCTATTATTTCCAACATTTTCTCTTTAGATTAAACTTTCTTGGTTAAGTATCGTCAACGCGTCCGAGGATCGCGAAGATTTTATGACGATTATTCGCCATAACGAAGTTTCTCAAGATGAGCTTCCCTGAATACCGAGTGATCTTTGTGCCGGATACGATCGTAAAAGCATGAATAAGACCCATTAGCTAGACATTTCATGGTAAAATTCATCGATATTATTAATTAGCTTTCTTCAACCTTAAATTGTTCAATCTACCTTAGTTAAAAGCCGAGATTATCTTGAATTATCTGAAGTATCTTGAATTATCTGATATATCGTCAATTACCCTGAAGTATGATGAATCACTCTCAAATATTTTGAATTACTGTGAAGTATCTTGAATTATTTTGAAATATCTTGAATTATCTAAAGTATCCTAAATTATCTGAAGTATCGCGAATTATCTAAAGTATCGCGAATTACTCTAAAATATGATGAAATCCTCTAAACTGGTTTGGTTGAATTATATTAAAATATCTTAAATTGATTAATGTATCTTGAATTATTAGAAGTAGGATATTAAATTATCTGCAATACTGAAATATTGTGAATTACACTGAGGAATGTCATAAATTACTCTAAAGTATCTTAAAATACTGTGAAGTATCTTGAATTATCTTGAAATTTCTTGAATTATCTGAACTATCCTCAATTAACTGAAGTATCTTGAATTATCTGAAGTATCGCTAATTATCTTAAGTATCTTGAATTATGTGAAGTATCTTGCATTATCTAAAGTATCTTAAATTATATTAACCCATTAACGCCTGAAACTGAAAAATTTTTTGTTCATTTTCAAGCTATGTTTTTACCATCAAACTAAATATTATTGTTTACCGGAGGTACATTTTCTTTAGGTCTTGGATGTGCTTTTTTCGAATCTGAAGTCAAAAATCAATTTTTTTTATACCAAAATTAAATATGGCGGTTTTTATGTAAAAAAACCAAATAACAATTTCAATTTTTCAATTTTTACATTTTTTTTCACCCAGAGACAGTGTGCGCATATAACTTTGCTTTCAACCAAAAGTGCATAAAAATTGTCCACTTTAAAGATATGTAGGGCAGAATTAAAAATTTCAAGATGGCGGACCTAATATGGCGTCAAATCCATTGCAAAATTTTCAAGCTCATGCACATATTTTACTAATCGCCAAAATGTCCTCGACTTCGCCTAAATTTTCTTACTCGGGGGTTTTTGGAGTCGCTGGTTGCGAATCTGAAGTTAGATTTTTAAAATTCAAAATAGCGGTTCCAATATGGCGGATAAAATTTATTAAAATTTATTGAAATCGGTTGTAACTTGTTACTCGAGGGTTTTTGAGGTCGCTAATTTCGAATCTGAAGTTAGATTTTCAAAATTCAAAATGGCGGATTCAATATGGCGGATCAAAAATTTTAATATTCGTCTGATTCAGTTCAAAGTCGTTATCCGGGGTTTTTTGGGGTCGCTGATTACGTATCTGAAGTCAGATTTTCTAAATTCAGAATGGTAGATTCAATATGGAGTACGAAATCTTTTGAAAATCAATTTTATTGTCTTTTGCCGTTTTTTATGAACGTTAACCGACTCCCGAGTAAGAAAATTTAGGCGAATTCGAGGACATTTTGGCGATTAGTAAAATATGTGCATGAGCTTGAAAATTTTGCAATGGATTTGACGCCATATTAGGTCCGCCATCTTGAAATTTTTAATTCTGCCCTACATATCTTTAAAGTGGACAATTTTTATGCACTTTTGGTTGAAAGCAAAGTTATATGCGCACACTGTCTCTGGGTGAAAAAAAATGTAAAAATTGAAAAATTGAAATTGTTATTTGGTTTTTTTACATAAAAACCGCCATATTTAATTTTGGTATAAAAAAAATTGATTTTTGACTTCAGATTCGAAAAGACCACATCCAAGACCTAAAGAAAATGTACCTCCGGTAAAAATAATATTTAGTTTGATGGTAAAAACATAGCTTGAAAATGAACAAAAAATTTTTCAGTTTCAGGCGTTAATGGGATAAGTATCGTAAAGTATTACCCTGAAGTATGATAAATTACTCTAAAATATTTTGAATTAGGGCCCGTATCATTTTGACACAAATTTTTTCAGGCAACTTGTTATATTGTACTCCCGAAGATGAATGTTATATTTTACTTCTTCTAAAATCAAAGATTTTTAAGTCTTATTTATTAAATAATTGATTTTAATACATTAAATTAATATTAAAATACTTAAAATACTTATCGCGAATTACTCTGAAGTCTGATGAATTACTCTGAAGTATTATGAATCTCTTTAAAGTATATTAATTTTCTAATATATTGTGAATTACCCTGAAGTATGATAAATTACTCTCAAATATTTTGAATTGCTGTAAAGTAACTTGAATTATTTTGAAATATCTTGAATTATCTAAATTAACTTAAATTAACTGAAATATTTTAAATTATCTGAAGTATCGCAAATTACTCTGAAGTCTGATGAATTACTCTAAATTGGGTTGAATTTTATTAAAGTATCATAAAATATTAATTGTGTCTTTAATTATCGGAAGTATCTTGAATTATATAAAATATTGAAATATCGTAAATTACCCTGATGTATGTCATAAATTACTCTAAAGTATCTTAAACTGCTGTGAAGTATCTTGAATTATCTTGAAATTTCTTTAATTATCTGAACTATCCTCAATTATCGGAAGTATCTTGAATTATCTTAAGTATTGTAAATTACCCTGAAGTATTATGAATTTCTTTGAAGTATCTTGAATTATCTGAAGTATCTTGAATTATCTGATATATCGTGAATTACCCTGAAATATGATGAATCACTCTCAAATATTTTGAATTGCTGTGAAGTATCTTGAATTATTTTGAAATATCTTGAATTATCTAAAGTACCCTAAATTATCTGAAGTATCTTAAATTATCTGAAGTATCTTGTTGTACCCTAGAATTATATTGAAGTATCTTCAATTATTTAATGTACCTTGAATTACGTGATGTATCTTAAGTTATCTGAAGTATGTTAAATTATTGAAAATATTGCGAAATACCCTGAAGTATGAGGAAGTACTCTGAAATACCTTAAATTATATTGACGTATCTTAAATTACATGTTGTATTTTTAATAATCTGAAGTATCTTGAATTATTTAAATTGTCTTTAATTATCTGAAGCATCTTGAATTATCTGAAGTATTTTGTATTGTCTGAAGTATCTTGAATTATCTGAAGCATCTTAAATTATAAATTTCTGGTTTTGTGTTATTTTGGCTTTAGGGTTTGGAAGAAATAAAGAAAAAACTTTGTTTCCTTTTTTACATTAAGTCAAACGTTTCGACCCCTAATGTAAGGTCTTCGTCAGTGACTGTATTTTATTAGCTGAAAGAAGTATATAAATACTGTAGGTAATTGTTCTTATAATAAATGTATATTAATATAATTAATTTTAAAAAACCGAAGTAAAGAGTGTTGAATTTGAATGAAATGTATAATGTAAGTAAGACAGATTTAAAGAACAAACAATGACAAAGAAGTAATAATATTATAAATTGGTTATGATGTTGATAATAATTTATTTATTTTATGTATTTATGTGTAGAAATGAAATACTATTGTAAAAAAAATATTTAGTTTCTAAGACGTAATACAGATTTTTTAGTATTTTAATAACGAAATATTGTACCTTAATATCACATTAAAGTGCTTATGTCCATTGTTGTATCAAGGAACTACCAATAATCATGACACTTTACCACTGTTTTTTAATTATTGACAAGTGTATTATTAATAGCATTGATTATTTGTAGTTTTAAAAGACTATTTTTACAAATCCTGCTAGTACGTGTTTACTGGTTAAGGAAATAACGAAAACTGAGGAATTTTAGAGGAGAGTGACAATTGAGATGAAACATGTGTTAAAAAGTCGTAAAAGGATCAGAAACTTGAAGTTGGCTCGATAGAAAAAAATGGTTTGTATTGGTGCATTTTCGAACGGGTCCAGATCCTAGATCTCTGGGACAAAACATCTTTGTTGAAAAAGACAAGTTCAATCGTAGATTCACTAAATTTTTTTATTTATTTTGTGTATTACTTCTTAATTCATTCATTCATTCAATTCTTGTTCCTGTTTATGTTATTATTTTATTTATTTATTAACAAATTTTTGTATTTAGTTATTTATTTATTTGTTTATTATTATTTTTTTATTTATTTATTATTATGATTATTGTTATTATTATTAATATGTTTTTTTTTCTATAGTAAAACCCACGTATATCGGACCCGCATATATCGGATTCCCGCCTACATCAGATATTTTTGCCGGTCCCTTGAATTTATATATCATGTATTTTTACCCGGATAAATCGGATTCCCGCTTAGATCGGAAAATTTTCTCGGTCCCTTGAAATCCAATATACGTGAGTTTTACTGTACTTTTTTTATTTTATTGCTGTAGAAGATTGTAAAGTTTTTTATAATATTTCAATTTTATAATTATTAGATCAATATTTGATAAATTGAATAGTGGTCTCCTGGATTAATTTTTTTTTTTTTGTTAAGAAAATAAATAGGGCCAAGAATAAATGAATGAAACAGCAATTGTGATCCTATTATTAAGAACAAGATTATTTTACAAAATAGCCTTATAAAATGCTGATAAATTGTTAGTGTCTGTTTCTGAAGTATCTTGAATTATTAAAAATATCTTTAATTATCTGAAGTATCGCGAAGTACCTTGAGTATCTTGAATTATCTGAAGTATTTTGAATTATCTAAAGTATTTTGAATTATCTGAAGTATCTTAGATTACTCTGAAATTGATTTCTCTGAAGTATCTTGATTTATTGAGACTCTCTTGAATTATTATCTGAAGTATCTTGAATTATTTAAATTACCTTTAATTATCTGAAGCATCTTGAATTACGTGATTTATCTTAAGTTATCTGAAGTATCTTAAATTATTTATAATATTGCGAATTACCCTGAAGTATGAGGAAGTACTCTGAAATACCTGGAATTATATTGACGTATATCATGAATTACCCTCGAATATCATGAATTACCCTAAAGTATTTGACTAATTAGCTACTCGTTAAATGCAAAGCTTTAGTGCAATATTTATTTTTTCCCTTCAGAATTAAATATTTAAAAATTGAACTTTGAATAGACAATATTTTGGGTTCTTGAATATTTAAATCCTTCTTTTATGCCATCGGTATGAAGACACTCTACAAAAAAAGAAAATTTAATTTTAATTTCAATTCAGAACATCACAATCTGAGTTTAATTTGGGAGAGATTTCAAATGTCAATTCAATTAGAAAATATTGTACCTTTCATTTTCTAATTAAATTATCAAAGATGCCACACGGAGAAATTACCTCATAATTTAATTTTAATTGAATGTCAAAAACTTGATGAATTAACCAGTCTCAAATCGAGAGATTGAAAAGTTTAAGAAAATATAAATAGAATTATTTTCATAAGACTTTTATAATTTGATTATTCAACTTCTCTGATTCATGGTTTTCCATTCAAAGAGCTGGGGAGCTGCGTGACTATTTTTCATTTAATGAAGAGCGACGATGTAACTTTACTGACGGCAGTATAGCGCCATTAAAATCAGGTTACACAAAGAATCCTGAAATCTGGTTAGTCGAGGAAAAAGTGTTTTTTCAAAGACTCTTGTAAGGTAATTTTTCCCTCTATTATACTTTTATACCCTTTAGGAGCTTCGGACAACATTTACAAAGAATAAACATTTACAGTTAATTAATGCACTGGCATGGAATACATTTATCACAAAATATATTTAGAATTGCCGTGAAATATTTACTTTTCCAGAAAAAGCTCAGTTCGGTGCCATTTGTATAATTCAGTGTATTAAAATAATTGTTTTAAAATTCAAATTCATCAAAAATTTATAATTTTATAAATAATTTTTTTTTTTTTTTTTAAGAAAAATTTTCATGTTATAAAAGAGCTCAATCATTGCAGAGGCGAATTATTAAATTTTGGATGAAAAGTAGCAGCAAGTTCTCTTCATTTTCCAGGTGTCCAATTTCACTCGATTTTGATGGTCCTCGGGGTCGACCACTGAATTGACTCACCCACTGCAAGCATTTCAAGCTGATAGGGTGAACGATAATCGTTAGTCCGAAACGAGCAATTTATCCATTGCGTTCGTGCCGACCACGAGATCGAATCGCTGCAAATCCATCTACTCGTTTTCAATGATTCACTGAATAATTACGTAGCATTCTCATATAGACATGAATGCGAGAAAGATAGACCATTACATCACAACCTGTCAAAGACAGTCTGCGAACCACTTTTTTCCAGCAACTCAATTTTTAAAACTAAATTTCTCAGAATTATAATCCCATTTAGCATTCTCTTTGTCTCTTTTATCAGAAAAGAATAGAGCCAAAGAAAAAAGAAAATTAAATTAAATATATTGAAAATTTTAATTAGAATATTAATAAAAAGAATAAATAAAAATTAAATGCTGTAGTTGGCAACTAATAATAACTTAAGAAGGTTGTTTTTAGATAATTGCGTGTGTAGTTTGATGTTACACGCTCCGTGGCTTCGGACCGTCTGCCGCTCGGCTCGTGGAGAGCCTGTATTTATAGCCTAGCGCGTGGGGAGCTCGCGCCAATCAGATTTCAGCTGGGCGGCGCCTTAAACTCGTTCCGCGAACTCCGACGCTCTAGCCTCTATCCCCACCTCTTCTTCACGCTTTCAGTCTGCACTGAGAAAAATCTGTTGCGATTATTGCTTGAAATAATTTTTGCATTTTTTCCATAATTCTATTGATGCTATATTTCTAACAGCACGTATAGTTATTGCTCGGACTTAGCCTGAAAACTAGGCGGAGCGGCCTAATAATTAGGTGGATTCTTGCAATTTTTGTATAGTTAGTGTCTATGCTATATTCATATCATTTGCTCATGCGATAATCGCAACAGATTTTTCTCAGTGTACATTTTCTCGTTTCGCAACTCTCGCTTAGAATTTTCCATTTCAGCAACTCAATTTTTAAAACTAAATTTCTCAGAATTTTAATCCCATTTAGCATTCTCTTTGTCTCATTTATCAGAAAAGAATCGAGCCAAAGAAAATTAAATATATAGAAAATTTTAATTAGAATATTAATAAAAAGAATAAACAAAAGTTAAATGCGATAGTTGGCAACTAATAATAACCTAATAGCAAATTGATTTTAGATAATAGCGTGTGCAGTTTGATGTTACGCTCTCCGTGGATTCGGTCCATCTGCCGCTCGGCTCGTGGAGAGCTTGTATTTATAGCCTAGCGCGTGGGGAGCTCGCGCCAATCAGATTTCAGCTGGGCGGCGCCTCGAACTCGTTCCGCGAACTCCGACGCTCTAGCCTCTATCCCCACCTCTTCTTCAAGCTTCCAGTCTGCATTTCCTCGTTTCGCAACTCTCGCTTTCTTTCGCGTAGAATTTTCAATTTCGTATTAAATATACGTGTGCAAAAATGCGAACACTACTTTTCTTACATTTTAGACAAAACTGGTCCGTGAATATCATGTCAATGTTTACACTACACAAACATTTAAAAAATGCTCTGTACGAAAAAATTTGTTTACACGAACGTTTCAATAAAATATTTAACACCCATCGGAATGCTGACGTGCTTTGTTGTCACTTTCATTGTTCTTTGATGTCACATCAAACGCTTTCGGTGCGAATGATATATAAAATGGTAGCCAGTTCAATTCAAATATTTTCCGGTCAAGTCTCAAGTGACTAATTTATGTAACAACAATCCATTTGAAATTGTGACAGTTCCGGGAGCGTTCTCGTAAGTCGAGAAACTTCTTTTTTATAGTGGACGTTGTAGATCTCCTTTGGGAACAACGATACAATCTGAGCTTCGCTGACAATATTCTTTATTTCCCCCACTTTTTTTTCTTTTCTTTTTTTTAGATTCTTCTTACACAGCGTGGTGCCCGATTGTGGGCCTGAAAGAACGTCACCTCAAACCGTCATTCACCCCTTCTGCGACTCGAGTCCTCGTTCCTTCTCACCGCAAGGGAATCTCCCTCGACAACAGAGAATGGATGACTCGAGAATTTCATCTCTCATTCTTTTTATTTGCCGAACAGTGCCGCGCGAGCTTTCCAACATTTTCTTATCTGGCTGCGTGTCCTTCTTTGTACCTCTATCCAAGTCGCCCTCTGAACCAGAGAAACAGACACCTTTGACACAAAGACTATCTCTACATTCAGTACTCTTAAATAAATTGACATTTCGATTTAGAACCCAAAGTGAAGATGCTAAAAAGCTCCAGCCACAGGACTTTAAATTTACCCTTCTAGCTGCAAAGAACAAACGGAGATTATTTTCTTTGATCGAATATTATCGAGAATCATCTATTTTCACGGCAATTTCTGTCCATACTAAAAGGATTTTATTGTTTTGATTGGCTTTAATGGAAAACTTTCACGTTAATAAAAAGAATCTTAAATATAGAGGAACTAAAATTACAGAAGGCTCATTTTATAATAAAACGTGCAGGGTTATAAACTAGTACAAATTTCCGGGAAACAGAATCTTTAAAATAACTGAAGCTAATTAAACGGACATTTAAATATTGTAAACTGATTTTTTATTCAATTACATGTGCAATTGAGTGTTTAAAAGAAATTTCTGGATAATTTAATTTTAACCACTCTCTGCTCAAGGAGTTGGGAAAGATTGCAAACGATTGAAGATCAAATTTTAGTTTAAAAATTTCTTACCTCAAGTCCGGAAAAATTACTTCTATTTAATTTGAGACTCATCTGAGATTCGATACAAACTAGAAAGTCTTAAGAAGTGCAGTTCTTACCGGAAGTAAAGCTTAACTTAAGTTTCGTTTTTGGAAGTTCAGAGAATTTAACAGTTCATTTAACAATCTGACTCATTTTCTGTATAAATTACATATGAGTAAAAAAATATTCTCTTTATCTTATTGAGCTATTTTTAAATGAAAAAACTTTTAAATGAAAGTACTTTTGTTGAAGATATTGATCTATGAGAAAGTGCTGAGATTCTAATCTCAAGATTAAAACGTATTAAACTAGATTTTAAAATTTACAAAGTTAGTATTTTAAAAAACCCAAGCGGACTTAGCTCACTATTAACTAATTTCACATTTTTAGTCAGATAATATTCCCGAAATAAAAAGAAAGAAATTAAACCCGGGATTCTAACCTCAAAATTCGAACACTTTATAAAACTACCAGATTTTAAAAAAATCTACTTTAAAAACCAAACCTCTACTTAACTATTTCAACATTTTTGTCAATATAATTTTCGTAACATTTAATAACACGCAATTAATTTAATATCGAGTTTAATTCTGTCAGAACAAGAGTATAAAAAGCAGACTACAATTCGGGTTACAAAACCTCCCAAACAATCACAAATTTTCTTAAAAACCATGTGATCTGATATCAGCTGGAGTTCGGAAAACATTGCCCTCTGGCGGCCGGCGCGAAAATTTAAATCTATAATTTTGCTACCCTGCCGATAGGATATACCTAAAATATATCCAAAATATGCCTGGTACGACATTTTTTAGTCATTTTTACTCTAACAATGCCAGGTACCACTTTTTGCTCCGAGTAGGTAGTCCCTTTAAATTTCGGAAGTACTTATTTAAATTTTAATAGGATCATAAATGTGTTGAACTGGAATATATGAATGCCTACCAGGATATTTTTTTCATTTATGGCTTCAGTAACCCAAAAGTTTTATGACTCAAAAATTTTGCAATTTGCAAATTTGAAATTGTAAATTAAAAAATTATAAATCTTTCGTTTTTCACGATTATAAATATCTAAAAATTTTCTCAAAATGAATAAAATTAAATGACAATCAATTATTATAAATATTGTTATTTTTTATAAAAAATAACATTATCGGAAAAAAAATTAGATACACATAATCGTTGAAAGACGTAGAATGCAAATTCTCAATTTATAAATTTATAATTACAAAATTAGAGAAATTTTTATTTCTGATTTTTAATCCATTCCAGATGTTTGAAAGTTTTACAACATAGCTCGTCCCTTTTTCGACATCTCAAATGCGAAAAATGTACTGGTAAAAAATATTTATTTCTTAATAAATAAAATTTTTCTAATTTTTAAGTTAGAACTTCGGTTTTTTTAAATTTAGAATCTGTAATTTCTGACAATTACAGAGATGTAAAATTTTTGGTAAAAGCCTTACAATTAAAAGAATAGTAGCGTAACTCGTAAACAGTAGAGGATATTAAAAATCTGACATCATTTTTGAATTTTGTTTCAAAAGAATATATCTTATTCATATAAACATATAATTAACTAAATTATTGAAAATCGAGTATAATTTTGCAATAAATAATATAAATAATTTAGAATTAAAAAAGGACTGTAAAAGAACCTTTCATTTTATGAGAGGGTAAAAGCATAATAAAATTCTTCAGGGTTTAGAATTTACGGTCATAAATAGTCATAAATTAACCTTTTTGATCCCTTTTTCGTTGGACATTTTCTAAGCACGGAATCATTCAAATCGTACTTCAAAAATGACTGAATTCATTTAGTCATTTTAGCCAGTCATTTTTTAGGTATTTCCTATCGGCAGGGTACGTTCTCGAATTTTTCATTATTCTAACTACAAGAAAAATAAAATAAAAAGTTTTTAATAGAAATAATAAAAGAAATTTATAAATAAACATTTCTTAAATCGTTTTTTTAATTAAAATATTTCAATTAGCATAACTGTTTATTTAATAACTTTTTAATTACAATTATCTTTTTGGCATTTGTTAGAGAGATTTTTCAGGTTATGTTAAACTTTATTTAAAAATTATTTACAAAAGATAAAAATTACCTCGAAAAATCTTAAACCACTTAACTTATTAGTTTAAATAGAAAATAATTCACAGAAAACGCGTTAGTCGATTTTATAAAAGGATAAACATTCTGAAAGTTATTTTCATAGAATCAATAAGAATGAATGCTGACTATTCTCGATTTTACATTCTAGAATTGAATGAAATAATCCGCGGAAGAAAAGTTTGCCGAAGAAAAAGAAATTAATTATTTAAATCCAATTTTTATGAAAGTTTTAATATAATCTGATAATCGTATTGAAGTGCATGTACTTGAAACTTACTACCGTCTAAATTCATCGAGAATTCAGTATTTCTTATAGATTTTGCAAAAATTCTCGTTAATGGTCCATGGACTATGGAAGTGTGAAGTTTTATTCAAAGTGACGATCAATAAGGCCATAATTAATGGCATGAGAGTAATCAAAGTGCTTCTTCTTTGATTTGGCAACTCTGAATAGATTCTCGGCAGATACTTAAAAATAAAAGAGAGTAAGGTCATTTTAAAGAAGAGGGTCCAAACTTTCATAATTTTTCATTCAAGTTTTCTTCGTGAAAAATACTCGTGCGTTAATCATTGTTATCAAGGAGCAGTTTACATATTTATGGCAAACACTTTCATTAGACGAAATTTATGTTAATCAAGATTGAGTGTAACTTTTTGAGAAAAGAGTGATTCAAACTCAAATCTGATAGATATATCAAAAAAAGTTGCCCAAGTATCGATTTTGATTATAAAAATATTTTCAGTACAATTTGGAGGAGATTTTTTAGCAAAGATATTTGAAAATTTTTAGACTTGATTTTCTCTTTTTTTTTAGAATATCTAAATAGTCTTATTCTGACATTAAAATTTTTTGTTTATTTAGTTAATTATTTTTCGTCTTTATTAAAAATTTAGTGTTTCAGTTTTCTTAAGCCATTAAACCGACTTAATGGACAACATTTAATGCTCGATAGATGAAATTCAATCCCGTCTAGATGTCTTTACATTTTAATGATAGACATTAAATTTTTTATCATATTGTCTATCATAAATTCCGCGATATTACTATTAAAGAAATAAATATCTCAGATAAAATTTAATGATAAAATGGGATAAATAAAAGCAAAGGTAATAAAAAGGTAGATTAAATCAGAGAATGACATTTTTGACTAATAAGATAAGCATAAAATATTAATTTATCGGAAATCAAACTTTATTTTACTGCATGTCAAATTTTTGGTCTACCATATTGGATCCGCCATTTTGAATTTTAAAAAGCTACTTTCAAATACGCTCCAAAAGGTTAATAGGTTAAGTCAGCCAAATTTTTCAAACCATATTTAAAAATTGTTAAAAATTAACACGCTAAAGATACAGTTGAAGCTTTGAATTATTCAGAAGCAAACGTTCACTACAATTTCGAAAATTTTAATTACATTAAATTTGCATTTAAATTTCTTGTTGATTGCAATAATAACCACACTATTATTAAAACAGAGAGAGAGTTCTCATTTCGCAAGAATTTGAATTCAACAAAAATTTTCCACATTTAGTAATTTATTTACTTTTCCCTCCAGTGAATTTCAGCAGGACGGTTTTAAAAACTCTCGACTTCTTAATATCATTACCTAATTAAATTTTAACGTAATTAATTTATTTTCAAATTTTTCTATTTTTATATTGATATAAATGTATGTAAAAAATGATAATTAGTTTGCTAATAATGGGTTGTTCTATATTTTTTCATTAGATATTTTTCATTAATTTCTAATTGCTTGTATGATGTTTAGTTCTGTTTTTAAACAATTTCTACGTACTTTCTTTATTTACTAGTTATTTCTTTCATTTTCGAATTTTTTGCCCTTTTTAGTGATTTTTTTTATTTCTTAGTTATCTTTTTTTATAATTTGGTATAGATTTATATCTTATTTTCTAAAAGTTATTTTTAGTTAATTCTATAGTTATTTTTCTACAATTCCAAAGTTTTTATTAACTTTCTGGTTATTTTATCACTTTTATGTAATTAGATAATACTTTCTAGTTATTTGTTTCCGATTCTAATTATTTCTGTAATTTTTCAGTTGATTAGCCATTTTTAATAATTATCGACATTTTTTAATGATTATCCTGTTATTTTTATTTATTTTCTATTTATTTAGTCTATTTATTTATTTTCCAGTTATTAAATAACAATTTCCAGTGAGTTTATTATTTTTCTAGTTATTTATTTCGTTTCCTGCACTTTTAAATTATTTTTATGTTAATGATTTAATTGATTTACCATTTTAAGTGAATTTTTTTTACTTTTTTTAAAGCATCCATTTTAACATTTCGATATTTTTTTACGTCTTAGTTTAGTTTTAAAGTAACTCTAGTTACCATTTCTCAACTTCTAAATATTATCTTAATTTTCTAATTATTATTACTCGGTTGTTTATATTTCTTTTCTATTTATTTGTCCTATGTATGTATTAATTTTTTATTTATTAATAATAATTTTTAGTAAGTTTATTTTGTTGTTGTTATTTATTCTAATTTTTTGTTTTGAGTTTTAATTTATATTAAATTAAGTTTAATTTTTTTATTCATTAGCTTTTTGTTTCGTTTACTTTTTTCTGTCTAATCATTTTTCTTTACTTTGTAATTTCCCTTTTTTTAACATCTTGATATTCTCAACTTTTATACTATTTTCTTGTTATTTCTAGTTATTTTTTAACAATCTGTAATTTCTTCCTTTACTTTCTGGTTATTCTTTCAGTTTAAAGCAATTCTATGATAGTTTCCAGTTATTTCTTTAATTTGATACTTCTTCTTTAAAATTGAAATAATTCAAATATCTTTTGTTTTTTACGGTAATTTTTGTTATTTTTTTTGATAATTTTTAGTTTCTTTCTTTATTTTCCGGTTATTTTTTTAAGTTTAAGTAATTTTACAATAATTTATAGTTAATTCTTTAATTTTTTACTTCTTTTTTTAAAATTGAATTCATTTAATAATTTTCTTCTGTTAATTCCAGTTAATTTTAACCAATTTTAGTTTCTTTCTTCACTTTCTGGTTATTTTTCTAATTTTAAGAAATTTAATGACACTTTTTAGTTATTTCTTCAATTTTTTATTTCTTCTCTAAAATTTCTTAAAAATTGTTACAGACTTTAAAATTAAATAAATTCATTTTTTTCTGATAATTCTAGTTATTTTTTAACAATTTCTAGTTTTTTTCTACACTTTTTGCATTTTTTTTTACTTTGGAGTAACTTTAAAACAGTGTCTAGATATTTCTTTAATTTTGTACTTATTTAAAATTGAATTGATTCAATAATTTTTTTTCTTGTTAATTTATTTTTAAACAATTTTTAATTTCTTTCTTCACTTTCTGGATATTTTCACTTTTTAGTAATTTTATAACACTTTCTATTTATTTCTTTAATTTTGTGCGTCTTCTTTAATCTTAACATTTTTTTTGTTTCATAAATCAAGTTGTAATAAAATTTTTAGTTTCTTTCTTCACTGTTTGGTTATCTTTCTCACTTTGATACAATTTTATAACACTTCCTATCCGTTTTAAAAAATTTTCACTACTTTAAAATTTCTTTAAATTTTCTTAAATTTAATTAGAAAATTTAAAATTGAATTGATTGATTGATTCAATTTTTTTTTTTTAATTCTAGGTATTTTTAACAATTTCTTGTTTCCTTCTTCACTTTCTGAATATTTTTTCACTTGGGACTAATTTTATAACAGTTTCTAGTCATTTCTTTAATTTTTTACATCTTCTTTAAAATTGAAATAATTAAATTCCTTTTTGTTTTTGGCAATTCTACTTATTTAATAACAACTTTTAGTTTCTTTTTTTACTTTCTGGATATTTTATCACTTTTAAGTAATTTTATAACTTTTTCTAGTTATTTATTCAATTTTTCACTTCCTCTTCAAAATTTATTTAAAATTGTTAGAAACTTTAAAATAGAATTGATTTAATTCTGTTTTTGTTAATTGTAATCATTTTTGAAAATTTTCTAGTTTCTTATTCATCTTCTGGACAGTTTTTCAATTTGATGTAACTTAAAAACAGTTTCTAATTAAATCTTTAGTTTTTTACTTCTTCTTTAAAATTCAAATAATTCAATCATTTTTTTTTTTGTGATTTATGTTATTTTTTAATAATTTCTAGATTTTTCCTTACTTTCCGGTTATTATTTCACTTTTAAGAATTTTTATAAAACATTCTAGTTATTTCTCTCGTTTTTTACTACTTCTTCAGAATTTCTTAAACATTTTTTAAACATTTTTATAAAATTTTAAATTAAATTAATTTAATTCTTTTTCTTTTCATTCCAGTTATTTCTTAACAATTTCTATATTCTTTCTTAACTTTCTGGTTTTTTCCACTTTTAAGTTATTTTATAAAAGTTTCTAGTTATTTCTTTAATTTCTTATTTATTTAAAAATCTAATTGATTTAATAATTTTCTATCTTGTTAATTCTAATTGTTTATAAACAATTTTTCGTTTCTTTCTTCACTTTCTGGTTATTTTTTCACTTTTAAATAACTTTATAATAGTTTCTAGTTATTTCTTTAACTATATACCTCTTTAAAATTGAATTCATTCACTAATTTTTTTTTGTACATTCTAGTTATTTTTTAACAATTTTCAGTTTCATTCTTCACTTTCTAAATATTTTTTCTTCTTTTAAAGAATCTTTAACATTTTCTAGTTATTACTTAATTTTTGTGCGTATTCTTTAAATTTAAAATAATTTAATTTTCTATTTTTTCGCTAAATCGTATTATTTTTTTAATAATTTCTAGTTTCTTTCTTCATTTTCTAGTTATTTTTTCACTTTTAAGTAATTTTGTAATAGTTTCAAGTTGTTTCTTTAATTTTTTACTTTTTCTGCAAAATTGGATTCATTCAATAATCTTCGTTTGTATGATAATTCTAGTTTTTTTAACAATTTTTATTTTTTTCCTTTACTTTCTGGTTATTTTTTCAGTTTTAAGTAATTTTATAACACTTTCTAATTATTTTTAAAATTTTTTATTTAAAATTTTTTTTTTTAAATTTTTTTAAAATTTTCTTAATATTGATTGAAACTTTAAAATTGAATTGATTCAATTCTTTTTTTGTACATTCTAGTTATTTTTTAACAGTTTCTAGATTCTTTTTTAACTTTATGGATTTTTTCCCACTTTTAAGTAATTTTATAATTGTTACTAGTTATTCCTTTAATTTTTTAATTTCTTAAAATTGAATTGATTCGATAATTTTTTTTTTTATTACAGTTATTTTTAAACAATTTTTAGTTTCTGTCTTCACTTTCTAGTTATTTTTACGCTTTTAAATAATTTCATAATAGTTTAAAGTTATTTCTTTAATTTTTTAACTTTTTAAATTGAATTCATTCACTAGTTTTTTATTGTATATTCTTATTATTTTAAAACAGGTTTTACTTTCTTTCTTTATTTTCTGGGTTTTTTTTTCAGTTTTAAGTAATTTTATAATAGTTTCAAGTTATTTCTTTAATTGTCTATTTCTTCTGTAAAATTGAATTCATTTAATAATGTTTGTTTGTTTGATAATTCTAGTTGTTTTTAAACAATTTTTTTTCCTTCACTTTCTGGTTATTCTTTCAGTATTAAATAATTTTGTAACACTTTTTCTTATTTTTAAAATTTATCACTACTTTACATTTTTTTTTAAATTTCTTAATAATTTCCTTAATATTGTTAGAAAATTTAAAATTTGAATTGATTCAATTCTTTTTTTGTTAATTCTAGTTATTTTTTAACAATTTCTATATTCTTTCTTAACTTTCTGGATTTTTTTTTGTATTTTTAAGTAGTTTTATAATACTTTTTAGTTATTTCTATAATTTTGTACCTCTTCTTTAAAATTGAAACAATTCAATTCTTTCTTTGCTGGTAATTCTTGTTATTTTTTAATAATTTCTAGTTTCTTTCTTCATTTTCTAATTATTTTGTCACTTTTAAGTAATTTATTAATAGTCTCTAGTTATTTCCCAAATTTTTTTCTTCTTCTTTAAAATTGAATTTATTCCATAACTCTTTTTTCTTTTGTTAATTCTAGTTATTTTTAAACAATGTTTAGTTTCTTTCTTTACTTTTTGGTTATTTGTTCACTTTTAAGTAATGTTATAGTTTTTTCCAGTTATTTCTTTAACTTTCTACTCTTAAAAATTTCTTCTAAATTTCTTAAAAATTATAACAATCTTTAATATTGAATTGATTTATTTTTTTTTGTTAATTCTATTTATTTTTTAACAATTTCTAGTTTCTTTCTTCACTTTCTGGTTGTTCTTTTACTTTTAAGTAATTTTCTAACACTTTCTAGTGTTAGAAGTAAGTTTTCTAGTGTTCTAGTAAATTAATTCTTAATTTAACTCTAAAATTAGCGAAAATTTTCATTTCTTTTTATTCACAATTTTTCCTTTTTCTTGAGCGTGCCGAAATTATGCAACCGCAAGGTCAGAGGTTGGACCTTGTTGCGTCGCCTGCACTCAGCAAAAGTACATTCGGCACTTTTCTCTTATTTTGTAGGACGAATTTTATGGTCCCGGGAGAATATACAGAAATAGACATGTTATCAGTAACACAGGTGTGCCACAGGTGTGCACCAAGCTCACTTTCAACAAGACCAATGTAACGAGGAACATTTTACCGTCTCCAAAAATACGAGAAGACTTTTTCAGGATTAAAATATACTCCAGTCTGATGTACGAGGGCATTTAGAAACTAAAAATGATAAAAGCAAGAATAACTCTATTTTAAATATTTACAAACATTTACAATGTTTCAAACATTTATCAGTAATTTTACCAGAATATTATTCGTCTGAAAAAACAACCCTGACTAAAAATACCTGACCATCCTTTTAATTTTTGTTAGATATAAGAGGCAAACTGTAGCACATAAATAATCCGCAGAAAAGTTTCTTGCTGAAAATGTTGAAAGTTCCATTGGTGTGCGGGGCAAATATTTATGTAAGACTCGTCATCTATCAGTTTTTCGAGACTTAATCTCTTGTCAAGATTCTGTATGCTTCTTCACAAAAGTTTCGGTAAGTTCTTTCTCCGCGGAGGCGCGCGATTATCCGCAAGGAATTAACGTGGATCGTAAACCTGAACGTGCTCAGCGGCAATATAAACTTAGTATGACTGAAGGGGGCCCGGGTGGAGGTCATGAGAGAAAACTGAGTATGAGAGAAGTATAAGAACTGAGCGAAGAACGTGCAGAAATAAATGCTATAGAAAATGAAAGAGCACGACGTTCTGCATCTACTCGAAGGCTTAATAGACCGATTTAATTAAACGAGCTATTCACAAAAGAGGAGAGCGCAATTAGTCTGCACCGATGGAAAAGCATTTTAAGAGCTCTTATGCAAGTATCCAACGTATTCAATTTTATTCTACAATTTTTGGATTAACAGTAACTTTCCTCCAAAGTAACAGATATTCTAACATACCTCGAACTTAATAATAAAATCCTGAGACTCACTTTCAGGGTATGAACTTTTCGCGGGCTTAATTACACTTTCGGTGCAAGAGCAAAAAATTAATTTCTTTTCTAATTTCTTTCTTTGGTATAACTTCAAGTCAAGGGGTGTTTTTATAGGTCACGTGCATTTTTTAAAAACACCCAACAGACCGAAATTGCAATTCCGGGAAATTTAATTGTCCGGATTTGTGATTCTCCGAAATTGCATTTATCAGAATTTGTAATATATCGAATTTACATTTGTCCGAACTTTAAAATCCCCGAACTTACATTTACCCAAACCTTAAATCACGAAACTTACATTGGTCGGAACTTTGAAATCCCCGAACTAAGATTTCACCTACCTCTCAATCCCCGAACTTTAAAATCATTAAACTCACATTTGGACGAACTTTAA
This sequence comes from Ganaspis brasiliensis, assembly GCA_037103525.1. Taxonomy (NCBI): domain Eukaryota; kingdom Metazoa; phylum Arthropoda; class Insecta; order Hymenoptera; family Figitidae; genus Ganaspis; species Ganaspis brasiliensis. The sequence continues at coordinate 792,969 of JAZKLR010000372.1, read as the reverse complement.
ATCACCGATTTTACCTTCGGACGAACATTAAAATCGCCGAACTTACTTTCGTCCGAACTTTAAAATCCCCGAATTTGCATTTGTCCGAAGTAAGAAGTCACCATACTCACATTTGACCGAACTTTGAAATCCCCGAACTTAAATTTACCCGAACCTTTAATCACGAAACTTACATTGGTCGGAACTTTGAAATCCTCGAACTAAAATTTCACCTACCTCTCAATCTCCAAACTTTAAAATCATCGAACTCACATTTGGACGAACTTTAAATCACCGATTTTACCTTCGTCCGAACATTAAAATCGCCCAACTTACTTTCGTCCGAACTTTGAAATCCCCGAACTTGCATTTGTCCGAACTTTGAATGAAGTCACCAAACTCACATTTGTCCGAACTTTGAAATCCCCGAACTTGCATTTGTCCGAACTTTGAAGTCACCAAACTCACATTTGACCGAACTTTGAAATCTCCGAACTTGCATTTGTCCGAACTTTGAAGTCACCAAACTCACATTTGACCGAACTTTGAAATCCCCGAAATTGCATTTGTTCGAACTTTAAAGTCATCAAACTCACATTTGGTCGAACTTTAAAATCCCCGAACTTGCATTTACCCAAACCTTAGATCACGGAACTTTGAAAGCCCCGAACTAAAATTTCACCTACCTCTCAATCCCCGAACTTTATAATCATCGAACTCACATTTGAACGAACATTAAATCACCGATTTTACTTTCGTCTGAACATTAAAATCACCGAACTTATTTTCGTCGGAACTTTAAAATCCCCGAACTTGCATTTGTCCGAACTTTGAAGTCACCAAACTCACATTTGATCGAACTTTAAAATCCCTAAACTTGCATTTACCCGAATTTTAAATCAAGGAACTTATATTGGTCGGAACTTTGAAATCCCCAAACTAAAATTTTACCTACCTCTCAATCCCCGAACTTTATAATCATCGAACTCACATTTGGACGAACTTTAAATCCCCCATTTTACTTTTGTCCGAACATTAAAATCGCCGACCTTAGTTTCGTCCGAACTTTAAAATTCCCGAACTTGCATTTGTTCGAACTTGGAAATTTTTAAAATGACATTTGGCCAAATTTTAAATAAAATAACTTACATTCGTCCGAACTTTGAAATCGCCAAACTTGCATTTGTCCGAACGTTGAAATCATCAAACTAAAATTTGGCCGAACTTTGAACTTACCGAACTTAAATTTCACCTAACTCTTAAATTCTTGAACTTATATTTGTCTAAACTTTGAAATCCCTAATCTTGCATTTGTCCGAACTTTGAAATGTTTGAACTGAAATTTGGCTGAACTTTAAATCACCGAACTTACATTCGTCGGAACTTTGAAATCCCCGAACTTTTATTTGTCCACACTTCATAATCATAGAACTTACATTTGGCAGAACTCTTAAATTCCTGAACTTTTGTTCTGACAATTGCAAATTAGAGAATTTTAATATTCTACTAAATGCGTATTCGGTGATTTCAAATTTCGAACAAATGCAAGTTTGGTTAATTGAATGTTTTGATTAATACAAGCTCGGTGACATTAGAGTTTGGATTTGGACAATTGCAAGTTCTGGTATTTAGAAGTTCGGATAAATACGAGTTCTGATTTTAATTTAATAAACTCAATTTTGTCAATTTAAATATTGCGGCAAATGAGATTTTGGTGATTTTGATGTTATAAAAATGCGAATTAAGAAAGTCAAAAGTTCAAACAAATGCAAATTCGGAAAAAAAATTCAGACATTTAAATTTCGGGCAATTTCTAGTCCGGTTAATTGGGTTTTGGAGACAATTCAAGCAACTTGTTTTTATTAGGATTTTGTATTTTTATTTATCAATTTTCATGTGTGTAATTAATTTCTAACTTTCTAGTTAATTTCTCACTTTGATTTTCAATCAAAGCAGTTTTATATTAGTTTCTAGTTATTTGTTTCATTTTAAGTCCTTCGCCCTGTTTAGTATTTTTTTCGTTATTTTCCTGAATATCCTTTTTTAATATCATGCCTTTTTTACTTTTAAGTTACTTTTTTATAATTTCAAGGCATTTTTATTATGTTTTATTTATTTATTTAATTTCAAGTTTTTTTTTTCTAGTTACTCTAAAAAAAATTTAGTCATTTTTCAAAAATTTCTTAACTTTCTAGTTATTTCCCCGCTTTTAGGTAATTTTACATTATGGTATAGTAACTTCTTTCCATTTCTAATAATTCTTTTATTTTCTACTCCTCTTTCCATATTTAGTAATTACTCGTAATTTTCTATTTACTTTTTTAAATCTCGTTATTTCAAAAAATTGTTTTTTAACAAATTTAGTTATTTTCTTTTAATTTTAATATATTTTCTTTATTTTTCATCTTATTCTAGATGTTTTTTATTATTTTTTATTTCTGAACTAATTTTCAGATAGTTTTTAACAATTTTCAGTTACTTAAATAAATTCCAGTTAACAAAACTATTCTTATTTACTTTTTTTACCTTTTTAATTGTTTTAACATTTTTTAAGAATTTTGTATAATTTTAAAGTTATTTTGCTGACATTTCTAGTTAATTTCCTAACCTAATTGTTATTTTATCATTTTTTAGTAATATTACACAATTATCTAGTTATTTTTTTCATTTCCTAACTCCTCTCTCTTTTTAGTTATTCTTCGTTATGTTCCATTTAATTACTTTTAAATTTTCGTTTGCCAGTTACTTTAAACATTTTTAATTGTTATACAACAAATTCTAGTTAACTTCTTAACTTTGAAACTTTCTAGTTATTTTTTCACTCTAAAGTGAATTTATATTTTGTAATTATTTCCTTCAATTTCAAATTCTTTTCCCTTGTAGCAATTTTTCTAAAATTTTTAATTATGTCTAATTACATCTAGGGTCTACATATTTTTTACTTTCAAATTACTTTTTTAATCAATTATAGTTATCTTTGTTCAAGTTATATTTCTCTACTTTCTAATTTTCGATTTCTAAGTAGTTTCGAAATTTTCTAGCTATTTTTCAAAATTTCTAATAAATTTTCTAAATTCATATAGTTATTCTGTCGTTTTATAGTCATTTTGCAATAGTCTCTAGTTATTTCTTTCTGGTTCTTATTAATTTTGCTTCCTCCTAGAGGAAGCGTTGTGATCGTTAAGATTTTCGATTTTCCAAAAATAGTGTAAATCGACTCAGTTTCATCTGAAAAGTTCAAATTTTCATTCCTGAGAAAATGTCCAGATGTGTGTGTGTGTGTGTGTATGTGGTAAATTTTTTGTCGCCAGGATATCTCGAGAACGCTTCAACGGATTTTAATAAAATTTGGATGACATATGAAGCTCACAAATATCTAAATTTGGACACAGGGATTTTTGAAAATACCCAATCAAATTTTTTTGAGCACCTTTTTTCATCAAAAATATCGTTTTTTGGCAAAAAATTTTTTCATGCTAAAAATTCAGACAAATGAATGAAAAAATCATGTTCCTTGTTTCAAAACGAATCGATTGACCTATATAAAGTATATAATTGACCAAAAACTCACGTAATAATTCATGATTTTTCAGTTTTTTTCATCAAAAAATCTCGTTTTTGGAAATTTAAAAAAAAAAAAAAATTTTTTCATGCTAAAAATTCAACCAAACAAAATCATATTCCTTGTCTCAAAACGAATTGATTGACCTATATAAAATATATAATTGACTAAAAACCCACGTAATAATTCATGATTTTTCATTTTTTTCATCGAAAAATCTCGCGATTTGCCAAAAAAAATTTTCATGCTAAAAAACCAACCAAACGAATTACAAAATCATATTCCTTGTCTCAAAACAAATCGAGTGACCTATATAAATTTTACATTTGACTAAAAACTCACGTATTAATTCATAATTTTTAATTTTTTTTTATTGAAAAATCTCGTGTTTTGCCAAAAAAAAATTTCTTGCTAAAAATTCAAACAAATGAATTAAAAGAATCATATTCCTTGTCTCAAAACGAATTGACTAAAAATAATTGACTAATAATTGACTTTATTTATTTATAATAAATAAATAAATAAAGTTTTGGAATATAGAAAAAAAATATATATATTGATTTATTATTATTTTATTATTATTACTTATTTGCATAAAAATAAATAATAATTAATTTAAAATCGAATTATTATTTTTTATGTTATAAATAAATTTATTGCTTCCTCATAGAGGAAGCAAATTATTTTGCTTTCTTGGAAGCGAAGTATCCATGAAATGGACAGAATTCACACCTAGTTTCTATTTCTAATTCTTTTCACACATCTCTAGTAATTTTTCATTAATCTTTAGTCCACCCTTTTTTAACATCTTATTATTCTCAACTTTAAGGTTATTTTTTCAAATCTAGCTATTTTTCGTTAAGAACAGTTTATTTATATTTCAACTTTTTATTTTCTAGTCACTTAAACATCTTCTAGTTCTTTTTTTAACAATTTGCAGTGAATTTTCCGAATTTCTAGTTACTTTGTCACTTTTAAGTAACTTTTCATTAATTCCCAGTTATTTCTTTCTACTTTTTATTATTTCTTTCCATTTCTAGTTATTTTTCTTTATTTTTTAGATACCCTTATGTATATTCAAATATTTTTTAGTCTCAGTCATTTTTTTTTATCGGTTCAAGTTGTTTTTTCTAAATTTGATATTATTTTCTTACTTTATAAAATTGTTTTTTAATGATGTTTCATGTAGTTTTTATTTACTTATTTAATTTTTAGTTTTTTTTCAATAAAATCTAGTTCCTTTTTTCTTTCTTGTAATTCTTCTTCCCTTTCTAGCTATCTATTTAATATCTCGACATTTTCTACTAATAAGTTTTTTTTTCTTATATCATACCTGGGTTATTGTTTGGCAATTACCCTCGTAATTTTTTTTCTTTTTTACATTCTCATCCTAAATGAGAAGGTATTAAATTTGTGCGATTTTGAACTTTTGCTAAAACCTACATTTCTCGACGTTTTGAGACCTCCTGATTCCGAAAAAATGGGTTTTACGAAAGTGTCTGTCTGTATGTCTGTCTGTCTGTCTGTCTGTCTGTGTAAAAATTTTTGAAATCCATTAACTTGAGTAAAAATTCATCTATCAATTTGAAATTTGGTATGCGTTTTAAGTGACCAAAAATACAGATCGAGTTCGTTAGCCAGCTATTTTGGACCAAAAATGTCAAAAATAAAACATTTTCAAACTTCAAAAAAAAAAAAAAAATTAAAAAAAAATTTTCTCTATTTTTTTTCTTAAAGTACAAGAAAAAACAATCAAATTTCATTTATAAAAGTTTTTGATATAATGCAAACCCAAAAAGATATGAATTTTTTAAGTTTTACAATTGTGTAAAAGTCTTGTTTGAGGAGAAGAGGGGGGGGGGGGGAAGTGTAAATCGGTTAGCAAACTGTTGACGCATTCTCATCTTACTAAACTCAAGTAGAAATTAACAAGAAACTAACTATTTAACTGCTAAAAACCTTTAAAATCCTCAAAATACACGTTATATATGCAAAAAATAGAACATAATATGGGAAAATCATATACAGAAACACTATTATTTTTCAAAAAAATAAAAAAACTCTCGGTTTTCTCTTCCTATTTACTTTCATTGATCACAATTAATAAAACTGCATCAAAAAATATTGACTTTTTTAAAAATTTTTGGAAATTTTGAAAAAATTTATTTTTACATTCTCATCCTAAATGAGAAGGTATTAAATTTGTGCGATTTTGAACTTTTGCTAAAACCTACATTTCTCGACGTTTTTAAAACCTCCTGATTCCGAAAAAATGGGTTTTTTTTTTTTATATATAAGTGCTACATTCGTCTTGGTTGAATGGAAAATTTGAAATTCGCCTCTCAGCCTTTAGAAACAGTTTTAATATTTTGAAATTTAAATATTTGAGTAAATTGAAGTTCTTTTAAATTTAAAACATTTGTGAATAAGTAATATTATGTGGTTATTAGTAATATATTAAGAATAAATTTTAAGTAATGAATATTTTAAGATCACATTTTTGGCATAAAAGAAATAATGAGACAGGCACACAATAGAAATACACACTAGTGTATTTCTATCTGATTTTTTGTGCTGAATCCAAATCTGAAGTCAGAAGTTTTAGATTGACAAAATTTTTTGGGTTAAACTTAAAAACTGTTGATAAACACGAATTAGAGCAAATTTCAAAAAAAAATTCGCTTAGACACTACAAAAGTGTATTTCTTTTTGATTTTGGGTGCTGAATTCGAATTTGAAGTCAGAAGTTTTGGATTGGCAAAATTTTTTGAAAATACCTCAAAAATTTGCTCAATAACACGAATTTGATTCCATTAAATGGAAATAAACGAATTGAATTATTCCAATGTATTTTTTCCTTCTGCATCTTAATCTAAAGTGAGAATTGTCTCGATTTGGGTATCAATAGATTCGTTGAAAAGAACTGCATGTGCACTGCAAAAACATGGTATCTTAAATTGGACAAAAATGTCTTATTTTAAGACATTTTTGAACAATTTAAGACACCTATTTTGCAGTGTAATAGTTATAGTTTAAATCATTTTTTAAAATTATTTACAAAAAAAAAATTCTAAGAGTAACGGATTCCTCTCATTTTGATGCAATTTGACCTCTTCTATATGGTCACTAAATTATCCCTTTCTATTTGAGAGGATTTTCCTTTTCTTTCTTCTTTTGTCAAATTTACAAATTTCACATATTATTGTAAAATTCATAATTTGTCACAAACTTGATATTTTTTTTCATAAAAAATTTACCCGTTTTAAAATTAGAGTATATAATTTCCCGAATATATCTCAAGTATCAGAATTTTTTATTATTTTTTAATTCTTTATACTATTAAATTAGGTTGAAGTTAAACAAAAGAGTGGCTATGTGTCAAAAATCCTTTTGCTCTCGCAAAATTCTCTTACAAATTGAGTAATAATAGAAGAGGAATATTCCTCTGCTAACGAGATAATTTTTTTTTGTGTTTGTTGTAAAAAATTATTAGTAAAATCTTAGAAACTCCAGAAAATGAAAGAATACTTGATAAAAACTTAAGCAAAGTGCTTTGCGTAGTCCAAAAATCGTACAAGGCTTCGAGCTCGGGTATAAGATCAGAAGAAAAAACTTAGGCAAAGTTACTCGCGTGTTATTTGTATCAAAAACGTGGTCAAAGCTGAGCACTGTATACGAAATAAAAACTACGCAAACGCCATGCTTGCATTTAGAAAAACTCGCATTTCCCTTTTCTTCATATAATTTGTTTAAACAATGAACTTTTGATTTCATAATTAAATAGAAAATTATCATTTTATACACAATGTGAATTTAAATTCAACAATTTTTTAATTTTTATCCGGGTACTTAATGCTAACAATTTTTCTTGATTTTCTCAGTTCTACCAAAATGTCATTTCCCTAAGTTTTTCCTTAGTACGGCAGTGTACTATCTCGGCGATTTCATTTTCCTATTTTTGCTTATATTCGTGTTCTTGAGCACTTCACTGCAAAAAGAGGCGTCTTACGGTAAGACACTTTCGGTGTCTTAGACGGCAAACATGTCTTGTGTGAAGACGTTTTTCACATTTTAGACACCAAAACCGTCTTACCGTAAGACGTTAACAAGACACCTTTTTTTGCAGTGTTGGATCTAAACTCAACAAATCAAGCCAATCTGACAATTCTAACTCCACATTAGGTACACTGAAAAAAATGTTTAGTCATATGAACAAAAATTTTGTTGGCTTAACCAAATTTTTAGTCATAGCAACAAAAATTTGGTTGGCTCAACCAAATTTTTGTTGAAATGACTAAACATTTTTTTCAGTGTATTAGTGCTAAAAATTACATAGCAATACACTAGTGTAGTGTCTTGTCTATGACACTTTTTTTGGGTGCTTTTGTAATTTATTATACTGCACGCAAATAAAGTGTCTATATTATTTTAAAAATAAAAAAAATACATAGTAATAATTTGAGGAAAAAAAGCGTGTTTAAAGTATTAATACTTACTGACATATTGTGTTAACGTACAATTTCTGTTTGTTAGACATTGCTCTTAATTGTATTCTAAATTTGAGTTTAATACTATATTGATTTGAAGACTAGTCTTACTCAATCATGGAATTGTATCGAGGCAGAAGTCAACTAATATCAATAAGTTCAAACAGAAATTGTAGTGTTTTTTAATGACATTTAGGTGCAACAACCCTTTGCTTTGAAGATTTAAGTAACTGAGATTTTTCTTTTCTCTCCAGTAAATCGCAAATATTCCGGAAAGTATTAGTATCGAGCGCGAAGCGCGAGTGCCGTGATGAGAATGTATTCCTTAAAGGCGTAGAACTTTAAGACAAAAAAAGTTTTACATTTTAAGTGAAAACCCAATTTAGAATAGCGCTAAACAGGCCAGATTAAACTGGCTCATGTCGTAGGGAGAGTATTTAATTTCGATAACGACAAGCATGCATCACATGGTCGAAGCGTGCAGCCTGACGAGAAGATTAATAATGATCGGAGTGCGAAGCACGACGTTCATTCCAAATACGGAGCGCGAAGCGCGACGACGACCCTCGCGCGCCCCGAGGCGCGCTGAAACTAGCGACCGAAGCGAACCCTGCGCGCGAAGCGCGCGATGAGAATGTGACGGAGCGCGAAGCGCGATGTCAGATTTTTTTTTATCAAAATCAAGTAATTTACGATATTTACTAGTTTCTTTTACTTTCTAGGTTTTTCTTTTATTTCTTAAATTTTATCTATTAATTTTCCTTTACTCTCTTTTGGTCCTTTTCCATTGTTAGATACTTTTTACTTCACAATTTTGATTATTAAACTTTCTTTTTTTCCTAAATTTCTAGCAACTTTATTCACTTACTGATTATTTATTTTTCATCTTCTAATTGTGTTTATTTTATTTTTCTGCTTTTTAGCTACTTTCATGTTTTAATTTTCAGTTTCCTGGTCTCTTTTAATAAAATTCTAGTAATTTTCTTCGCATCGTAGTTATTATTTCAATTTCTAGTAATTTTCTGTTATTATTAAATTATTTTTATCATTTTTTATAATTTTAAATTCCCTGGCTTATTATTCATTTTTGAGTTCTTTCTCTTATTTAAAAAATGTTTTCAATTTTATGGTAGCTTTATCCATTTCCTAGATATTTCTCAACTTCAGTAAATTGTTCCTTCCCTTATTATTTTTCTTAAAACACCGAATTTTTTTCTAACTTTAAATTATATATTTTTTTTTCATTTTTCCTACTTTTTTTAAGCGGGGCTTTTTTCTCTCTCTTAAAATTTTTTGTATCTTTTAGTAAAATTTTTTTAACTTGCCACTGGTTCTTCTTGAATATCTAGATAATTTTTATTTTCTATTTTTATTTAACTATAAAATATTTCTTTTCGGTCCTTGTAATTAAATCACTATCTTCTTTTTTTTCAGTTTCTAATCATTCGCTTTATTTCCAGTTACTTATCAATTTCTAAGTGATTTGTCTTCATTCTCTAGTCATTTTGAATAGATTTTAGTAATTTTCAATCAGCTTTAAATTATCTAGTTATTTATCAACTTTCTAGTATATTTTCCTTGTTTTACTATTTTTCTCTTTAGCTCCTAGTTATATTTTTCATCTATCCTAGTTATTTTTCTATATCTAGTATCTAGTTATTTATCAACTTTCTAGTATATTTTCCTTGTTTTACTATTTTTCTCTTCATCTCCTAGTTATTTTTCATCTATCCTAGTTATTTTTCTATATCCCCAGATCTTTTTATATTATTCTCTTTCCAATGATTTTTCTTCATTTTTCCCTCTTTTTTAAATTCACACTTTTTTTCATCAATTTATCACCATTTCCGTCACTTTCCACTTAATTTGAAATTTTAAAACAATTTTGATCACAGGCTGGTCTTGATTTTCATTTTATAGTTTATTTTTTGGCTTATTGATATAGTTTCCGTGAAAGTTATTTTACACTGCGTAATTTTTCTTCTATTTCTTCTCTTTTTTTATCTTATTATTTTTTCTCTATTCCACTGTGTTTATCCAAGTATCATTCAATTTTGTCAATTCTTTAAAAATTATTCTTTCAATATTACATTCCAGTACAAAAAACAACAAAAGTTTCCACCGCGTTAACAAAAAGTCATTTACAATATACAAAACTAAAAAAAAGTCCTTCATTCTGAAAGAAGCTATGCAAGTGATAATAATCACCAGATGAAACTTCAGTCTCGACAATTGAGTTCTAAATCGTATTTGCGACACTATTTTCTTTTCCGGGTTGGTAATACTTTCCAAAAGAGAGCAGAGGTCATACTCTATAAAACTGGAACATTGTCTGCCAATGCTATATGACTTACTTTGTCCCTTACCATTTCCCTCTGTCTTTCAATCTCTTCCATCTGGCAGAAATCGGCGCAATGCATATTCAATTTTGAGAGCCCGCTCGATTCTTCCTTTCCGGAGACATGCAGAGACGTCACGTCCGCTCCGAATACCAGTCAGGATCGATTTACAAGTTAACCAGGTGTTTTATTAAGATGAAAAAAAAAACAGGTGATATTCGACTCTTTGAAAAAGCAATATATAGCAATGTTTCTTTCTTTATCATTGGAGGAATAAGATGAGCGCCGGGAACTTAATCCCTTTCCAACAATTTGAGAAACATGGTGTCAGAAATAGCTGAGATGGGTTTGTTTCAGTTGGTTTGATAGCTTCACATATGTGTTGCCTGCAGCTCTTGAATTCAAGCTCTACGGCAAAAACGTACGGCGCGATATCTCTCCGGACTGTGTCTCTGGACCAGTGAGATCCACATCCCCCTGAAAATCCTATTTAACCCATTCTGTATCCCCCCAGGTATGTGTAGTATCATCATCGAGAGTTGCACATTGTGTTGAAATATATGTGTCGACTTTACTATTGCAATTTCCACGACACCAGGGAAATTATAGAACCTTCTATGTTATTCCTTTTGTCGTGTTTGTATTCTAATTATGAAACTTCACTCAATTCCGTTCCAGTCACACGGCACGCGAATTTTTTCGCCTTATTCTCAATCTTCTGAATTTAAGAATAAGCGACTTTCTGGAACAATGTTTCAGTGAAAATTGATTTTATTTGATAAATTTAAATAATTAGGACCAAATAAACCAAGCTAAATAGTTAATTTTGTGGAACTAGAGGTAGTTTGCCTTTTTCGTGTGATAAACAAAGTTACTTCTATTGTTTCTAATAGAAATTGACTGAAGCATATTATAATAGGAAATGAATTCACGAGTTGATTATTCACTTTTGATGAAGATTTCACGAGTTAATTCATTAAAATCGTGAAATTTATCAGGTCTATTCACAAGTGGACCACTTGGCAATAACCAGACAAAAGGAGTCATAAACTCTCGATTAAATCCACTGGAGATGATTTATTTCTTTGATTTTCAGAGATTTATAATTTCGAAGAAGGTTAGTAATTATCGAGTGTTTACATGTGGATTATGCATCTTCATAAGCACGTATATATTTTATACAATACAGAAACAAATCTAAACAAATATGCAAACAAATCATTGAAAAATATTGTCAAATTCAAAGTTATGTGTTACAACTTATCAATTCAGGGAAATTTTGAATTATAAATGACCTGTTCCTTACAATCAATTCCATTTTTTCCTTACTTTTATCCGCATTCCGAAAATATCCGCTTCAATAAATCGCTTATTCAACAAGTTGTTTTTCCATAGTAACCATATTTTTCATTAAATTTCGGATATTTTGAGAGATCTTGGATCCTTTTAGATGAAAAATTCACAAAGATGCAAGCATTCAAAGCAGGGGCGGCGACTTGTAAATTTTTGCCATCTTGCACACTTGATATTGACTTAATATTATTATTTATTAATTTCTTCAATTTTTATTATTTTTATTATTTTGCAAATATTTTCTTGTATTTTTAACTATTTTCAATATTCTTCAATTAATTTTCTAGATTTTAATATATTTTTCTCAAATTTAAGATTTTTTTCAACTTTCAATTATTATTATCATTTGCAATCGATTTCTTCAATAATTCTTAATATTCAATATTAATTAATAATTATTAATAATATAATAATTATAAATAATTCAATATTCTTCTTAATATTAACTTAATATTGACTTTATATTGACCCAGAATGGGGGGAGGGGGAGAAGAAAAATAAAACAATATTAAATTAAAGAGTTTCTTAAATAGCTTAATTATTATAACGCAAAAGTTGACAATTTATTTTATTTCGAGTAAATTTTTGGAATTAATAAACAAATAATCAAAATAATGTAAAATTTGTGAAAATAATTTATAAATTAAAAAAAAAATTGACGAAAAATTGCAATTTTAGAAAAATACAGAATGTTTGTGAAGAAAAAGAAAGTACCTTATTACAAAATGATTTCAAGAATTTGAAATTCAGGAAAATAATTACAATATTATAGGAATAATGGAAATTTTATTGAAGAAAATAATGAAAATTTGAGATATATAATTAAAATTTTAGGAATTAATAAACAAACATTCAAAATAATATATAAATTGTGAAAATCATTGAAAATGAAAAAAATAATTAAAAATTGACGAAGTAATTGAAATATGAGAAAAATAATTGAAGAATGATTAAAACATTAAAAAGTAGATACAATAACTTAGGTTGGAGATAATAAATGAAACTTTAGGAAGTTAATTGGAAAATAATTAATTTATTTAATTAAAGGGTGGAGAAAATAATTGCAAAAAGATTGAATAAAATTAAAATTGAAAAAAATAATTAAAAAGTGAGGGAAATATTTGAAAATTAGGAATTTCATTGAGGAACAGTAAAAATAATTAAAAATTGAAGAAATTTATTGCAAATGTTAATAATAATAAGTGAAAATTGAAAAAAATTACTAAAATTTGAGAAAAAATATTTTAAATCTAGGACATTAATTGTAGAATATTAAAAATAATAAAAAATTCGAGAAAATATTTGCAAAGTAATAAAATAATTAAAAATTAAAGAATATAATTTTAATTTGAAAAAATTACAACATCAATTTGTAATAATAGGAAATCATTGCGGAATGATAAAAATTATTGTAAATTGCAAAAATAACTAGAATTGGAGATAAATAATAAAAAAATTAGATATTATTTATTTCAGAGTAATTTAAAATTCAAGAAATTGATCCACAATTATATAAAAAATAATTGATGATTGAAGAAAATTATTAAATTTTGAGAAAACTATTTTAAAATCTAGGAAATTAATTGAAGAAAAAAAATCCGAGAAAATATTTGCAGACTAATAAAAGTAATTAAAAATTGAAGAAAATTATTTTAGTTCGTTAAAAGTAATTGAAAAAATTACATCATATATTTGTAATAAAAGAAAATAATTGCAGAATGTTGCAAATAATAGTAAATTGACAAAATAACTAGAATTTGATATAAATAATAAAAAAATTAGAAAATTAATCAAAAAATAATTGAAAAAAACAAAAAGTAATTGAAAGTTAATTAAAAAATAAATTTAATAAAAGAAAAATAATGGTTAGAAGTAATTGTTAATTGAAGAAAATAATAAAATTTTCTAAGAAATAATTGAATGAATTATAGAATACATTTGAGACAATAAGATTACAATTACACTTAAATATATTATAATTTTTCAAACTTTAATTAATTTAAAATTTCACTGATTAAAATTTTAATTATTCCACGTTTTGAGAATAAAAAATTTATATTACTTAAAATTTTCTATAATGTTTAACAATTTTTTTCTATTATGATTGCAATTATTTGCTACAATTTTTATCTATTTTTATCTTTTTCAAAAATTTTCTTTAATTCCTAATTATTTTAATAATTTATTAATTTTTCCCCTGATTTTCAAATTCAATTTCTGCAAGTTTCAATTATTTTCTTTAATTTTTCCAAATAAAACTTTTTTTTTAAATTTTTTCCTTCAATATAAATTAGTTTGATTATTTATTAATAAATTTTCAATTACTTTTGCAAAATATGATTTTTGTTTTTTAAATTTTAGTCCTTTTCTTCGAATTGTAAATTCATTTTTATCCACATTCTTATCAAGTAATTTATTTTTGTCTGTTATTTTGCCATGTGGAATCCCACAGGGCGACTTTTTTGCTCTATGGAATTTGCAGACCTCCTTATTCAAAATTAGATATGTTAAAACCCTAGTTTTTAGAAAAACGAGTTGAAATTTGAGAATTAATTGAATAATTAATTTTGAAAATTAAAAATAAGATTATTCGGTAATTTTAATTACGATAAAGGTATGAGAAGCGCTTGATTCGTCGTGGAAAATTACGTAGTTTGTTTATCAGCAATAAACAAAAATTTAAAAATCTCATCCTTTTTTAGAAAAATCTGAATATCTCGAAAAATAAAATCGACGAAGTGAGCCCTTTTCATGCGGAAGTACACATATTATTTCATTTTAAAAAACATTTCTTTTGTCATGCGATCATTTAAAAACGAATAAAAAACGGAGTAAATATCAGTCCTTTATAAAAAATTAAGGCGCAACAAGTTGCGTGCCTTTAACAGGCAGAGTTAAGAATCTAGATAATAAACAAAATTTTTTAACCTCTTTATATAAAAAAACGAAGACATTTAAACAACTTTTTTTTAAGGTGAGAGTACATTTATATTTCCAATAACCAATTTACAAATAATTGCCAATTTTCCAAATATTCATATAACCAATTTTCCAATATTACCAATTTCCCTAATGTTCCAATAAACATTTTACCAATTTTTTAAAATTGCTCATTTATCAAAAACCAATTTCATCTTCCAAATTTTCCATCCCAATTTTCCAATTTTTTTCCTTCTAATTTTCCATATTCTCCAAATATTTCAAGAACTAAGTTTTCCAAATGTTCCAATAACCAATTACATTTATTAGAATTTTTAATACCTAATTGTGCTGAGGTAAGCGATAGCCACGTTAATGTTAGCTGACAGCAGAAGAAAGACTATCTGTCTTTTTTACATTGCCACCCACGATGCTCTCGTACGAACCAGAAATTAAATCTACAGTTGTGTCTTTGTCAATCTTGAGCTACTTGCTATCTCTCTCTCTCTCTCTCTCTCTCTCTCTCTCTCTCTCTCTCTCTCTCTTTTTCTCTCTCTTTCTGAAATTAAATCTAAAGTTGCATTCTACCTCAAGCTACCTGCCATCCCATTATACATACCTTATCTTAATTAGACGAAGGTTTAAGCATTGAGGACATTATTATTTTTGTTTTGATCTTTATTACTATCCCATTATACCTACTTTTCTTACCTCTCTATCTTAAGCTACCTACAATCTTTGTCTCTCTCTCTCCATACCGTAACTGACGAACAGTCTTAAACTGCGTAACATGCCTACCGCTGGCTGATTACTTATATAGGACTCTCTGTACCGTAACGGACAAACAGTCTTAAAGTGCGTAACAGCTAAAAGCGTAACAAGCCTACCACTGCCTGATTTCTTATATAGGACTCTCTATATCGTAACGGACAAACAGTCTTAAACTGCGTAACAGCTAAAAGCGTAACAGGCCTATCGCTGTCTGATTTCTTGTACAGGATTAAATTTTTCACCATAAAGAAATTTGAAAATTCCCTCTTCCTTGGAAATTGTACACTATTATTTCCAGACGTTAAAACAATTCTTATATTAAAACTGATACATTTTCCAGGGAACAACCAAGTCGAAAATCCTAATTGAAAGTCGGCGTGGACTTTTTGCGGTGGTTGCGAATACCTGGACGGCTGAAAGTATCCAATATGGTGACACTCGGAGAACGACACCTGAGAAACGAGCGGTCGTCGCTAAGTTAAAGCGCCAGGTAATCCGGGGCTTATCGTGAGAAAACTCAGATTCAAGTTATTCCCTTTTCTTTTCCTCGTTTTCATCGTCGCCTCTCTCCTCGACTTTCTTCTCAACTTCCAAGTTGCCCCCCACACTTGCACAACCAAGCTCCAAGCTACCCCGTTCGAAGGGCGAGGTTAGTCGACTCCTATCGGCCACCCCAGGAACCACCCTCTCACTATATTCACCTTCCTTGCCGAGGTCAGCTTATGAGAAATCCTTCGCCAACATTACGGTTCAGTTCTCGCTCGCCCGAGCAACTCCCTAGAGCTGTCTATTAAATACCTAATATCAACTCATGCTCGCCTCGCACCCCTATCTTCTCCTCCATCATCCATATCCGAAGCTCCAAGGCTTTAGTCTCTGCAATTCTCACTCTTCGAACTCACCCCTTCACCTTTTCTTCTCTCTCTTTCTCTCTCTCTCTCTCTCTCTGTATTCACCTCTCGCTGACTCTCCTTCTCTTAGCAGTTTCACTTCTACCTCACGCGTTCTCCAACAGCGCTCGAAACCTAATCCAAAACGTGCTGAACGCTATCCGCATTATCATTCTTGTAGCAGACAACGGAAAGTTTGTTTAGACACCAAACCTCGCCCTTCCACTGACATTTTTACCCCCACCATGCCTCTCTGACACTATAGTGATGCTATACGAGTTTCAAGCACTTTGCACGATAATCTCTAAAAGATGCTGGCACGTGGGGGAAATACTTGTGTGCGTTGGATATCCGCCCTCATTCCTCTACCTTTTGCCGGCAAAATTCCGACAATCTTAGGAATGATAATCCTTGGAAACGCCAGACAGAGCTTATTTTAGTGAAATTCTAGGTGTTGTAGGTATGGAATTCATTTTTTTTTCATTCTCTCCAGCCTCTTCATTTTGTGGTAAATATTTGGAAAAGGAATATTTTGATTTGTGTTTATTTCTAGATCCCTTGTAATCGGATTAAATATGGTCGATTAAGAACCACTAGTCGGGAAATAAAGTTCCTGAAAGTCAACTAAGGGATTTTAAAAAGAAAAGCATTCGGAAAGAGATATAATGATATTTGGAAAATTTGGTTATTTGTTGTATACAGAATATAGATGATGAATGAAATGGTTAAGATTATGATTTAATTTTACCAAAAAATGTGGTTTTTTAAGAAGCAAAATCAACATCGATGACTTAAACCAATGTCAATTTAAACGAGGTGAGAAACGTTTATGAAGGATACATGTATGTGGGTCATTCCAAAAGAAAGGGCAACCATTTGACTGTAAGTGTGTTTTGAGTCTATCGCTGTCTACTATGGCTTAAATTTTAGCTTTTTTTACGCAACATCGAATAGCGTTCGGTACTTTTTGAAATGTTTAAAATAGCGGCCAAACTAATGCCATGTTAAAATTCGATGCACACAGATTTTTAACACAATCTTTTTAATTCTTGATAAAAAAATGCATTGGAACGCTTACGACATTTGCGTTTCATTCCAAGAAACGCAGGAAACGGTTAAAGTAAGAAAAAAAGTTAAAAGTCACCAGTCTCAATTTATTATTATTAGGAAAACTGACGATTTTTTCAAAAAACAACAAAAAGCTTAATGAAAAACATTATGGTTTAGTTTCCTAATGAATGTGATTATTTGAAAAAAAGCATCCATTGCTAAAATTGATTAACCTAGATTAGTTTTAATTTAAAGGTGACGGCACAATTTTATATACGAAACATGTATATTATGTATATGGGTTATTCTAAAAGAAAGGGCAACCATCTGAGCCTAAGTGAGTTCTGAGTCTATCGCTGTGTGCTATAGCTTAAATTTGAGGACTTTTTAAGCAACATCGAATAGCGTTCGGTATTTTTTGAAATGTTTAAAATAGCAGCCAAACTAATGCCTTGTTGAGAATTCAGTGCACATAGATTTTTAACACAATCTTCTTAATTCTTGATAAAAAAAAAGCATTTGAACTGTTGCTACATTTTCGTTGCATTTGAACAAATGCAAGAAACGGTAAAAATAAGAAAAAAAGTTAAAAGACACCAGTCTCAATTTATTATTATTAGGGAAACTGACGATTTTTTCAATAAACAACAAAAATCTTAATGAAAAAGAGGGTTTAGTTTCCTAATGGATATAATTATTTGAAAAATAATTCAAGCATCCATTACTAAAATTGATTAACTTAGGTTAGTGCTAACTTAAAGGTGACGGCACAATTTTATATACGAAACATGTATATATGGGTTATTCTAAAAGAAAGGGCAACCATTTGAGTCTAAGTGTGTTTTAAGTCTAACGCTGTGTGCTATAGCTTAAATTCTAACACTTTTTATGCAACATCGAATAGCGTTCGGTACTTTTTAAAATGTTAAAAATAGTAGCGAAACTAATGCCTTCTTTAGAATTCGGTGCACAAAGATTTTTTACTAATACTCTTAAATTTTGATAGAACATGCAATTGAACGGTTGCAACATTTGCGTTGCATTTGAACAAATGTAAAGAACTGTTATAATAACAAAAAAGTTTTAAAATACCAGTCGCAAAATAAGTTTATTTATTATAATTAGGGAAACTGACGATTTTTTCAATAAACAACAAAAAGCTTAATGAAAAACATTATCCGTTTAATTTTCTGAAGCATATGATTATTTGAAGAAAAAAACAAGCATTTATTACTAAAATTGATTAACTTAGTTTAGTGTTAACTTAAAGGTGACGGCACAATTTTATATGTATAGGAAATATGTATGTGGGTCATTCTAAATGAAAGGGCAACCATCTCAGGTTAAGTGTGTTTTTAGTTTATCGTGATGTATTATAGCTTAAATTTTAACACTTTTTATGCAACGTTGAATAGTGTTTGGCACTTTTTAAAATGTTTAAAATAACGGCTAAACTAATGCTTTATCTATAACTTGGTATATAAAGCTTTTCAAAATAACACTCTTAATTCTTGATTAAAAAATGCATTTACTATAAATTGAGAAAAACTGTTGACATAACAAAAAACATTTACAGTGACCTGTTTCTTCTATGCGGTTTTGTCTATTTAATAAATACGGTTATTTAAAGACGCAAAACGAATATGGATGACTAAAATTAGGTCAATGCTGATTTAGAGGTAATGATAAAATTTTATAGAGGTTATACATATATGGTTTATTGTAAAAGAAAGGGCAACCGTTTAAATCTAAGTGCGATTTGAGTCTAACATTGTATGATATGGCTTAAATTTTAGCACTTTTTATGCAAAACCAAATAGCGTTGGGTACTTTTTGAAAATTTTAAAATGGACACCAAAATTATGTTATATAAAAAATTAATATACACAAGATTTTATAAATACCTTACTTAATTCTTTACGAAAATTGTATTTAAACTCACAGTACTTTGAGAAAGACAAATTAAAATTTAAAAATTAGGCTATTTATTATAATTAGGATATATAACGATGTATTTAATGAAAGACAAAAAGCTTAATGGGGAACTTAATGGGTTTTAATCTTGGTTTTAATTGTCAATAATTATGCTTCTCAAAAAAATAAAACAAGCATCAATGACTAAAATTAATGAACTCAGATTAGTGTTAATTTACAGGTGATAACAGAATTCTATAAACGAAACATGTACATAATAATTTTAAAAGAAAGGGCAACAGTCAAAATCAAAGTGAGTTTTGAGTCTATCATGACTTATTATAGCTTAAATTCCAGCTCTTTTTATGCAAAATCGAATAGCGTTCGGTAATTCCAAAAGAAAGGCCAACCGTCAAAGCCTACAAGTGTTTAAAGTCTATCATGATCCATATCATCTTAAACTCCATCATTTTTTATCCAAAATCCAATAGCGTTCGCCTCTTTTCAAAATTTGTCAAACAACTATCAAAGTAATGTCACATATATACAATGAATATTATTTTTAAAATAACTCTCTTAATCCATTAACAAATATATTCAATTATCTCTTGTCAAAATTTGTTACTCTTTTCTTTCAACGGCATGAAAATCTATCATTCAATAAACCGTAAATATGACCCTTTTTATCTCTCACCATTGCTGAGAATATAAAATCTATAAAGACTTTATTATTCCAAAGAAGTTCAGAAATAAAAAGTTTTAAAATAAAAGTTCCTATTTTCCAATCAAGTCTGTGAAGAGTGAGCGTTTTTGTTCTATATTATTGATCTTGGCTGATAACAAGACACCTGATAATTCTCGCGACTTCAATATCAAGTTAAATAACCCTGTTAAGGTTTTGAATTCAAGATGCGAAACGATCGAAGTATTATACGATATTCATTTGCATGCAGACCAAACACATGGCATGTAGATGATTTTCCGATAAGAGTGCTTCTAAAGGAACTCTACTCGGAGGCCGATCCGAGCAATCAGCCAAGACGTCGTTCAATTCGATAAAATTATCTTAAATAGCTAAACTATTCTCTCGTCTGAGCGTCGCTCAGAAACTTTAAACTTTCCAAGATCTGAATTTTCGCTGATCGAGTACCAGTAGCAGCATCGTCAAATGGAGTGCTCACTATTGTCTCCTTGTCTCTCCCATCAAAATCCTCTTCTCTCTCTCTCTCTCTCTCTCTCTCTCTTTCACTCTGACACTGTAGCTGTCGAAGTGCCTCGCTATCATTCATAAAACATGAGTCTCCATCAGGCAGTAGTCCATAAATTTTCAAGCAGAAACTGCGGATTCCATTTTCTACGAGTGCCTGAAACATTGCTCAGTATTCTTACAATTCGATCGATAAAAAATAATTATGGTTTGCTTTTTATTGGAAGCTCCAAGACCGAGGTAAATAAAGCAGAGAATAAAACAGGAAAATTTTCATTTTCATCCGGCCTGAATAAATCATTTGAATACAGTTGCATAGAGAATGTTGACTGAAATATTTAATAATCCGTAAAAGTATTAAAAATTATTGATTGTTAGTCAAGACTCTCGTTTTTAATTACTCGCGTTTTCCAAGCTCTATAGTATTGAGAGCAGGGTCAATTTAATGAACAAAAAAAAAAAAAAGTGCTGTTGTAAAGAAAGATGCATGTGTTGCATAAAAATCCATATGAATAAAGAAGAGGAGAATGAAGTGCAAAGTAAACAAAACCGGTTATTCGTTTTTCTCTTTGCCTAATGTGCGAGAGGATTAAATCATGATTCCAGCTGGTGAAATGAGGCACCTGCATCGTGTTTTAATCTTCCGTCAAGTACCAACAGCTTTGATAATGCTTCTTTCCTAGCTTCTAAACTGAATGGAAGCTAAAACAAATATTTAAGAGGACAACTGAAATAAGCTCTTTACGCAGCGAACAATCGGGGCTTTTATCCACGAGGATTCATGTCCGAATCAATTTGTGATTTCATGGCTAAAAGACTCGAGTGAAAGTAAAAAAAGTGTTAGCAGATAAAACTGAAGAGATCATTAAATTTCTGTCAGTTTTGCGTTATTAATGATTATTAAGTTGGTATAAATCAATATTGTTATCATGTGATGATTGGATTTTGGATACTGCAGGTTAAGCAGCATTGAGTGTGGTTAGAGAATTGTCGGGCGGCGCCCTTACGATCGTTGAGGTTAAACTAAACGACGTCGGAGATTTGACCCCAAGAGGGCCTTGTTTTTAAACCTCAAAGGTTAAACCCAACAATATCGATAAATCCTTTATTCTTATGAAACATTACCAGTAGATGTACACAAATTAAATACATACATTACACAACAAAAAAAAAAGAAATCTGCTACAAATAGTTTTTAAAATCCGCTTTCGTCGACAATACACAATTAAAATCCAAGCACAAGTTAAATTTTCCCTGTCCAACGGAAAGTGCGGATTAGCACCAATCTTGCAAAAATTAATGCCGCTTTAAAAAACAGTATTTCACTGATATGAAAAAATTTTTTTATTAGTCGAGAGGAAAAATGTATATGGTCGATGATTTTCAGAAAATCAGCATGTCGTTCATTTTACTGCACTCGTGGAATTTGTAACATACATTGTGTTCGCTCGGTGGTAGATAACTCATATCAACGGGAACCATTTTAGCTATACTGTAAAATGCACACATGGTTTAATCCTTTCACAATTCTCTTTTTATTTAATCCAATTTCAGAAACGAAAAGGTAGAATTACATGAAAAATGTTAAATTTAATTTACTTAATATCCAGTGAATAAACATCAACAAAATTCACATAAACTTATAAAAACCCACAAAGGGGCAGAAAAAAAATTAAATAAAAAAATCTCTCTTCAGAATCGAATTTCTAATATCGAATCTCAATCGTATATTTACAAAAATCCAGTTGATCCAGGGCTTAAAAATATTAACTTGACCTTTCGTTTGGGATATCGTGATTTGGGATATCCCTTTGTCGAGAATTCTATCCCTCCAAGGCAATAATAAAAGTTTCTTGAGTCGAGAACTCATGTTCCGGACTAAGAGAACACTCCAGCAAATACAACAGGGGAAACGGATTTTGACGATATCAACTTCGAGGCAAAGGAATACGTAGCTTCTCTCACGAAAATTGTTCAACAGAAAATAATCAATTAACTTTTGTAAATCTGTTACCCGGTTCTTTCTATAATGTACAATTTTTTTTTTTTTTTTAAAAAAAGACAAAAATACGATTCAAGATATTAAAATTGAAAAATGAGTCTTGCTTCCACGTTTGAGAAATAGGCAAAATTTCAAGTCGACTGTTTTTCAAGAACATATGTTCAGCCTTTGAGTTATGTGCTTGAAACTACTCTAAAATATTGAGAATATCGAAAATAGATAACGTGCGGAATATAAAATAAGTCCTCGCACTCTTCAGTTTTCAATAACCGCTAAAAATTTCGTTCTGTGTTTGATTTTTTATTTATAACTCGACTATTGGTGCAAATAATAAAAAGTCGGATTTAGAATATTTTTTTAAAAATCAATTTTGAATTTTGGAATAGAGATTAGAATGAGTATGGTATTTTTTTATAAGAGTACGATTAAAAGCGTGTTAATAATTTAAAACAGAGGACAGGACCGGATTAAAGCTGTCACGGATCCTGAAGCACAAAAAAAATTCAGGGCCCCCTAAAAAAAACAAAAATTTCTGCACTTTTACCTTATGAGGGTATCTAGCGAATAATTATTTAAAAAATGGAGAAAATCTTCAAAGAATCTTAGCAAAATGTGAAAAATGAAATTTTACAAAAATTACAAAATTTTATTAAAATCAGTTGTATGAATGGACTGATAAGAAAGTTAAGGATAATTTACATTGAAATGGGAAAGTTAAAGCAAAAATATGTAAAAAATGTAATTATTGAAAAACCTGCAAAAATAAATAAATTCTTCAAAAATAAAAAAGGTAAAAAAAATTATTGAATGCAAAAGGAGGAAAATTAGGAAACATAATAATGTTATAAAATATTAAACAGTTTAGGAAAGATTGATTAAATTGCTTTTTTAAAATCAAAATACTACGCGATAAATAGTAAAAATTTTTAAAACAAAAATTTGGAACTACAAAAGAGAGGAAAAAGTAATTTTCAAAAAGTTAGAATATTTACAAATATGTGTTTTTAAAAAAATAAATTAGATAATCAGTAAAACATGGAAAAATGTTACCCAAAAAAAAACAAACAAATAAATACTTTAAAATGTTGTTTTTGGAAATAAGGCAAAAAACAATAATTTTTTTTAAATGATGAATTTAATAAAAACAATTACACAATTTTGAGAAAAAAATACATATTTCTAAGAAAAAGTGAAGTTATGATCAAATGAGAAAATTTACTGTAAGATCAAATTTATATAAAATTAAATAAAAGAAATAAAGAAGAAATTAAATAAAGAAGTCTTTAAAAATCATGAAAATTAATAGGTTGTGACAATAGACAAAAAATCGAATAAATATATTTAAAAAATCATAAAATTAAAAACAATTATATTTCACAACTTACAAATTATAATAATAAATAAAATTAATCACTAAAAATGTAAATAAAATTTTCCAAATAGTGAAAAAATAAAACTGTATAAAATAAACTTAAGTAATTTAAATAAGTAAATAAATCTTAAATGTTTTCTGTAATTTTCAACAGTTTTCAATTTACAATAGTTCTCCTTAAAGTTTCTAATTATTCTTTAATTTTTCTAATTATTTTGTTCTGTTATCGATAATTCTCGACAGTTTTCGAATTTCTTTTTCAAATGTCAATATTTTATTCAATACATCAAAAACCTTGCCTTTATTCAATTATCAACTATTTCTTCAAATTACAATTTATTTCTTCAATTTTTTATATTATTTTCTTCAAATTTCAATTCCATTTTTCAATGATTTTTTTTTTAATATTAATAAGCTTCTTTAATTTTCAATACAGTTGTTTATTTATTCCCTTCAATTTTCTGAATTTTTTTCAAATTTCAATTCCATTTTTTAGTTTTCAATTGTTTTCTTCTATATTCAATAATTCTCAGCTTTTTTTAACTTTTAATTATATGGTTTAAATTTGAATCTTCAATTTTCAATTGTTTTCTTCAATATTAATTATTTTTTTTGGATTTTCGATCCTTTCTTTTAATGCGCAATTATTTCTAAAAATTATTCCTATAATTTTTTTAATTTTTTAGTTTGCAATTATTGTCTTTAAATTTAAAGTTTTTGATAAATTGTATTCATTATTTTTTTCAGTTGTCTATTAATCTAGTCATTTTGCAAATATTTTCTTCAATTTATCAATTATTCTCGTCATTTTTAAATTATTTCTTTTAATTAAAAAATTTAACTTGCGAAATATAATTAATAATTATAAATTATTTTTCGCCATTTTTTAACGATATTTTATACAAATTATTAATTTTCAATTAGTCTGTTAAAATTTTATAATTATTTATTGAGTTGTTCAATTATTTTATTTTTGTTGTATATTAATAAAGCCATTTTTGGAATTTTGTTTTCAATTATCAATTATTTTTGCGTTTTGTAATTTTTTTCCAATTATCAATTTTTTTCCAAATTTAAGTTTAATTCTTAAATTCTGAACTTATTTCTTCAATTTTATATTATTTTCTAAAATTATCAATTATTTTTGCGTTTTGTAATATTTTTCCAATTATCAATTTTTTTCCAAATTTAAGTTTAATTCTTAAATTCTGAACTTATTTCTTCAATTTTTTATTATTTTCTAAAATTATCAATTATTTGTGCGTTTTGTAATATATTTCCAATTATCAATTTTTTCAAATTTAAGTTTAATTCTTAAATTCTGAATTTATTTCTTCAATTTTTTATTATTTTCTAAAATTATCAATTATTTTCTTCAGTTTTAATTTGTTTGCTATTTTCAATCCATTTGTTAAAAGCGCAATTATTTCCAACAATTATTCCTATAATTTTCTTAATTTTTCAATTTGCAATTATTTTCTTTAAATTTAAGGTTTTCGGTAAATTTTATCAATTTTTTTTTCATTTGTCTATTAATCTAGTCATTTTGCAGACATTTTTTTCAATTTTTCTATTATTTCTTTTAATTAAAATTTTGAAATTGCAAAAAACAATAAATAATTATTAATTATTTTTCGCATTTTTAAACTATATTTCATACAATTTATTAATTTTCAATTAGTCTCTTAGAATTGTATAATTATTATTTGAGTTTTTCAATTATTTTTATTGTTCTATATTAATTTAGCCATTTTTTAAATTTTGTTTTTAATTGTTAATTATTTTTGCGTGTTGTAATTTTTTTCCAATTTTAAGTTTAATTCTTAAATTCTGAATTTATCACGTCAATTTTTTATTATTCTCTTTAATTTTCAATTTATTTCTTCAATTTTTTATTATTTTCTAAAATTATCAATTATTTTCTTCAATTTCAATTTGTTCTTTATTTTCAATCCATTCGTTAAAAGCGCAATTATTTCTAATAATTATTCCTATAATTTTCTTAATTTTTTAATTTACAATTATTTTCTTTAAATTTAAAGTTTTTGGTAAATTTTATCAATTATTTTTATCAGTTGTCTATTAATCTAGTCGTTTTACAGATATTTTCTTCAATTTTTCAATTATTCTCGTAATTTTTTAATTATTTTTTTTAATTAAAATTTTGAAATTGCGAAAAATAATTAATAATTATTAATTATTTTTCGCAATTTTAAACTATACTTTATACAATTTATTAATTTTCAATTTATCACTTAAAATTTAAAAAATTTTAAATTTCAAATTTTATATTTATTCTTCGAGTTTTTCAATTATTTTTTTTGTATATTATCTAGCCATTTTTTGAATTTTGTTTTCAATTGTTAATTATTTTTGCGTTTTGTAATTTTTTTTAAATTTTAGTTTAATTCTTAATTTCTGAATTTATTTCTTCAATTTTTTATTATTTTCTTTAATTTTCAATTTATTTCTTCAATTTATTATTATTTTCTAAAATTATCAATTATTTTCATCAGTTTCAATTTTTTATTTTAAATCTATTTGTTGAAGGCGCAATTATTTCTAACAATTATTCCTATAATTTTCTTAATTTTTCAATTTCCAATTATTTTCTTTAAATTTAAAGTTTTTGGTAAATCTTATCAATTATTTTTTTCAGTTGTTTAGCAATCATTTAGTAACAATTTGCACATATTTTCCTCGAGTTTTTAATTATTCTCGTTATTTTTTAATTATTTCTTTCAATTATTAATCATTTTTCGCAATTTTAAATTATTACCTACAATTTTTTCAATTTTTAATTAGTCTCTTAAACTTTTATAATTACTCTTCGAGAATAAGCAGTCAATCCGTTAAAATTCAATTAACATTTTAATTAAAACAAAATATTCTTTTTTCACAAATACCGTAACTTAAAATATGAGACTAAATTCGGAAAAAAATAATAAAAATTTCTTAAATTATAAAACAAATTATAAGACTTACTAAAGTGCGCAATACCCTACCAAAAAAAGCTGGAGAAAAGAACAAAAAATTTAATTTCGAGAAGAGCGTCGTTTTTGGGTCAAATTCAAGAGTAAAAGGCGCTTATCTAAAAGTCAACTAGACGTGTGCGAAGTAAACTTTTGAATATGAAGAGACTGGAGTAACAGCATGAGCAAAGCAGTCACTGTGAAAAATCAAGGGGGTGCATGTAATAAGGTGCATCGTGCAGGCAGAATAAAAAGATCATCAATTACCAGGTGGAGGTCCCAAGTACCTATTATACGACCTTGCCAGCTAGGTTGTGGAATATTATTCAGAGCATTAAACGTGCCCTCAACCGCGAAGAATTTCCATAAAACCGCTATCTGCCATCTTAGAAGACCAATCTCCCGTTTCTGAAAAAAAATATGACTGAAAAGTCACAGACAACTATACGAAAAAAAAAACGAAAGAGAACTGCTCTTACACGTGTTTATGATCGCTTTAAAATTCCAAGTACCGGCAATAGGGCTTTCAACTAGTCTCTATAGCGAGAACTTTTAACGACCTTTTCCAGAGAATTCTTTGCGAAAGGGATGCTGCGTGCATTTCATTTTCCTCCACGCGATTCCCTGCGTAACTAGATTGCAAAAATTCTTTTAAAATGTGGATAGTTCTTTTTCTTATTCTCCCTACTAAGAGTTTACTTTCAGAATGAGGAATCTTTAAGTGCACAAAATTTTATATAAACACTTTTGGTAGGATTAAACATTTGCTTAGAAGATAAAGAAAAAAAAAATTTTCAATTATAGAAAGCTCCTTAACGAATCGCAGCTTGTCAAGTAATGCCTATAGATAAGTGGACGCCGTGGTTTTATACGCTGTCGGGTGGGCAGGCCGAGCTAATAAGATCGTGGAGGGGATGGCGCTGATTATGATTGGTGCTCGCTCCCCACCCGTCAGCGTATAAAACCGGGGCCTCTCGTCAGCGGCAGGCATTTCTCGACAAGCCGCGTTACGGGGAGGATCGTCCTAAATGTAAAATCGTTTCTATTAATTGATACGCGTGTTTATATTCAATGCAAGACAAAATTTTTCCGAGAATATAATTATGAAGCGATGGTTGATTCTCCGCTTTACTAAAGTGCTAAACGGGTTGCCCCTGATTTTGATTTAATTGAATTTAATTAAAATAGAGTTCGCTTTGAGCCTTGGCGGGATTTCTGATTTTTATATTTCTCTATCGCGCAAGTATAATAATGACGTTTAATTGAATAAGCCTATCAGTGTTCTCAACGTGGCGCTTGGCCCTTTTGGAAGGGAGAAAATTGTGGGAAACGGGTACGATTCCTCGTTGTGCGAATAAATCAATTAATTGATCATCGCAGCGTGGATCGTACGGCGGAATCCGCGTCACGTTCTTAAGTGCCGGCCGAGGACACTGAGAGGTGAGTTTTTGTTTAAAATTAGTTTTGTGGAAAATATAAAAAAGAAAATAGTGAATAATAAATTAAATTTTAAAGTGCAAAAATAAAATCTCGAAAAATATATATGTATTATAGTGTGTCGAAATTTATATGCGGATTCATAACCCGAGACGATAAGTACAAATTTCAAAAGAAAATAACGTTTTTTAAAAAAAAGAAAACGAATATAATTGAAAATTTGTCATCTGAATCCTTGCTTGCGATGATCAGTTCTTTTTGTAATATAAAATTTTATTTTTCGTATATATCTATCTGTTACTCATTTATTTGATAAATTATAACTTTCTTTTTTTATTGATTCAAATTTATTGGTTTTTTGTTGTATGAATTTTTTATTTCTAGAATTTTTAGTAAATTATGATTGATTGTTATATATCGTGAATGGACTGCAATCATTTATGTTTCTATTTATTGATGACTAAATTTTGAACTATTTATAAATAATCGTATTCAAATGTATTAAATTGCTTTATAAATTCACGAGCAATTTGTTGTAATTTTATAGCTGACTATTGTTAATATATTCATATTTTCTATTTGATTGTTTCTTTGTCTATCATTCCTCTGATCTCTTTTTCAAATTTGATTGTATTTATATCGATACTTATACGTTCAAAGTTATTTGACGATTAATGAATTAATGGATCATACAGATATTTTTCTTTAGATATATTATTCATTCATTTTAATTTGGTAGTTGTTTTAATCACAAGATTCTTTTAAAATTCATTAATAAAATTTAATTTGCAGTAGTAATTTTTATTATTAAAGTGACCAAAAGACAACTCGGTTACAATTAGCAGTACCTAAATTTTTTTGAAATAATTTTTTCAGAAACTTTTAGTCTATCCTTAGTAAAAAAAATTGAGAGCAGCACAATTTTTAAATCCATTGAAAGAACACATTTTGAAAGTATATTTAAAACAGTATATTTATAAAAAGCGAGGACTCTTATTTTCTTTTACAGTTCCTTTATCTTTTAATGAATTTTCGCCTTCTTTGAAGAAACTATCTCTGGGAGTTTTTGTTAACGTAGAATTACATGCTTCTTTAAAGAATCTTTTTCTCAAGATCGGTCTCTTTTCGTTTTACAACATCTGTGGATCCAAGAGTCTGAGAGAACGTGAGTTTGCGTAAAGTACCGAGGTTAATTAACGCGCCCGTTAACTGTTACTGGGAAAGCGGTTGTAAAGAGGATTAAAAAAATAATGCACACTTTTTCGTTATACCCTTTACTTTTCCATAGTATATTCCACTCAACCCCTTTTTTCCCCATATCCTCTCTACGGGACAAGTTAATTCCCTCCCCACACTCCAACAACATTATTACTCCGAAAGGCAGCTCTTCCGGATTAATTTTCGTTAATTTTATCTAGCCATTATTATTGTCAGCGTCTCTCAGTCATTTTTCATCATTAAATCATTTCATAATATTTCAAAAGAATTTTTAATTTCAAGCTTAAAATTATTTTACGTAAATTTTATGTTCTTTGGTTAAAATTAACATACACACACACACACGTACTCTCTCTTTAAAATTGTAAAATGATATAAATTTTAATTTAATATGTAGGGTAATTTCTGAAAATATGAGACCTGACGTACGAAGGATAAGACCATTTTATTCCGAGCTTTTAAAATATAAAATTTAATCTTATTCTTCTTTTACGCCCTCGTCAACGTTTGCAAAAACTTCTTCTGAAACTATTATTGGCTTAGAACTCGAGGTAAGCTTCTGAGGATAATAAAGCGTTTGTAAGTGGAGCCTCTCTTCGCATTTTTCTTCATACGCTGCGCTGTCTTAGGAAATATAAAACCCCCTTGAGGAGAAACCTGCAATAACTTATTTCGCCTCGAATCTCAAATTTAATGAATTTAATGAAAAGGCTCTTACTTCCTGATTCCTGTTACTGAAAGATGTACCGAGACTCTAATTGCCTAATGGTTTAACCTTCTAATGATTTATGGACTTTTCTGTTCTATTTTTTAATCCTCTTAGTTTCTACGCACTATTTATTTTGGCCCACAGTTTCTTTAGTGAAACTGTACCTAGTTTTAAGAAAATAATTTTTCTGCGCATGATTAAAATAATTAATTTTTAATACATTGTTTTAACTTTATCATCACTTTTGTAGCGGTTTTTATTTTACGTCAGAGGAGTTACCTTTTGATGTTGCAATCGAAAAACGCAACCTACGCATCGCTTCGATTCCTCGATAATCTCGACTAAAATCTCAAACACCCTTGGAAGTGCCCAAGGGATGAATTGTTTCGCCTCTATTTTCGTGCTCCGTAAACCACCCTAAGAAGGTCACACGTTTGGGTCATAAATTACTATTTATTTGCACCCATAAAAATTTAAGCATTTCTCTTATGGATACTAGTGCCGCTTTTAACATTTTCTCACAAAATAATCAATACTAAAATGCTGATATCGTTTTTTTAGATTAAGATCCAGTATTAAAATAAATTACTAAAAATATAAATTGGGTCTGGTTGGAAATACCAAATACCTACGTTTAACATACAGCAATCAAACTCTAATTCCCTAACGCTTAGACATACACACTGGGTCCAAACTATATTATTAAAATTTCAACTAAATATGCATTTACAATATTTTGGGGATCACAATCAAAATCTAATATACAATTTGTTTCTGAATATACACACACGTGCCGTCGTTAATTGATAGTCTCTCACTATGATAATTTTATGAATACTTCAAATTGCAATTTTATATTCTCCAATATTTGTAGCGACGTTTCCAAATTCGATGCTGGAATATTTATTGTGAAAGGACAGATATTTTTGTTATACAACACAATTTTATCTACCTATTGCTTTTGTCAAATCTCACAGTGATCACTGCACTTTCGAATCATTCATATAAAATATATTAATATGCAAATTATTTGCTTCCGTTCCCGAATACTCGAAGGAACATAAGTTTTTAAAATTTATAAGACCAATTTACTAACGTAGTCTTCTTCCCTGACGGTTGTTCAGGACTGTCCCTTTATCATTTTCCGTTTTGTTTCGTCTCGCTTCCTTCCAGCTAAATTCTCAAAAGCAGGCATATATCTTTATCCACCACAAGCAGAAGAGGGGAGGCTTGTGGATGGGAGTCCGTGATGTGTACATCGGCTGATGTAAAAGAGACGTTTCAATCTTAGTACTCTAGGAAAAGCTTATTTTTAGGAAGTGGGAACTTTGTGGCAGTATCCTACGAGAAGAAAAGAAGTCTTGTTGTGATTTCTGAATTTCGTACATTGAAAGAAAAAGAAGAAGAATGTGGGGATATTTACGAATAGGTGTCCACGATGTGTCCATCGGCTGGTGTCGATAAGACGTTTCAATCTTCTTAGTACTCTAGGGAAAGCTTATTGTCAGGAAGTGGAAAATATGTGACAGTATCCTAAAAGAAGAAAATAAGTCTTGTTGTGATTTCTGATTTTCGTACATTGAAATAAAAGGAAGAAGAAAGTGGAGATATTTGCGAATAGGTGTCCACTATGTGTCCATCATCTGATATTGATGAAATGTTTCATTCTTCTTAGTTCCCTAGGCAAAACTTATTTTCAGGGAATGGGAACATTATAACAGTATCCTATAAGAAGAAAAGAAGTCTTGTCGTGATTTCTGAATTTCGTAAAGTGAAAGAAAAAGTAGAAAAAACAAGTGAAAGTAGGAATATTTGCGGATAGGTATCCGCAATGTGTCCATTGACTCGAGTTCAGAAAACATCTCATTATTTTTAGTTCCCTAGACATATATCTTTATTTCAAGCAGTAAGAACTTTGTTGTAGGGTCCTAAAAGAAGAAAAAAAATCTATTCGTGATTGCTGAATTTCGTAAAGTCAGAGAAAGTAGCAGAAGAGGGAAGGCTAATTAATTATTAACGGGAGTCATTGATGTGTACATCAGGTAATGTAAAAGAAACGTGTCAATCATCTTAGTACTCTAGGAAAAGCTTATTTTTAGGAAGTGGAAACATTGTGTCAGTATCTTAACAGAAGAAAAGAAATCTTGTCGTGATTTCTGAATTTCGTAAAGTCAGAGAAAGAGGAGACAGTAACAGAAGAGGGGAGGTTTCTAGACGAGAGTTCATTTTGTGTACATCGGCTGATGTTGAAGAGACGTTCAATCTTTATAGTACCCTAAGCAGAGTTTATTTTTAGGAAGTGGGAACTTTGTGTCAGTATCCTAAGAGAAGAAAAGAAGTCTTGTCGTAATTTCTGAATTTCGTACATTGAATAAAAGGAAGGAGAAAGAGGGTATATTTGCGAATAGGTGTCCGCGATGTGTCCATCATCTGGTATTGATGAAACGTTTCATTCTTCTTAATGCCCCAGGCAAAGCTTATTTTTATGGAATCAAAACTTTGTAACAGTATCCTATAAAATAAAATAAATCTTGTCTTGATTTTTGAATTTCGTAAACTGAATGAAGAAGAAGGTTGTGAAAGTGGGAATATTTACAAATAGGTTTCAGTAAAGTGTCCATCGACTCAAGTTCAAAAACATTCCATTATTTTTAGTTCCCTAGACACATATCTATTTTTTAATCAGTAAGAACTTTGTGGTAGGATCCTAAAAGAAGAAAAAAAGTCTAATGATGATTGCCGAATTTCGTAAAGTGTAAAAGAAAGGAAAAGAAAGTATAAATTAATTTTATTTGTCAATTTATCTCAAAAAAAGAGAGAATTACAAAACGCAATTGTAAAAAAGTTCTAATTTGAAATAAAAATGATGTGTACTAACAAAAGTGTGTGTTTTTGTTTTGTAAAGTCAGTAAAGAAACAGATAAAAAAACATGTAGAAACATGTGTTATCAACAAGGATGATGTTGTCATTGGCGGATGTGGTTCTGTACCATAGGTTGTGGGATCGGTAGCCCCCCTCGTCCCTCTTGTATGGATAACAGCTTGTCAACGAACAAATCGTTCCGGATCGAACACGCCAACACATTGTCAAGGCAGAAATATAGAATGGTCTCGCTATATTGGCCTCCGTTCGTGCGCAAGCGGTTTCGAGAGATAGAACAATTTATTATAGGGCTCAGCGGCAAAGCTGCCTAACACAGCTACCATCATTGCTACTAAATTTTAAAAACAAAACTATTAATATAACTAACTGAATAACGCTTCCCCTACTATTCTCGTATTAATTCATATTTTCATCAATTACTATTTCGCAGAAATGATTTTTTATTTTATTTTCTCAGGTACGCAATTTTTATCACTTTTAAGCCTTCATTACTGCTACACTTCTTTTTCTCTTTTTTTTTTTTTTTTTTTTTTTTATTGCAGTCTGAAAAAGTTAGTTAAGTATTTACATACATTAATTCCTGGGCTTTCAGTCGACCTTTATTGTCGAAGATTCCTTCATTCCCTGAACGTTTCAAGAGATTGAAGTTGATGATGTACGAGCTTCTTAGTTTGGAAAGCTCTTTTGTCCCCTCGTTATTGGGGAATTCAAGCCCAAGTTCTATAATAATTCTTTTACGAATATTACCATCGTGTCGACGACTTTGTCCGTCATTAACACGGGAATGTAAACGTCCTATTTATGAAAAAAGAAAATGAAAAAATTTCTGGTAAGTTACTCTGTACTAAAGTCAGCGAAGCGTCTCGTAAAAGATGTAATATCAGATGCAATAAACCATCCCAAGATCTGAAGAATACTCTGTCGCAGACATTAAATGTAAAACAATGTCAGCAGTTTGATTTCAATAACGAAAACCAATTTTATTCATAATTTCATTCGTTTCTTTTTAATACGCGGCATTAATAATTTCTTAAGCTCTTGAAAACATTCCTTTCTAATTGCTTTTTTTTCTCGTCCTTGAATAGAAACTTTTAATTGATCAAAGCTTAATTAATATTTTGTTAAATTTAATATTGAACATTTTAGATTTTAAACGTACTTCTAATCCCTGAATTTGTTTCGCATTCAAAAACGTTTATATAAAAACTTTTAAAACTCGGTTTAAATTGATGCTCGCTTTTATCTGACTTTTTTTGTTTCAAGAACAAGAAATGTGATGAACACCTGTCCCTTCAGTAAGGAACGGATTTCAAACTTGACAAGTGATCTAAGTGCTGGATTAACTCGATTCCTATCTAAGTCTAAGAACCTGAACTACTTAGCTCTGTGAACTCTGTCACACTCGAAACTTTCTTACTCTGAAGTACGACGTCGAATTTTTTCAGATCTCCTGGAGAATCTAGTGACGACGTACGAATAGTGGTGAATGTCTAGAAACGTAATAATAATGGTGGTAGGAACAAGAGTAATAGAAGTTAGAACTAGTAAAAAAAGAAGTAAAAGAGGAAAGAGAAGAAAGAGAAAAATATCTAGCCTGGGCCAAAAACTGTCTGAGCCACCTCCTTGTCCGAACTCACTTCGTTATCGATCGATTCTAAACTAAGATTAACTGCCCCATCGTATTTTTGCTATGACAGAAAAAGCTCAGTTTACAAACAATAACAGTAAATAAATATTTTTAGAAATGTTTCTTCCTGGAAAAACTTCTATCATAATTTTTTTTACTAATTTGTTGTTTAAAATTTATAAATTTTCGAATTATTGCAACTTTTTTTTCTTGGAATTTTTCGGTTAATTTTCTATTAAATTATTTCTGACAAAAAATGTTATTAAAATAATTAATACATAGAAATTAGCTTTGACCTTGACTTCCATATACGAGAACTCTTTCGACCAACTTCAGAGGTGTAATGCGTTTTATCGGGCTTCTGATTGGCTAGCAGATTTTCGATATTTTTTGTCAACAATGACATCACAGTTAAGACGTTTATTTGTACTATTTTTCAATTTATTTAAAATCTTTGTTTATTGAATAATTGCATTTTATGAAATAATAATAAATTGAAAATAAATTAAATTCTAATAATTAAGGAGTGATAGTTTAAGAAGTGACAGTGATTTTAGTGAAGTTGTTCAGGTTATAGTGTTTTGAGTGAAATAATGTTCTGTTTACATTGGCATTCGTTTCTGACAGGTGAGTAATGATAATAATATTAATAATCTTTTATTTCTAACTTATTTATCTGTTTTTAAGTTCTATTATTTAAATGTTATTTTTTTTCTAAAAGTATCATAATTATTTATGTCATTTAAGGTTTTGATATTTCTTTTTATTGGAATGCACGTGGTGATTGTTATCGGATTTCTTTTCGGTCAAGTGGAAATGGTGAAACTGGTAAGTAATAATATTTTTAGTTCTTTATTTTGTTTTTTTGTATGTTTATAGTTTATTTACCTTTTAAGTTTCTGTAAAATAAAAATATTATACTTTCATCTTCAAGGTTATGTTTTTTGTTATTATTCTCCGGTTAGGTAAAACAGTATGATAAAATGACAAAATTTGGTTCAAATTGACTTTTAGACCGCAATTTTAAACCAAAATAAAAAATTCTTCTTTGCTCTAACGCAGAACTAAATTCTAAAGAGATCTGTGAGAGTCGATTTTTTAATTATTGTTTTATAAATATTTAATGTTAATGCAAAAAAGTATAAAAAAATGGTTTTTTACAATGTTTGATTTCTTTTGCACATACATTTTTTGCATACTTTATAATGTATGTATTTGATGTTTGGGGATGTGTTAACAGTAAAAAGAAGTTTTTACGCTTCAAAATTGTTATTAACAATTTATATAAATAATCACACTTTATGAATTTTCTTAAACAGTTCACATTATAAACATTCATTAAGAAAAAAATAACAAGCGCGCCGCGGCGCGCGGGTCGATCTCGTTTTATTAAAAAAGAACATTTCTTTCTTCGGCACTATTTTCCTAAATTATAAACAACTTTATTAAAAGCTGTTAATTATATTCCTTCACCGCAGAAATCCTAATAGAATCAAGTTATTTTTGTTAAATTTATATGAGTCCAAATCCTAAAAAGATCGTAAATCATAATCAACTTTGCAAAATGAAATTATTAAATCTTTATTTAAATAAGCGACGTTCTTAAAACGAAGACTGAAAATCATATTAGGATAATTACTTTGAGTTGATAAAAAAAATGATTTCGTTATTAACAGAAGAAAGGAATATATTTATTTTTGGATAGAGTTTTCTTTTAACAAAATTATCAGGAAATCCAATTATCAGTATACACTTTTCAAATTTGTAAAAAAAAAGACTGAAAATCATATTAGGATAATTACTTTGAGCTAATAAAAAAATTATTTCGTTATTAACAGAAGAAAGGAATATATTTATTTTTGGATAGAGTTTTCTATTAACAAAATTATCAGAAAATACAATTATCATTATACACTTTTGAAATTTGTAAAATTAGTAATAATTGTTAAGATTTACTAATAATAAAGAAAATTTGATAAAAATTTAAAATAGAACAAAAGTTACATTATAAGAAAGTGACAAATTTAAATGGATTAAAACGTCCGAGCTTTTAACATCTGTGTCGCCATCTGTTGAAAAGCTCTTGAAACTTTTGGTAGAGCTTTATTAAAATCGATACAAGGTTGAGTTTGAGATGATAACCTTTTCGAAAAATAACTTTTTACCTACACAAGATATTATCTTCTATAAAAGATAAAATTGATTTTGTTTTCAACTGACGGTAATGTTAGTTTATTAAAAAAAAAGTAAAATAAATCAATAATTAAGAGATAATCGACTCTAACTGACATTAAACATTTTAAAAAGTTGTAGGAACCAATAAACAGTAATATTCTAATCTTTAAAAATATTCAAAACAGTTTTGTTCCGTAAGTATTAAAGAAGAAACACAAAATAATTATGTAAATTTAACAGCAAATTTCGGCTCAAAACAAATGTTTCAAAAATTGAGTTACTAAGTTTAATAAAATTTAGTAAATTTTATTTTAATTTTATTTTTAAATAAATCTGACTATAAATTTCGGCTCAAAATAAATGCTTCTAAAAACCATGCAACTAATTTTATGAAAATTTGGTGAAATTTATTTTTAGTTCTAATTTTTTTGCAAAGAAAATTGATTTTGAAACTACTATTCTGTTTGAGGTTATGTCAAGAATTTAAACCCCTCTAAATGATAAAATAATAACAATAATAATAACAAAATGGATTGTAACCAAAAATATATAAAACCTAAATAAAATTTATATTTTTAATTAAAATAAAAATTATAATAAAAGGAGTTTTAAAAATATTTGGAAATGATTATTTATTATAATAACAACCAGAGCAATTATCTAACATTTAACTTCTATTTGACATCATACAACATATTTACACTTAAAAAACTTAAAATATGATTTAATATAACACACATATTTACAACCTCCCTGAGACTTATTCTATTAAAATATTATACAATTATGAACTATTTACAGTTACCTTAATTTTTGACATTTTAGGCGTTAAAATATGTACAAGAACATTTTCACATGAAACTGATTATTATTGAACAAAATGACTTATTAACATTGACTTCTTTCTTAAAATTCGACGAAAATTCAAAAATTTTCTTCCTAACTCTAATTTTCTCGATACTAATTTGAAAAATGTTTTTCATTTTGCAGACAGAAAATATTCAATGTCATTTTTTAAGTTGCAAACTATTTTTGTTTTCGACCCACTAACGACGGGAGAGACAATTTTTAAAAAATGTTTTCACCTGTTTCGATTCACATGTTATAGACCCACAAAAAATATTAATTCTGTTATTTCTAAAAAAAAATTTATGTTGTACAAATTTTGGTCAACGAAATATAGATAAAACTGACGTTCGGCTAAAATAATAAATAGGTAAAGGGAAAATTTCTAGAAAACACTTTTCAGTGATTAAAAACTTATTGTCTACAATATATTTATATCTTATGTCAAACTTTAACGCTTTTAGCAACTTTCAAAAGAGTTACATTAATGACAAACATTGATTTATTTCCATCTTAGGCAAAAACACAATTTTTAACATAACCTCCAAAGATATTAAGGAACTTTTGCGCAAGCTCAAGAAATATTTCGATATCAATAATCGAAAATTTCGGTCTGTGCAAAAAAAATTCTGTAAAGTATTTGGAGGTTATGTTAAACGTTCCTTTTTTGTCCAAGAGTTAAATAATTCAACGTTTTTCTTTAATACAAAATGCGTAAAAGTTGATACAAATATTCCAGTTCAGCATAAAATAAGAATAGTTAGTTTATAAATACTAAAAATTGATTTTTAGAACATTTCTCAAAATTTTTTTCAAAATTCCAATCTGAATAATAATCAGCGCCATCTACAAGCTTTACGTCAACTTTCTGAACACTAAACAGAGTATGAACATAATTTTTATGGGTCAACAACATACATAACATAAAAAAAACTCCAAAACTGCAGTGGCGTAACTGGGAGGGCAAGGGCCCTGG
This sequence comes from Ganaspis brasiliensis, assembly GCA_037103525.1. NCBI lineage: Eukaryota > Metazoa > Arthropoda > Insecta > Hymenoptera > Figitidae > Ganaspis > Ganaspis brasiliensis. Next base: position 754,280 of record JAZKLR010000372.1, on the reverse strand, counting down.
GGCAAAAAGAAAAATAGGGCCCCAATTATATATGATTTTTTAAATAGTTGTTTGTTTCTTTTAAAATTTTTAAATTATATGAGTTTTAAGTTTTTCAAATTTCAGTTAATGTGAAATTGCATTGATTAAAAGTTTAATTAAACCACGTTTCAAATATACTTAATTTAAATTTTGAACTATTTTTATTATTCTTTAATTATTTTCTGCAATTCTGAATACTTTTGATTATCTTTAAATTGTTTCCCAAAATCTTAAATTTACCTTTCTCAAATTTGAATAATTTTGTTTAGTTTTTTCATACACTTCTTCAATTCTAATTATTTTTCCCTTGATATTAAATCAATTTTATTATTTATTCCTAAATTTTATATTATTTATCGCAAATTTAAATTAACTTTTTTAGTTTACCATTATTTTTATCATTTTGCAATTATTATCTTCAATTTTTAATCATTTTCATAATGTCTGAATAAATTTCCTGAACTTTCAAATATTTCAAATAATTATTTTGTTCCATTTTTATTTCTCTTTATTGTTTTGCAATGATTTTCTCCATATTTTAATATTTTCATTATTTTTCAATTAATTTCCTAAATTTGCAGTTATTTTCACAAATTTAGATTATTGTCATCAATTTTCCATATTTTAAACAATTTTTCAATTATTTTCTTTCGCTTACAAATAAATTTTTAAATTTTTCTATTATTTTCTTCAATTTCTAATTATTTTTATTACTTTGGCAAAAATTTCAATTATTTATCTGAAATTTAAATTATTTTCATCATATTTCAATTTTTTTTCTCAATCTTAAGTTATTTTTAGCATATTTCAATTTTTTTTTTTCAATTTTGAATTATTTTCCTGGATTGTTAACTATTATTATCATTTTCTAAAATATATTTTTTCTTAGATTTTACAGTGTTTTTTTTTAAATTTCAATTACTTTTATTAATTTTCGATTATTTCTGGAATTTTATAATTATTCTCTTGAATTAAAATTTTTTATTTAATTTTGTAATTATTTTATTTTTTTAAACATATAATCTATGGTTTTTTAATTATTACACTAAAATTTAATTTACTGTTTTGAATTTTCCATATTTAAATTATTTTCATCATATTTCAATTTTTTTTCTCAATATTAAGGAATTTTCAGCATATTTTAAATATTTTTTTAAATTTTGAATTATTTTCCTGGATTGTTAATTTATTTATTTTTTTATAGACGGGATACGCCCTTTCCTACAGAGTACTCTGAAAATAATGTGTTAATAAATAATGTGATAATTATTATTATCACCATTTTCTAAAATTGATTTTTTTTAAGATTTTTAAGTATTTTTCTAAAATTTCAATTATTTTAATAAATTTTCGATTATTTCTGAAATTTTCTAATTATTATTTTGGCAAAACTTTCAAAACTTTCAATTATTCATTTGAAATTTCAATTATTTTCTTCAATATTCGATTATTTCTGCAATTTTATAATTATTCTCCTCAATTAAAATTTTGATAGTAATTTTGTAACTATTTTATTTCTTTAAATTTATATTTTATGATTTTTTCAATAATTTACATCAAATTTTATTTACTGTTATCAGTTTTTCATATTTAAATTATTTTCATCATATTTTAATTTGTTTTCTCAATCTTAAGTTATTTTCAGAATATTTCAAATTTTTATTTTCAATTTTAAATTATTTCCATGGAATGTTAATTATTATTATCATTTTCCAAAATTTATTTTTTTCTAAGATTTTTAAATATTTTTCTAAAATTTCAATTATTTTCATTAATTTTCGATTATTTCTGAAATTTTATAATTATTATTTTGGCAAAACTTTCAAAAATTTCAATTATTTATCTAAAATTTAAATTATTTTCATCAATTTTTCATTATTTCTGCAAATTTTTTAATATTTATATTTAATTAAAATTTTTTAAGTAATTTTTTAATTATTCTCGTTTTTAAACATATATTTTAGGATTTTTTCAACTATATCTCTCAAATTTTATTTACTGTTATCAATTTTTCATATTTTAATTATTTTTATCATATTTCAATATTGTTTCTCAATCGAGCATATTTCAATTATTTTTTACAATTTTGAATTTATTTTATAATTTTCAAATATTTTTCTTGATTGTTAATTATTATTCTCATTTTCTAAAATTATTTTTTAAAATTTATAAGTATTTTTCTAAAAATTCAATTATTTTCTTCAATTTCAAATTATTTTTATTTCTTTTCTTAATTTCTAAATTTATAATTAATTATCGTCAATTTCAATTATTTTTAGTTCTCTTCAATTCTTTTGTCCAATTTTAAATTATTCTTATTTTTTCAATTAATTATTAAGATCTTAATGTATTATTCTCAAATTTCAATAATTTTTTTTATTTAAAAAAATTTTCGTAATTTTCTCAATTATTTCTATCAAATGTCTTTTTTTTTACAAATTATCATTGTTTTTATCATATTTCAAATATTTTCTGCAAGTTTCAGATTTTAAAATTTTTTTTAAATCATTTTCCAAAATTTACATCTTTTAATTTACAATTTTTTTTCATTTATTTTATTCCTTAAAAAATTTGAACTACATATTTGATATTTCAATTATTTCATTTAATTTTCAATTATTTATAATATTTTTTAATTTATTTTCTTCAATTTTCAATTACATTCGTACTTTTTCATAATTTCAAAAGTTTTTAATTATATATTTTTAATTAAAAACTGTTCTCTTCAATTTTAAATTATGTATAACTTTTTCCATTTATTTCATCTAAGTTTTAATTATTTTCTTTTTTTTTTCAAGGAGCTTCTGAAAGTTTTAAGTATTTTTCTAAAATTATTTTTCACTTTCCTTTATTTTCTCTAATTTTTTATTATTCAATTTTTTGAATTTATTTTTAAAACATTTCTATGATTTTTTAAATTACTTTCCCCCATTTTCAATTGTTTTCACTATTTTTTTTATTCAATTAATTTGCAAAATTTTAAATTATTTTGTTTAATTTTATAAATTTTTGTAATTTTTTTCTTGTTCTAAAAGTTTAGTTTTCAAGTTTCTGGAATTTTTTTTTAAAGGTCTACTATCGTTGATTTAGGGCCCCCTAAGGTCAAGGGCTCCTTAACTTTGCCCCTTAACAGTTACGCCACTGCGAAACTGTTGTAAATTGGTTTTAAAAATGCTTTTAAAATGATAAAGATAGTCAACTATAATGAAACTATAAATTTTTTTAACAGTCACAAAAGACCACTATTATCTAAATTAAATTTTAATTTAAAGCTAAATGTTTCATGACTGATTAAAAAATAAAATTCATCAAACCCAAAACCAATCATTCCTTCTTTCGATAAAGCAATTTTTGCCAACTTCGTTTCTGTCTTGTTCTTTGAAGATCGTGAGAGACAGTGGAGACAAATTGCCATTGAAAAATTGAAAGCATAAGAAAACGCAATGCTCGAACATTTCGCTGAAATGCAACACGTGACGTGGAAGACAAATGTGGCAGTAGAAAACGATTCTCTAAATATATCCGGACCTGAATTTAAGTTAAGGTGAAAGCGGTTCGATACTTCTAATGCCAAAATTGATCGATCGCATTCTTTGAATGAAACGGAATATCGATTTCAACTTAATCCATAAAGAATGAATCCTCTTTCGTCAAGTTTTACAAGAATCGTTTCTATTCAATTCCGTGACGAAAAATCTCAATCATCAATAATTTGATGACGTCTAAAGTCATCAGTATTTGATGATTATAGATATATCACAAGATAAAATTAAGTTAAAGTACAAAGTTTTTAAAAATTAAGATTGACAAGTGAGGAATTAACTATGGAAGGAAGAAAATGTAAAAAGAAGATAGAAAGTTTAGTTGAGATTTAAAGTTCTGAAAGAATTGAATTAATGAATTGAATGATGAAAGTAATTAATTAATAGTGAAGGATGAATTTAAAAGGGTGTAGGATTTTATCTCATCTACGTCGACAGTCTTAATAGCATAATTGCGGCGATTGTTGACATTGCAAGATTGAAGTAATTGGAAGAGGCTGTCGCTGATGGGAAGTCATTCGTCTCTTCGCTCATGTCTTCTTCCGTTAATGCTGCTAAATCCTTCATTCCTGCTGAATGCTTTTCATGACCGTAATCCACTTTCCAGGATTTCTTCGAATCTCTTCTCGAATTTGGCCTCCTTGTTGTAACAGGTTTTGCTATTTCTGCAAAAAAATACTCTATTGTGTATTGTCAGAATAAAATTGTATACGTATCGTATTGTACAAAATTGTATAGGTATTATATTGCATAAAATTTTATACGTATTTATATTGCATAAAATTGAATAAATCGAAATTTATTAAACTTGGCATACAACTGAATAGTTAATTAAAATCTATGGTTTACCTGGTTTAAAATTAACTATTTAATTAAATATAAAATTAATTAATGAATTTAAAAACTGACTTTTAATTCACAAATTCTAGCTTCATGTTCGCAATCAACGATTCTAAATGTCTCTAGAAACAAAGCCTTAAAAGATGTGATATTTTAAAAAAAAATTATACGTTATATTGGATCAGCCATTTTAAATTTTGTAATTCTGGTTCTAAATTCATGGTATTGAATCTTTAAAAACTCACTTTACATTTGTAATCAGCAAATTCGAAAACGTCTTTATACCAAGTTATATACAAGAGAAAAATATCCGCCATATTGAATCCTGCATTTTGAATTTTGGAATCTTGTTGTCAAATTTGCAATTAGCCATTCTAAATTTGTTCAAATACCCGAAAAAATCCGAAAATTTTTTTTTCCTTGACACTACGCTCGAATATATTTTTACGAATTTTTTTCCTTTGAATCCGAATCCAAAGTCAGAATTACTAAATTTGCTAAAATTCTTGAGATAATCTCAAAAAAATTGCTTCAAAACCCAAAAAAAAGAAAATTTTTTGTCCGGAACAATATGCTAGTGCATTTCTACGTATTTTTTTTCGCTGAATCAGAATCGATAGTCAGAATAACCAAATTAGCTAAAATTTTTGAGACAATCTCAAAAAAATTGCTTCAAAACCCAAAAAAAAGAAAATTTTTTGTCCGGAACAATATGCTAGTGCATTTCTACGTATTTTTTTTCGCTGAATCAGAATCGATAGTCAGAATAACCAAATTAGCTAAAATTTTTGAGACAATCTCAAAAAAATTGCTCAAATACCCGAAAAAACCCAAAAAAAAATTTTTTTTCCTCGACACTATACTCGAATATATTTTCACAAATTTTTCTCCGTTGAATCCGAATCCGAAGTCAGAATAACTAGATTGGCTAAAATTTTTGAGATAATCTCAAAAAAATTGCTCCAAAACCCGAAAAAAACCAAAATAAGAAAATTTTTTGTCAGGGACAATATGGTAGTGTATTCCTAAATATTTTGCCCCGCTGAATCCAAAGCTAAAGACAGAATAACCAGATTGGCTATATTTTTTAAGAAAAAAAAATATTTTTCTTCGCTAAATCCGTATCTGAATTTAGAATAACCAAATTGGTTAAAATATTTTAGATAATCTCAAAAAGATTGTTCAAAATCAAAAAAATGTAGGTAAATTGCTCAAAAATTTTTCTGAAGAAAAAAAAATTGCTTAAAAATCCCAAATAAAATTTTTTTTTCCGGGACAGTATAGTTGTGTATTCCTAAGAATTTTTTTCCGTTGAACCCAAATGCGAACTCAGAATAAACAGGTAGCTTAAATTTTTTAGATAATCTCAAAAAATTGCTAAATAACATCGAAAAAATCGAAATAAAATATTTTTTATTCGGGATAATATGCTAGTTTATTCCTACGTACTTTATCCTCTGAATCCGAATCCGAAGTCAGAGTAACCAAATTGAATAACATTTTTTAGATAATCTTAAAAAACTGCTGAAAACACGAAAAATCTCTTTTTTGTTTTTTAAGATTATCTCAAAGTTTTAGCTAATCTGATCAATTTTGACTTTGGATTCGGATACAACGGAGAAAAACATATAGGAATACACTAAAATATTGTTTCAAACAAAAAAAAATTATTTTGAGTTTTTTTTGGTTTTCTAAGCAATTTTTTGAGGTTACCAAAAAAATGTCGTTAATCTGGTTATTTGGACTCCGGATTCGGATTCAGTAGAGAAAAATAAGTAGGAATACACAAGCGTAGTGTCCTGGGGAAATTTTTTTTTTTATTTGTTTTACTTTGTTTTTAAGATTATCTCAAAAAATTTTGCGAATCTGGTTGTTCTGATTTTGGATTCGGATTCAGTAATAAAAAATACGTAAGAACACTCTAGTGTAGTGTCTTCATAAAAAATTTTTTTTGCGGCCGTGTAATATGTGTTTTTAAAAAAGACAACTAATTAAATTTTAAATCCTACTTTTAGTTTCAAATATTTTAAAAATTAATAAACGTAATAAATTTAGTTTTTAAAAATCAAATTTGCAATTATTTTCCTGAATTTTCATGGAATATTTTTTATTTTTATTGAACGTGAAAAAAAATTCGCAGTTTTACTAAATTTTTCATAATACTTTTTACAAGAGGATTTTTCTTATTATTTTTCAAACTTTTCATCATGAATTTCAGCACATTTGCATTTTATATATATTTCCATTTTTACATTATTAGCCAATCGCAAAAAATAGCAAGGACCTTTTAGCAAAAAAGCATCTGAGTGAAAGAATCAGAATAAAAAAAAACTGAATAGGATATATCTCTTTTTCATCTCCGGTATATTTTACGTATTTTCGTGATTTTTCAGCTTTTTTGTATTCATCTAATTTCTGTGTTTTTTTAAATTTGAATTTTCTGTCTTTTTTTAATTATTTCATAACTTGTAATAAAATATTAATAATTATTATTAATACTTATTATTAATTAAATACTATTAATAAAACACTTGAAATAAAAACAAATTAAATAAAAAATTATTCATTTTTTATAAAATTTTCATTCCAATTATGAAATTATTTTGTTTAGTTTCCAGGGGATGGGTTATAAATAAAGAATGTTTTCTCTTCCGATAAATGATCGCTATTTGGTGAAACATCAACTTGTTTGTCTAAAATCATCTAAAATTTTATCTCCTGTATATTTTATTTACTTTCGTGATTTTTCAGCTCTTTTGTATTCATCTAATTCTTTTTTTTTAAATTTACATTTTCTACCTCTTTTTATCAATTTCATTACTATTAATAAAATACTAATAAGTATTATTAATAAATATAATTAATTAAGGACTATTGATAAAACACTTGAAATAAAAACAAATTAAGAAGAGAAATTATTCTTAATTTATAAAAATTTTATTTGATTTTTATCAACCTTTTACGTCCGAGTAAGTATTTATTTTTTGATAGAAGGATGAGAAAAGATGAACAAAAATGAAGTCATTCGGACAATGTAGTTTAATGCTTAAAAATTTTCCGATATTTCAAAATCTAAGTGATTTTCTTTTCAGGGATTCAGTAATTAAAGCATAAACAAGAACATTAATTCATGAAGAATTTTAATCGTCATAATAGTATAAAACATCTCTTAATACGAAGTCGTCAATAAATTTTATATAAAAGAGGAAACCAGTGTTCAGAGTCAGACACGCTATGAAATTTATAATTTTCATTCTTTTTTGTAAATCTTTTTTTTCACAAAAACACACATAAAAAATAATAACACATATTGCAGGAGATTTGTTTTTCTAAAATCATCTACAATGTCATCTCCAGTATATTGTATTTACTTTCGTGATTTTTCAGCTTTTTTGTATCCATCTAATTTTTTTTTTAATTTGAATTTTCTACCTCTTTTTAATTATTTCATTACTCTTAATAAAATACTAATAAAAAATTATTAATAAATACAATCAATTAAATACTATTAATAAATTACTATCAACAAAAGTAAATTAAATAACAAATTATTCATTATTAATAAAAATTTCATTTCAATTATGAGATGCCAATTTGCAGGAGATAGGTTACAGATAAAGAATGTTTTCTCTTTCGATAAATGATCGTTATTTGGTGAAACTTCAACTTGTTTGTCTAAAATCAAATGACAGCAGTTGCACAAGAAGTGAGATATTAAAAAAGGATTTTCGACTGTCAAGTAAATGAACAGGTAAGCCTTAATAATGGCTGATGTAACGAGCACCTGGGGAAAACAATCAGTCGAACGAATGGACTTTCTGCCATATACAGAGTTCGAAAATGACAAATTGGAATGTCATTCTGACAGTTTGGCCAAGCTTAAGCGTTAGTGTCATTCACACGCTGCGGTATAACATGACGAGGCAGGTTTATTAAGTGTGGAAGTAATTAAAATCTCGCATTGATAATTTCACACCTCTAAAATGTGCCTATAAAAATAAATAAAAACCAATTTTTTTCGATTTTTTTAAATAATTTGCCAATATTTGTCATTTTTTTCTGGTTGAAAATTTAAATATCAGTCAAATTTAATAATTATTATATTCCAATACAGGTTATATTTAACATTTAATAATTATCGTAACTGACACTTATTAAAAATGTACACTTATATCATTTACTAAAAAGAAAAATTACTGAAACGCTTAGAGAAGAAATTTATTATTAAAAGAAGAATAATTTAATAACAATTATGAATAATTTAAATTATCGGGTTTTGCAAGGATGATTTATTCGCATCGGAGGGTAATTTAATTTACAAAAGATACTAACTAATTGGACTTCCAGGAAATAATGTTAGAAAGATAATTGAGGAAACAGACAATAATAAATAATTTAAATTCAAGTAATTGACATAATATTAAACTTGATTTGCTTAAAATTTTTAAACTCTTTATTATAAAACGGAAGTTCTTTATTCGTGGATTTGGGAGGGATTTTCAGAGAAACACACAATCCTTTTTTTTTCGTAAGCTGGTGCAAGCTTCTAATTAGAATATCTCAGGCAATTAACGTTAAAACGAATGAGGACTCATTTCATTTGCCGACGAATCATGACTTAAAATTACAAAGGATTGTCTCGTAACAAAACACATTGTTCTTGATAAATAACTATCAAAAAGTAAAATCTTAGAAAACCAATATCCGTGCGATATTTCAGGAGAAGGAATAATATTTTTAAAATCGAGTTTAAACATTACTGGAAAATTATTTAATAAAACTCGATTATATAAAAGTAGAACTCGACTATTTAATAATGGATATTTAAATAATTAATAATTAGAATTAAATTACTTAAAGTTAGTGTTTAATTATTTTAAATTACAGGTCGTTTATTTAATATTAGAGTTCCATTATTTAATTTAAGAAGTCGGTTATTTATAAAAATGGATTCAAATTATTTTACCTTCTAAAGATTTATTCAGTGTACCGCGACAAAATTAAACGACCGCCTTTTTATTACTACAAAAAATAATCTATTTTCTAAAATATAATAATTTTTTTATTACCATCAGATCTAAATTACTTACGATATAATTTTATTTTTCCGTCAGTTTCGCCCAGTGAGTTCGTGGAGATGCATTTAAATGACCCATAATCTTGCGGACGCATTGATAATATGGTCAGCTTCATTACAACCTCATATCCATTGGGAACGGTCTCAATTCTATAATGATTATCTGTAAATTATATGCAAATTTTAATTTAAAAAAAATTTACTTACTTACATTTCATCCATTCAATTCTTTTTGTATTTTTGCAATATTTACAAATTTTCATTCACGATCCAAATTTTCCAAAATGTTGGCTCATTTTCAATTGGTTACTATTTATTAATAACTACTTTGGATTTTCTATTTTATTTTTATCGCTAACTAAAAAATCAATTTTACAATATTTTTCTTTATTAATTCCTTCTCTCGATTTAATAAATCGATACTAACCGCTCACAAGTGTTTCATTTGTTGGTTTAGTCCAGTAAGTAATAGGTTTAGGAAAAGCTTCACTGTGACATTCCAAAATAAGTGTCTCTCCTTCGTAAGCACCCACTAACTGATTTTCAATCCAAACCATCGGTGGAACTGTAAAAATCGAAAAAAAAAATTATTTCATTTTCCTTGTATTACGATGTTTATAAATAATAATTTTCTCGTTTACATTATTAAACCACATTCTTCTATTTTAAAGACAGATAATTTTAAAATTAGTGACGGAAAAGGACAAGAATATTTTGAAACAGGAAACGAGAATGAAGTTACTAGAAATATTTTTATATAAGATCAATAAAACAATGAAAATTAAGATAAATGTTATGTGACACATTTCGCTTATTTATAAACGTATAGATCTGTTATAAATATTATTACATTTATCAATAATCGCATTCGAGAAATGTGTGTCAACAGTTCTTAAATTAATAAAAAAAAAAAACGTTTCAAATTGTGACGAAATGTCTACAAATATTTTTTTTTTTTCAATGTAACAATTTTTATTTTACTTAGATGTTTTAGTTATGTAACGATTAAAAGCTTTACTTTAAATATCTCGAAAATTGACCATTTAAATTAAATATAAAATTGTAAAAGAATAAAAAATTATCCAATGTAATAAATATATAAATTTAGAACACAGAAGACATATACTTTTTCACTCATCGATTATTGAACAAATAACATATAAAAATAATAAATAAATAATTATAAACAGGTAGACGATTTCGGATTAGTCGCCAGGAAACGATTGTGAGAACGATGGGTGCGAAAGAAATATTATTAAATGTGAAATTTACCCCCTCCCCACGCCCCTAATACCTCTTGGCGTCCAGTTAATGAAGAGACTTGTCATATTTCTAAAATTCAAATTAAATTATTTTTCGTCGACAAATCGAATCCCTTCACTTATGTTTCATTAATTATTTCTTGTTTTATTAATTTTTTTGTGTTTTAATTTATTAAAACAAATTCGTTCTTCTTGTGTAAAAGTAGCAGCTATTGTATATGTTTTTAACGTGAGCAAAAGATCAAATCATGGACGTTTTGCCTCGTGAGTGAAAACGCTATTAAAATATAGAGATCCGAACAGTGTGACTGCTCCGCCTGTTCTGACGTCTGGCCCGCGAGACGCGTGTATTTATACCCGACGCGGCGCCTGCGCAGAACGAAATCCGCGCGAATTGTCAGCTACCGTTCTGCCGCTGTTAGCGCCTCCCCACTCTTTATAGAAGCAGATTCTCAACGTCTCTACTCCCTACTTAACATTCTTCATTCTCATCTCTTCAATTCGTCTACAAATATTTAATTTCCAACTTTTAAATTTCTCACCTCACAATTAAATTCTTCTTATTTACCTTCTCTTATTTTTTTCTTACACAAAGAAAATTTAACAATACGAATAATCCGAAAAGCAGTAAGGAATTTAATAAATATAAAATCGTTCCAAAAACCGATAATACGTTGAACAAAATTATTTTCCAGTATCTCAGTATGGCTTTAGCGTTAATGTCATGTTCTCGACTCGCTGAGAATGTGAATGGCGCGTGGTGAAACTTTACTTTACAACTAGTCTGAAAAGTTTAAATCCCATTATTTTCGAAAACAATGCTACTTTTGGTATAATTCATTCACGCGAGAAAGCAATGTGCGTTTGCATTCCAACTGGCGTTGTTAGTCGAGATGATCCTCAGTTAAATTACATTTTCGAGCATGCGTGCTATTCTATATACATTAAACAATAAAGTGAGATGCTTGTGGCTGGGAGAAGATGAAATAAAAGGATAGATGGCACTTTGTGGATTATACCTACAGTGAACAATGAGAACAATTCGCTTGCTGACTGTTGGAGGCACTCCATTCGAAGCAATACAAAGATACGGTCCCATATGTAGACGAGTGACACGTGTTATTTCCAGTTCTGGTCCTTCGATGCTTGCCACTACATCAACAAACAATATTTACATGAACGCACTTACATAAACCATTATTCCATTAATCCTACTAATGAGAAATCGTCCCAAATGATCAATTATCCTGGCCTATTATTCAACTCGAACGTAACGATTTTTTTGTTATGAGAAGCTTGTTTATTTAGAAAATATTCCTTGTGAAAAAGTAAAATATGTGAACTATGTCAGGCGCACGTGTCGTATTTTACGTGACTTTGATAATATCTATGAATATCCTTTTTTCTCATAGTGTAAACTAAAAATTTTTAACTTCTGTAATACTAATTCTTTAATCAGTTATTAAAATTACCAAAAAATTAATTAATTTAATTTTTTAATTAACTGAAATTTAAATTTAAATCTCAAATGAGTATTAAACCATTAAAGTCCACCCTGAAGTAAAATAATAAAAAAAAGTTTTTGAAAAAAATTATCAATTCCTAGAAAAAAATTCTATTGAAGATCAAGAATCATGGAACGCAGTCAGGAATTTGACATTTAATTTTTTAAATTAATAACAAGAATTAACAACTCCTTAAAACGGCTTCTAATAAAATAATTGAAAATAAATTTGGAAAAAATACCAACTTAAAAAAAAGATAAAAACAAGTTCCAAAAGGGTCGGACATACTCAGGAATATGACCCATATTTTTTTTAAGTTTTAGCAAGATTTAACAACTCTTGAAAACCACAACTAAATAAAATAATAATTGAAATTAATTTTTAAGAAAATTATAAATTTTTACAAAAAAAATCTATTTAAGATCAATAATGGTGGTACATACTCAGGCATATGCCGACTAATTTTTCAAATTAATAACAAGAATCAGCAACCTCTTAAAACCACTCTTAAGCATAATAGTAAAAAAATAATTTGAAATAAATTATTAATTTCTGCAATGAAATACTAATCATGCTCCAAAGTGGTAGAAGACACTCTGGAGACACATAAAAACCACAACTAAGTAAAATAATAAAAATTAATTTTAAAAAAATTATCATTGTCTACAACTACAACAAAATTCTTCCAGTCCTAAAACGCTGGAACATGCTACGGAATAATTCCTTTAATTTTTTTCCGATTTTAGAACTAAAATATAATTTTCTTCAAAATTATTATGATTACTTTACTTAAGGGTGGTTTCTAAGGGTTTATATTTTTTGGTATCAATTCGAAAAATATATTCTTAAAAATTTTCAACCGTTTTGGAACTTGAATATAATTTATTTGTAGAAGTAGATAATTTTTCAAGATAATTTTCAATTATTTTACTAGGGGAGTTTTAAGGGGTTGAGCTTTAGTTATCAATTTGAATAAGGGGGCAAATTCTTAAGTATGTTCGACCATTTTAAAACTTCTTTATAATTTTTTTGGTAGACATTATTAATTTTTTTCAAAATTAATTTCGAGTACTATACTTTACCATTTTAGAATTTGATTAGGGTTTTTTTTTTTGTAAAAATTGACAATCTTTTTCAAATTCGTTTTCCATTATTTTTCTTAAGGGTTGTCATTAAAAGATTGTTAATTCTTGTCATCAATATGAAAAAGTAGGGGGTATATTACTGAGTATGTTTCACCATTGTAGAACTCGTTTATATCAAATATTGTGGAAATTATTTTCTTTTTCAAAATTAATTGATTAATTAATTTTAAAGGTTAATAATTTTTTTTCAGTTTAAAGAAGTAGAGGACATATTCCTGAGTTTTACCGTTTTAGAACTTGTTTATAATTTTTTTGTAGAAATTGATAATTTTTTAAAAATATTTTTTGATTATTTTACTTAGGGGTTGCTTTTAGGGGTTGGTATTTTTTATCAGTTTAAAGAAGTAAAAGACATATTCCTGAGTATTCTTCAGCATTTTAGAACTTGTTTATAACTTTTTTGTAGAAATTGATAATTTTTTAAAAATATTTTTTGATTATTTTACTTAGGGGTTGCTTTTAGGGGTTGGTATTTTTTATCAGTTTAAAGAAGTAAAAGACATATTCCTGAGTATTCTTCAGCATTTTAGAACTTGTTTATAACTTTTTTGTAGAAATTGATAATTTTTTTAAAATATTTTTTGATTATTGTACTAAGGGGTTGTTTTTAGGGGTTGGCAATTTTTTTTATTAATTTGATGAAGTAAAAGAAATATTTCAGAGCAGGTTTCACCGTTTTAGAACTTGTTTATATAAATTTTTGTAGAATTTGATAATTTTTTTTTAAATTATTTTCAATTATTTTACTTAGGAGTTGACTTTAAGGGTTCCTAATTTTTTTATTTGTTTAAAAAAGTAGAAAACATATTCCTGAGTATGTTTCAACGTTTTCGAACTTGTTTATACTACATTTTGTAGAAAATGACAATTTTTTTAAAATTATTTTTGATTATTTTACCTGGGGGTTGTTTTTAAGGATGCTTATACCCTCAAGCGGTTCTCATTCTATCGGACCATGTTAGTCAATATTTTTTTAATTTCATTTCGTCTTATAATTTGGTTTCTAAATAGTATTTTGTAGTTAAAATCATTACACAAACAAATTTTATTGAAAAAAAAAAAATTCTGTTGAAAATTCCAACTTTTTAAAATTTTTTCTTTCTGATTATTTCAAAAAAGTGAAGGATTACTATCCTTAAATAACATTTTCTTAACAACGGAACAGTAAATTAATTAAATATTATTGTAAAAGTTGTATTCCATTACAGTTTAAAATATATTAGTTTTTTAAAAAAATCTGTAGAACCGTGTTTTTTTAATTAATTAAAATATAGTCATTTTGCGCGTTTTGTTACTTTTTCCATGTAAAAGTCCCAACTTTATAAATTTATATCTTAAAAACAGAACGGTAAAATTCAATAAAATTGTAACAGTACATGTAAAGTAATGTATTTAATATGTCATTAAAATTTTTTAAGAATCTGTAGAAAATGGTTTTTTGGATAAACATCCTTAAGGGTTAGTAAAATTTTTTTATCGGTTTGAAGAAGTAGAGGACATATTTCTGAGTAGGTTTTACCTTTTCAGAACTTATTTATAATTTTTTTGTAGAAATTGCTAATTTCTTAAAAATAATTTTTGAGTATTTTACTTAAGGGTTGTTTTTAGTGGTTGGTAATTTTTTTAACAGTTTAAAGAAGTAGAGGACATTTTCCTGAGTATCCTTCAGCATTTTAGAACTTATTTATAATTTTTTTGTAGAAATTGATGTTATTCAAAATTATTTTCGATTACTTTACTTAAGGGTGGTTTATAAGGGTTGTTAATTATTTTTATCTGTTTGAAAAAGTAGAGGGCATATTCTTGAGTATTTTTTACCATTTAAGAACTTGTTTTTAATTTTTTTGCAGAAATTGATAATTTTTTTCAAAATTATAATAGATTATTTTACTTAGGGGTTGGTTTTAGGAGTTGGTAATTTTTTTATCAGTTTGAAGAAAAAGAGGACATATTCCTAAGTAGGTTTCACAGTTTTAGAAACACAGTTTTTGTTTTTAATTTGTAGAAATTGAGTTTCTTTCAAAATTATTTTAGATTATTTTACTTAGGGGTTGGTTTTAAGGGTTGGTAATTTTTTTATCACTTTAAAAAGGTATAGAACATAATCCTGAGTATGTTTTATCATTTTAGAACTTGATAATAATTTTTTTGTAGAGATAATTAATTTTTTTCAAAATTATTTTTGATTACTGTGTTTAAGGGTGGTTTATAAGGGTTGTTAATTATTGTTATCCATTTAAAAAAGTAGGGGTCATATTCTTGAGTATTGTTTACCATTTTAGAACTTGTTTTTCATTTTTTGCAGAAATTGATAATTTTTTTCAAAATTGTAATAGATTATTTTACTTAGGGGTTGGTTTTAGGGGTTGATAATTTTTTTATCAGTTTGAAGAAGTAGAGGACATATTTCTGAATAGGTTTCACAGTTTTAGAAACACAGTTTTTGTTTTTATTTTGTAGAAATTGAGTTTCTTTCAAAATTATTTTAGATTATTTTACTTAGGTGTTGGTTTTAGGGGTTGGTAATTTTTTTTTATCACTTCGAAAAATTATAAAACATATTCCTGAGTATGTTTCACCATTTTAGAACTTGTTCATAATTTTTTTGTACAAATTGATAATTTTTTTCAGAATTATTTTCGATTACTTTGCTTAAGGGTGGATTACAAGGGTTTTTAATTATTGTTATCAGTTTGAAAAAGTAGGGGGCATATTTTTGAGTATGTTCCACCGTTTTAAAACTTGTTAATATTAACATTTGTATAATTTAATAATTTTTTTTAAAATTATTTTCGATTATTTTACTTAGGGGTTGTTTTTAGGGGTTTGTTAATTTTTTTTTAGTTTAAAGAAGTAGTGGACATATTCCTGAGTATTTTTTGCTATTTTCGAACTTGTTTATTTTTTTTTTGTAGAAATTGCTAATTTTTTTTCAAAATAATTTTTGAGTATTTTACTTAGGGGTTGTTTTTAGGGGTTAATAATTTTTTTTATCAGTTTTTTATTGTTATTAGTTAGAAAAAGTAGGGAGCATATTCTTGAGTATGTTCTACTATTTTAGAACTTGTTTATAATTTTTTTGTAGAAATTGCTAATTTTTTAAAAATAATTTTTGATTATTTTACTTAGGGGTTGTTTTCAGGGGTTGATATTTTTTTATCAGTTTAAAGAAGTAGAGAACATATTTCTGAGTATCCTTCAGCATTTTAGAACTTGTTTATAATTTTTTTGTATAAATTGATGTTATTCAAAATGTTTTTCGACTACTTTACTTAAGGGTGGTTTACAAGGGTTCTTAATTATTGTTATCAATTTTGAAAAATAGAGAACTTATTCCTGTGTATGTTTTACTATTTTAGAACTTGTTTTAACTAAATTTTGTAGAAATTGATAATTTTTTACAAAATTATATTCGATTATTTTACTTTGTGGTTGTTTTTAGAGGTTGGTAATTTTTGTTATTATTTTGAGGAAGTAGGAAACATATTCCTGAGTATTTTTTACTGTTTTACTTTTTAGGGTTTGTTAGTTTTCTTTCACGATTTTAAAACTTGAATATAATTTTTTTCTGCTAAGTGATCAATTTTGGCATATTTATTGTCAATTATTTTACTTAGATGTAATTGTTAGGTTTCTGTATCGTTATATCACATGTATCACATGTTTTACTTTTTCGTAAGGGTACTTATTTAATTTTAAAGCAATTGTACATTTAAAGCAATAATAATAATTAAAAAAAAGGAAATTTCTTAATTCACAGACTGTTAATCAATTAAACTTTGTAATTTAGAATCCTAGGCGATCCAAATTTCCACACCTCCATTAAGACTTTTCTCATCAAAAGATTTCCTTAACACGACATCCTTTTTCTACTGAAAAGGTTCTCGTAATCGTTTTGTCCAAAGTGAAACTCTGATACTGAAACTCATTACCACTTTCAAACAGAAAGCGAGAATAATTAAGTAACTCTGATGAAGTGCAAAGTTCCTATATATTTTTCGCCTTTTAGATGATGATGTTTCTAGAGGATTTAAAAACTCTAATAAGATCGAGTACTTCATAAAGATGCTTTGATGTTTGTTTTTTTTTTCATAGCAGAACGCGCAAGAAAAAATCACAAAATTATTCTAAAGGGATTAACTTCACTGAAAAAACAACCAATCATACTTTTAGTCTCGTTCTGTTTATTTACGTTTATTGACGAAATTTTATATTTTTAATTGAAAATGCTTTCTGGTGAAAATATTTTTTATCGCCTTTGCTTCCTGTTGTAAATATTTTTAATTGCAAAAGCTTAAAATGTTTTTAATTGTGGATAATTTCAATTGAAAATGGTTTTAAATAATTTTTTTTTCTTTTTTCAGAAGAATGTTTTTATTTAAATAATTGTTCAACTAAAAAATTTTTCAGTGATAACTTGACTTTTTTTAATTATTAAAACAAAATAAAAACAATCAGGAGATTTGGAATTTAAATAATAAATTGCAAAACGGATTTACAGTTCAAAGTAATAATAACACACTTCAATACAAACTGCAAAGCCATAAAAAATTAATAACTAAAAAATTCATTTTGTATTAAAATTAGAGTAAGAATTTAATAAAAACATTCGTTTCTGTTCTGTGATGTAAAATGCTTTTATACCAAGCGAAAAATTCATAGCGAATAAAAATGATTAAGTGCAATTTTACGAATAGGTCGAAATAAGGTTTTTCCTTTTTTTTTATAAATATGTTTAATTAATAACGTCAAGTTTAAAATTACTTTCAGCTTTCAATGACAACTGCAGCTTTTCAAGTGTACAAAATACTTGCGAGAGCTGTAGATTTCTCAGAGTCCAAGTGGCTCTTTTTACACAAAATATCATTACTCTTATTTTCTTTCAAGTCTGCAAGCGACATTCAAAAACTAACTTTCGAACCAGAGTTTGTTTCTATTTAAAAAAAACTTTTCATTTATTTAGAGCGCAATAAAAAACAATTTAAATCGAAAAAAAATACTTTTCTGTAATGAATGTCTAAAAAACCAGGTCATAAAAATTTAGAAAATAATAATTATACTTATTTTCTCCAGTTTTCTAGAATTAAGAAAAACACTTTTCGATTTTTTTTTTATAAGATTTTGCTCATAAAGTTTGCTTAGTGCACAGTACTGAGTAAGTTTGTCGATATATGTCAGCACTTAGGAATTTCAACTGAAACTCGAGACAATAGCTATTCATAGAGAAGAGAAGAGGATCGGAAGGTGGAGGAAGGTTAATAGCTTCCAATAGTTTTGGATAATTATTGACTTTATCGACAAAATTGAAATCATGAAGAGGATAGTAGTGTGTTCAAGCAACTGGTGTCTAGTTCAAAGTTCTTATATTTTGATTGATGGAGAAGTATTTCCTTCCTAAAATTAACCAATCTTAACAATTATTTAAAAAATTCTCATTTATTGAAGAAAAAAATGTATAATTAAGGGATCGATTTTGAAACTTTGTTTATAAACAAGTCATTCTCAACTATGGATTTTTATCCCAAATAAATAAAAAGAAATCTAAAAAGTTACGTGCCTAGATCTGAAAGAAAATATAAAAAATTAGGAAATTTACTACTAACGAGATTTATTATTTACAAATTAATTGACGTATTCATGAAAATAATACAAGATTAATCTATAATCAAATAAATCGTTTATTTCTAATAAATAGAAGATCCTACGACTAATAATTAAGTGCGGAAATTAATGAGTCTCAATTATTATGGGTTTGGTGAAGAATGAGGTATTTAGTTGCAATGGGGAGAGAAATTATTCTTCATTGTATATAAAATCCCCTCTGAAAATAAACGAGAAGAATATTAGATTTTGCGAAAGATACCGTTCTTCGTTAAAAATTTTTTGGTTCAATAAATATCGTTTAAAAAGACTCTGGTAGTAATTGATTATAATTATCTACACTTGAATGTACTAATTATAATGAAACTTTGTTCTACTAATTATTAGGTGAATCTTTCTAATTATAATTAAACTCTTCCATTACAATTATAATTAATCATGTAAATTTTAGTTATAATTGAATTTTAAGATTTTAATTAGAATTGGATTTTCAGATATTAATTATAATTGAACGTTGATATTTTAATTATAATCACTTTTATATTTGAATTATGATCATTTAATATATTTCACTTGTAATTAAAACTTCTTGAATCCTGATTAAACTTTTATTTCACTAATTGTAATGAGTACGAAAAAAGAAATCCATTGATGCTAATTTAAATGACATTCTGTCGGAAGGTACTTGAACAAAATCTTTTAATAAATCACAGAATCCGAAGCAATTTACCGTTCTTTTTTGCCATTTTATTTCTTGGCCGATTCTCCTGATCTTATCTCATTTTTTCCTATAATCTTAATAAAGGATGAGTCACGTTCTTGGCCCTTTTGCAAACAGGGTTGATTTGCTATTCTTCAGATTTTATGGCAAAAAACGCATTTTATCCATGGCTGATAAAAATTATGATGTTTTTTAAAAAAACCAAAAATTGAGTTTTTTGTAAATATATAAAATCAGTATATAAAATTTTTAAATGTTTATTTGTAAGTTCATTTTTTAATTGAGAAAATTTAACAAGAAATAATGAAGAATGAAACATTCAATCAAAATCAAGTAAATTATGACGAGCAATTAAACGTAAAAAGATAAGAAAACAGTGGAAATTATTGTGTAAAATAGTATTAAATAATTTGCATAAAAAGAAGAAAATTAAGAAAAATCCTAAAAGATAAATACAAAAAAAATATCAAATGTAAAGGAAGAAAAAATCTAAAAATTTTGTAAAAATTAGAGAATAAAATTTAAGAAAAATAGTACAAAAGATTTTACTTTTTTCTTTTTTTTTAGATAGTTTACTCATAAAGAAGCTTTGGAGTTTATTATATTTGTTCAACAAAGGCGTATTGCAATCTACTAATTATATCATTACTTTTATGCTCTCTTTTCATTTGTTTGTTTTTTGTTTACAAACTGCATATTCTGTTTATTTTTCATTGTTTACAAACTGCCTCGATATTCGAATAAAAGTTTTCTAATTTTAAGTTTGTAAACTTTTTCAAATTGAATTTTAAATAAGAATTGCAAATAAAGGATTGAAAATAAATTTTATTTTTTTATTTGTAAATTAAATTTATTGATTTTTAAATATAATTTACAATTTAATTTATAATTTTAGTTATTAAATAACTAATATTTATACATATTTGTGTATAAAATTACATATTTTAAATATTATGATAAATATGTAACAATTGGAAAACGAAAAATAAAAAAATGCTGGGGATCGAAACCTAGATTGTTAATTTATAGTCAAATACTTTTTCACTGAGCTACGGTCTGACACAAATTGGAATTTTAAAGCGTATCTTCTGAATTAATTAATATTATGGATTAATCAATTTTATGGATTAATTATTTCAGATCAAGACTGAGATTTTGTGAAAAAATTAAAGATTCAAAAGTATAAAAAAAGAAACTGTGCTCTTTAAAATAAAATGAATTGAAAATGTCAATTTGATTGAACTAAATTGTGGATTTTAATTCAAATCAGTTTAATCGAATCAAGATTCTGCAAAAAAGGGCTAAAAAACCCTTGCTTTACTTTTAACATTCTCAAAATAGAAATCAGTTTATGATGGGCGAATGTGCGATGAATTATTTGTTTCGCTTGGGTATTGATCCTTATAAGAAAATAAGCGTACAAAAAGTGTACCATTGTGCTTGGTCCAACAGAGGATTCGAAACTTAATGGAAAAACGAAAGGAGCGTGAAAATGAGAAAAAAATGTTATCTAAATATTTATTGCCTTCATTAGATTCCATTGTCGGATTAAGCTATCTAAATTCTTTGGTTTAACTTTTAAATCCGTCATTATCAGAGAAAAAATATAATTGAAAAAAAAATTTTAATTATATAATAACCAAATGTAGGAAAAAAATGTTTTAGTTACAAACGATTCTTAGTGATTTAGATAAGAAATGAGGATTTATTGCAATTTGGATAAATCTGAACTTTGATTTGTTTTGATTAATTGATTCTTGCCTTTCTCACAAGTGAGATGGGACAGAGAATATATAAGAGAGGCATTTCGTGTGACAGAGTGGGGAGATGAGAGTAAGTGAGAAACCTAGCATCGCTTCTCTCTTACTTTTATCTTCCCACTCTGACGGAATTATACTAATTTCAAAAGAAATATAAAAAGATTTAGCAAAATAAACTAGGTGTGAATTCTGTCCATTTCATGGACACTTCGCTTCCAAGAAAGCAAAATAATTTGCTTCCTCATAGAGGAAGCAATAAATTTATTTATAACATAAAAAATAATAATTCAATTTTAAATTAATTATTATTTATTTTTATGCAAATAAGTAATAATAATAAAATAATAATAAATCAATATATATATATATTTTTTCTATATTCCAAAACTTTATTTATTTATTTATTATAAATAAATAAAGTCAATTATTAGTCAATTATTTTTAGTCAATTCGTTTTGAGACAAGGAATATGATTCTTTTAATTCATTTGTTTGAATTTTTAGCAAGAAATTTTTTTTTGGCAAAACACGAGATTTTTCAATAAAAAAAAATTAAAAATTATGAATTAATACGTGAGTTTTTAGTCAAATATAAAATTTATATAGGTCACTCGATTTGTTTTGAGACAAGGAATATGATTTTGTAATTCGTTTGGTTGGTTTTTTAGCATGAAAATTTTTTTTGGCAAATCGCGAGATTTTTCGATGAAAAAGAATGAAAAATCATGAATTATTACGTGGGTTTTTAGTCAATTATATATTTTATATAGGTCAATCAATTCGTTTTGAGACAAGGAATATGATTTTGTTTGGTTGAATTTTTAGCATGAAAAACTTTTTTTTTTTTAAAATTTCCAAAAACGAGATTTTTTGATGAAAAAAACTGAAAAATCATGAATTATTACGTGAGTTTTTGGTCAATTATATACTTTATATAGGTCAATCGATTCGTTTTGAAACAAGGAACATGATTTTTTCATTCATTTGTCTGAATTTTTAGCATGAAAAAATTTTTTGCCAAAAAACGATATTTTTGATGAAAAAAGGTGCTCAAAAAAATTTGATTGGGTATTTTCAAAAATCCCTGTGTCCAAATTTAGATATTTGTGAGCTTCATATGTCATTCAAATTTTATTAAAATCCGTTGAAGCGTTCTCGAGATATCCTGGCGACAAAAAATTTACCACATACACACACACATACACACACACATGCACACACACATCTGGACATTTTTTCAGGAATGAAAATTTGAACTTTTCAGATGAAACTGAGTCGATTTACACTATTTTTGGAAAATCGAAAATCTTAACGATCACAACGCTTCCTCTATGAGGAAGCAAAATCAATAAAAGATTTATAGTTATAAATATTAACTTAATTAAATAAATTAATTTGAAATGTATTTTAATTAAAGTTATATAAATTAAACTTATAATTCAAATAATTAAAATAATTAAATGGGAATAAATAGTGGTCAATAAGAAAATTTCAATAAATTTTAAATTAAAAAAATAAAGGTTTATTGAATAAAATTATTAAAGTTAATATCAATGTTATATTTTGAAAATATAAAATTATTAATATAACAACTAAACGATGTAATATTTCAAAATTTAATATAAAAATAAGTATAATTATTAATAACATAATAAAAAAAATTATTAAATAATTTACTTTAAAAAATAGTATAATTAAAACATTAGTTTTGGAGATTAAAATTATAAATTCCATATTTTATTATTCTAAAGCTAAAAAAATTTTTTTATTTTTAATGTGGGTCGTTCACATACCACGTTGACAATTTTGGGGGGAGGGGGAGTTTGTCTAAAGTCCACGATTGTCCACTAGGGGGGAGAGGGGTCAAAACAAATGTCCACGTGAACCAAGTAAAAATTTAATTTTATCCCTTTAATTAATTTTTTAAATTCCAAATATTTTCTACATTTTTTCATTGGCATTATCATTTTTCTATAATTTTTCTTGAATTTTCCAATTATTCCTCTTATATTTAACGTATTTCCTTCAATTTCCAATTCAATTTATATTTTATCACTTTTTTCAAAATTTCAATTACTTTCTTAATTTTCAATTACTTACCTCAAATTTTAATTATTTCTTTCAATTTCTAAATATTTTCACTATTTTGCAATTCTTTTCTCAAATTTCAATAATTTTTTATCAATCCTCAATTTTAAAAATTATTTTTTTATTGTTTTCTTGAATTTTCAATTATTTATCACATATTTCAAGTATATTTTTTTATTTTAAATTATTTTCATCAATTTGAAATTCTTTTCTCCGATTTGTAAGAATTTCCAATATTATTTAGTCAATTACCTTAATTTACAATTACTTATCTCATATTTCAATACTTTTTATAAAAGTTTAATTTTTCATATTATTTTTTAATTATTTTCTTATATTTTAAATATATTTTGTAATTTTATAAATACATTTTTTCTAAAATTTTAATTATTTCTTAGATTTTTAATTACTTTTAACATTTTAAAATTATTTTCTTCAATTTTTTAATAATTTAATTATATTTTAACTAATTTGCCACACTTTTCTATTATTTTTTAATTAATTTAAAAATTTCCCCATTTTTAATTAATTCTTCAAATTGCAAATATTATCTACATTTTTTAATTATCATTATCATTTTCCTATAATTTTTCTTATAATTTTTATTATATTTTTTATTAATTTCCAAAAAATCCAATTATTTCTCTCACATTTCAATTACTTTCTTAATTTTTCAAATTCATTTTGTAATTTAATCACTTTTTTCAAAATTTCAATTATTTTCTTCAAATTTCAATTATTTGGCTTAAATTTAAATTATTTCTTTCAATTTTTAAATATATTCATTATTTTGCAATTGTTTTCTCCAATTTTGCTTCCTCATAGAGGAAGCTTTGTGATCGTTAAAATTTTCAATTTTCCAAAAATAGTCTAAATCGACTTATTTTCATCTAAAAAGCGTAAATTTTCATTCCTAAGCAAATGTCCAGATGTATGTGTGTGTGTGTATGTATGTATGTGTGTGTGTGTGTGTGTGTGTGTATAGCGTTTTTTGTGTACAAGATATCTCGAGAACGCTTTAATGGATTCCAATAAAATTTGGATGACATATTAAGCTCATGAATGTCTAAATTTGGACACAGGGATTTTTGAAAATACCAAACCAAATTTTTTTGGGCACCTTTTTTCATCGAAAAAAATCGTTTTTTGACAAAAAATTTTTTCGTGCTAAAAATACAACTTAAAGAATACAAAAATCATGTTCCTCATCTCAAAACGAATCGATTGACCTATATTACTTTTATAATTGATCAAGAATTCGCAAAATAATTCATATTTTTACGTAAGTATTTTTGCATTAAAAAGTTTTTTTTTAACAACTTTCCCAATTAACTTATATATTATTAATTTCTTGCTTCCTCTATGAGGAAGCAAATTATTTTACTTACTTGGAAGCGAAATGTCCATGAAATGGACATAATTTTTAATTATTTTTCTATTAATTTTTAAATATCAAATTGTTAATCACTAATTTCAATTAATTATTTTAATATAAAATACTTTATTTATATTTTTTATTGTTTTTACTATTCTCCAATTATTTTCTTTAATTTTTATTAAACTTTTTGATTTTGCTTTCTCATATGAAAAGTATTATCACATATTTTTCTTAAAATTCAATTACTTTCTTCTAATTTCAATTATTTACGTCAGATTTTAATTATTTCTTTGAATTGTTAAATATATTCATTATTTTGCAATTGTTTTCTAAAATTTTAAATTATTTTTTAGTAAATTTTCCAAATTTCCAATTAATTATCTCAAATTTCAATTAATTCTTTAAATATTAATTACTTTCTTCAATACATAATTATTTTTACCATTTTTTAATTATTTTCTTTAATTTTGATTAATTTTTTTGATTTTTCTTTCTCATATAGAATATATTATTACGTATTTTACTTAAATTTCAATTATTAACCTGAAATCTCAATTATTTTATTCAATTTTTAAATATTCTTGTTATTTTGCAATTGTTATCTCCAATTTTTAATTATTTTTTCATTAATTTTTCAAATTTCCAATTATTTATCTCAAATTTTAATTAAATCTTTAAATCTCAATTACTTTATTTATATTTTTTATTGTTTTTACCATTTTCCAATTATTTCCTTTAATTTTGATTAAACTTTTTGTTTTTGCTTTCTCATATGGGAAGTATTATCACTAATTTTTTTTCAAAATTATAATTATTTTTGGCAATTTTAAAGTATTTTTCTTAAATTTAATTTGTAATTTTTTCAATTATTTTACAATCATTTTCTCCAAATTTTAAAGATTCTAATTGTTTTTAAATTAAATTTCTGAATTTTTCTAAATATTTTTCTCAAATTTCACTTATTTACTTCAATTTTTTATTGCCTTCATCATTTTTCAATTATTATTTTAAAAGAATTTATCACTCGGTGAAGTTATTAATTCATAGGAATTTATCAATCACTCCGAGTCAATAAAACACACATATGTTTTTTTACGTTTCGGCAGCTATGCTGTCCTTATCAGAAACTAAAAAAATTTTTTTATTAATAAAATTATAAACAAAGTATACAAAAAATACGAAGAATTTTTAACATTAAAAAATTAGTTTGTAAGAGTTTATTTTTTATTTTTATTTTTTTATTTTTATTTATTTATTTATTTTTATTTTTATTTTATTTATTAATTTTATTATTATTTTTTTTTTTTTTGATAGTTTTAAATGATTAATTTGGATTTTAATATATTTTGGTCACCCCATTAAAAATAAAATGAAAATTATTTTTAATTAAATGAACAAATTTTTCTCTTTTTGAAATTAATAGATAAAATATAAAATAATGGTCAAGCATTTGATTATGCGATTTTATATTAATATTACAATTTGTTCTATTTCCGTTGTTAATGATGTTTTGATTTTTAATTTATCGACGAGTATTGTGACTTTAATATTATTGTCAGTCAATAGCCTTGTGCCGTTGTGGCAACTTGTCTACAATATTTATATTTAAAATTTATTGACTACATAATGATTGTACTTTATATATATTTTTTTAACAAATCTGTTAATGGTAATTTCACTCTTACAAACTAATTTTTTAATGTTAAAAATTCTTCGTATTTTTTGTATACTTTGTTTATAATTTTATTAATAAAAAAATTTTTTTAGTTTCTGATAAGGACAGCATAGCTGCCGAAACGTAAAAAAACATATGTGTGTTTTATTGACTCGGAGTGATTGATAAATTCCTATGAATTAATTTTTCAATTATGTTTTTTAATTTAAAATGTATTCTATACTTTAATTACTTATTTTCCTCAAAGTGTAAATATTTTCTAGAGGAAGCATTGTGATCGTTAAGATTTTCCAAAAAATAGTCTAAATTGACTCATTTTCCTCTGAAATGCAAAAATTTTCAATTTTTTTAAGCCAATGTCCTGAAATGTGTGTGTGAGTTGACGTTTTTTTTTGACCCCAGGTTATTTCGAGAAAGCTTCAACGAATTTCAATAAAATATTTCTAATAAGTATTAAATATTAAATTATTTACAATTTTAAGATAAAAATCCTTCTTTATAGTTATAATTTTTTATAACATAGAAAATCATATTATTTTTTTAAAAAAAGTCCACGTGGACATTTAGAGGGGGCAGGGAGGTTCGTGAAAAGTTCACGATTGTCTACGAGGGGGGGAGGGGAGATAAAAAAGTGATTTAAGATTGTCACGTGGTAAATGAACGACCGATGAGTTTTACAAAATTAATGTTTTAATTAAACTATTTAGCTAATATTTAATTTATAGCCCTTACATTCAAAGATTGTAACGATTTTGTTTATTTAAAAACGCATTTAAAATCGAAACATTAAAAAACAACTATCTGAAAATTATTATTAATAACAAATGAAATAAATTCATGAAGACATGTATGTCAAGAACAATTTATTTAAATATTTTCCGTCCAATTGAAAAACAAAGATGTAAAATCCGCAAGTTTGTCACTTAAATCGATAATTATATTATAGATCCTGCGCAGGAATTTAAAATTATACACGCACAACGCACACATAAATTAAATATACATTTCATCAAGGAAATAATACAATTGAGTAAATAAAATTAACAAAACCAATCAATAATTAAATTCAAATGGCCGATCAACGTATTCTTTTTTACGACTCAACGCTCTCTATTCTACCTATTTCTGTTATAATATTCAAAAGTACTCATCCATTAATCACATGATGAGCCGATGAAAAGATTCGTCATAATAATTCTGTTGCCGACCAAAATAAATGTAATATTTGAGAGATTAAAATAATGTCTTTATTTAATGCCTTATGATTTGAACTCGAATTTCAAGTTTACTATAAGACAATGACTATTTGTTGACATAACAACCTGGCGTCAAGGTTTTGGGACAATGACCATGAAAGGCAGAGAAAAGGTGTTTCAGATGAATAGAAGAAAAGGATGGAGAATGAGAGGGCTAGACAGATAAGAAAAGTTCAGTTGGAAATTGAGAGTGAAGAGAAGAACATCAAAATAGAAAATAGAATTTGTGCGCGAGTGTGTGATAATTTGCCGTCAGCGAAGTGGACAGTTTTCAATTGGACAAGGAGGCATTCTTAACCAAAGGAAAAGGATAAGGATAAAGATAAGGATAAGGATAAGAATAAGGATAAGGTATAAGGTGAATCAGGAGAGCAGAGATGGCCTTCTAAGGGACCAAATACGGTTTGTTAAAATTATCATAATTAAAGTTGTTATTGAAGTTTATTCAAGTTCCTTGAGCCCCCATAACCTTTAAGTAATTAAAATAAAAGAATCCTTCTGGTGTTGTTGGAAGGATAAATAAACGTACACCTCCAGTTGCGAGGGGATCGGAAATTCTAAGGAATTTTCGTAGTCCTAGCTTCCGGAGCCTACATCTGTGCTGACCATTAATAAATAATTTAAAAATATTCCCTAAACAATCTTCTTCAAAAGAATTCCTATAAACCGTAGATTAACTGAGTTAAATGTAACTCATTCCCGGTACGTGGTTTACAAATTCCATATTTAGAAATTCGGATCATTTAGAAATCATCCTCTCGACGTGGGGAGCCCCGAGTGATGCTATCTATTCTGTCTGATCAATTTCCTTTTCTTCTGATTAATTTTAACTCCATTTCAAACTCAATTTCGGTAGAATAAAACGGCCACAATTTAATAAATAAAATAAAAACATTGAATTATTTTTACGCTCGCGATTATTAATAAATATAAAAACAAACAAGAAATATAACAATTCTACCTTTCCGTGTCCTCGGCCGGCACGTGAGAGCGTAGCCGTTGATCAATTTGACTGTCAAGGTACGAAGATCGACTGATTAATTTGTCATTCGAATTTATTCGACCCAACAATCAAATTAACTACCGAGGAACCCGGAAAATTTATATTATTTCATGAGATATACACTTAAGTCGAATCGGTAGCATCACTTAGGGGTTCGCTTCTTGACAATTTTAACTTGACACCAAGTGCATTGCTTCAGAATGTTAGAAATAACAGTGTAAGAGTCCTCTGCTTATTGAAACGCCAACTACAGTTGAGGGTATACTATGCAGTAGCACACGCTTCTCTTATACACTGAAAACCTCACCTCACTTGCGAGAAAGGTAAACCCACATCTTTATTATTGATAATAATACATACACTTCAATTATTATCCTTATTTGTCTACATTCCAAGCTTCTATCATGATAGATTAATTTTATTTTTAACTATATTCCCCAAAATTGATTCAATAATTCACGAATCGTATATACTCCTCCGAATACCTAAGTAAACGATTTGCAGGCTGAATTGATTTGGAACGACATTTCTATTACTGTAAACTTTTTCTATTTAAAATGTATGAACTATTTAAATTAAATTTACCTTCTTGCCAGCTGGACAAGGTGATGGTACCACCTGTTTCTCGACGCCACGTGACAGTAGGTTCAGGTATTCCTGTAGCTGCACATCGGAGCGTCACATTGCTGCCTTCTCGTACAACCATATCCGTGCTTGTAGGATAATCCAGGATATCCGGCGGTACTGAAACAATACCCACATTGCAGCATCATCCGTCCAGACTGATTCAAATGTTATACAGATACATATCTCGACGATCGTTCCACGCTCGCAAATATTCAACCTGACAGTGCTCCACCAATAGGACAGAATAGAGGGTATACATTGCATCATAAAACCTCGAATCTGTATGAACCAGTCGTTTCCGCTTTCCCAAATGGCTTTTTAAAAATCGAACTTTGAAAAAATGATCGTCAGGGAGAAATAAAATAGAAAAAGAATGCAAATATTTTTGCATTTATTTTATCTGGACAACTCTCCAAGTGAACTTTTGATAAAGTATACTATAAAGCGCAATCTTTCTGTCGGAACGATTTTTTATCCAATTACTCGTTTTGATTTTATTCCTCTGTAAATGAAGTTCTGGTTTTTATTTTATTTTTTGTCAAAAGGAAAAAGAAAGAAATTAAAAAGAAAACAATTTGGTGAAAGTAGAATGGGATTATTTTCAATTTGATGTTGATATAAATTGGTATCTTACAGTAAGCGATACATTTCAAGTGATAGAGCACAGGCAACGAGGCGAAAAAGACTCGTTTCCGTGAAAAGTGATATTTATTGATACGGAAAAACAATTGCGCGGGATTTATTATTTTACACAGACAAGTGAAGCTGGTTTTTGGGTTCCCTTTTACAATGTTTCTCTTGTGTAACAATAAAATGCTTGTTCTTTATGAGTAGGAGTATAATTTATTTTATCATGCGAGGCAGACCAATATTCAAAATTATAGTTCTGTAAAATAATTCACCTGATAAAGCCCCTCATTATCGCTACCACAAACTACCTTCTGCATTATCAAAAATAATTGCAATTGGCAAATTAATGCAAACTGGAGTCAAAGCTGATTAAAATGAGGGTAAATTGGTTTTTTTTTAACTATTAAAAAAAAGTCAATTATTTTTTTATTCTTTTACTGATCGCGATTAAAATCATTAATATTAAAGTGTATGAATGCTTAATGCTTGAGGTATTTAAATAAATGCAAAACAATTTATCATGTGATTAATAATTTATGAAATTTTCTCAATCATCATATAAACAGATGTTGAAGCATTTCAGAAACCATATTATGGTCGTTATTTATTTCTATCAAAGATCTACAATAATAAATCATATTTTGACACACTATTTTTCAAGCATTTCATTTATCATTTTCAGAATGCCGTTTAAAATTGATAAATTTAACTGAGAGCGCATTGATAGAGGTGTTTCAATTAGAAATGAGATTCAAAAAATGAAATTAATTTGACCGGGTGATGATTTCAGATTCTATATTAATTGATTCAATTAATTAGAGAATTTTTCTAACAGCTAACTTCATTTCGATAAGCGCGGAACTTTTAAAACTGCTTTTTGGTAAATAAATATGTTTTTTGTTTAATAAATACAATACGAATATCGATATAAATATACGTATATATAATAGTAGCTACAGTAAATAAATAAATATACATACATTTTTAATTTTGAAAAATTCATATAGTTTTCACTTTCACATGTAAATAAAAAACCTGAGGGCATTTAAAAACAGAAATTCAAATTTCGTCAAACTTAAAATACGTTTTTCTCAGTTTTTTTTTTCATTTATTTTCATTAAAAACACGCTCCAATTATAAATATGGATCTGTCTAAACTAACAATATTTTAGAAATGGTAAAAAATTTCCATTTACAAAATATATTTTAATAGTAGAAACGGAATAACAAAAATTTCAAAGTCTCCCGCAAAATTATCAATTTGGATTATTACAATTTTTTTAATTAAACTAATTAACGCTTGGAATGAATTAAAATTGTCGTTTTAGATTAATAGAAACAAAAATTTGAACTTTCTTGTTTGTATAATATACACTTCCCGCAACTGAGGTGAGCAAAACTTGTTAGTGGTAAGCTTCTTTATATGAAAATATTTAAAAAAAAATTCACATAAATAAATAAAACTAATATTTATTTAGCACAAAATTTATAAAATTTTAGAATTAACAAAAATGTAAAAAATAATTGACATTAAACAAAATATTTCCAAATGTTAACAATTAATTGCAAAAATGATTAAATCAATTAAAATCTAAGGAATGTAACGTAAAAAATTATAGAAATGTTTAAAATTAAAGAAAATAATTTAAATATGAATAAAATAATTGAAAATCATACAAAATAAATTTTAAAAAATTGAATAATGAAAAATTAGAGAAAATAATTGAAAATTGCAAAAAAAATTATTGAAAATTGAGACAAATAATTTAAAACTAAAAAAAAATGAAAATTTGAGAAAATAATTTAAAAAATTACATAATTTATTTTAAATAAAGGAAAGTTAAAGAAAATTTCAGAAAAAGACTTAAAACTTTTAAACTTATAAAACTAATGAAAAAAATTCAAAATTGTAGGAAATAAATTTAGGAAAATATTTTCATAATGATTTTGAAATTGAAAACTGGAGGAAAGAATTTGAAATTTGATAAGTTGTAAAAAATAAATATCATTTAAGGTAAATAATTAAAATAATTACAGAATTTTGTTTAAAAACAAAAGAAACTAGGTGAGAATTATGTCCATTTCATGGACATTTCGCTTCCAAGTAAGCAAAATAATTTGCTTCCTCATAGAGGAAGCAAGAAATTAATAATATATAAGTTAATTGGGAAAGTTGTTAAAAAAAAACTTTTTAATGCAAAAATACTTATGTAAAAATATGAATTATTTTACGAATTCTTGATCAATTATAAAAGTAATATAGGTCAATCAATTCGTTTTGAGATGAGGAACATGATTTTTGTATTCTTTAAGTTGTATTTTTAGCATGAAAAAAATTTTTGTCAAAAAACGATTTTTTTTCGATGAAAAAAGGTGCCCAAAAAAATTTGGTTGGGTATTTTCAAAAATCCCTGTGTCCAAATTTAGACATTCATGAGCCTAATATGTCATCCAAATTTTATTGGAATCCATTAAAGCGTTCTCGAGATATCTTGTACACAAAAAACGCTATACACACACACACACACACACATACATACATACACACACACACATACATCTGGACATTTGCTTAGGAATGAAAATTTACGCTTTTTAGATGAAAATAAGTCGATTTAGACTATTTTTGGAAAATCGAAAATCTTAACGATCACAAAGCTTCCTCTATGAGGAAGCAAAAAATATTTGAAATTTGAGAAAAATATAAGAAGATCTTAGAAATCAATTGAAAAGAATGAGAATAACCAAAAATTGGGGAAAAGAATTGAAAAAAGCTTAAAATAATTGAAATTTGCGATAATTAACAAATTTTCTTTTTAAATTTTTTTGTCCCTGGGTCAAAAAAGAAAATAGGGCCCCGATTACATATAATAATTTACAAGTTTAATTTATTCATTCATTCTGTTAGCACCTGACATTTGGCACTAGATTTCTTTAAAATTTTTAAATCATATCTCATCTTTTTAAAATGTTTTCAAATTTTAAATTTAAAGCAATTTTAATTGTTTTAAATTCCAGTTAATGTTAACTTGAATTGATTAAAAGTTACAATTAATCCATGTTTAAATATACTGAATTTGAAGTGATTTCAGAATGTCTTCAATTTTTAATAATTCTTTTTTATTATGATTTTAATTAATTAAACTACAATTTTGTACTATTTTTATCGCTTTTCAATTATTTTCTCCAATTTTAAATTATTTTTCAATTGTTTCCGTAAATTTTAAAAATTACATTCTTCAAATTTGAATCATTTTGTTTAGTTATTTCAATCACTTTTTCAATTTTAATTATTTTTCCCTTGACATTAAATCAATTTAATTATTTATTGCTAACTTTTATATTATTTATCGCAAATTTAAATTAATTTTTTTAGTTTACCATTATTTTGTCCTTTTACAATTATTGTTTTCATTTTTTAATTATTTTAATAACTTCTGAATTAATTTCCTGTTTCAAATATATATCTCAAATTTTGATTTTCAATTATTATGTTTAATTTTCATTTCTTAATTATTATTTTGCAATTAGTTTCTCCATCTTTCGATATTTTCCCTATTTTTCATTTTCAATTAATTTCCTAAATTTTCCGATATTATCTCAAATTTAGATTATTGTCATCAATTTTCCATGTTTTAAACGATTTTTGAATTATTTTCATTTTATTTATTTCATTTTATATTTTGATATAATTTTTAAATATTTCAATTATTTTCTTCAACTTTTAATTATTTTCATTTGGTTTAATAATTTCTAAACAAATTTATTAATTATCGCAAATTTTAATTATTTTAAGCTTTCTTCAATTCTTTTCCCCAATTTTTGGTTATTCTCTTTCTTTTTAATTGATTTCTAAGATCTTCTTGTATTTTTCTCAAATATCAAATATGTTTTTATTTTATTTAAAACAAAAATTCTATTATTATTTTAATTATTTACCTCAAATGATATTTATTTTTTACAAACTAACATATTTCAGTTTTTTTCCTTAAGTTTTAAATTTCAAAATCTTTTTTAAAATATTTTCCAAAATTTATTTCCTACAATTTTCAATTTTTTTCATTAGTTTTATAATTTCAAAAATTTTAAATTAATTATCTGACATTCCAATTATTTAATTAAATTTTCGATTATGTTTGTTCTTTTTCATAATTTCCAAAAAGTTTTTTAATATTTTTCTTTAATTAAAAATTATTTTTTTCAATTTTAAATTATGTTTATCTTTTTTCATTTATTTTCTCTAGTTTTTAATTATTTTCGTTTTTTTTTACAATAAAAAAGTTTTACTTCTTTTTCTGATATTTTCTTTAACTTTCCTTTATTTAAAATAAATTATGTAATTTTTTCAATTATTTTTTCAAATTTTAATTATTTATTTTTTCAGTTTTAAATTATTTGTCTCAATTTTCAATCATTTTTTTTCAATTTTCAATTATTTATTTCTTTTATTATTCAATTTTTTTAAATTTATTTTGTAAGATTTTCAAGTATTTTTCTCAAATTTAAATTATTTTCTTTATCTTCAAATATTTCTTTGATTTTTTACAGTACTTTCCCTAAATTTTAATTGCTTTCATTATTTTTTGCAATTAATTTTCAACATTTGGGAATATTTTATTTAATTTCAATTATTTTTCACAATTTTTTTTAATTTTCAAATTTTATACATTTTGTGCTAAATAAATATTAACGCCAGAGGGCGTTGTTTAACTTAGTCAAACTTTAAATTACTAAAAGTAATAAGGCTTTTGGAATTTAAAAAAAAATTAATAGTCTATTATTGTTGACCAAGGGCCCCCTGAGTTCAAGGGTCCCGGGACACTGGCCCACTTTGCCCCTTAACAGTTACGCCACTGTGTCTAGAAGGTCACGCGTCAGAGTGGGGACGTAAGAGAAAATAAAACTTTTTTTCTTTTTTTGCTGTTATTGAGGATCACTTATCCATTGAATTATTATAGTTCTATTTTAGAAATTTAAATCGGTACACCACTAATAAGAAGAATTAAAGCATTCGTGGCGTCAGAGTGGGGAGAAAAAAAACTTATTTCTTTTCTCGCTGTTATTAAGAATCACTTGTACATTAAATTATTATAGTTTGATTTTTGCGATTCGAATTGGCCACACCCGCACACTATTAAGAATATGAAAAAGAAAAGCATCCGTGGCGTCATAGTGGGGAGATTTTAGCGCGAGAGAAATAAATTTTCCCTTTCCTCGCACTTTTTTTTTCCTACTTTGGTACTTGATGTTCTGAGAATCGTGGCATCTGAGTGGGGAGATAGAAGAGAGAGACGTTAGTTAAGGAGGTTTATCCAAAAAACAAATTTCTACAGATTCTTATAAAATTTTAATAACATATTAAATGCATTACTTTACATGTACTGTTACAATTTTATTGACTTTTACCGTTCCGTTTTTAAGATATAAATTTATAAAGTTAAGACTTTTACATGGAAACAGTAACAAAACGCGCAAAATTACTATATTTTAATTAATTCTAAAAACACGGTTCTACAAATTTTTTAAAAAAACTAATATATTTTAAACTGTAATACAATACAACTTTTCCAACAATATTTAATTAATTTATTGTACCGTTGTTAAGAAAATGTTATTTAAAGGTAGTAATTCTTCACTTTTTTGAAATAATCAGGAAGAAAAAATTTTAATAGCTTGAAATTTTCAACGGAAATTTTTTTTTCAATAAAATTTGTTTGTGTAATGATTTTAACTACAAAATACTATTTAGAAATCAAATTATAAGAAGAAATAAAATTAAAAAAATATTGCCTATCATAGTCCGATGGAATGAGAACCGCTTGAGGGTATAAGCGTCCTTAAGAATAAAAGTTCCTCTCTTATTCCTATCTCCCTACTCTGACGCTACGAAGCTCTTAACCTCAACCCTCAACCTTATTAGGAAGGATTATTTAAGATATTCTTTCTTAAACAAAATGTGTACACATTATAATTCGTTATTCTTTAATAGAAGATTTAACATTGACTTGTTCAATATATCAATGGGTGAATTTATTAAAGTTATTCATGATTGTATAGAGTCTATTAGAGTGATTATTTATGATTTCT
Source organism: Ganaspis brasiliensis (assembly GCA_037103525.1). Lineage (NCBI taxonomy): Eukaryota > Metazoa > Arthropoda > Insecta > Hymenoptera > Figitidae > Ganaspis > Ganaspis brasiliensis. The sequence goes on along the minus strand of JAZKLR010000372.1, from coordinate 718,063 downwards.
CATAATCTTACTTTCTTATGTTTTATCTTAATTATATTATATTATTATTTTTGTAGTCCTGTCATTGGTTGTAAAACTCTTGGACTTAATAAAACGAATAAATAAAATAAAAAAAAAATAAAAAACCTCAAGCGTCAGAGTGGGGGGACAAGAATAAAATCGAGACTAAACACTTTTACTCTTTTTCTCTCAAATCTTCAAGCTTCTCACATTGAACGTAATTAAACAGGTCGAGTCCATACCAAGTGATCACACCAATTTCAGTCATATTGAGTAATATTTACGAAATTGATATTTTGGGTTCCTTTAGGAGTAAAAAAAATAAATTTTAATTATTTTTAAAAAATTCAAAATATTTTCGAAAATATTCAAATTCGAAATTTTATGTACTATTTTTTTTGTGTTATCATAACTTCTGTAATTTTGAAGCAATTGAGATCATTTTTTTTTTTTAAATTACTCGTATTTAAATACTCTTTCAAGAAAAATTATAATAATTAAGAAATTGTTTATAATTAAATTTTTATTGAAAAAATTAAATTATTTATTTAAACAAAATCTAAAGTATATCATCGTTCTTTTTCAAAAAATTCATAAACATAGCCTATAATGTGCTTAAAAATTTAAGCCAAAGAAAAAGATGGTATGTATTATAGTTTTTGAGAAAAAAATTATTAAGTTATGCTAGCGCGGCGCGGACCGGTGTCACCGCTACTCAACGCGTAGTTCCGTAGTAACCGAAATGTATGTATATTTTTACATAATGTAAATATAGTTAGTGTATTATATTTAAATTATAAGCTTCAGAAAGTCACACTGATCTTTTCATAGTACATGGACATCAAACTTTAGAATTAAAAAAATCGGAGAAAATAATTAAAGTAAAAAAAGTAATTAAAAAATTGGTAATTTATAGAAAAATAATAAAAATAACTAAAAATTGGGAAAATTATTAAAATTTAAGAATAATAATTAAAAATTTGTTAAATCAATTGAAAAATAATTAATATAATTAAAAACTGGTAAAAATAAGTGAAAATAAGTGAATAATTAAAATAATTTAAAACTGAAGAAAGAAAAATAATGGACTGGTAAAATTATCAAAATTCGCGATGTTCAGGGGTGTTAATTTTTTTTCTCATGCAATTTTAGACCTAAAATTATGGGGTAATGTCAAAAATAGAGAAACAAATAATTTGCGGAGTTTGAGAAATTTATTCTAAGAAAAACTTAAATTTTAAAAATTAAACCTCTTTCACAATTTTCATTTTTTCCATCGACAATTTTTTTGTGGGATTTTTAAATGATTTTCTACAATCCATCGTATGGATTTTGAAAAATAAAATTTCGAAAATGACCAAAAAAATATTGTTTTTTAATTTTTATGTAATACCATAATTCTACATCTTAATTGATGTAAGAAAAAAAATGACACCTCTGAGCATCAAAAATTTTGTTGAGTTAAAATTTCACCTATCTCTCCCCTTAAAGAATGATAAAAATAGTTTGAAAATAGTTGAAAGAAGCAAGTTTACAACGACCATTAAACAATCAAATTGTTACTCCTCTTGACTTATACGAGTGGGCAAAATCCAGTTTAGAGAAAATTAATGTAGAATTTTGTAATTACGCAGAATATGAAGCTGAAAAACAATTGTTAAGTGAAAGATTTAATCAAGCTATGACCATTAAAGGTACACAAAAATTTCATTCCTTCGTACCCCTTGAGAATAAAATTGAAACAAAAATTTTTTCAAACTCTGTGCACAGCACAATTTGTAAAATAAAAAAATAAACATGACGATTAACTGTATTTATATTATATAATAATATACATACATTTCGGTTACTACGGAACTACGCGTTGAGTAGCGGTTACACCGGTCTGCGCCGCGCTAGCATAACTTAATAATTTTTTTCTCAAAAACTATAATACATACCATCTTTTTCTTTGGCTTAAATTTTTAAGCACATTATAGGCTATGTTTATGAATTTTTTGAAAAAGATCGATGATATACTTTAGATTTTGTTTAAATAAATAATTTAATTTTTTTAATAAAAATTTAATTATAAACAATTTCTTAATTATTATAATTTTTCTTGAAAGAGTATTTAAATACGAGTAATTTAAAAAAAAATGATCTCAATTGCTTCAAAATTACAGAAGTTATGATAAAACAAAAAAAATAGTACTCAAAATTTTGAATTTGAATATTTTCGAAAATATTTTGAATTTTTTAAAAATAATTAAAATTTATTTTTTTTACTCCTAAAGGAACCCAAAATATCAATTTCGTAAATATTACTCAATATGACTGAAATTGGTGTGATCACTTGGTATGGACTCGACCAACATACTTATTCCATAAAACTCCAATTTTACACCAATATATTCCTAATTAAGGTTTACTCATTACTACCAATCGCTTCTCTTATATATTTACTCACTAGCGAGAGATGCAAACAAATCAATCTTCTCTAATATTTGGAAAACTATCCAATATTGAGCCACCAATTACTGACATCAACTGTCTCCCATTTCAAATTGACTATAGTAATATTTGCCCAAAATTAGAAGCACCTAATTTTTCTCCAGTCCTCAACTAAAATTCACATCAACCCTCGAGTTTGAGAACGCCTAATTAATTTGCCATAAATTACAGAAAGAGGATATTTTTACCGTGGCCTGATCGTGGTATGTGCTCTACTGAAGAGGAAACTTGTAATATACACTCTGGAGAGCGATTTTGAAGATGAATCGAGTGCTCCTTTAGTCGCTCGTCTTAGATCTCGGTTGAAATCCGGAACCTGACATAAATCGAGGTCGAAAGTTCTTTACAAATGCTCTTACTCGCTGCAATAAAACGGGCTAACCATTCGATCGATAAACGAGGATCGAAAGAAGAAAGAGGAAAGGGAAGTGAGTAGGACGATCTCTTATTTTCGCACCTCGATAACCTGACCGGCTGCAGCTCCATCGTGATAAGGGTGAAATTTAACGAGGGGTTGCGGCGAGGTTAAACTACGTTTATGTACACTGCCTATAATATACGCGATTCTCACACACATTTCTGAATAAGGTTATAGTGGTGTTAGTGTAAAACGTATATAACACGAGAGAGGGAGAGGATGGTCTCGAGAAGCCAGGGTGGGTTATTAGGGCCAAAGGCACGTCGCCAGGAAGGTGTTTAATAGCCCTCCAAGAGTGCAATCGTCTACCGGCCACTGTATAGCGTATTTTACATATATTTGCATGGAACCGTCTCTAGTCGTCTTCTTGGGAAGAAATGGGCGGTTTCGCGGATGCGTGTCTTTATAAACCAATGCATTAAGAAAATAACGGGAAATTTTCTCTTCTTTCTACTTCTTCTTCAACTATTAGCAAAAATCATCTAAAAGTAAGCCTGACATAATTAAGTTTGCAAAGTTTGAAAATGTTCACTCTGTCAGAGAAAATTTAATAGGGTTACTCTAATAAGAGACCCTTCTCTAATATGAGACCCTGAATTTCCTCGGGCGTTTCATACATAACAAATCCTTTCGACAGTCAGATGCATTTTGTACGAGGCACATCATTTTTCCAAGCTTCTTATTATGCCTTTCTCCTACTAACCTCAAATTTTTTTTTTCTTATTCTTTACTTTTTTTTTTTTTTTGATTTTATTATTATTCTTGGTAAATTTATTTATATATGGAGCATTCTTTTTCGATTCGATAAACCACCTGCTAATTTAAATTTTCAAGATAAAAGGCTTTCTTATAGATTAAAATTTTCGTGAAATAATCAATTCTTTGAAGTATGGTGTTTTTTATTTACATCTAAGGGTTGACAAATAACTACGAGATTTAAATAAAATAGTTAATCGTATTCAAAAAAATAATCAAACCTTAAGATAAAAACTTTTCGTAGAGAACTCACAAAGTTTAAAAGTCAATAAGAATTAATAACTATGAAACTTACCCTTAATAGTATATCAAAAACCACAATGCAAAATCCTACCTTAATTATTATTACAAAAAAAGAACAATTTTTTATTGAACAAATAGACTAAAAACAAAAATTTGGGAGAATTCTCCCGACTTTTAAAATTGCATAGAATGTATTATTGTCTACCTTACCACCTTCAGCATAAAAAAACCACCCTTAAAAACATCCCATAATCATTAACCCAAAAAGTAGACAATCTTTTATTAAACAAATAAACTAAAAACATTTTGAGAAAATTCTCCGGCTTTAAAAATTGCTCAAAATGTATTCCTGTTTACCTTAAAACTTTTAACATCAAAAACAACCCTTATAACTCATCCCTTAATCATTAAACCAAAAAATGGAAAATTTTTTATTAAACAAACTAAAAAATTTTGATAGAATTTCCCGGATCTTAAACTCGCTCAGAGTGTGTTTCGATTAACCTTACCCCCCTTTCAGCATCAAAAACAACCCTTCAAAATCATCCCCTAATCGTCACTCAAAAAATTGACAATTTATATTAAACGAATTGACTAAAAAAATTTTGATGCAATCGCGGAATTTAAAAATTGCGCAAAGTGTATTACTGTCTACCTTACCACCTTCAACATCAAAAAACCACCCTTAAAAATCATCCCATAATCATTATTCCAAAAAGTGGACAATTTTCTATTAAACAATTAAACTTAATAAAATTTTGAAGGAATTCCCTGACCTTAAAAATTGCTTAAAATGAATTTCTGTCTACCTTACCACCTTACCATAAAAACAACCCTTTAAAATCATCCCTTAATCATTAATCCAAAAAATTGAAAATTTCTTATTTAACAAATAAACTAAAAAATTTTGAAAGAACTCCTCGGCTCTTAAAAAAGCGAAGAATGTATTTTACCTTGCCCCCCTTCATCTTCGAAAACCACCCTTCAAAATCATCCCCTAATTATCACACAAAAAATTGACAATTTTTGTTAAACGAACTAACTAAAAAAATTTTTGAGGGAATCCCGGATTTTAAAAATTGCGCAGAATGTATTACTGACTACCTTACCACCTTCAACATCAAAAACCACCCTTAAAAATCATCCCCTATTCATCAATCCACAAAGTGAACAATTCTTTATTAAACAAATAAACTTAATAAAATTTTGAAGGAATTCCCTGACCTTAAAAATTGCTTAAAATGAATTCCTGTCTACCTTACCACCTTACCATCAAAAACAACCCTTTAAAATCATCCCTTAATCATTAATCCAAAAAATTGAAAATTTCTTATTTAACAAATATACTAAAAAATTTTGAAAGAACTCCTCGGCTCTTAAAAAAGCGAAGAATGTATTTTACCTTGCCCCCCTTCATCTTCGAAAACCACCCTTCAAAATCATCCCCTAATTATCACACAAAAAATTGACAATTTTTGTTAAACGAACTAACTAAAAAAATTTTTGAGGGAATCCCGGATTTTAAAAATTGCGCAGAATGTATTACTGACTACCTTACCACCTTCAACATCAAAAACCACCCTTAAAAATCATCCCCTATTCATCAATCCACAAAGTGAACAATTCTTTATTAAACAAATAAACTTAATAAAAATTGGAGAGAATTCCCTGGCTTTCAAAATTACCCAAAATGTATTTTTGTCTACCTTACCACCTTCAGCATCAAAAGCAACCCCAAAAAATATCCCTTAAATATTAATCCAAAAAATATAAATTTTTTTATTAAATAAACAAACTAAAACAATTTGATAGAATTCTCCGGCCCTTAAAATTGTTCAGAATCTATTCCAATTAACTTTACCCCCCTTCAAAATCATAAACATCCCTTAAAAAATCATCCCCTTATCATTACTCAAAAAATTTATAATTTATATTAAACTAATTGAATAAAAAAAATTTTGAGAGAATCCCGGACTTTAAAAATTGTGCAGAATGTATTACTGTCTACCTTACCACATTTAACATCAAAAATCACCCTTAAAAATAATCCCCTATTCATTAATTTAAAAAGTGAATATATTTTTATTAAACAAATAAACTTAAAAAAATTTTGAGGGTATTTTCTGGCTCTAAAAAATGCTTAGAATGTATTTCTGTCTACCTTATTACCTTCAGCATCAAAAACAACCCTCTAAATTACCTCTTAATCAATTATCAAAAGAATGAAAAATTTCGTATTAAACAAATCAACTAAAGAAAATTTAAAAGAATTCCTCAGCCTTAAATATCGCTCAGAATGTATTCCAATCTACCTTGCCCCCCTCCATAATCGAAAACCACCCTTAAAAAAAATCAACTAAAAAAATTTGAAGAGAATTCGCCGGCTTTAAGAATCGATCGGAATGTATTCCTATCTACCTAACTATCTTTAGCATTAAAAACTACCCTTTAGAATCATTCCGTATTTTTTGGATATAATTTAAAAAAACAAAATCTCAAAAAATTTCGAAAAAACCAAAAACATTTTTTTAGCCGGTACACTACACTAATGTATTCTTATGTATTTTTTTCTGACGAATATGAATCTAAAGTTAGAATTAGCAGATTGGCTAAAATTTTGAAAATTATCTAAAAAAAGATATAAAAAAAACCCCAATTAAAACCCAAAAATTTTTTTTTTGCCCGGGACACTACGCTAGTGATTTTCTACGTATTTTTTTCCGCTGAATCCGAATTCTAAGTCACAATAACCAATTTGGCTAAAATTCTTGAGATAATTTTAAAAAACTACTCAAAATCACGAAAAAATCGATTTTTTGGACATTATCTCAAAAAATTTAGCGAATCTAGCAATTCTGACTTTGGATTCGGATTCAGCGGAGAAAAATACGTGGGAGTACACTACAGTTTTGTCTCGGCCAAAAAAGTTTCTTTTTGTGTGCTTGTGTCATTAATCCTAAAAGTGGAAAATTTTTTATTAAACAAATAAACTAAAAATTCACTTAAAAATAAAAAATGACGTTTCTTTGATGAAATAGAGTCTCTTTAGACAATTTTTGAAAAATCTAAATTCTTAATACTATACGACATAAAAAACTGATGTTCTGACGAAATTTTTAAGCTATAATATAGGCTTTTATCTTGAAAATTAAAACGCTCAAAAGAGTGCCCGGATCGGGAAAGAAGGACCCATTATAAAAAAATAATATACACATAGAAAAAAATATTCATATAATATAGAAAAAAAAAAAAATTTGAACAGTGTTTATTTACTCGAAATTAAATAATCCCAGAACTTTTCATAATGTAATAATCAAAAAAGCAGGAAACTTCAGTTCTCGCTTAATGTAATTTCTTTGATTTAATTAAGCAATGTAAAATAGCAAGGTTCTTGAATTGAAATCATACATGCTAAATTATTCTTAATTGCTTTAAAATGTGTATTTTAATTCAGACTCTAAATCACTGAAATGTTGCTTTTAATAAAATTTACATAATTATTAACAATGATAAATGCTGAATTAAAATTTCAATTCATGTCTGAGTACCCAAAAATTATAATTATAGTTCATGTAAATGTTTGATGACAAAGTTTTTAAATAGAGTTTCATACTTGTTTTAATTCTCAATTTATCTTCTGAAACGAAAATTAATTCATGACCGTGCTGAAAAAATATTCAAGAATAAAAATAAACTTTGGAGAATATATTTTGATAGAATTTTTTTTTTTGCTTTTGTATTTTTTAGTCTTACCGACAACTTCCAGGAAGCCAGTAATGCTGGACATCGGATCAGTGTTCACCTGACACATGTACCAACCCCTGTCATATTCCTTTGTATCTTTTATGTGTAGAGACCATGTTCGGTGTCCAATATGCGTCACAGCGATTCGATGATTTTTCGTGATGACATGACTAGCTATGGTCAAAATCGTCTGAGTGTCCACACGTAACCATGCTACCTGCAAAGAACATAAAATCAATTTTTCTATTAAATTTTCACAAAATAAAGATATATTAAAAACATTTTAAATTTAGGACATGTGATGGAGAATGACGTCACTGGTATAGGCAAAATTTGTCCGTAAACTTAAATTTAAAATAATAAATATTTTTACATCGCACTTTGTAGAATTACTTAAAATATCATTAAAAAGGTCTCCCTGGTCCAAGTTTGTTTAAATTTTGCCTTAAAGTTAACTTTTTTAAAAAATTAGCTGATTTACGGAAAATTAAAAAAATTAGTTTTAAGACAAAATTTAAACAAACTTGGGTCAGAGAAGTAATTATTATGTCAAGAGAAACTTTACGGACAAATTTTGCCTATACCAGTGACGTCATTCTCCATCACATGCCCTTAAACAAGAAAAAAAAGAGTTTAATAACTTTTGTATAGATATTTTTGATAAAGAAAGAATAAAGAAATATAAATAATATATAGGTAATTAATATAATTAAGAATTAAAAATATTTTAAATATAATATTTAAAAATAAATTTATATAAATACATACATACATACATACATACATAAAATAAATATTTATTTAGAACAAAATTTATAAAATTTTAGATTAAAAAAAAATTGAAAAAAAATTCTAATTAAACAACATAATTGCAAATTTAAAAAAAAAATGAAATTATTTAAAAATTGGGGATAATAATGTAAAAAATCATATTTTAAAAAAGAAAGAAAATAATTAAAATTTGAGAGAAATACTTGAAAATCTCAAAAATAAATTGAAAAAAATTGAATAATTAAAAACTAGAGAAAATAATTTTAAGTTGAAAAAAAAAATTAAAATGTGAGAAAGTAATTGAAAAAACTACATAATATATTTTAATTAAAGGAAAGTTAAAGAAAATATCAGAAAAATACTTAAAACTTTCAGGAATTTATTGAAAAAAAAGTAAATAATTAAAAATTAGAAAAAATAAATGCAAAACACTAACATAATTTAAAATTGTATAGAATGATATTTAATTAAAGAGAAATAATTAAAAAAAAATTTGCAAATTATGTAAATAAACGAAAATAATTAAAAATTGTAGAAATTAATATAAAAAATGATATAAATAATTGAAAATTGACTGAAATAATTGAAATATCAGATAAATAGTTTAAAACTTAGGAAATTATAAAATAAATTAAAAAAATTAAAAATTAAAGGAAATAAATTTTGGAAAATAATTGAAAATTGATTTTAATATTTGAAACTTGAAATTTTTGAAATTATGAAAAAGAACGAAAATAATTAAAAATTGTAGAAATATAAAAATATAAAAAATAATATAAATAATTGAAAATTGACTGAAATAATTGAAATATCAGATAAATAGTTTAAAACTTTGGAAATTATAAAATAAAAGAGAAAAATGGAAGGAAATAAATTTTGGAAAATAATTAAAAATTGATGAAAATAATTGGAATTTTAGAAAAATATAAAAAATCCTAGAAAAAGAAAATAATTGACAAGGGAAAAAAATAATTGAAAAATGATAAAATAATTTAAAATTTTAAAAAATAATTAAAATATAATAAAAATAATTTAAGATTGAGGAAAATAATTGAAATATGATGAAAATAATTTAAATATGAAACATTGAAAGCAGTAAATAAAATTTTAGAGAAATAATTGAAAAAATCAATACATATATATATTTAAAAAAAAGAGAGTAATTACAAAATTACTTACAAATTTTTAATTAAATAGAATAATTAAAAAATTGCAGAAATAATTTAAAATTAATGAAAATAATTAAAATTTCAGTTAATAGTTAAAAATAAATTGCAGAATTTATTTTTAAGCAAAAGAAAATAATTGGAAAATCGTTTAAAACGTGGAAAATTGATGACAATAATCTAAATTTGAGGTAATAACTAAAAATTTAGAAAATTAATTGAAAAATAATGAAAATATTACAATCTGGAGAAAAAAATGTCGAAATAGTAAAAAGAAATGAAAATTGAACAAAGCAATTGAAAATTGAGAGGTATATTTGAAAGTTGAGGAAATTCTTTTAAAAATTATGACAATGATTAAAAATTGAAAATAATAATTGCAAAAAATGACAAAAATAATGATAAATTTAAAAATCAATTAAAATTTGCCATGAATAATATAAAATTTAAGAAAAAATAATTAGATTGATTTTTTGGACAATGATAAATATGTAAAATTGAAAAAGTGATTGAAACAACAATAATGTGTTTATTTTTTATTTGTTCATAAACTTTTTTATTCCAGGATTTTTTTTTCTTAATATTCAGAATTAAGCTTTATAATTTTATTAACTTATCGGCTTATAACATACAAAGAATTTTTTTGCAATGTTCACGTGAACAATTCAGAAAAAAAGGAGGGGGGGTCAAATATCATCAAAAAAATGTTTACGTCGTCTATGGATGGGCCCTTAACAGATTTCTTAACAGTTTATTAACCTATTGGCTTTGAAAGCAGAAAAATTTTAATTGGTTGATAATTGTTACCAGCAAATTATTTTAAACATTATCTTTCTAATGCAATAAGAAAAAGATTAAAACGGAACATTATCATTTGATAAAAAGTCGACTGACTTTATTATTTAATCAATTTACAATTTCAAATGCCAAGTTGCTTAATTTTCTATATAAAATATAATGCATTTGTCAATAGATAAGAGAAAATTCTAAGAATAATGAAATTTTTATTTAATATTTCAAAATTATTTGTATCTGTAGATCCTGGTGCTTTTTGGGTATATATTCTTAAAACTGGATCTTTCTTGTCAAAGTGTCGTCTGCATTATTTGTATCTTCAGTCATTAAAATTGTTTGTAATAGAAGGTGAGTTTTTAAAAAGTCATGCATACTTAAAATATACTATGTCGTATTATTTAAAAAAAAAAAAAGGTTTACAACACAAATATGTATCTTAAGATTTATTATTTAACACAGAATTTTTATTATATTTTTAAAATGTTTAATACTTAAACTAAATTCTTATGAAAAAATTTGCAACCTTAAATATACAAATAAAAATTCAAGATTACATCATGCTAATATCGATATATCTTTCTTAATTTTTGTATCATTTTAATGTAACTTTATAATACTGCTCAAATGACTTTTCTTAAACTAAAAAAATCTTTATAATACATTTTCTTTTAAATTAAAAGCTATTTTACTAAATAATACCCGAAATATTAAACCAAATGCTTATAATTCTAGATTCATTTTAAATAATGCAGCAACCTGGTCTAGGCGATTGTTTTTAGAATGGTCCTAAAAATAATTTCAAATTGTAGAAAGTAAATGATAAATGATAAAAATAATTAACAATTCATAAAACTAATGAAAAGAAAATTAAAATAATTTAAAATTAATGATAATAATTGAAAAATGAATAAAATAATGGAAAATATTGGCGAAAATAATTGAGATCTGATAAAAATAATTAAAAATTGTGGAAAATAATTGAAAAAGGATATAAATATTTAAAAATTTTAGAAAACAATTGAAAAATGATGAAAATAATTACCAATTTATGAAATGAATTAAAAATTGTAGAAAAACATTTAAAAATGATAAAAATAATAAGGAATTGATGAAATTAATAAAAAAAAATTATAAACAAAATTAAAAATGAGGGTCAATAATTGTAAAATGATTTTAGAATATGAAAATTATAGAAACTAATTAAAATTCGACGTGAATTATTAGAAGTTTGTGACATTAATTGAAAATAAAATAATATGAAATTGGAGGAATTAAATTATAAATTATAAAAACGATTGAAAATTGAAGAAACCAATTAAGAAATTTAAAAATGAGACAATTAACTGAAAAATAATAACAATAATTACCAATTCATGAAATTGAAAAAAAAATTAAGTAATGAAAAAATTAAGATAAATATTTCAAAAATGATAAAACTAATTACCAATCCATGAAATTAATGTAAAGATAATCAAAAAATTAAAAATTGGAGAAATTAATTGAAAAATTGTGTTAAAAATTGAAAATTGAAGTAAATAATTGATGTTTGACATAAATAATTGGAAGCTTAAGAAATTACTTAAAAAATAATGAAAAAAATTTTTAATTGGAGATTGTATTGAAAAATGATTAAAATAATTGAAAATTGAAGAAAAAATCGAATAAAAATGAAAATTAAAGACAATACCTAATTGAAATTTGACATAAATAATTGGAAGTTTAAGAAATGAATTAAAAAATAATTTAAATAATTTAAAATTAGAGATTACATTGAAAAATGATTAAAGTAATTGAAAATTGTAGAAAAAATTGAAAATTTGAGAAAAAATTGAAAAATATTAAAAATTATTAACAATTGATAATTATAATTAAAAAATTATGAACAATATTAAAAATGTAGGCAAATAAATGAAAAATGAGTTTAAAAAAGTAAAATTAAAGAAAATACCTAATTGAAATTTGACATAAATAATTGGAAGCTTATGACATTAATTGAAAAATAATAAAAATAATTGAAACTTGGAAAAATTAATTTAAAAAAAAAGGATAAACACAATTGACAATTGGAAAAATGATTTAAAAATTAAAAAAATAATGAATTATAATTAATAAATAAATTGAAATAAGAATAATAAATAATAAATAATGAATTCATGGCATTATTTTTACAATATTTTAAAGATGATTAATTTAAAAATTAATTGAAAAATGTTAAAATGAATGAAAAATCAGGGAATAATTGAAATGTGACAAAAGTAATTGAAAAATACTATTAATTATTAAGTTTTAATTACGTTAATCAAATGAATGGGAGAATATAATAATTGTAATTTAAACAAATTATTTTTCAATTTATGAAAATAATTGATAAATGAAAAATGAAACTAAAAATAAATGCGAATACTTTCAATAAATAAAATAAAGATTCTCATTCATTAGTGAGGAAAAAATGGAATATTAAAAGAAAATAATTTAATTGCAATTTCGGTGAAATTTTGTAAATTCGGTGTTTCAAGAATTATATCAAATGATAATTCGTGTAATGAAAAGTTCAAGCGAATGAAAATCCGGGTAAATAGAAATTCTGGTATATAAAAATTTGATTCACTTAAAAATCTGTTAAAAAAGAATTTTGCTAAAGAAAAAACAATAAATATTTCGGTAAAGAGAAATTATATAAAATAAAAAAATTTTTTATAAAAAATCGTCTGATAATTTAAATTTGACTAAAATTTTAATATATAAATGTTATCGCTAATAAACCTAGGATTGTTTAAAAGTTGGGACGTTTGGAATTTAAGACAAATATGATTTGGATAGAATTGAAATTAGAATCAACTAAAATTTGAATCGAATAAAAATTGGAAAAATTTAAAATTTAAATAAATTGAGATTTATGTAGCTACATTAAAATTTGAGTATAATTAAGTGTGTAAAAATGAAAATTTTTAAATTTTTAAAAATGAAATTTTAAATGAATTAGAATTACGTTGATTAATGAGAAATTAGGATAATTTAAGACGATTTATTTAGACATATTAAGATTGTGATAATTTTACCTAATAATTTGGTTGTCATAATGAATAATTAAACTTAATTTCGTAATTCCAGATACAAATATCTTTTTCTTTGGAACATATAAAAAATGACGAGTTTCTTGAATTAACACTGGTCAATGGTCAAGAAAATATCGAAGATGCAGCAGCACAACATCATGGAATACATGAATCTACTTTGTACATTTTTCATAATGACGATATTTTGGCATTAAATAACAGAACAAATCTTGCACAAGATACATTAACAAAATTAAACGAGTTAAAATCTGTTATATTTGGTAAAAATCTTGAAACAATTCCTGAAAATATTTTTCAAACCCTGGGAGGGATGCCGAATCTGCAATTTATTACTATTCGATCCACAAATATTACTGAATTACCAGAAAAACTATTTTCTGATTTACCAAACTTAAAATTTATTTCTGTGGGTTATAATAATGAGCTACAAACACTACCTCAATTTTTATTCAACGGATTGATAAACTTGAGTCATTTACAACTTCATTCTAATGGTTTCTCTACATTTTCCTGACAACAGTTTAATAATTTGATAAATTTAATCATTATAGAAATAAACAGTATTCCTTTACGAGAACTGCCGGCCGATTTATTTAAAGGATTGACAAAATTAGAAGATATTTCTATTGATAATTGTTCTTTGACTTCAGTACCGAATGAACTGTTCAGAGATTTGATACACTTAGAATCTGTAAATCTCGATGATAATGATCTAACAGAACTATCGGAAGACTTATTCCACGGATTAGAGAATCTAAAAGTAATTAAAATTAATGGAAATCAATTGATTTCATTACCAGAGAGAATATTCAGTAATTTAAGAAATTTGTATTGGTTGGAATTGAACTATAATAAATTGAAACAGCTTTCTCCTAATTTGTTCGTAGGTCAAAAATTTGAAGTTATTTCTGTTCATCATAACCAATTGACGTCTTTATCAAATGATGTTTTTGAAAATCAAACTTGCATTCAAAACTTAGATTTGAGATTTAATAATATAACAGTGCTTCCTTTAAATGTTTTACAACTAATACAAGAAGACAGAGCTACAGTTGATGAAAATCTAATGGAAACTGTAAAAAAATTTTTTGAAATATTTCGACTAAAAGTCTGCTATCTTGATTTCGAAATCTAGTTCGATTTTTTTTTTAAATAAAGTTTCTGAAATATTTCGAATCATAGTTTGAAAATTTTCGAAAATATTATTAGAAAAGATTTGGAAAAGATTGATATTAAAATATCAAAACCTAGTTCGCTTTTTTCTAAATTTATGTTCCGAAATATTTTGAATCATATATTTTGAAATTTTTAGAAACCTTATTTAGAAATTTTTCTAAATAATTATTAGGAAGAATATCGAAACACAGTGTAGTTTTTTTCTAAAATCTAAGTTTACAGTGTAGCAGTGTCTTTCCAACTTTTATAGCACTATTCTTTATCCACCCTATTTAATGAATAATTAGGAGTATTTGAAAATTGTAAAAGAAAAATGGTATAGAAATCAGTTATAAGAACAATGCTTAGAAGAAAATTAAAACTGTTTATTCGAAAACGACGAAAATTCATTGTTTATATTAATTTGATTTAATTACTTGCAGTTTGTATCATATTTTTTTGCAAAATAAAATCTTAATGTGCAATGTTTATAATAAACACAATCAAACAGAAATTAATTCTTTTTATTAAAAGATTATCCTTCATTTGAAAATAAAATAATTAGACAAAGTATATAGATATAAGTTTGCTTTTCGTGAATTATAATTCTTAATTTAAAATATGTTACAGTACAGAAAAAAAAACAAAATAAATGAAAAAAATTAAAAAAACTTACCCGAAAAATTTAACTGCCAGTGGATAGTTAAGTGCAAAGTAATTAAAGTAATAAATTTTAATTAAATTAATTTAAAATCGTATTATATCCTTATTTCAATTATGTTAAAATTTTTTATTCATTTTCTTGAAATGTCATTGCTTAAATAATTTTCTTAGAATTTTACTAATTCTGTTCAATATATGTATATAAATTCTTTAATTTTTTAATTTTTTTTTCAAATATAAACAAACATTTCACATTTTAATTTATTATGTTCTTCTCATTTCAATTAATTTATTTACTTTCTAATTATTAATCCAAATTTTAATTCTCAATTTCAATGTTTTTAATTGTTGTCTTACAAATTGAATTTCTTTTTATAATTTTCAGAATTCAAAATTTTGGTTTTTTTTTTGTTCCATTTATTGTTAATAAATTTCTTTTATTTTCTTAAATTGTTAATTTTCATTTTCATTTTTTGAATGATTTTATTTAATTATAAATGATACCCTTCAATTTTCAATTCTTTTCTAAAATTTTGGTTTTTTTTTCTTTAATTCTATATTATGTTTTACGATTTTTAAATAACTTTCGTTAATGTTGAATTACAATTTTTAATTCTGTATTGGTTTTTCAAATTTTAATTATATTATTTAATTTGAAAGTTTTTTTACTTGGATTTCGATTGGTTTATTTCAATTTTTAAATTATTTTCTTTAAATATAAAATAATATAATTTAATATAAAATCTATTTCTTTATTTATAAATTAAGGCTTCTTATTTTTAAAGTCTGTCCTAAATTGCCAATCATTTTCTTCGATTTTTCAATTAAGTTTCTGAATCTTCAATTGTAAATTACATTTTATTCATCCAATTTTCAATTTTTATCACTTCTTGTTTCAATTTTTATTTATATCTTGATTTTTACAATTTTTCATCAAATTCTATTATTTTTTTCAAAATTTCTAATTATTATTTTCTCCGGCTTAAAATTATATTTAGCTATTGTTTCAATTATTAAAAAGCGAATTTTGACATAATTTATTTTTGAACTTAAAAACATTAAAAAAAGCCTTGAATTGTTTTTTTTTTTAAATACGCTGGACACCTAGTTCATTATTAAAATCCTAAATTACCTTATTACCGTCCAATTCAAAATCAACATGCCACAAAGTTTAATTAACATTTTGTTTTTACGGAAAATTATAAATTCATATTCAAACTTGTACTAACTGGATAAAAATATTTATTCTAATACTTAATGACTGTTTATTGTTAAACTTCAATCAAATTATCATAACTGGGCGTTTGTTTTATCAGAATACATTATAGGCTTAAATAAATTCATACTAACTAGTCAGAAACTATGCGAATTAAATTCCACTAGAACTGCTTTAAATTCATACTGAAATTTTCAAGAATTACTTAGTGAGATGGTGCGAAGTTATTAGTAGATACATTATTATTCAAGAAGTACTTTACTGAAGGAGAGGAAAATTGCTCGGCCGTATAGAGCTGAATCTGTCGCGGTAAATTCTACTTTAGAAGTTTGACGAAACTTCTAACCGAGAACTATAAAGTCGGCTTACTCTTTTATTCTAAAAGGTGTCCTGAATTATTTTTCTCGTTAAAATGATCGTTGGACAAAGCCTATTTTCGACTTTGGCTATGTCATAGATTCACCAAGAAACACTAAGTAGATCAGCATTTTTCTCACTTTAACCCTTTTGGCTCTAAAATTACGATTAAACGTTTCTCGCATATTGAAGAATTTTTTTTTTTTTAAATAAACAATTATTTGTTTATTTAATCCGGGACAATCGTCTAGAGCAAAATTTTTTCCCAGCGAAGATAGTAAATTTTTAATGCATGAAAGAAAAATTTTCTAAAAAAGAGAACGTAAATATATCTATCTTGGATTAAAATTTTTCTAAAAAAAAATGTAAATATTCCTATCTTGGATTAAAACTTTACTATCTTCGTTGGGAATTTTTTTTCTTTTTGCACGATTATCCCAGATTAATTGTTTCTATAGTAAAAATTAATGAATAAACTTACTTAATGTTTAAAGTTCTTGAAAGTTAAGAGGTTAATGTGACCAAACACAAGAAAAATAACGATCCATTAAAATAATTAAAAAGTCCCAGTGTAATTGCGATCAGAAGGTTGAAAGGGAAGAGAGATCCATCTTTTCAGGAGGATTATAAATTTTTCAGAGCCAGCTTCAATGTGTCTGCTCCAGGGCATTGAAAACTGAAAAAGGAATTGTCAGATTTCGCGAACAATGCGAGAGGGAGTATTTTCCCTCTTTAGTGTCTTATCATCGATCGATATGAATAAGCAGCCAATCAATCAACATTTGACCTCCAACATTGATTTATTCCTCGTTAACTTGTAACACGATTTTTAAAATTCACAAAAAATATAAAGAAAAATAGTGAAGAAAATTATGAGAAGAAAAAAAGAAAAAAAAACAATATTTCCTCTAGGGAAAAGTCGGGTAAGTTCGACCTGCGGCTAAGTACGTTTTTGTTAATAACTTTTGAAAAAATGAAAATTTAGTAAAATTGTTTATAGTAATTAAGTTTGGTAAGATAACGATGGTTTCTACAAAATTGTCTGATAATTAGTTAGTTATTATTATTAACAAAAATATTAAATAATTGTAAAAATTGTGCTTCCAATATGGTAATTTAAAAATTTTTTAATTTGGGAAAACTTGAACTTATCGTTAAAAGATTTTGATAATGTTTTTTATTATAATCTTGAAATACTATGGTTTATAGAAACTATTATGAAATAACTAAAAAGCATCTTATAAAACTCAAAAAAATTATTAATATTTTGTCTAATTCTAGGGGGATAATTCGGAAGGTTAAGTTTGTCAATTTATAAGACAAGCAAGTAAGATACGTTGAAGATTCTAGGTACGCAAAGGCACTCATTTATAAAAAAAATTCTACTTTTTCAAATACAGTTAAATGTTAAATAAAAATATTTGAAACGTAACAATGAAAGGAATTTTCTTCTAAAAATATTTCATTGACCTATAATTTAAAAGTTGTTCAATTTATATGGATGTTTTTATTTTGTATCTTAATCAACAACGTACATAACCTCAATTATAAAACAAGTTTATAACTGCTTGTTAGTTATATTATTTAGTAATTATAATGATTATTATTATTTATAATAAAATAATACAATAAGTAAATAAATAATAAATTGATTTATTTAATACAGAGATATTACTTTCAACACTGATGTATTAATATTCCTCTTTACTTTTAATTTTTCACAATTAAAATTTATTTCCTACGCATACAATATATTAAAGAGGTGTATCAAAAAAACCAATTTTTACGGATTCTTATAAAATTTTAATGACATATTAAATGCATTACTGCACATATACTATTACAATTTTATTGAATTTTACCGTTCTGTTTTTAAGATAAAAATTTATAAAGTTGGGACTTTAACATGGAAACAGTAACAAAACGCGCAAAATTATTATATTTTAATTAATTAACAAAACACGGTTCTAGAAATTTTTTAAAAAAACTAATATATTTTAAACTGTAATACAATACAACTTTTCCAACAATATTTAATTAATTTATTGTACCGTTGTTAAGAAAATGTTATTTAAAGGTAGTAATTCTTCACTTTTTTGAAATAATCAGGAAGAAAAAATTTTAATAGCTTGAAATTTTCAACGGAAATTTTTTTTTCAATAAAATTTGTTTGTGTAGTGATTTTAAAAACAAAATACTATTTAGAAACCAAATTATAAGAAGAAATGAAATTAAAAAAATAGTGACTATCATGGTCCGATAGAATGAGAACCGCTTGAGGGTATAAGCGTCCTTAATTTGAATTATTTTTCCTAGAAATTAGTTTGCATTAAAGAAAAAAGTTTTTCAAAATAGCAAATGACTAATATAAATTCGTTTAAAAATTAATATTAAAAATAATTATTTATTTACAACTAAAGCTGTTGTTATACTTTTATAATGTTATCGTATTTAACTTCACAAATTTTTTCACTCTTTAGCAATTTTCTTTCTTCAATTTTCTTCATCAATTTTGAATAAATCTTTTGGCCTATAATTTCAGTTATTAACAACAATTTTTAACTTTCTTTTACTAATTTTTAATTATTTTCTACAATTTTTAGTTATTTTCATTATTTTTTTTCCCCCATAATTAGTAAATATACTTTCCGAAAATTTCAATTATTTTCTTTAATTTTTTCAATTGAATTAATTTTAATTATTTTCTTCAAAATAAGTTTCTTAACTGATTAATTATTCTATTAATTTCTAATTTTCTTCATTATTTTTTTTATTGTTTTCTTCAAATTACAATTAACATCTTTAGTGTCAAATCATAAATGCAAATTTAATTATCCTTTTTAATATTTTCAATTAGGTAGGTACTTTTTTTCTAAAATCATTTTTTGAATATTCTTCATTATAAAAAAAAGTTTTTTTGTTGCTTTAATTTTTATTATATAATATTTATTTATTTATTTAAAACGTTAATTGTATATTTCAATGATTTGAATCATGTTCTTCAATTGTCAATTATTTTACCCAACGTTCTACTATTTTTATTATTTTTCAATATCCTTCCTAAAATTTCAATTATTTATCTCAATTTTCAAATATTATTTTCAATTTTCATTTTTTTTATTATTCTGTAGATATTTTCGCTAATTTTTGCTAATTTTTAATTAATTTTCAATTTATTTCCTAAATTTTTAGTTATTAACTTAATTTTAAATTAATGTCTTTAGTTTTCAAATTTTTAAAATGATTTTTCAATTATTTTCTTCAATGATAATTCTTCCAATATTCCTCAATGTCAAAAAAAATATTTTGATGCTTTAATTTTTATTATCTATAAATTTGTTATTAATTAATTTGAAACGTTAATTACAATTCCTAATAATTGAAGTAATGTTATTCAATTTTCAATTCTTTTTTTCTTTTTTCAAAATTGTTCTGAAATTTTTTCAATTAGTTCTATTATTTTTAAAATTTTCAATTATTTATCTGAAATTTTAATTTTGTTTTTCAGTTTTCAATTATCATCTACTATTAATAATTTTTTATATATTTTTTAAAATAAACTTTCTTTTATTCAACATATATTCTGCTACTTTTTTAATAGTTTCTCTCAAATTGCACTTACTATTTTCAATTTTTTAAATTATTTTTCAATTATTTATCCAAATTTTTAATTATTTTCATTTTTTTAAAATTAATTTCTATCTTTTCAAGAATTTTTCTAAAAAGTTCAATTATTTCCTTCAATTTTCAATTATTATTTTTATTCGTCTTTTTCATTATTTTCAAATTTTTAAACTATATCTGAAATTTAATTATTTTATTCCATTTTCAATTGTTTCTATCATTTTTTTTGTATTATCTATAAGAGGGTGAATTGTTTTCGACAATTTTTTTTAGTCCTCACTTGAAATTTGGTTTGAAATGTCGTAAGAAAAATTTCCTTAGAGTTACAGCAATTAATATTAATTTTAAGTACTCGCCCAAAGCATTAAAAGATTTTCCATTTTTTTCAAATTTCTATAACTTTGGCGCATTTTATGCTATTCCATTGGTCTTGGTCTTCATTAACTCAGAATTGAATACTCTACAAAAGTGTCCATTGGCGCAAAAGTGTAAGTTGTACATGTCAATTGATACGGGTCGCTAAAGATGATTTTTACACAAAATTCTCATTTTTTACTGTTATTCCTAAAAAATTTAATTTGACCAAAAAAATGTAAATGAAACATTTGTTGGAAATGTAATTGCCTACAAAAAAGGTTCTATGAACCCAATCGCTTAGATTAATATTTCTTGAGATATTAAACTTTAACTTATAAGCAGTAGGGGAGAGTGGCCATCAACGTACCGGGGTTTTTTCAAGGTCATATTATTTATTCAATTTCACTAATTTCAATCACTTCTTTGCATCAATATAAAACTACAACACTTCTCTAGGTAATGCACACATATTATACCCGATTTATTTTGATTAAATAATAAAATTTAGGATTTTTCTAAACTAACAAGCTATTTTCATTTTCAACAACCTGGGTACACAATGAACCACCTCTATAAAAACACTAAAAATGTTCAACAATAATAATATTGCATTTTCATTTTGTAAAAAAACTTATTTTCTATCAAATACTATAAAAAATTATTACTTAACACTTTTTAATTTATAATGTATAACATAAATATGCCTCAAATTTAAGTTAACGAGCTAAAATGGCATTTTAGTTTTGCTATGTTGAGAAGAGTACTGATAACAATCGCTGTCACATGCTGTCCGCATGCCTAGTTTTATAATCAGGCATACCACTCTGGAAATCGAAAATACACTGAAATTCCAGGTGGTTCATTGTTCCCTGGTACATTGAATCAACATGACATTTGCAACAAAAATGGTTTTTATAACTTAATGCAATATTTCCAAATCTTTTTCTCATTAGAATATTGTAGTTCAGGCCCGATACAAAATAAATCGTAAGTTCATTTATTTTTAAATTGCCTTATTTCAATTAAAAAACGTGTTTGTATTTTAGGTAAATTTTTTCTTCAGAGCATCAAAAACAGTTTTTTTCAGTTTTCTCTATAAAGAATAAATCCACATGTCTCAAATTTATGGACGTAGTGTGTTTATGCAAACTTCATTTATATTTAAAATTAGGAGAATTTTTATTTAATTGTTTCTGAGAAAATTGAAATGGTTCATTCAAAAAACTGGTACATTGATGGCCACTCTCCCCTATACTATTTTTGTAGTTTATCGAATTAATTTTTCAATTTATACATATTATTTTTTTCATTTTTCGATTATTTTTATTAATCTTCATAATTTTTTAAATTGTACTTTGCCCGTTCATGTAATAAATAAATAAATAATTTTCAAAAACTTTTTTTTTTAATTTACCTAAAATATTTATTTTCTTATTCAATTTTAAATTATTTCTGATATTTTCTTGTATTTTATTTTGTATTTTATCTTGTATGTTCTGTGAGATTGCAAATTATTTTTGTTCAAATTGAAAAAAAAAGTTTTAAATTATTTTTAACTTTCTACAAACATTTTCTCAAATTTTTAATTATTATAATTTTTTTTAATGCATTTCTTCTAAGACTTTTAAGTAATTTTCTAAAATTTCAATGACTTCTCTTTATTTTAAATATTTTTCGGAATTTTTTTAAAATTAATTCTCTTAAATTGGATTTATTTCTTTCAATATTTTAAACATACTTTCGTTTATTTCATATATATACTGTAATTTTTTCAATTATATTAGCGATCGTCAATAATGCAGATTTCGTCTTTACTGTCAGTGAAAATTCTAACTACTTTACCGACCGAGCAACCTGGTTCCGCGGGCCGCCGCTAGATGGCACCACTTTTGAATATAAAAAAAGTCGGTTTGTATTGGGGGTTTTTAATTTCCCAACAGTTTTAGTCGTTTATATTGGGTATTTTTAAATTTCCTTGGTTTTCTAAGTTAAGCGATCAAAATAACAGGGAAATTTAAAAGTCCCCAATACAAACGACTAAAACGATTGGAAAATTAAAAATCCCCAATAGAAACCGACTTTTTTATATTTAAAAGTGGTGCCATCTAGCGGCGGCCCTCGGAACCAGGTTGCTCCGTCGGTAAAGTAAAACGCCCCGCAGAAACAAGAATTTTCACTGATGGTAAAGACGAAATCTGCATTATTGACGATCGCTAATATAATTGAAAAAATTACAGAATATATATGAAATAAACGAAAGTATGTTTAAAATATTGAAAGAAATAAATGCAATTTAAGAGAATTCATTTTAAAAAATTACGGAAAATATTTTAAAGAAAGTGAAGTGATTGATATTTTAGAAAATTACTTGTGAGTTTTAAAAAAAATGCATTGAAAAAAATTAGAATAATAATTAGAATAGTTTCTTAAGTCAAGCGATCAAAATAACAGGGAAATTTAAAAGTCCCCAATACAAACGACTAAAACGATTGGAAAATTAAAAATCCCCAATAGAAACCGACTTTTTTATATTTAAAAGTGGTGCCATCTAGCGGCGGCCCTCGGAACCAGGTTGCTCCGTCGGTAAAGTATAAAACTCTACAGAAACACAGGTTTTAGGTCGGTAAAGTATAAATCTGCATTACCGGTGGTCGGTAATATGCAGTCATTTTGTTCTATGGGTATTTTGAAAAACTACTATTAGATTTTTTTTTCACTTTAATCTATTTTTAGCCGAACTCACCCGTCACGAGAATAATACGAGAATAAATGATGAAAAATGGGACAATTTTTTGAAAAAGTGTATTAATTTCGCAAAAACCGAGGAATGAAAAATACACTACAAATGAAAAGTACTAAACGAGATCTGCATTTCTGCCACTGACATAACGGAAATAAAGACCCTTGTTCATGAAACTCGGGTTCTGCCTGTCGCCGTGTCCTTTATGTTTTTCCAACTGCATTGAAGTTAGCACCTTATTCAGCGTAGCTTTGCATCCATTGAACATAAACTTTCTATCCAAATGGACATTATTCCAATATTTTTATCGCTATTTTTCGCTGCCAAGCTCCAGAAGCTTTATATATTCTTTCCCTGTGGTCACAGCAGAGATATACTGTACCTATTGCTGAGATTTGCTCGAATTCAATTTAAATAATTACTCCCACCTGCTCAATAGCAGAGTTTCTTTACAAATTGAGCTCTGTACCGTCCACAAATAAATCTTTTCTTGAATCTTCATTTAATTTTTTTTTTTCATTTCTTTTTCACATACTCTTACATGCTACAATGTTTCTTCATTTCATCACAACAATTGACACAACTTTTCTCTTTATATATCGTTAAAAAAACCATTTTTTTTTCTTTGTTTTCAAACAACTTTTTCCCATTTAAATTTCAAACAATTTTGCGCGGCTTTGTAAATAAAAATCTGAAAGGCAAGTTAAGATATTCTTCGGGATGCATGAGCTGTTCTTTCCTGACTTGATACTTAAAGGGAACTTTTTCTTTTGAAGGAGAATAGCAGCAGTTTTCTCATAATGCTGCGTTTTAAAGTATAACATGTGGTAATTTCCTGGCAAAATCAAAAATACAAAAGGCAAAATGTGTCAATGGTGTTTTCTGAGAATACGCTGGTTCGCTGAACTGGAAAGATAAAAGTACACTTACCTCGGCACCAAGGCAAATATGTTGATATTTTTTCTGAATTTTCTCCATGAAACATGAAAGCGGTGTGTAAATGATGCAGGAAGAAGAAAAAAAAAAGGCACAAAAAAGCGCCTTCTCTCCTTACTCAGTCATTCACATTCTAAAATTCCACCTCTGTCAGTTGCTTTTCCATTTAAATTCACTGGAAAAACCGCGGGAAAAACGAGAATTTTGCGACTAATTCTGGATGTATTGAAATTGTACTCATTTTCATGAAAAGAGTGTGTATATTCACTGGAGCGATTCTAAACAGCAGGAAAATTGTGTAAATTGCATGCTCCTCGAATATATGATGAATTATTTAATTTAGTAAAAAGTAAGCTGAAATTGCATTTAAATTAGAAGTTGGATAACAATTTTTTTTATTCATCTCGTAATGTTTTATTCATTTTCAAGAGTTAGGTGAATTAAAAGTAACGCTTTTTTTGGCTTTTAATTATTTTCGAAAATGTACGTTAGTTATGAAATATTCATTATAGAATGAGTTTGTTTTCTAATGATATACTGAAGTAGTGTAATAATTAATGCCAAACATGGCTTTCAGTTTTATTAAACTTAATTATTATTTTACTTATGAGGAATAATAATGGTGCATTATTGCGAGCGGAAAACATTGTTGTTGTTTTGAAAATAGAAATATTAGTATATTCGGAAGTTAAGAGATTAATTAATTCGTCAATCTAAAATTTTCTTAACGGAAAATTAAACAATGGCAAAAATAGTTATAGTAACAAGTTTTTTTTTTATAAAGCTTCTGTATTACAAATACGGTAATAAAATCACTGTCTTGTTGTAATATTACTTCAAATGTATCAAGCAAGACGATAAAAAATTATATAAAAACTTATTTCATTTGTGGTATACTGCATCACGTTCAATAAATCAAATTAAGTAATTGATCACAATTATGCCAGCAAAATGAGCATTTTTTCATTTCGATCGTAAAGTACTGGGATTTATTTTATGACTCACCTAGCCCTAAACGTGTCGATATTAAAAGACTTTTCTAGCGTCCAAACAGTTGTACAGAACAAATAACTCTCAGCCAGATGAAAAAATATTTTTTATCAGAGGAAATGGTAGTTTTATGAAAGAATTTTTTATTTTGATTAAACATTATTTCATCAAAAAATGTTCCCACAGAGAGAAGAATTTTCGTGACTTAATTGCAAAAAGACCAAACAAAAATATGGTAAATGTAAACAAATGGAAAAAAAGTAAATTTCGAAAGAAATTGTTGATATTTAATCAATTTTTCATTGGCCAATTATAGGTGCTCCAAAAGAATAAAAGATAAACAAGAAAATACGTTCAATATTTTTTTATAAAATAAAATTTTTGAGAGTGTGATTTATTTTTTTAGTGACAGATAATAAGGGGTTGTTCACATACCACGTGGACAGTTTTAGGGGTGGGGGGGGGGTCAAAACAAATTTTCACGTGGGCCAAGGGAAAATTTAATTTTATCCCTTAAAATGTTGTTTAACTAATTTTCAACTTTCGCGATACGGTTTTTTCGACAGGATATCTCAAGAACGCTTTAACGGATTTCCATAACACTTAAATGGCTTATTAATCTCAATATTTAATTCATTCTTTAAATTTCAAATATTTTCGATATTTTTCAATTATCATTATCATTTTTCAACAATTTTTCTTGAATTTTCCAATTATTTCTAAAATATAATGTTCTATTATATTTAACGTATTTCCTTCAATTTTCAATTCATTTTGTACTTTATCACTTTTTTTCAAAATTTCAATTATTTTTTTCAATTTTTAATTATTTACCTCAAATTTTAATTATTTCTCTCAATTTGTAAATATTTTCACTATTTTGCAATTGTTTTCTCAAATTTCAATAATTTTAATCAATCCTCAATTTTAAAATTTTTTTTTCTATTTTTTTCTTGAATTTTCAATTATTTATCACATATTTCAAGTTTATTTATTTATTTATTTTGGACAAATCATTTTTTTTTTTTTTATTTTAAATTGTTTTCATCAATTTGCAATTCTTTTCTCCGATTTGTGAGAATATTCAATATTTTGTAGTCCATATACTTAATTATAATTATTTATCTCGTATTTCAATAATTTTTATTAATGTTAAATTTTTCATATTATTGTTTAATTATTTTTTTATATTTTAAATATATTTTGTAATTTTATAAATACATTTTTCTAAGATTTTAATTATTTCTTAGACTTTCAATTACTTTTAACAATTTAAAATTATTTTCTCCAAATTTTTTAATATATTCATTTTTTTTTAACTAATTTACCAAACTTTTGTATTATTTTTCAATTACTTTAAGAATTTTTTAATTATTATTTTTACAAAATTATTTTTTTTTCTATTTTCAACTATTATTATTATTCTACCTACTATTTTACACCACTTTTAAATAATTCATTGAATTGCAAATATTTTCTACAATTTTTAATTGCTCCTATAACTTTTCAACTATTTTTTTTTTATCAATTTCTATTATACTTTTTTAATTTTTTATTAATTTCCTAAATTTTTAGTTATTTCTCTTACATTTCAATTACTTTCTTCAATTTCAAATTCATTTTGTAATCTATCACTTGTTTTCAAAATTTCAATTATTTTCTTCAATTTTTAATTATTTACATCAGATTTTAATTATTTCTTCAATTTTAAATATTTTTATTATTTTGCAATTGTTTTCTCAAATTTTAAATCATTTAATTTTTTTTTAATTTCCTAAATTTTTCAATTAAGTATCTCAAATTTCAATAATTGTTATCAATACTAAATTTTTTAAATTAATTTTTTTATTGTTTTCTTGAATTTTAAATTATTTATAACAAATTTAAAGTACATTTTTTTATTTTTAATTATTTTCATCAATTTGCAATTCTTTTCTCCGATTTGTAAGAATTTTCAATATTTTTTAGTCAATTACCATAATTTACAATTATTTATCTCGTACTTCAATAATTTTTATTAATGTTTGATTTTTCATATTATTTTTTAATTATTTTCTTATATTCTAAATATAAAAATGAAAAAATTTAATTATTTGGTCGTAAATTGTTTCTTTAATATTTTAAATATACTGTGTAATTTTATAAATAAATTTATCTGAAATTTTAATTATTTTCTCTAATTTTTTAAAATTTTAATTATTTTTTAACTAATTTACCAAACTTTTGTATTATTTTTTAATTAATTTAAGAATTTTTTAATTATTATTTTTACAAAATTATTTTTTTCTATTTTCAACTATTATTATTATTCTACCTACTATTTTACACCACTTTAAATTAATTCTTTGAATTGCAAATATTATCTACAATTTTTAATTGCTTTTATAACTTTTTAACTACTTTTTTTACAATTTCTATTATACTTTTTCAATTTTTTATTAATTTCCTAAATTTTCAGTTATTTCTCTCACATTTCAATTACTTTCTTTAATTTCAAATTCATTTTGTAATTCTATCACTTTTTTTCAAAATTTTAATTAGTTCCTTCAATTTTTAATTATTTATCTCGGATTTTAATTTTCTCTTCAATTTTAAATATTTTTATTCTTTTGCAATTGTTTTCTCAAATTTTAAATTATTTTTTAGTGGTTTTTCCATATTTTCATTTTTTTTCTCAAATTTCAATTAATTCTTTAAATATCAATTATTTTTTTGAATGCTTAATTGTTTTTACCATTTTTCTATTATTTTCTTTAATTTTAAGCAAATTTTTTTAATTGCTTTCTCATATCAGAACACTTATTTTTCTTAAAATTCAATTATTTTCTTCAAATTTCAATTATTTACCTAAAATCTGAATTATTTTATTCAATTTTTAAATATTTTTCTTAATTTGCAACTGTTTTCTCCAATTTTTAATTAATTTTTTTTCTTAATTTTCAATTGTTTATGGCTACTTTTAATTAATTCTTTAAATATTAATTACTTTCTTTATATTTTTCATTTTGTTTACCATTTTTCAATTATTTTTTAAAATTTAAATTAAGTTTTTTCATTTGCTTTCTTAAATGGAAAGTATTATCTCTTATTTTTTTTCAAAATTGTAATTATTTTCTTCAATTTTAAATTATTTATCTTAAATTTAATTTATAATTATTTTCATTTTTCAATTATTGTCATTGTTTTACAATCATTTTCTCCAAACTTTAAAGATTTAAATTGTTTTTCAATTAATTTTCTAAATTTTTTAAAAATTTATCTCAAATTTTACTTATTTACTTCAATTTTCAATAGCCTTCATAATTTTTAATTTATGTTTTTAGTTAAAGTGTAATTCAAAGTGTAATTATTTTCTTTAGTTTTACATTACTATTATCATTTTTAATCATTTTCTCAAATTTTTATTTTTCCATTAAATTTATAGATTTTGTTTCCTCCTAGAGGAAGCTTTGTGATTGTTAAGATTTTCGATTTTCCAAAAATAGTCTAAATTGGCTGATTTTCATCTGAAATGCAAAAAATTTTCATTGCTCTGCCAATGTCCAGAAATGTGTGTGTGTGTGTGTGTTATATTCTTTTTAAAAAAAAAAGTTCACATGGACATTTAATGAGGGGCAGGGGGATCAAAAAGTGATTAAAAAATGTCCACGTTTTATATGAACGACCCCTAAGCAAAACGTTAATGTTTTTCACTGCGGTTAAGACATATGACACGGGAGATTTGACGCCATTAGTCTTACTAATTCTCGACGAATTTTAATTAATATAGTTTCTTTACTTAATTGCTGGTGTGGACCTGTTGGTGAGAAGCCAAGAATTTTAAACGCGAAGGTTAAGCAATCTTGAAAATTGTTAACGAGTTGATGGGCGGTGCTTCCGCCACTTCGGTTAAATCACATGACACCGGATATTTGACCTACCGACTCTTGTAAATAACCAACAAAACATAAAAATAAACACAGTTTTTAGTATTTTCTTAATAATTCCGTTAATTTTCATTTATAAAACCACAAAAAAATAGTAAATTTAAAATTAATCAAACAAGATTAACGTTCAACTTTTCTGCGTTGACGCATGCATAAAAATGCCAAATTTCCTCAAATTACAAACTACGTTAAAACGACCATTAATTTACATAAATTGGTTTTTATTACGCCTGTAAACCAGTTTATAAGCACGTCAACATGGAATATCGAGTTGTCGGGAAATATTGCGCTTGATGAAATAAATCACAATACGATGGAAAGATTTAGGGATAGGGTATTATTTTTCAAGAAAATATATGGCACTGTTATTAATTGTCGTTCGCTAGAGTTCTCGCGCTGACGGATATCCGGTCGATTTCGCGGTTAACTCACGGGTTAATACAACCAAGTTTTGCGATGAAATATATTGCGGCAATGTCTGACTTTATTGTCAACCTTAACCACAGTTTACCTATTTTCTCATCCATTGCTGCAAAATAATTAACCTGAACTAATTGCTCCGTCTCTGTTACTCAATACAATGGATTTCAATAGTTATATATTCACTTTGATTTCTCTTTCAATGGCTTTAATCCTCTCAGAATTACTTGGCTCTGTTACATTTGAAAACCACAAGCAAATATCGTGTAGAGAGATAGACAGAGAGGAATTCCGACATTCAAACAGACAACAGTCAGCATGGTCAGCTGTTACGTTTATCAACCGAAAATCGTCCAAATTGCACTACACAAGAGTAGTTCAGTCAAAACAATTACTGCCACATTCTGTAACAGCCAATATTTACAAAATCTATGCGTCACATGGTTCATATGAGGAAAATTTTCTAGTGATGGGACAAATTATTTGATGCAGAGATTTTGTCACCTCGATTATTTCATGATATTATGTGAAATAATAAAAATATTTATTGCCGAAATAAAAACGATGTGTGAAGTAAAATTTATCACTTGGTAATATTATACAATGTAATGTTTAAAATGAGTTGAATTATAAATTTTATCTACTACACTATATGAATTAAAAACAAAAGGGATCATACTTATAATCAGGGTGGAACCTTTTTTTTTTTATTAAATTAAATTCACGGTTTTTTCCCTTCAACTTTTTTGATTTCCCGGTTACAAGTTGTCGAATAATTAGAACAGTATTTTTAATTTTGCTAACTTCGCCTTTATATTTAAAATATAACTTTATAGTTAAATTTAAAATTTACACATTCTTGTAGTCTTATTAATTATAACTAGCGTAATAACGTAGCTGTTTAAATATCTTAAAAAGTTTAATTATCACAAAATTTTAAAATGTAAATTTTTGTGAAAATATTTTATCTTAGACATTTAAAAAGAATTAGGTATTATAATTTTAATAGTAACATTAACGCACGCTCAAGAGCGCGACAAAGTTTACATTGTTGTTGGTCATTTAAAAAACTATTAATTTTTGCAAATGCAAATAATGGAAATTACGAATATGAAGAGTATATCTGAAAAATAACGAAAGTAATTGACAATTGAAAACAAAATTTAAAAAATGACTACATAATTACAGAATTGAAAAGCATAGTTTAAAAAATTAAGCAATAAATATTACATTTAAACAAAATATTTGAAAAATTGTAGGATTAACTGTTTGGAATAATTGAAAATTGAACAACTGGGTTGAAAATAAAAAAAAATAATTGTAATTGAAGAAAATAATAAAGAATTGAGGAAATAAATTGAAAATTTAAGAGTTAAATTAAAATTAGAAAAAATAATTTATAATTGAAAAAAAAATTACAAAATGACAAAAATAATTGACAATTGAAAACACAATTCAAAAAATGGCTGAAATAATACACGACCAAACATAATAATTTAAAAAATCAAAGAATAATTGTAAAATTTTAATATAATAGTTGAAAATTGAAAAAATTGTAGAAAATAATTTAAAATTGCGGAAAATAATTAATAATTTAAAGAAATGGTTTAAAAATGACAATAATAATTGAAAAATTAAAGAAAATATATGAAAATGACAAAAATAATTGTCAACTTAAAACAAATTTCAAAAAATGACTAAGTTAATAGACAACTCAAAAAAAAATTTTAAATTAAAGAAGAAATATTTAATTTAAAAAAAATAATTTAAAAATTATAGGAATAAGTATTGCAAACAATTGCAAATTGAACAATTGGATTTAAAACCGAAAAAAATAATTGAAATTAAAGAAAATAATAAAGAATTGATGAAATAAAATGAAAATTTATTTTCAAATCAAATTAAAATTTAAAAAAATAATTGGTAATTAAAAAAAATTACAAAATGACGAAAATACTTGATAATTGAAAACAAAATTCAAAAAACAGCTAGACTAATAAATAATCGAACAAAATAATTTAAAAAATCAAAGAATGGTTATACAATTTTAAAATAATAATTGAAAATTGAAAAAATTGCGGAAAATAATTAATAATTAAAGAAAATAGTTGAAAAATGAATAAAATAATTGAAAAATTGAAGAAAACATGTGAAAAATTACGAAAATAATTGTCAATTGAAAACAAAATTTCAAAAAATGACTAGATCAATACCAATAGACAACTGAAAAAAAGAATTGTCAAAATTAAACAAAAAATATTAAATTTAAAGAAAATAATTGCAAATTGAAAAGTTAAAAAAAAATATAGGAATATTGTCGGAGATAATTGCACATTTAACAACTGGATTAAAAATCGAAAAAAATAATTAAAATTTAACAAAAAATAATTGAAAATTGAAGAAAACAACTAAAAATTGAAGCATGGTTATTTGAAATTTATGGAATATAATTAAAAATTGAAAAAAGTAATTGGAAAAACCTGAGAAATTATAAATATAGAAGAAACCAATTAAAATCTGAAAATTGAAAATAAAAATGGAAGAATGGAATTAAAAATTAAGAAAAATATCGAGAACAAATAATAGAAAAATGTCGATAAATTTGTAATATTTAAGAAAATAATTGAAAATTGAAAAGTGGTATTTAAATATAAAGAAAATAACTTAGAATTGAATAATTGAATTAAAATTTTAAAAATATTTTTATGAGTGAAAAAAAATATTGAAAAAATACTAGAATTATTGAATATTGAGGAATTAATTGAAAATCGATCAAAATAATTGAAAACTAAAGAAAATATTTAAGAATTGAAGAAAATAATTTAAAGTTGAAGAAATAAATTGGAAATTAAAGAATTAAATGGAAATTTGCAGAAAATAATTGATAATTATATTTTTGTAAAACTTAATTTTCTCTTTTTTAATGTAATAAAGGAGTTTTCCTCGTTTATATATGAAATAAATAAATAAATAATTAAAAGAAAAATTACAATATGTTGAAAATAATTAAATATTGACAGAAATAATTATCTATTACAAAAAATAATTAACAAGTGAAAAAAAAATCGAAAAATGGTGAGAATAATCGGCAGTCGAACAAAGAAAATTTTAAAATTGATGAATAATCATATAATTGAAGGAGAATAATAAATTAGCAATTAAAAACTGATGAAAATAATGGAAAATGTTTTAAAAATAAACTAAAATTAAAGAAAACAATTGGAAATTAAAGAATTGTATTGAAATTTCAAGAAAATATTTAATAAATTACAAAAATGCGAGAATACAATTTTTATTCAATTTTTTCAGTAAAATAATTGAAAAACGAAGAATGCAATTGAAAATTGAAGAAAATAATTAAAAATTAAGGAAATAAATTGAAGATTTTAAAATTATATTAAAGATTTAAGAATTAAATGGAAATTTTTAAAAAATACTTTTGATAATTGAAAGAAAAATTACAAAATGACTAAAATAATTGAATATTAATGAAACTAATTACCTATTACCTATTAAAAAAAAATTAACAATTAAAAAAATAAATCGAAAAATGGTAAGAAGAATCGGCATTCGAACAAAGAAAATTTTAAAATTGATGAATAATCTTAAAATTGAAGGAGAATAATAAATTGTCAATTGAAAACTGATGAAAATAATGGAAAATATTTTAAAAAATAAATTAAAATTAAAGAAAACAATTGGAAATTGAAGAATTATATTAAAATTTTAAGAAGATATTTAATAATTGGGAAAATGATAGAATTATTGAATTTTCAATAAAATAATTGAAAAACGAAAAATGCAATTGAAAATTGAAGAAAATAATTAAAAATGAAAGAAAGAAATTGAAGATTAAAGAATTAAATTGAAATTTTAAAAAAGTAGTTGATAATTGAAAGAAAAATTACAAAATGATTAAAATAAATAAATTTTAATGCCAATAATTGAGAAATGAGAAAAATAATTGACAATTGAAAGAAAGATTCAAAAAGTGTCGAGAAAAATCGAAAACGGAACAAAATAATTTCAAAAAATTAAAGAATAATTATAAAATTTAAAGAGAATACAGTACCGTTGGAATTTGTAAGTCCACTTATTTATTAGGGTTTAAAAAACGTTTTTTAACGTACAAAGTATAATTATACAATTTTTTTTTGTGTTTATTTTCTCAAAGTAGATGGAATTTTGAGAAAAATAAGACCTGAGTGAAGGTTTCAATTTTTCATTGAAATGTGTTTAGAAAAGTGAAATATTTAATGTTTTAGAAAAAATTAATTTACTCTCGAGGTACTGAAAGTTTCTTGAAGTTCCTATGTTTGTTTTAAAGAAAATTTTCTGAAAAATAAAACTGTTGTTTAAGCATTGAAGTGCAATTTTTTTCCTAGCAAGGCTTAAAATTGAAACAAAAAATGAAAAAAAAATTAAGACACTATTTGGAAATAAAATTAATTTTTAAAATTTCAATAAATATATTATATTACTTTTATTCCAAAGTTATTGACAATTATAAAGTTGGTATATTTTCTATAGATGTATTTGATATCAAGATATAAACAATAATTTTTCTATCTTTTTTGTTTCAATTTTTGAGCTTTGCATATTTTAAGAAAAAAAATTGCACTTTAATACACTAATCTTATGTTTCTGAAAAAGCCTTTTAAAACAATCATAGGAACTTCAAAAAACCTTCGTTATTTAGAGAGTAAATTCAATTTTTATAAAACATTAAAAATTCCACATTGTTTAACCTATTTAAATGAATATTTGTGTAATTATAAAAAAAATTATAGATCTATTTATTAATGTAATTAAAATTATTTGAACTGGTATTTATAAATTTCAATTTTAATCAATTTAAATGCAATTTTTAAAAAGTAGGTATATCTAATTTAAAACAAAAAATATTTATGTGCCAAACTTAAGGTGTGGATAGAATAAAAGAATGAATGAATCTTGTGGATTATTATTATAAATTTATGATATATGAAAAAAATTGACTTTCGATAAAATTTCTCAGAACTTTTAGATTCACGAACGAATTCCCGATTAAGTAGCCACCCTGTTTCAAGCTTTTAAAAAGTCCTTTATGTTATCACCAACATTTTTTTAAGTTCAGCTTATTTCAACATATTTTACTTTTATTGAAATGTGCGTTATTTTCAGGGTCAATAAAACTGCAATAAATGAAATTAATGGATTTTGTATCAGCCACAAGTGAAATTTATGGTACTCGAAAATAGTCCCGATGGTACTGTAATAACGAGAAAATGACACTGGAATAGCAACCGTATCACGCAATAGTGAATTATCTATTCGAGGATTATGACGCCTGTGATTGAGCTAATAGCAACTTGTACCAAAATAGCGGAGAAAATATCTTTTGCGTGATAATATGAAATTCAGCTTTCCTTCTTGACAGAAAATATTTCCAGTCAGATTCCACTTCAGTCACTTCACCCCTTCTTTGGCAGACAGCAACCATTTTTCATATCGCAGTCCTCAACCCTGCAAATTTAGACCTTTCGAAAAGGACCTATGCTGTCAAGATGTCGACAGTGCAAGGAGATGATTGAATCGTCTTTTAATAGGTTTTTGCCTTTTTCACACACAGAATACGCCTTCACAAGTTTTGATCAAATTTCACGGGTTATGGATGCCAAAAGATTTGAAAAAATTCAAATATTTGGTATATTGCATTTTTGAGTATTTAAAATTTAAACGAATTTATTATCAATTCTGTAACTTTTATATTAGTCTTGTATTTTAAATTTTGAGATTACTTGTTATTGTGATATTTGCGAAACGTAGAATGAAAAAAAATTGCAAACAAAAGTGCATTCTTCTATATTATGAATTCTTCTTATGTTTTATTCATTTTTCTGAAAATTTATTTAAAAAAGAACACGTGTACGGAGTATTACAACACTATACTTTTGAGATTTATATATGCAAATGACATTTTATCCTTTATGGCATGCTATTTTGTAGCGAAATGTCACTTCATACTAAGGATAAGCAAAGACATAGAGTAAAATGTCAACCGTCCTCCATAATTATTTTAATATTCTGCAGGTGAAGTTAGCTAATAGAAAAGAAAATTGAGACTATTGTTTTATAAACAGACAACGAGAGACAAGAATATGTAAGATAGAAATGTGTAAGAAGATACGAAATAATAATTTTAAAATTCGTGATTTTGATAAGTTTGTTTATAAAAACCGAAAACTTTAATTAGGTCTAAGTTTCAAACGACGGAAATTTAAATATAAACTTTAATTTATTCTAATGCCCATTTTTCGTAACTTCAATTTTGTCAAAATCTATTTTTTTCAACTTCAGTTTAAGCTAATTTTAATTTTCCTCAAACTTATAAAGATGAAGGTTCAATTTATAACCAATTTAAAATTATCACAACTTTTATTTATTCGAATTTACATTCGTCCTAATTTTTATTTGACTCAAGTTCAATGTGTCCCAATTTTAATTAAACACAGTTTAAATTTGCCCCAACTTCTATTTGTCACAACTTCTATTTGTTCCAACTTTAATTTATCCCAACTGTCATTTATGCAAAACTTTTAATTATAAGTAACTAAAATTTAACACAACTTCTATTTATTCCAGCTTTTATTTGTCCCAACTTCAATTTGTATCAATTTTAATATTTCACAAATTTAATTCTATCCAAATTCTCTTTATCCTAACTTCTATTTATCCGAATTTTAATTTAACTCAACTGTCATTGATGCAAACTTCAATTTGACTCTACTTTCAACTATAAGCAACTAACATTTAACACAAATTCTATTTATTCCAGCTTCAACTTTTCCGAACTTCAATTTGTATCAACTTTAATTTAATTTAACTTTTAATTCTATCCAACTAAAATTTAACACAACTTCTATTTATTCCAGCTTCTATTTGT
Source organism: Ganaspis brasiliensis (assembly GCA_037103525.1). Lineage (NCBI taxonomy): Eukaryota > Metazoa > Arthropoda > Insecta > Hymenoptera > Figitidae > Ganaspis > Ganaspis brasiliensis. The sequence continues at coordinate 681,291 of JAZKLR010000372.1, read as the reverse complement.
CACAACTTCTATTTGTCCCAACTTTAATTTATCCCAATTGTCAATTATGCAAAACTTTTAATTATAACCAACTAAAATTTAATACAACTTCTATTTATTCCAGCCTTTATTTGTCCCAACTTCAATTTGTATCAATTTTAATTTTTCACAAATTTAATTCTATCCAAATTCTATTTATCCCAATTTTAATTGAACGCAACTTAAATATATTCCAACTTTAATTTAGGCAAATTTCTCTTTATCTCAATTTCTATTTGTCATAACTTCTATTTGTCCCAACTTTAATTTATCCCAACTGTCATTTATGCAAACTTCAATTTAACTTAACTTTTAATTATAACCAACTAAAATTTAACACAACTTCTATTTATTTTAGCTTTTATTTGTCTCAACTTCTATTTGACATAACTGTAATTAAACCTAATTTTAATTCAAGGGAACTTCAATTTGTTTCAACTTTAATTTATCCCAAATTTAGTTCATTCCAATTTCTCTCTATCCTAACTTCTATTTATCCCAACCCTAATTTGACTGAACTATAATTTATCCAGACTTCAATTTAATTCAACTACAATTCGTTTTAACTTAAAATTTAAACAAATTTTAATTTAATACAAATTTTATGTATTCCAATTTCTATTCCCCCTACTTCAATGTATCCCAATTTTAATTTTACGCAACTTAAATTTGTCCTAAATTTAATTTGGTCAAATTTCTCTTTATCTCAACTTTTATTTGTTCCACCTTTAATTTATCTCAACTGCGATAATTTATGCGAACTTCAATTTAACTCAATTTTCGATTATAACCAACTGAAATTTAAAAAAGTTGTATTTATTCCAGCTTTTATTTGGCCCAACTTCTATTTGCTCTAACTTCAATTACACCTAATTTTAATTTAAGGAAACTTCAATTTATTTTAACTTTAACTTATTGCAAATTTAGTTCTATCCAATTTCTTTCTACCCTAACTTCTATTTGTCCCAACTTTAATTTATCTGAACTATAATTTATCCACACTTCAATTTAATTCAACTTTAATTCGTTTTAACTTAAATTTATATAACAAACTTGAGTTTAATCCAAATTTTAATTTTTTAATTTTTATTTGGCCCTAATTCAATTTATTCTAACTTTAATTTAACGCAGCTACAATTCATTTCAATTCATCCTAACTTAAATTTGATCCAATTTCTCTTTCGCCAAACTTCTATTTGTCACAACTTCTGTTTGGCCAAATTTTAATTTGTCCAAACTTCAGATTAACTCAACTTCAATTTGTTCCAACCTTTAATTATATAACAAACTTTATTTGACCCAACTTCATTTTATCTCAATTTCAATTTAACCTAAGTACAATTTATTTTAATTTCGATTTACCCTAACTTCAATTTCATCCAATTTCTCTTTAGCTCAACTTTTGTTTGTCACAACTTCATTTGCCCAATTTTTAATTTATCCAATCTTCAGTTTAACTAAACTACAATTTGTTTCAACTTTAAATTGTATAAGAAACTGTAATTCAATCAAAATTTTATTTATACGAATCTTTATTTGTCCCAACTTCATTTTATATTAATTTCAATTTAACCTAAGTGCAATTTATTTTCATTTCAATTTACCCTAACTTCAATTTGATCCAATTTCTCTTTAGCTCAACTTCTGTTTGTCACAACTTCTATTGCCTAATTTTTAATTTATCCAAACTTCAGTTTAACTAAACTACAATTTGTTTTAACTTTAAATTGTATAAGAAACTGTAATTCAATCAAAATTTTATTTATACGAATCTTTATTTGACCCAACTTCAACTTATATCAATGTTAATTTAATGTAAATACACTTTATTTCAATTTTAAATTTATTTCCCTTATTTTATTCAACCCTAACTTCAATTTGATTCAATTTCTCTTTAGCCCAACTTTTATTTGTCATAACTTCTATTGCCCAATTTTTAATTTATCCAAACTTCAGTTTAACAGAACTACAAATTGTAGTATTATATAACAAACTTTAATTCAGTCCAAATTATATTTACTTCCATTTTTATTTGTCCCAACTTCATTTTATCTCAATTTTAATTTAACTTAAGTACAATTTATTATATTTTCAATTGACCTTAACTTCAATTTGATCCAATTTCTCTTTAGCCCAACTTTTATTTGTCACAACTTCTATTGCCCAATTTTTAATTTATCCAAACATCAGTTTAACTGAAATACAATGCGTTTCAACTTTTAGTAATATAACAAACTTTAATTAAGTCCAAATTTTATTTCTTCGCATTTTTATTTGTCCCAACTTCAATTTGTCCCAATTTTAACTTAACGAACTATACTTTATTTCAATTTGTCCGAACTTAAATTTGATCCAATTTCTATTTGTCACACAACTCCTTTTTGTCTAAAGTTAATTTACCCCAAATTTAATTTAATAAAATTTCGATTCATGCTAATTTTATTTCACCCAAATTTCAATCGGTATAATCTTAAATATAATAAAATTTCTATTTTTTTGAACCGTAGAATCAATCTATATAAACTTTAATTTATTCAAACTTCAGTAAATTGCTTTCATTTCGTCCTCTGTACGATAACTTAAACATGCGCAGTAGTGAGTAATTTTATTCGAACATGCGCAGTAGTAACCCATTTTATTTAGACATGCGCAGTAGTGAAATTTGAAATTTAAAAATGCACAGTAGTATTCTACGCAACTTAAAGATGAGCAATAGTAAATTACCTAACGTAAACATGCGCTGTACTATAATATTTACAATTTAAAAAAGTTATATACTAGTTTATTCAATTCAGACACATACTGCAGTGATGTTTATAACATAAAAATGCCCAATAGTAATTTTCAACCTTATCCATCCGCAGTACATTTCTTTACAAAACAAAATAAACACAGTTATATATTTTTCTCCATTCCTGAGCACTGTAATGTTAATTCGCCACAATATAAATCTTCAATGTTTCTGTATTATATTTTTCAGTTTAATTCTACCTCCACCAGGCACATATACAGTTATACACATAATTTATTCTCAACGTTGTTTTCACGTTTGAAGTTTCTAATAACCCCCATTTTTGCACAATTTCCAACAATATTTCATAAAGTAACGATCCTGGGAAAAGAATAATAATAACGCTAATTAAACGAATAATAGCGTTCGTGCTTGAGCTAAGCCTCAAATTCAAGATGATGGAACATGAATATTAGGATAGAAAGTGTTTGCAAAAATAGTGCAATTTTTCTCATAAATTCCAAGGAGAGAGAGAGAGAGAGAGTTAGAGAGCCGAGAAAAAAAAAGTGTTTTCTCAGCCTGGTCGTCTGTTACTAAATAGCATCATCAATATACTTCGTGGGTGTTTTCCGGGATATTCGACGACTCACGCGATCCGAAGGAAGCTCAGGCAATTCTGTCACACTGCCGAGTAGCGTTCAATTAACATCAGAACTGGCACGACTCGTTGCAATGCTGCAGAGATAGCGTCATTGCATCGAATTGGAATTAAATTTGTCGACCCAGAACGTAACCCTGTCCCTTTGCAACTTAGAGCGGCAATAGAAAATTCAAAGAGCCGTATTCTCATGAAAATTTAACGGCAAATTCAAAAACATCGAGGCAATTTGTTTTTATTCGAATTATGAAGACCACTCGCATAACATTCCTTTCTCGAATTTTCCACTACCATTAAACTGATTACTCGAGTGCGAAAAATGATAACTTTTATTAAAGCCATTAAAGGAGATAATTTCTTGTGATTTTTTCCAACGAAATAAAAAAGAAGAAACAATTTGATAAACAACGAATATAAAGTAAAAAAAAAAACTTGAAATAAATTAAGTATACTCATCGGGTGAAACGACTTTATTTCGCCTAATGTATTTTTCACATTTTTACAAAACTTTAATACTTTGCAAGAATATTATTCCATGTTTTGAGATGACAAAATGCATAGTGATTTAAAAAAAAAAAGATTACTTTTCATATTTAAATAAACAGCACAAAAAGCAGGAGCAATGAGTTTACGATTGAGGGTTTCGTAGCTTTTTCTTAATCCCTATTTCCCTCTCTCTCGCACACAACCGCAAATTGACAGCTATTGGTTGTTAACGACGGACGGACGGACGGCAAAGTCTAAAAAAGATTTTTCAAATTAAGAGAACACGAAAAAATGACACATTGACAGACAATAAAAAATTATTTAAGATACCAGCAATTCAGTGGCGTAACTTCAGTGGCCCCCTTGACCTTAGGGGGATCTAAATCAACGATAATAGACTTTAAACAAAAATTCCAGAAACTTTAATAATTGTAGTAATTTAAAATTTGACTACATTAAACAACGCGCGCTTGACCGCGATTAGTTTCTACACCTTGTGTTATCAACAATTATAAATATTTTAAATATGATATTGAAAAATAAATTTATATAAACAATTATTCAGGACAAAATTTATAAAATTTTAAAACTAAAAAAAATTACAAAAAATAATGGAAATTAAACAGAATAATTTAAAATTTTGCAAATTAATTGAAAAAAAATGAAATCAATTAAAAATTGGGGATAGTAATTTAAAAAATCATAGAAATGTTTTAAAAATAAATTGAAAAAATTGAATAATGAAACATTAGAGAAAATAATTCTGTGGCTGAAAGGCAGAATAACACACTGCAAAAACATGGTGTCTTAAATTGGCCAAAAATGTCTTAAATTAAGATACTTTTGGTGTCTAAGACGCGAAAAATGTCTTATTTTAAGACATTTTTGAACAATTTAAGACACCTGTTTTTGCAGTGCATAACTGCATTTTCATAGTTTTGAGAAAAACCTGTTTTTGTTTATTTTCTTGGTTTTGTAAAATCGAAAAATCAACCAATATTTTTGGTGTTTGGCATTGTATCCTATTTTCTAGTGTAGTTTTTACATCTGTTTATCAACTTTAATAAAATATAAACGCTTTAAAAAAGAATATCAATTCTTTTTTTCGATTTGAATGCAGTTATGCTGTTGTGTTATTAATTATTTTCTACGTAAATAAACATTTAAATCACTTTACTGTTATGAAACTTAAAAAAGCATTACTAAATTAACTCAAATCTGATGTTATCTCAAATTCGATAAAATATTAGTTATGATGTTATGCCTTTCAGCCACAGAATTGTAAATTAAAAAATAAATAATTGAAAATTTTCCGCTTGGTGGCGCAGTAGTAACACGTGTTCGCACGCCGGTCTCGGTTTCTTTTACGTTTTGTTTATATTAGTTCTTTATTTAGGACGTTATTTGCAATATTTTATAATACGTTAATGCTTCTTCTTTTTTGTTGCGCAAAAACTCTTAATATTTTTCCATTATTGGTCCAGTTATAGTATTTACACATATTCCTAACCTAAAAGTGAAAGGCGCACAATGTCATTGTTGCCGCAGTCTTTAAAGTTTCTTCAAATGCAACAAAAATACTACGGATCCAGTATTATGCTCGAAATGTAAAACTCCTTATCATCCGAGTTGTGGTAAAAATGTTGGACAATAAATTAAATGATGTTATCACGCGTGTTACCAATGCTGAAACTAGAATTCAGGAGATTGATACATGCTGTCGAGGTTAGAATGGATTCCATAGATAAAGGGTTTACCGAAATTCCGAAGGAGAATGTTGTCATACGTCATTGTTTACTTGAAGCCGAGGATCGTCTGAAGAGGAAAAACAATCTTGTTTTGTTTGGCCTTCCCGAACTTTCTCCCAGTTCGCTATCTCCAAATATCAGTACCAATGATACTTTGCAAGCGAAAGTAACTAATTTATTTAATAAAATTATTCCATCTTGTCAACTAGAAAATGCAAAGGTATTTAGATTGGGTTCGAATGCGCGAATTCGACATGACAAACCACGTCCTATTAGGATTGTTTGTTCATCAGAGGAAAAGGCCCATATTGTTTTAAAACAATTTGTATCTGCCAAACGTGATCTAGAATCTGGTTCGTCATTCAAGAATTTGTGGTTAGTGTCTGATCGCACAAAGATGCAAGATTGAAGATATCTCTGCAGTAAAAAGTGAAATTGCTGATTGTCGGCGTGAAGGAGAAAATGTAAAAATGGTGTATAGAAGGGGAATACCAGTAGTGATACCAATTAATTCTAACTCCAAGAAACCGTCGATTACTACAGACATTAGTTAATACAATAACGTGGTGAAGTTAGCTCTACAAAATAGACAGAGTTGAATGACAATTTATTATAGATTTTAATTTTTTTTAGTATTATAGTTTATTTTCTTTAGCACTGTTATTTTTCAACTCCCATTTTGATATGTTATCTACTCATGATTTGTTTTGATTTATATTTACTACATAATTATACATAAATTGTACTTTTATCAATTACTTTAGATAACTATATATGTAGTAAAATCCACAAAAGTATGTATCTTATATATTTCTTCTTTTGGTTATCAGTATATTTGCTGCCAAGCTTTATCGTTGTTACTTTTCAGAATGTGTTACATTTGTTAACAATTTTCAAATAATTTATAATTTAGTACCTACGTACGAAAGGGCAATTTTTTTTTGTTAGCCCGTATATATGTATAAATAAATAAATAAATAAAAAATTAAAAAAAAATTAAAATTTGAGAAAATAATTGACAAAATTACGTAATGTATTTTAAATAAAGGAAAGTCAAAGAAAATTTTAGAAAAATACCTAATACTTTCAGAAGCTCCTTGAAAAAAAAGAAGAAAATAATTAAAATTTAGAGAAATTAAATGAAAAAAGTTAAACGTCATTTAAAATTGATGAGAACAATTTTTAATTAAAAATATATATAATTAAAAACTTTTTGGAAATTATTAAAAAGAACGAATGTTATTGAAAATTAAAGAAAATAATTTTAAAAATATTATAAATATTTATTATAATGTTTAAAACAAATTTTCTGTATATCTTAATGGGTTTATTGACCCGTACATATTTTCACATAAATAAATAAATAAATTATAAATAATTGAAAATTGAATGAAATAATTAAAATGTTAAATAAATAGTTTGAAATTTTGGAAATTATAAAACAAATGAACAAAATTGTAAATTAAAAGATATAAATTTTGGAAAATAATATAAAAATAATTTTAAAATTTGAAACTTAAAGAAAATATTTTAAATATGATAAAAACAATGATAAGTTGTGAAAAATAATGACCTTTGAAAAAAATAATTAAAAAAAGTACGGAAATTGTTTTAAATAAAAAAATAATTGAAACTTGAGAAAAATACATGAAGATCTTAAAAATTAATTGAAAAAATGAGAATAATTAAAAATTGGACAAAAGAATTGAAGAGAATTAAAAATAATTGAAATCGACGATATTTAATAATAAATTTAGAAATTAAGGAAACAAATAAAAATAATTAAAAATTGAAGAAAATAATTGAATTTTTCGAAAAACACTTATAAAATTTAAAAAATAATTTTAGAAAACGAGAATAATAATTAATAATTGAGAACAATAATTGAAAAATGATAAAATTAATTCAAAATTGCAAAAAATAATTTAAATATGCTGGAAGTAATTTAAGATTGAGAAACAATATTGAAATATAATGAAAATAATTTAAATATGAAAAATTGAAAACAGTAAATAAAATTTGAGAGAAATAGTTAAAAAAATCCCAGAATATATGTTTATAAAAAGAGAATAATTACAAAATTACTAAAAAAAATTTAATAAAAGAAAATAATTATAAAATTGCCGAAATAATCGAAAATTGATGAAAATAATTGAAATTTTAGAACAACAATCCAGGAAAATAATTTAAAATTGAAAAAAAAATTGAAACATGCTAAAAATAACTTAAGATTGAGAAAAAAAATTGAAATCTGCTGAAAATAATTTAAATTTCAGATAAATAATTGAAATTTTTGAAAGTTTTGGCAAAATAATAAAAATAATTAGAAATTGATTCACTTTGACTTCGATTTTTATCGGAAGTCGCAAACCAACTTCAAGTTAATATAAATAATAATTGTCATTAACCTTAAAAATGACAAAAAAAAATGAAAAGGAAAAAAACTTATTTCAAACCTTAAAAAGAAAAACACTTATTTTTAATTAATTTATTTTAAAATATAGTGCAAAAACCAACATAATTCTAAGCTAATTATCAAAAAAAGTATTCAGATAATATTAAAGTGTAATAAAAGTACTTATTAATTGAATAATTTCGATTTGATGAAAAAAATTTGCTAAACTTAAATACTACATTTAACATGTTATTTTTATATTATTAAATACTTTAATCAAATACAAAACATAAATTAACCCTTTAAAATTAAAAGTCAATTGGATTTTCATCTTTTTAGAAGTAATTACTAGTATCTTAAATTATTTTTTTGTCTGTCAATTTGTCATTTTTCGTGTTCTCTCAATTTCAAAAATCTTGTTTAATATGATAATTTTTTTAAATTATAATTTATTTCGTCATCTGAAAACATGCAATAATATTCTCGCAAAGTATTAAAGTTTCTTTAAAAAGGTGAAAAATATATTAGGCGAAATAAAATGGTTTGACACACATATGAATTATTTTCGAACAAGATTTCAAGACACAAAAAAGTATGTAATTAATTTTCCACAAAGTAAAAACTCTATTTTAATTTGACATAAAAGCATCGTTTTATAATTTTAGTTTATTAATGAGGATTTACGTTTGAAAGGATTCTGTCATTAATAGAGGCTAATGGATGTTAAATGAAACTTTTGAATATTCAAGGATTTAAAATTAATTATTGAAGAGCATTACAGGAAATGCAGAAATTAATGACTATATTCATAGCTTATGTTTATTGAGGACAATGTACTTATTTTTAGGGTTGTATTGAAAATTTCAATTATAATATAATAATCATGATAATGACATCATTGTCCTGATTATTATATTATTTCGAGGAATGAAAATAAAGTTTGACAGAAAAAAATCCAAAGAATGTAAATTTCTAGTAATGGTTCAGAAATGTTGAAGAATCGCAAACATTTTTTTTTTAAATCTTCGATTCGTTTGCCAACTTGAGCATCTTGAGAAGACATTTAGCCTTCTTCTGGAACAACTGCTTTCATACTTCCGCTTCACCTTTCAATTCTCACAGTTCTCAGACACTCTTCTTTTTACTGCTCTTTCTTTCTCCAACATTTTTGCATCATAATAATATGCAAGAAATACGTGTTTCGACTTGAAAAAGAACCAATCCTATTTGATTCCTTTCCTCAATAACTTGCAAGTCAAGGGTGAAATGTTAAATATTTGCTATCGAAAGTTAAAGAACGCAAACTCAATCTCGCGAATAAAACTTGAATTATTCTCGTTCAATTTATTGTAAATGTAAGTATTTACTTTTAAATTAATATCAAATTTCTATATCTTTATAAGTTTATAATTCGAGCTAATAAATATAGCTATAAGTATAGATTTAATTTTCAACTAAACTTTTTTCCAACTAACTACACAATTTACTTAAGGAAGGGCTTTTAAAATGCCATAGACGTCGCGTTTTCAGTCGAGAAATAATTTACTTCGGGTATTGATTTTTCAAACATAAATACGGGTAATAAAATTCTTTCTTATCCTAAAATTACGTCAATTTAATCACGCCAAGCGATCTAAATTATATAGAACAAATATTTCATTTGTGGTATTTTATTAGCTTCAATAAATAAAAACTAAGTAATATTATCGTCACCAAAATGACCTCATGGTATTTTAATATTTTCATGCATTGAGATCTGCCTGAAAATCAGACATTTGCATAACTTTGTTGAAAATTGTTTCTCTCAATATGTTATTATATAATTCTATCCAATTTATATACGCAACAGGGAAATAAACACAAACTTTTGTTCCTGAAAGCTCGTGTATTTTTTTATTAATTAATATTGTTCGAACAATGAAAATGGGTTTTTAGTGAAAAATTTAACTCGGTACAGTTTTATTTTTCTTTTTTGAAATATTCTCGAAAAAGTTACCGGTAGCACATAAATTGAAAAAAAAAACAATTATAATTGCAAATATCAACTTGGCAAAAATTATATTTAATTCATGAATACTTTGCTTCCATGTAAGCGAAATAATTTGGTTTTTCATAGAGGAAACAAAAGATTAAAATTAAAGTAATTCAGAAAAAAAAAAGATAATTTCAATTTTGTTAAAGATAAAAAAAGGCTTTTATTATGTAATATACATTACGTAGACTAATTAGTTCGTTTTGTAATCTGGAATATTTTTTCTAAAGCAATTATGGTTAAAAAATAAAAATTATAGAAGTTATAGAAGGAAAAGAATTTTTAAATGTCAAAAAACAGAAAAATCATGAATTATTATGCGAATTTTTGGTGAATTGCATAATATAGGTATACATTAAATATACATTATTATAGGTCAATCGATTAATTTTAAGACAAGAAATATGATTTTTATTAATTAAATTGTATTTTTAACACGAACAAAAATTTTGAGATAAACAAGACTACTTGAAAAAGGATAAAAATAATTGGAAATTAAAGATAATTATGGAAATTTAAGAATAAAATTGAGAAAATTACAGAATTTATTTGATATAAAACACAGTGATTAAAAATCGAAGAACTTTATTTAAATACTTGAAAAATACTACTAATACTAAATTACTATCTAATAAAATCAATAAAAAAAAAATTTTAAAATATTGATGGAGCATGAAACAAGTTTTTTAATATTGAAAACTATTTGGAAAAAGATTATGGAAAATGATGAAGATAATGAAACTGATAATTAAATTAACAAAAATGATGAGTTATATTTTTCCATTATTTGACATTACAAATTGACATTAATAATTCGATATTGAAGAAATTAATTGTAATTTAAAGAAAAAAATTACAACTTAAAGAACAAAAATTATATTTTGTAAAAAAAATTGAAAAATAACGAAAGAAATTAAAAATTAATTTATAAATAATGAAACTAATTTGATATTGAAGGAAATAATTAAAAACGAAAAAGTTTTATTTAAAAAAATTAAAGAAAATAATTGAAACTTGTGGAATTTTTTAATTTAAAATTTAGGGGAAAAATTGAATAATAACTGAAAAGTAATTGAAATTTGTGGAAAATAATTAAAGAATTATTAAAAAAAATAAAAAGTGAATGGAATAACTTAGATTTGAGAAAATAAATAAAAATTTAGGAAATTAATTAAAAAATAAATAATATATCTAATTAAAAGGCGAAGATAATAATTGCAAAAGTTTTAAGAAAAATAAAATTGAACAAAGTAATTGTAATATAAGATAAATAATTGAAAATTTAAGAATTTAATTAAGGAATAGAAAAAATAATTAAAAATTGAAGAAAATAATTTTAATTTGTGGAAAATAATTTAGAAAATTACAACATAAATTTGTTATAAAATAAAATTATTGCAAAATTATAAAAATAATTTCAAATTGAAAAAATATCTGGAATTAGAGATAAATAATAAAAAAAATTAAAAAAGTAATTAAAAAATAATTGAAAAATAATTAAAATAATAGAAAATTGAAAAAAGTAATAAAAATTTGTGATAAATAATTGAAATTTTTGGAGTTAATCAACAAATATTCAAAATCATCTAAAATTTGTGAAAATCATTGCAAATAAAAGAAAATAGTTAAAAATTGTCGAAATAATTGAAATTTGAAAAAATAAATTGAAGAATGATTAAAACTTTAAAAAGTGAGTGGAATAAGTTAGATTTGAGATAATAAATGAAAATTTAGAAAATTATTTAAAAAATAATTAATATATCTAATTAAAAGGCGGAGAAAATAATTGCAATAGTTTTAAGAAAATGAAAATTGAAAAAAAGTAATTGTAATATAAAATAAATAATTGAAAATTTAAGAATTCAATTGAGGAATAGAAAGAATAATGAATGATTGAAGAAAATAATTTTAATTTGTGAAAAATAATTGAGAAAATTACAACATAAATTTGTAATAAAAGAAAATGACTGCATAATGATAAAAATAATTTTAAATTGAAAAAATAACTGGAATTAGAGATAAATAATAAAAAAAATTAAAAAATTTATTAAAAAATTATTTGGAAATGACAAAAAGTAATTAAAAAATGATAGAAATAATTGAAAATTGAAAAAAGTAATGAAAATTTAAGATAAATAATTAAACTTTTTGGAATTAATCAACAAATATTCAAAATAATATAAAATTTGTGAAAATTATTGCAAATTAAACAAAAAATTAAAAATTGACGAAAGTATTTGAAATTTGCGAAATACAATAATTGAAAAATGATTAAAACATTGAAAAGTGGATACAGGAACTTGGATTTAAGACAATACATAAAAATTTAAGAAATTAGTTAAAAAATAATTAATATATCTTTTTAAAAGGTGGAGAAAATAATTGCAAAAAAATAGAGAAGAAAATGAAAATTAAAAAAAATAATTGAAAAATTTAGGAATTTAATTGAGGATGTTTGAGATTAATTAAAAATTTAAGAAAGTGATTGTAAAATGATAACAATAATAATTAAAAATTGAAGAAAATTATTAAAATTTAAGGAAAATATTTTAAAATCTATAAAATTAATTGAAGAATAATAAAACTAATACAAAATTCGAGAAAATATTTGCAATGTAATAAAAATTATTAAAAATTGAAGAAAATAATTTTAGTTTGATAATAATAATTGGAAAAAGTACAACATATATTTTTAATAAAAGAAAATAATTACAGAATGATTAAAATAATTGTAAATTGAAAGAAAATTTGATTTTATTGACGTTTGGGATTTATTTAAATCGTAATGACTTTGAATTATTAAAATCTAATATTATTTTTATCTTTTTTACTATCAAAGATTTTGAGATCCCATTCTGATCATTTCAAATTCAATTTTTCAGATTATTGTTATAGAATTGGAGATAAATAATAAAAAAAATTAGAAAATTAATCAAAAAATAAGTGAAAATGACAAAAAGTAATTGAAATTTAATTGAAAAATAAATTTAATAAAAAAGCAATTGATAGAAAAAATTGAAATTAAAGAAAATAATAAAAAAAATTTTGAAATAATTGAAAGGATTTTTAGATTATATTGGAGATAAACAAGACTACAATTACAATTATATATTATAATGCATCGAACTTCAATTAATTTGAAATTTCAATAATTAAAATTTTAATTAATCCACGCTTTGAGAATAAATTTAAAAATATTTAAAAATGTCTTAAATTTTTAACAATTATTTTCTTCTGTGATTTCAATTATTTGCTTCAATTTTCACCTATTTTTATCATTTTTCAAAATTTTTCTTCAATTTCTAATGAATTTTCATTATTTTTCATTTTTTTCCCTAAATTTTAAATTCAAAATTTCTGCAAGTTTCAATTGAGGCAGTTGGTGCAGAAACCGCACAAGTCCATTTTTTTCGAAAATCACTTTTTTATGGAAAATTTATCTTTAAATGAAGTTCTACGATCTAGTAAAATATTACATATGTTACTAAACTCTAAACCCTTTAAAATAAATAAACAAATTTTCGTTTCGTGCAGAAACAGCACAAGTCCATGATTCCAAACTGCGCACAAAGATGCGCAATGGATGAAATAATATTTATTTGTGATATTTTTAAAGTGTTTTAAAGTGTTTTAGACGTTGTTAAATAATTTATATTAAACAGTTTATATTATAAATAAAATGCACTGAAAGCGAGGCAGAAAACAATAATAGTGAATTATGTGATATTTGTTAAGAAAATGTTGGAAAGTCATTTTTAAAAGATGTTTATTATTTATAAAATGCTAATAAAAATTATCCAAATTAAAAATTTTTCATAAATGTTACTAAAAATTTACTAAAACTGTGATACTTCAGTTCATTCAATACATTTTCTGTGTTTTCCATTTCATTTTGTGCAGAAACCGCACAAGTCCAAAAGTTAATTCATTTTTTTTTATACCCTATATTAATTAAAATATAAATCAATCATATTGAATTTTTAAACTTATAGGTTAGTAGAAAATAATACAAAACGCAGAATTAAAAAAAATGCTCACATTTACAAGAAAAACAGTTTTTATTGATTCCTGAACAATTGCGATTTATGGACTTGTGCGGTTTCTGCACCAACTGCCTCAATTATTTGCTTTAATTTTTTTAAATAAAACTTTTCCATTTTTAATTATTTCCTTCAATTTTAAATTAGTTTCATTGTTTATAAATTAATTTTTAATTTCTTTCTTCATTTTTCTATTATTTTTGCGAAATATTATTTGTGTTTTTTAAATTTTAATCTTTTTCTTCAAATTGTAAATTCATTTATCCACATTCTTATTAAGAAATTTATTTTACGTCTATAATTTTGCCATATTAAATTCTACAGGGCGACTTTTTTGCTCTATGGAATTTGCAGACTTACCATACACAAGTCGCCACTCCTGAATGAGTCGATTTAAACTGTTTTTTTAAATTATTAATTTTTCTAAACGACGTGACAATCATTTTTACATTGAACTTATTCGTACGAGTGAACAGAGACTACTAACAGATTGTAACTAAACAAATTTTCATATTGACGAAAGACATTAAAAAATTAAAACATGAAAAAAACTTTTTTAAAGTCATCTTTTACGGCTTAAATTATCGATAAACAATCGTAAAATTACAGGTGTAGAACTAATCTGCGGAAAGTGTTATCATCCAAGTGTAAAAAGATGTCAAGATTGTAACGATTAAATACTACTTAGTGTTGAGAAGTGCCATTAAGATGGCAAAGCTCAGCTGGAAATGTCGAAATACAATTTCCTCCAAGTTTGAGCAATTAGCGTTATCAGGTTATTAATATCAAGGAGACAAGTTGTTAGGTTGGATGAGAGCAATTCTCAGGGTAGGTCTGTCGAAGCCATCTTATTTTGCCTTCCATGACTATTCAGTTTAAGGTCCTGTGCTGAGCCATTCCTAGAACCGGGACCGCACTCACCAGTGGCGAATTAGTGGATAATTCCTTCTCTCAAACCACTTTGCCACCCTCAGCAGCTTCACGAGGTGGCGTCTCGTTACTCTTGAACGGAATTCTCTTGCCACCCTCTTCTCTTCGTACGTTCCTTTGCTAACTGTTCCTCCCTGAAGGTAGGCAAGGCAACGCTTGGCCCATTCAACGCACCAACGTTTGCCGAATAATTAATAGTGGCCTGTTTGCACGGGTAATCACAACCTTCCGGAACCGCAAACTCGGTTCTCGATACTCTGGAGATTCGACTAGCTATCACCTAGACGTCCTAATATATAACCCATTAAATTTGATTTTTATTTGCAAAAATAGAATCCACTCTTTCATGAAATTTTACCGAATTACGTCCAAAAGGAGCAGAAAATTTAATTTGAACTATAGAATGACATCCTATACGAGTACTGAAGGTAATCGTTAAAAGTTAACGGAAAAGGAAACTATTATATCGGCCTCCTTGGTAAGAGAGAGAAGGTAAGCGTTAAAATTTAACGGAAAAGGTAAGTTTTTAGATAAAAATGCTCGTATTTTACAATTAAAAAGTATTTTAAAAATAATGGAATAAATAAAAGTAGTAAAAAGTATTTTAAAAAAATGATTTTTGCAGTTTTTTGAAAAAAATGTCTGAGGGTCCACGAACGAGCGAGGAGGTCCTCAGAATATTGCGTCCTCGTCAAATATTCAATTATTTCGGAGAGGACGATTCAGACGAAGAGGTAGATGCTGTTGAGGACCACGACAGCGATTTATCCGTGTATGTTAGTCAAAACATCCGTTATCTTTTAAACATTGAGGAGAAAGAAAATTTAAATTCAATCTCTCAAAAATTGCCACAAAGAAAGCGATGCCACTTTTGTCCGACCAAAAAAGACCGAAAAACAAATTATTATGCGCCAAACCAACTTGCGACAATCATAGAATTGTATTTTGTCTTGATAAATAAAATTTATCTTGAAAATAAAATTGTTCTTTTCTACTAAAATGTTGAGTTTTTACTGATTTATACCCATTTTACAATTATTTTTTGTCATTAAAAGAAGTCAATATAGCTTTTTATTGAAAATTTTGAAGTAATTTTTTACCATTTTTGAGGTCAAAAAATTAACCATTTTTTTTAAGAAAATAAAATTTACTATTTTTTTGTGAAAGGCACACTCTTCAGCCTTAATTACCTTCTTTAAACTTTTCGATATCTCAATTTGGCTCAAAGTTATGATTTTTTAAGTGAAGTAGCAATTTTTCAGGAGGTAAGTCTATTTTTTAATAATAATAATGAATAAAAAAATTTTTTTTAAAAAACGTAATTGTTACTTCAACTAGAAGGATTGATGATGATCTATGAATTTTTTCAATTTTTTTAAGCATTTTTTCTACCTGTAAACAGGACAGGACGAAAACGACCCAGGTCCGGGCTCCGAAGGTGCCGAAAATACGTCCGGGCTCGAAGGGTTAATAAATAGAACAGAAATATGTATAACGTGAAAATGAATATTGTGTACTGTTTATTAAGTGTTTAATGTGAATACGTGTCTATTAATGTGTTTTGTTTATTAAGAGTTTGTATTGAATGGTTTTAAATACGAGTTTATATTGTTACATACGAATAAGTGAACGAAAAGTGTTTAGTAAATAAATAAGTGTTAAATAATAATAATAAATAATAATAGTGTTATGAAGTGCTCAAAGTGTACATATAATGTTATGCGAATGTGTTTAGTAAATAATAAATTACGCCAGAATTTATCTCGGTTACGTAGCGACAGCGAGCAACCGAACTCTGTCGCGCGACAAGGTTGTGGCCTCGTCTGCCCATCTCTGCTTAGCAGCTGTCCGCCACACTGTTTTGATAAGTGGTAAACAACCACCGTCGATATCGTCTTCTAGTGACGGGACTCAAATTCCTAACCTATGTACCACGACAATCTCACAATGAAGGACTCTGACATCGAATAAAAGGAAAATTTTCAATTGTCTCCGCCAAAGTAAAAGTGGAGAAACTTCCACTTCTCTTAAGTAAAACGAGTCGTGTACGTGCGGAAATAAAAAGTATTTATGTAATAGTTGTTAGAGACAGCGAGCGACCGAACTCTGTCGCGCGACAAGATTGTGGCCTCGTCCGCCCATCTCTGCTTAGCGGCTGTCCGCCACACTGTTTTGACAGGTGGTAAACAACCACCGTCGACATCGTCTTCTGGTCCTGGCACTCGTGTAAGGACGAGACTCAAATTCCTCACCTATGTACCAGGACAATCTCACAATGAAGGACTCTGACATCGAATAAAAAGACAATTTTCAGGACAGTTCCTCCGCCAAAATAGAAGTGGAGAAACTTTTACTTCTCTTAAGTAAAGCGAGACGTGTACGTGCGGAAATAAAAACTATTTATGTAATAGTTGTTATCAAAACAATGTAACAAATCAAATATTTTTTTAATTTCAGAATGCAAGCTCAAAATAATAAAAGTCGCCAAGCTCACATTCGACTGTACAACAGTCCGTAAATGATTCCAGACTGCTGTGTTATAATGTTAAATAATATAGATGTAAAATTAAAATAAACTTTTGGTACTTTCTTACAAAAATAATGTTTTAATAATATTTCGATTTCTCTAAAAATTGAAAAATTCAAAAAAAGGAAGAAGAATCTTAAAGAATCTCTCTATAAATTGAAATACTCGAGGAAGCAAGAAGAATCATAAAGAAAATGAGACAATTACCGGCCTTTGTGATTCTTGGGGGTATTGGAAATACGAAAAGAAATTGCCACTTGTGTTTAAATATCACCCCACCGAGTGTCGTCCCCTGAATATTTCAGATGTTCAAGGGGCTGGCTTCAATTAGGTTTCAAGTCATAAAAAATCTCGTCATCGCCGGAGGTAAGTAACTTCGACGAGTACTTCCGCCGGAAGTAGGTTCTATAATGAAATAACGAATTTCATGTGCAGTTGAAGCAACTCGAGTCATACAAACACATATCTTATGCGTGTAAACATATTCTCAACCTACCGACTTGCAAGTTCTAGTTAGTTAGAGAGCTCTAATTTATTTTAACTCTCGAGTGTAATTCTTCATTGTTTAAAATGTAAATCAACTAGTCGCTCATTTGAGCTCGACTTCAGGAGGCAACTTTAATTGAAATTAAGCTCTGTTATCATTTTTTTTATATTCTCAAGTTTATGACGAGAGTCTGTCAAGATTAAATGACGGGAATGAATTACACTTCTAATTGGATAGAATTAAATGGGGAATTATTTTTCCCACTAGTGAAGGATATTGTCATTTTTTACACGTAGGTGAAATGGTTATTTTTTACGCTTGGGACTAAAATGGTAATTTTCTCACTAGTTAATTGTTAATTTTTACACTAGCGCCTTAAAAAGGCACTTTTTAACTAGTAGGTAAAATCGCAATTTTTTCTAACTGATGGACAAACTGATCAATTTCTCTATTAGAGACAAAAATGTCCATTTTCCACACTCGGGAGAAATATGGAAAGTTTCTCTACTAGGGAGATAAATGGTCATTTTCCTCACTAGAGAACTTTTTATAATTTTATAATTTTAGGAAACTTTCAGTTTTCCTACTAAGGAGAAAAATGTTTATTTTCCCCACTAGGGAGGAAAATAGTATGTTTCTCTACAAGGAAGAAAATAACAAAAAAAAATCCAAGAATTTTGAAAACAATCGGAAAATTTTTAAGAAAATCTGGAAAGATAAATAAATCCTAAAAACCTTAATTCAATCTTGTATTCTTTAATAAAAATATAAAAAATTAAATTTGAAATGATCGGAATTCAATCTAAAAATTTTTGATAGAAAGAAAGTCGAGAACTAGATTAAACTTTAATAATTTAAAGCTATTATTATTTATATAAACTCCCAACTCAATTAAGTTAATTAAAGTCAATTAACTCAAAATTTAATTTTTTAAACTTTTGTGTAATTAATTAAAATTTCAATTATTACATGTAGTAAAATATAAATTACTACACTGAAAAAAAAACAATTTAAAATTTACTTGAGAATTAGGTAATATTTACTTTTTTTACTTAAGCAATGCAAATAAATTAAAACTTGCTGTGAATCCAGGTAATTTTTACATTGTTTTCTAAAAAGAAAAAAAACAAATGACACTTTTGAAGAAAATTTGACGTTTTGTGTCAAACTCTTCGAAGTTAAATTTTAATTATATTCCGGAAGATTTAATAATGGAAGTATAAATAAAAGTAAGTAGAAAAGTAAATTATGTATTAATTTATTATTTATTTTTCTTTAATTACTCCAAATATTCGTTTCAAATACAAAACGTCAAATTTGATTCGAAAAGTGGCATTTTTTTATCCTTAGAAAACAAAGTAAAAATTACCTGGATTCACAGCAATTTTTAATTTGTTTCCATTGCTTGAGTAAAAAAGTAAATAATACTTAAAACTCAAGTAAATTTTAAATTGTTTTTCTTTCAGTGTAGCAACATTAAACAGGAACTTTACATTGCTGTTGATCATTTAAAACTTTAAATTTTTGGAAATGCAAATGAGGAAAGTTACGAGAATAATTACAAAATGGAAAAGAATATCTGAAAAATGACGATATAATTGAGAATTGTAAACAGAATTAAAAAGATAGCTAAATAAATACACAATTGTAAAAAATGATCTAAAAAACTAAACAATAAACATTCGATTAAAACAAAAAGTTCAAAAATTAGGAAAATTATAGAAATTATTGCTGAAAATAATTGCAAATTGAACAACTGGATTAAAAATAAAAAAAAATTATAAAAAATTTGAGAAATAAATTTAAAATTATAGAAAATATTAAGTATTTTGAGAAATAAATTTAGAATTTAAGAAATAAACAGAAATCTGGAATAAATTTATAATTAAAAAAAAATTGCAAAACGGGAAAATAATTAACAATTTAAAAAGAAATTTGAAAAATGCCTATAGATTAATACACAGTCAAAAAAGAAATAATTTAAAAACTCAAAGATCTAATTATTAAATTTTTAAAGACTAATTTAAAACTAAAGAAATTGCAGGAAATAATTTAAAATTGCGAAAAATAATTATTAATTAAAAGAAATAATAAAAAAATGACGACAATAATTGAAAAATTGAAGAAAATATCAAAAATGACTAGATTAATAGACAACTGAAAAAAAATAATTGATAAAATTTAGCAAAAATTTTAAATTTACAGAAAATAATTGCAAATTGAAAAATTAAGAAAATTATAGAAATAATTGTTTTAAATAATTGTGCATTGA
Organism: Ganaspis brasiliensis; assembly: GCA_037103525.1. NCBI lineage: Eukaryota > Metazoa > Arthropoda > Insecta > Hymenoptera > Figitidae > Ganaspis > Ganaspis brasiliensis. The sequence goes on along the minus strand of JAZKLR010000372.1, from coordinate 660,967 downwards.
GCGAATGAATTGGAAATCAAAAAAAGTAATTAAAATTGAAAAAAAAATTGAAGAATGGAATTGAAATCAAAAGAATATAAATAAAAATTTTAAAAAGCCGAGAGTTAATGAATGTAGAAGAAACCAATTGAACTGAAGAATGGAATTAAATGTTTAAAAAATTGAGAATTTAAGAAAATAATTAATAATTAAAAAAAATAATTAAAAAATAACGATAAAAACAGTAAAATTGAAGAAAATATCTGAAAAATGTCGAAAATAATTGACAATTCGAAACAAAATTCGAGAAATAGCTAGATTAATACACAACCGAAAAAAATAATTTAAAAAATTAAATCAATAATAATTTATTTTCAACTAAATAATTAAAAAATTCAAAATTAGGATAATTATAGAAATAATTGTTGGAAATAATTGCTAATTGAAAAACTTAATTGAGAATCGAAAAAAATAATTTAAATTGAAGAAAAAATAAAAATTGAAGAATGGATTTGAAATTAAAAGAATATAAATAAACATTTTAAAAAACCAAGAATTATTGAATATATATATAAGAAAATAATTAAAAACTAAAGAATGGAATTGAAATTGGAAAAAAATTGAGAATTAAAGAAAATGATTGAAAATTAAAAAAATAATTAAAAAATAACGAGAATAATAGCAGAATTGAAGAAAATATCTGAAAACTGATAAAAATAATAGCCAATTGAAAACAAAATTCGAAAAATGGCTAGATTAATACACAACTGGAAAAAATAATTTAAAAAATTAAACAACAAATATTTAATTTAAACTAAATAATTAAAAATTGAAAAATTAAGAAAATTATATTAATAATTGTTGGAAATAATTGCTAATTGAACAACTAGACTAAAAATCAACAAAAATAATTGAAATTAAATAAAAAATTGAAGAATGGAATTGAAATTTAAAGAATATAATTAAAAATTTAATAAAAGCCGAGAATTATTGAATATAGAAGAAAATAATTTAAAAACTGAGAAATGGAATTGAAATTTTTAAAAAATTAAAAATTGAAGAAAATAATTAAACAATTGTATTTAAAATTAAAAAAAGCTTATTGATATTCGAAAAAATAATTGAAAAATGGAATTGAAATTTGAAGAAAATAAAAAATTGAAGAAATAAATTGTAATTTGACAAAATAGTTGATACTTGAAATAAGGAAAGGTTTTTGGAATATTGAATAATATAATATTGAAAACTGTAGAATGGAATAACTTTAGAAAATAATTCATAATAGAAATAAATATTGAAATATAACGAGAAGAATTAAATATTAAAGGAAATAATTGAGAAATGCGCAAAGTAATTGACAATTGAAAAATATATTGGAAAACTGTCAAGAATAATTGACAACAGGACAAGATAATTTAAATTATTAAAGAATAATTATAAAATTTAAGAAGAAGTAAATTGAAAACTGTTGAAAATTATGGAAAAATGTGTGGATTTATTAACTAATTTATATCATTTCCTTGAAATATTTAAGTATTCTGTCTTGTGATTTTTTCTATTTTCAAAAATTATGTGATTTTTTTGTTTTACATTATTTTTCTGTATTTTACAAAATCACTCTCTAAATCTGAATTAGTTAAAAATAACTAATTATTAGTAAAACAATGACTAATGGTTAGTAAAATTATAACTAAAAAATAGTTAAAATTCGACTTATTGGATTAGCGAACAGAATTTTACTAAAATATTAGTTATTTTGACATAACCTAAAAATGAATTTGATTAATAATTAGTTATTTTCTACTAAATGATTAGTAGATATTTAACTGTTTGAATTAGTGACTGAGTTTTTGCTTTCGAATAAGTTATTTTTAACTAATTCAGATTCAGAGAGCACTTAGATAACTTTTATTTCTTTTTAAAAATTTTTCGTTTTTTATGCGTTTAATAATACTTTTTTATATTTTAGATTCTTTTTTAATTTTCTTCTTTTTACAAAAATTACTTTAGTTAATTTTATACAGTTTTATTTTTACAATATTTAGAAAATTTTAATTACTATTTCTGTAATTAATTTTATTTAATATTCTAATTTGGAATTTGTGAAATATAATTTTTTTAATTTTATGATTTTATAAATATTTATTCATTTTTTTGTAATTTGTCACAACTTATTAATTTTTACAATATTTAAAGACTTTTTTTTTATTTAATTTTACGTAAATTTGATCTTATGATCAATTTTCTCATTTGATCACAATTTCTGTATTTCTTAAAAATATTTGTTTTTTTCTCGAAATTGTTTAATTGTTTTTTATTTAATTCTTCATTAAAAAAAAAAACATTATTCTTTCTTGCCTAATTTTCAAAACAAAAGTTTTTAAAAAAAATTTTTTTCTTTAGTAACATTTCTCCGCTTTTTTCTGATTATCTTATTTATTTTCTTAGTTTAAAAAAACATATCCGCAAATATTTTATCTTTTTAAAAATCATTTTTTCTTTTCTTCTGTAGTTTCAATTTTTTGGATCTTTATATTTTTTTATTTATCGCGTAGTATTTTGACTTTAAAAGAGAAGTTTAATCAATCTTTCTTAAACTGTTTCATATTTTATAACATTATTACCATGTTTCTTAATTTTCCTCCTTTTGCCGTCAATGATTTGTTTACTTTTTTTATTTTTGAAGAATTTATTTATGTTTTGCCCGATTTTCAATTATTACATTTTTTACATATTTTTGCTTTAATTTCCCCATTTCAATGTAAATTATCCTCAACTTGCTAAACTGTTCATTCATAATACTGGTTTTAATAAAATTTGGTAATTTGTGTATTTTTTGTAAAATTTCATTTTTCACATTTTGTTAAGATTCTTTGAAGATTTTCTCCATTGTTTAAATGTCACCCTGATAAGATAAAAATGAAGAAATTTTGGTTTTTTTAAGGGGGCCTTAAATTTTGTTGTGCTTTAGGGCCCGTGACAGATTTATTCCGGCCCTGTATCAGGGTGGATAATGGTAATTTTTTCTACCAGGAAGGATAATGGTCATTTTTTTTAACAGGGAGGAAAAAAGTCATTTTCTCTACCAGGAAGAAAAATGATTATTTTCTCTACTAGGGAGAAAACTGGTAATTTTCTCTGCCAGGAAGGAAAATGGTAGTTTTTTCTACTAAGGAGCAAAATGGTCATTTTTCATATTAGAGAGATAAACGGTCAGTTTTTCTACTAAGGAGAAAAATGTCTTTTTTCCCACTAGAGAGGAAAATAGTTTGCTTTTCTACTAGGGAGGAAAATAATCAGTTTCATTACTAAAGAGAAAAATATTTATTTTTCCTACTCGGGAGGAAATCGTCAGTTTCTTTACTAGAAATAAAAATTGGTCATTTCCACACCAGGGAGGAAAATTGTAATTTTGACACTAATAATAATAGTTAGTTATTCAAACAAGGAGGATAATGGTAATTTTTTTAACGGAGAAAAAAATGGTTATTTTTTCTACAAGGTCAGAAAACGGTCATTTTTTCTAGGGTTTCTAGGGTTGACGTTAGGGGTGTTTCATATATAACAAGTTACTTATTTCCTGGGAGTGTTTTTCTTGCATACAGGGGCGAGTCCTTTGACTAGTTTCTAACCCCGGGCTTTTGTAACATGTAAAACTATATACATGTATATATATATTCTCTTTTGGGCTGAATTGCGGTTCGTATTTTCTTGTCCGCTTCAAAAACAATTAAAACTTTTCTGCAACACAAAGCACACATTTTTCTCTCACAATAACGAGCGAGATTTCTTTTGACGTTAAAAGTTCATTCTAGTTTTGTTATAATATAATCCTCGAAATTGCAAAATAAAACCAACAATATTTATTTCAAAACGACTTTCAATCTTTTTATTATAGTAATTGTCCCAGCACATTTATCGATTTATCTCTTTTCCTTCGATACATAGATATATATATATATATATATATATATATATAGATATTTTCTTTTCTTGCAGGATCACATCGAGGTTTAATTTGCTCTTTCTATTTTTCATTTACGACAATTGAATTCAAAGGCTTTGGGAGAGGAGGACAAGGTAGAGAGAAATCGTTTAATCACCTTTGTAAATCACAAGTCTCGGCACTTCAATTTCCGCGTAAACGAAGGTGGTTACTGTCCTTTAAATAAAATGCTCCAAAATAATGGAAATAGATTTCTGTATTTTTTTTTTTTTTTTTGTTCATCTTGAAAATCAGAAGGAGGGTTAGCGTGCCATTTAATGCATATTCAGCAGCAGTGGTAAGAATTCGATTCTGGTCTTGAAGAAGGACTAAATGAGAAAAGGCGGTGGATGTTGAGAATGGGTTTCTCGGGAGTAGCGGACGTTTATTAGAGACCGAGTGCGGTAAAAAGAAAGACCAAAAGCAGCTTAACAAACTGCTGAACCCACACCTCCTGGGGGATTTTATTCTTATACCTAATAGGCTTCGTCAGAATACGCAATACAATTCTCAAGAAATTCTACGAAAATCGTCCTTAAAATTTCCTATTTTCTAGCCATTTAGCCAATTTTCCACCGGGAAAATATAACCTCAAATTTTCCACTCTAAGAGTTTATCCAATTTGCGTAACCTTTTTCGAGTCTTGATAACGGTGAGATTTTCTTTACACTACAAGTAACTATCACTTGAAGCAAAATCAAAGTGGATTTTTTTTTAAACTCCCTTTTCACCCCTCTTAAGAGGAAGTAAGAATTATATTTCTCTAAACAATTCACTTCCGGAAAGTGTAGAGAAGAATTTTAAATTGGTTGAAAGAGGTGAAAATTTAGAGAAATTGTACAAAATTGAGAAAAGTGAATAAATAGGTAGAGTTTAAAATTTGTATTTAGAAACTTAGGGAAAAACAGTGGATTATTGTATTATAGATTAAATTATCGAAATTTTACAAAATAATAAGTAAAAAGTAAAAATATTACTAGATAAAATTAATATCTCAATTTTTGTAATTAAATAACTGGTTAATCCGTATAAATTAAATGATGGTTAAAAATGAAGAAAAATACATAGAATTTTTTTTAAATTTAAAAAAAATAGGAAAAGAAAAAATTACTAGATCTTAAAAATAACATATACATAAATCGAAAAAACTTCTATAAATATTATTAAATAAATATTATTAAATAACAAAAATAACTAGAGGTTTACACTAGAAATAGAAAACTGTTTAGAAATTTAAGTAATAAAAGTAGAAAATTCTAAATTACATAGTGGGCCAAAAATTAATTACAAAATTACAGTCATAATTGAAATGTGAAACGAATTACTAAACAATTATAAAGTAAACTAGAAATTGAAGAAAATAACTATAAATTGATTAATAAAGACTAGAAATATTAAAAGCAAAAAAACTAAAAAAAAGAGAAATAATTGGCAAGTAATTAATTAATTAGAAATTTAAAAATAAGAACCGGAAAAAGTATAAATTCATATTGGAAAAAAACGGTATTTAAACATTAAAAATAAATAATTAGAATTTAAATATGAATTACTAAAAAGTTCAATAATTACCAGAAGATTAACAAAACTGACTAACAAAAGGGTACAAAAAATATTAAAAAGTGAAAATATTATTAGAAATTAAAAAAAAAAAATTTTATTGAGAAAATTTACTTAAAGGAAATAAAGCTTTAATATCTAAAGGACGTAACTTGAGAATTTTATAAATTTTAAATAATTCATAAAATGACAATAAAAAAGAAAATGTTAACTTAAATGTAAAACGTTACTAGAGAATTACAAAAAAAACCAGAAGGCAAAGAGAATTATAATTATACTATAATTATATACTATTATAAACTATAAATTACTGAAAAAATAAAAATTCAAATAGATTACTAGAAAAGAAAAACAAATCACTGATGGGTAAATAAATAACAAGGATTGGAAATAAAACTAGAATTTAAGGAAAAGCATCTGGAAAGTGATAAAGAATTATTGAAATTTAAATTTTGGATTAAAATATTCGGATATTAAAAAAAGTAACTAGAAAACAAGAAATATAATTAAAATTTGAAAAATTAACTGAATTTTGTAATTAAAATCCATAGGTTATTAAAATATTCCGACAAAGAAAAAACTTATAAAGAAAGGAAAAATTATTAAGAATTTTAAATATTTTTAAATCCAAAAGGCGTAATAATTTAACATTTTTTAAAACAAAAAATGGCTATTAATTTGACTGATTTACGAAAGAAAATGCTTTATAAGGATCAACACTTTGTTTTAAGTGTAGAATACTTTTTCTGAAGAAACTAATTCTATAAAATGGAAAAATTACTCTCTAAATCTGAATTAGTTAAAAATAACTAATCTAAAAGCAAAAACTCACTAATAATTAATTTTTAACTTTCAGTCACTAATTGAAATAGTTATATTTCTAATTATTTAGTAAAAGATAATTAATTATTAGTTACATTCATTCTCTTTCTCTCTAAATCTGAATTAGTTAAAAATAACTAATTATTAGTAAAATCGTGGCTGAGTTTTTGCTTTAACAATTAGTGAAAAATAATTAATTATTAGTTAAAAAATGACTAATTGTTAGTAAAAAAATAACTAAAAAATAGTTAAAATTTGATTAATTGAATTAGCAAACAGAATTTTACTAAAATATTAGTTATTTTGACATAACCTAAAAATTAATTTGACTAATAATTAGTTATTCTTCACTAAAAATGATTAGTAGGAATATAACTATTTGAATTAGTGACTAAGTTTTTGCTTTCGAATTAGTTATTTTTAACTAATTCAGATTTAGAGAGTTGTAAGATTATGTCAAAAAAACTAATATTTTAATCAAATTCTGTTTACTAATGTTGAGTCATATTTTACTAATAATTAGTTATTTTTAACTACTTCAGATTTAGAGAGTAGAAATTATAGAAAGAATAATTTTAAATGTTAAAAAAAAGGAAACTAAAAATTTATAAATAGTTTAAGCGTGAAGTGAATTTTTTGTGGAAAACGATATTTTTAGATAAAAAAAAGGTGATTAAGAGAAATTAATTCAATATCTTAAAAAAATCCCTATGTCTGATTTTAAATATTTATAAGTATAATAAATTAATTAAATTTTATTAAATTTTATTAAAAGATTCTCGAGATAGCTTGGGGATAGAAAAGTAACTGCACACACACATATATATATATATATATATATATATATAAATACATATCCAAAACTATTGTTAAGAGTGAGATTATATATATTTTAGATGAAAATGAATCGATTATCCTATTTTCGGAAAATCGCAAATCTTAATGAACAGAAAGCTTCTTTTATAAGAATGCAAAAATACCTTAATTAATAAAGAGTTTGAAAAAAGAGAGAATTGAAGAAAGAAAAGAGTACTGAAAAGTGACTAATGAACTTTAAAGTAAAAAAAATAATTTATGTAAAATAACAGGTTATTTTAAAAAATAATCAAAGGCATAAATCGAAAATAATTATAAAATACGTAAATAACTAAAAACTTAAGAAACAGAATAAAAAAATATGAAAAAATGCTTAGACACTAAATACTGCTGATTGGAAAATAAATAAAAAGTACTAGGTTTTTGGATATTTACAATTATAATTTTTTTCCAATGCAAATAAGAATAATGAATTAGTGAAATTTGTTATTCAATTATAATAAAACTAATGCTTCAGACAAATATAACTTTCATTTTGTGAAAAGAAAAACCGTTGCCGACTTCAAGATTTAGAGAAACAAGTAAAAGTAAATAAAAAGTGTCTTAAAAACGTACGAATTTTCCAATTTTATATTTAAAATGAAAAATAAGCGCGTACGTTACAAAAAGTCGAAATATTTTTATTTAAAAAAATAGTTTTTTGGACAAAATGTATTCAAACTTCTATAACTTATACGAACTTCAATTATTCCAAAATTCTATTGCAGAAAATTTTTTATTCATAATTTATTATGTAAACAATAAAAATTTTAATTATTACAAAATTTACTTAATTTAAATTTTTTTCTTCAAAAGTTCTACCCAATTAGCATGCAAGCTTGCTGCAAGCTTGACATGTAATCTTGCAGCAAGCTTGCTGCAAGTAGTGAAATGTCCGCACAATGCATGCTTGCACTGCAAGCTTGCTGCAAGCTTACCTCGAAAGTTTCGGGCAAGCTTCCTGCAAGCTTGCTGCAAGTTTGCCGTGCAAGTTTCCGGCAAGCTTGGCCGGAAATTTATTACGTAAGAATTTAGTAAAAAAAAAGTGTAACAGATTATAAATCTTAACTACAGCATCTTATATATATTTTTCCAAGGTTTTTGAGAAGTATTAGATATTCTGTAAAAAGCAATAATCCTTATTAATAATTCATAGACAATTTTGAGTAAAATTTTTTATTTGAATTTATTTTTACAAGCTTATTTCTTGCTTGCCGCAAACTTGCATGGAAAGCTTACTGCAAGCTTGCCACAAGCTTGCATGGGAAGCTTGACGCAAACTTTCGAGGTAAGCTTGCATGTCAAGCTTGCCAAGCTTGCGTGCTAATTGGGTATCAATCCAAATTTTAATTTTTCCAAACTTTAAAATACTTCCAACGAAACAATGACTCAAATTCAATTTAACTTTAAGTAATTCAAATTTTTGCATATTCAAAGTCTTAAGATTTATATTTAATTTTTTTTAAATACCTAATTATTTTAATCTTTTAAATTTACAAATTAAAAAGTTTAAACTTGATTATTTTCAATTATTTTAAACTTTTAATTCCTTAAATTTTACTTGATCAAATTTTTAATTATTATGCACTTAAAATATTTTTAAAATCTAACAATGCATATTTAAATTATTTTAAACATTAACCATTATTTAAAACCTTTTAATTATATAACAAAATTTTATTGTATATTAATTCTTCAATCAGTCCAAATTTTGAAAATAATAATTTTGACTATAATATGAAGCAAAGAAAATTGTGATTAATAAGATAAAATTTGAAATTAAGTGATATAAAGTTATAATTAATTAAGATTTCCAATAATCTAAATATCAATCAATTTAAACTTCTTCGCATGAACATTATAAGTGATTTTTGTATTGATATAATTAAGTTTTAATTCACTAAACGTTTTTAATAAATTAATTAATAATCATAAAATTGAAGGAGAATAATAAATTGTGAATTGAAAACTGATGGAAATAATAAAAAAAATTAAAAAAAAATAAAAATTGGAAATTGTAGAATTGTCCTGAAATTTCAAGAAAATAATTGATAATTGAGAAAAAGCGAGAATTATTGAATTTTGAATAAATTAATTAAAAAATGAAGAATGCAATTAAAAATTGAAAAAAAATTAAAAATTAAGAGAATAAATTAACATTTAAGAATTAAATTCAACATTAAAGATTTAAATTGAAATTTTTTAAAAATAGTTTATAATGGAAACAAAAATTAAAAAATGACTAAAATAATTAAATGTTAAAGAAAATTATTTGAAAATTGAAAAAAAATCGAAAAGTGGCGAGAATAATCGACAACAGAACAAAATAATTAAAAAATATTAAAGAATAATTATAAAATTTAAAGAGAATAATTGTATATTGAAATCTAAAAATTAGATAAACTGAAGTTTGAATTAACTGAATGTTAGATTAACCAAATTTTGAATTAAAGGAAATTTATAGGTATATAAATTTAAATCGATGTAATATATTGTAGTTTGCATTATTTGAATTTCATTTCATTAAAATTGAAATTAATTTTAATTTAGTTCGTTTAAAAGTTGGATGAAAAAAATTCAAAATTGACTAAAATTTTTATCCACCTATTTCCTACAATTAGTAATTATTTTCTAAATTTTCAATTATTTTCTAGAATTTTTTCAATTTTCTATTATATATATTTATTCTGGTTTTGTAAATTATTTTGTTCGGTTCAGTATCAATCTAGCCATTTTTTGAAATTTGTTTAAAATTGTCAATTATTTTCGTCATTTTCTAATTTTTTTGTTCAATTGTCAATTGGTTTTTAAAAATTTTAATTTAATTCTTAAATTTCGAATTTAAATCCTCAATTTTCTATTATTTTCTTCTTATAATTTTTTAACTATTTTGTTAAAATTTAATATTTATTGTTTAGTATTTTAAACAATTTTTTTACAATTGTGTAATTATGCATCCATTTTTCGAATTTTCTTTTTAACTGTCAATTATTTTCTTTATTTTTTAATTCTATTTTTCATTTTTCAATTCTTTTTTTCTATATTCATTAATCCTTGGCATTGAATTAATTTTTCTTAATTTTCTGTTAATTTTTAGGGTTTCGTGGTTCGGGACCGAAACCCTTATAGTGAGACTTTGTCGTCCGTCCGTCCGTCCGTCCGTCGTTCACAGCCAATAGCTGTCAATTTTAGGTTGTGCGCGAGAGAGAGGGTGATAGTAAGAGACAGAGACAAAAACAGACTAACCAATAGCTGTCAATTTTAGGTTGTGTGCGAGAGAGAGGGTGATAGTGAGAGACTGAGACGAAAACACACGAACCAATAGCTGTCAATTTTTAGTTGTGTGCGAGAGAGAGGGTGATAGTAAGAGACAGAGACAAAAACAGACTAACCAATAGTTGTGGATTTTAGGTTGTGTGCGAGAGAGAGGGTGATAGTGAGAGACAAAGACGGAAACACACGAACCAATAGCTGTCAATTTTAGGTTGTGTGCGAGAGAGAGGGTGATAGTGAGAGACAGAGACGAAAACACACGAACCAATAGCTGTCAATTTTAGGTTGTGTGCGAGAGAGAGGGTGATAGTGAGAGACAGAGACGGAAACACACGAACCAATAGCTGTCAATTTTAGGTTGTGTGCGAGAGAGAGGGTGATAGTGAGAGACAGAGACGAAAACACACGAACCAATAGCTGTCAATTTTAGGTTGTGTGCGAGAGAGAGGGTGATAGTGAGAGACAGAGACGGAAACACACGAACCAATAGCTGTCAATTTTAGGTTGTGTGCGAGAGAGAGGGTGATAGTGAGAGACAGAGACGGAAACACACGAACCAATAGCTGTCAATTTTAGGTTGTGTGCGAGAGAGAGGGTGATAGTGAGAGACAGAGACGAAAACACACGAACCAATAGCTGTCAATTTTAGGTTGTGTGCGAGAGAGAGGGTGATAGTGAGAGACAGAGACGGAAACACACGAACCAATAGCTGTCAATTTTAGGTTGTGTGCGAGAGAGAGGGTGATAGTGAGAGACAGAGACGAAAACACACGAACCAATAGCTGTCAATTTTAGGTTGTGTGCGAGAGAGAGGGTGATAGTGAGAGACAGAGACGGAAACACACGAACCAATAGCTGTCAATTTTAGGTTGTGTGCGAGAGAGAGGGTGATAGTGAGAGACAGAGACGGAAACACACGAACCAATAGCTGTCAATTTTAGGTTGTGTGCTAGAGGGAGTTCAACACATAATAAATGATTAAGGGGCAGTTTTAAACGGTGGTTTTTGGTGCTTAAGGAGGTAAGGTAAATAGGAATATAATTTGTGCGATTTTTAAACCCGGCGAATTCTCTTAAAATTTTTGTATTTTAATAAAAATTTTCCTTTTCTTTTTTATTAATGTTAAAGAGATGATTCTAAAGGGTGGTTTTTGATGCTGATGTTGGTTAGGTAGATATACCTTAGATTTTTTTATTGAATCTGAGACCAAAATATCTTTGAAACCATTAACGTTTTTTTCTTTAATTATTGCTACTTTGACACGTATTTTAAATTGAATTCATAGTTTAAGACGATATTTCACACACTGAATGGTTACGGATACACCCGAAAGGTTACGGAAACACCCGAATGGTTACGAAAACAGCCGAATGGTTCCGGAACTCGAGTGGTTACGGAAAAACCCGAGTGCTTACAGAAACACCCGAGTGACGGAAGCTCCCAAATGTTATCGGAAACACTCGAGTGCTTACGGAAACACCCGAGTGGTTCCGAATACACCCGAGTGGTTACGGAAACACCCGAATGGTTCCAAAAACAACCGAAAGGTTCCGAAAACACCCGAATGTTAACGGAAACACTCGAGTGGTTACGGAAACACCCGAATGGTTCCGAATACACCCGAATGGTTACGGAAACACTCGTATCGTTACGGAAACACCCGAATGGTTCAGAAAACAACCGAAAGGTTCCGGAAACACCCGAATGGTAACGGTAACACTAGAGTGGTTCCGGAAACACTTGAGTGGTTATGGAAACACCCGAATGGTAACGGAAACACCCGAGTGGTTACGGAAACACCTGAAAGGTTCCGGAAACACCTGAGTGGTTACGGAAACCCCCGAAGGGTTCCGAAAACACCCGAAAGATTCCGAATACACCCGAAAGGTTACGGAATTACCCGATTGGTTCTGGAAACTATCTTATTTAATACATTAATACCTTAGATTTTTGTATTGAATTTGAGACCAAAATATCTTTGAAACCGTTAACGTCTTTTTCTCTGATTATTACCACTTGGAGACGAATTTTAAATTGAAGTGATAGTTTGAGACATTGATATTTCACACACTGATCCTTGTCATTTGTTTTGTTGTTCCTTAAGACCGTTTCAAACCTTGATACATGGAGATAAAAATTAAAAATTTATTATGTTCACCAATGTATGTCATTGGTATTTAGCCAATGTGATTGTTAAAAAAAAGCCACGAAACCCTCAATTGTAGGCGCATTGCGCCTGCTTTTTGTACTGTTTATTCAATTTGCAATTATTTTCTTCAGATTTAAAGTTTCTTGTATGCTTTTAATTATTTTTTTTAGTTGTCTATTCATCTTGTAATTTTTTGGTTTTTGTTTAAAATTAACAATTATTTTTGTAATTTTTCACATAGTTTCTTTAATTTTTAACTATTTCCTTTAATTATTCATTATTTTCCTCAACTTTCATTTATTTCCAACAATTTTTTCAATTTTCTAATATAAGTTCTTAGATTTTGTAAATTATTGTATTCGGTTGTGCATTAATCTAGCCATTTTTTGAATTTTGTTTTAAATTGTCAATTATTTTCGTCATTTTCTAATTTTTTTTCAATTTCAATTATTTTGTTATAAATTGTCAATTATTTTTGTCATTTTCTAATTTTTTTTCAATTTCTATTATTTTGTTATAAATTGTCGCGCATTAACGTTCCTAGTGATATAATAATTGATGATATTTCCTTATTTATGTTTATTATTTATTATACCCTTATTTATTATATTACTTATTTTAATACTTATTACTTATTCTACTTTTATTATAAAAGGCAATTAATAATAATTAGATATTCGTTACATAAAATAAAAACTCATATGATTTATAATTAATTTATAAAAATATACATGTTGTCAAACGTAACTGATTTGAAAGAAAAATATATCCAAAAACCAAACTTTAGGTTTGAACAAAATAAAAGAAATGAAAGAATGAATCTTGTAAATTATTATTATTATAGATCGGGTACATTATAATAATAATAGTTCAAATTAAAAATCATAATAATTTGTCGAATACAAGAAAATAAACAAAAAAAAACGAACTGGTTGAGACAATTGTGTGAAAATGAGATATAGAATTTCAATTTGCATACCTTGTAGGGTCCCAAGTTTTCGACTATGCATTCGAAAATGGCTTCTCGGCCAACCGACACAGTCAGGTTGTTCAAGGGCTTTCCAAATCTCGGCAAGTCTGCAACAAACCGGCGACAAGGTTAGTTCGCAACATCAAGTTTGATAAGGCAGTGCTTCTCTGAGTGTGTGCTGAACCAGCTCTCCTTTGTGCAAACAACAGTTTAAGTTTCAGGTCACTAAATTAATGCATTGATGTAAAATCCTTTGTCTTGGGGAGAGGGGAATCTAGTTTTTTTTGCCTTATTATATAACAAAATTATATATTTAACTTAATGAAAATTATGTCCCAAGCTGATATCGTTCAACACAGAATAAAAAGAGCTCTGGGGCTGACCAGAACTTTTTATCGCTACTGTCGACAAAAAACTTTTAGTTCCTCTTTGATAAAAGTTATAAATACGCGTTTCCTGACAGATGACAAAGACAGGTCAATTTCAGCCAGAGTGTAACTTTTTTATCATTAGTGTGTAAATCTTACTTTAACTTGAATGAGAAAATTTTAATAAAAGAAGAAAATCAATGTTTTAATTCAGTTTGAGTGAGATCAAATTTTCATCTGACCCAATTCTTTTATTTCCCGTGTGTAAAATTGTGTCTTTTATAGGTTATGAATTAATAATTATGAAGAGTGGTTATAATAATAATAATGAACAGATAACTAAAATTATTAATGCATTTATTTGCCGTAGCAGGAATAACGATGTTGGTAGTAATAACAGAATTAATAATTAGAAGTAATAATATTAATAATAATAATAATGATAATAATTATAATTATAAGAAATTATACATGTCAGAATTACAAATTAACTGGTAACATAGGCTTTAAATTTAAAATAGTCGTAATTTTTAACATCATAATATTGTAAACATAAAATGTCAAAATGAAACCACACTGTTAACTGTCCCTCTCTTCGCCCCCTTTGTCAACATCTGAGAATAGCCATTTTTACGTTTTCTTCTAATTTTCGTTTTCACTGAATCCACTAGCAGACAACTAAATATATGACATGACTAGAAGTTTCCGATGCGCGAACGCGCGACATGTTTTTCCCACGTTCAAAATTGAAACAGCCCATTACTAGTAAACTAAATGATTACTAAATATTTAAATATGATAAATCCAGTTTATCAAAAACATAATATACCTAATGTAACTTAATATATAAAGTGAAAAACAATAAAACACAGAAGTAAATAAAAACAAAAAAAGATTACTCGACGACATAACCTAAACAAAGTATTGAAAATAATGTCATATCAATTTATTCAATTCTCTAGTCTATTCTATGTGCCATATAAATTTCCCGAATATTATTTCAGCTTCTTTAAGATATTTTAAATTCAGAATTGTATTTAAAAACAATTGGAATTTATTTTTATAATTTAGAAAAACAGGAACAGGGTTTATATAATAGAGAAAAATATCAATTGTTGTAGAATCGAATGTTTTTTACAAAATGTATTCTATGTGGCAAATAAATATCCAAAATATTGTTTTAGTTTTTTTAAGATATTCCAAACTCAAAACTGTATTTAAAAAAAATTGGATGATATTTCTATAATTTATTAAAACAAAAACAGAGGTTTTAGAATAGAGACAAAATATCAATTTTTGTAAAACCGAATACTTTTTCCAAATTCTATTCTATGTGGTATATAAATTTGCTAAATATGTTTTGCAATTCCTTAGGCTGTGTTAAAATAAGAAGGTATAAAAAAAAAATTGGATTATATTTTTAAATTTTATCCTCGATTTTATCGAAACAAAAACAAGTTTTAGAATAGACACAAAATATCAATTTTTGTAAAACAGAATATTTTTTCCAAATTTTAATCTATGTGTCATAAATTTCCCAATTATTTTTTTAGATTCTTAAAGATATTTTAAATTTAGAATTGTATTTAAAAAAATTAAATGATATTTTTATAATTTATATAATACATTTCTGAATTTAAAATATCTTAATGAATCTAAAATAATATTTAGGAAATTTATGTGCCACATAGAATAAAATTCGAAAAAAATATTCGGTTTGACCAAAATTAATATTTTGTCTCTATTCTAAAACCTGTTTTTGATTCCATAAATTATAGAAATATCATATCATTTTTTTAAATACAGTATTAAAAATTAAATATCTTAAAAAATAACAATTAAAATTTGGGAAATTTATATGGCACATAGAATAGAAATTAGAAAAGATATTCAGTCATACAAAAATTGATATTTGGCCTCTAGTAAACAACCTGATTTTGTTCCCATAAATTATAAAAATATCATATATATTTTTTTTAAATACAATTCTGAATTTGGATTTTCTTAAAGATTCTAAAATAATATTTGGTAAATTTATTAGCCATAGAATCGGTAAAAAATATTCGTTTCTACAAAAATTGACATTTGCTCTCCAGTCTAAAACCTGATTTTCTTCTCGTAAATAATAAAAATATCAGCTATTTTTTTTTTTTTTCTGAATTCCGATTTTCATAAAGATTTAAAAATTATATTTGGGAAATTTATTTGCCATAGAATGTGTAAAAAATATTCAATTCAACAAAAATTGACATTTGGTCTCTGGTCTAAAACCCGATTTTGTTCTCATAAATTATAAAAATATCATCTATTTTTGTTTAAATACAATTCTGAATTTGGATTTTCTTAAAGATTATAAAATAATATTTGAGAAATTTATTTGCCATCGAATGTGTAAAAAATATTCGATTCTACAAAAATTGATATTTGCTCTCTGGTCTAAAACCCGATTTCGTTCTCATAAATTATAAAAATATCATCAATTTTTTTTATTGTTCTGAATTTGGATTTTCTTAAATATTCTAAAATAATATTTAGGAAATTTATTTGCCATAGAACGTGTACAAAATATTCGATTCTACAAAAATTGACATTTGGTCTCTGGTCTAAAACCCGATTTTGTTCTCATAAATTATAAAAATATCATCTATTTTTGTTTAAATACAATTCTGAATTTGGATTTTCTTAAAGATTCTAAAATAATATTTGGGAAATTTATTTGACATCGAATGTGTAAAAAATATTCGATTCTACAAAAATTGACATTTGCTCTCTGGTCTAAAACCTTATTTTCTTCTCATAAATAATAAAAATATCAGCTATTTTTTTTTTAAATTCAATTCTGAATTTGGATTTTCTTAAAGATAATAAAATAATATTCAGGAGATTTATTTTCCATAGAATGTGTAAAAAATATTTGATTCTACAAAAATTGATATTTGGTCACAGGTCTAAAACCCGATTTCGTTCAAATAAATTGTAAAATATCATCAATTTTTTTTATTGTTCTGAATTTGGATTTTCTTAAAGATTCTAAAATAATATTTGGGAAATTTATTTGCCATCGAATGTATAAAAAATATTCGATTCTATAAAAATTGACATTTGCTCTCCAGTCTATAACCTGATTTTCTTCTCGTAAATAATAAAAATATCAGCTATTTTTTTTAAATATTGTTCTGAATTTAGATTTTCTTAAAGATAATAAAATAATATTCAGGAGATTTATTTTCCATAGAATGTGTAAAAAATATTTGATTCTACAAAAATTGATATTTGGTCACAGGTCTAAAACCCGATTTCGTTCTCATAAATTATAAAAATATCATCAATTTTTTTTATTGTTCTGAATTTGTATTTTTTAAAGATTCTAAAATAACATTTGGAAAATTTATTTGCCATCGAATGTGTAAAAAATATTCGATTCTACAAAAATTGATATTTTCTCTCTGCACTGAGAAAAATGGATGTTTAAAATTAGATGTTTAAAACAAGATATTAACGCTTAACCTCAAAATATTGAAGGTTAATATCTAAGATATTAAATTTTAACATCTAGATATTAAAGTTTAATATGTAGATGTTAACCCTGAACATCTAGATAGCTGTCCCTATGTTAAGTGATAAATATGTTAAGCGTTAACATCCAGATGTTAAGGGTAAAAATCCATTTTTCTCAGTGTGGTCTATAAAATGATTTTCTTCTCATAAATAATAAAAATATCAGCAATTTTGTTTAAATATTTTTCTGAATTTGGATTTTCTTGAAGATTATAAAATAATATTCAGGAGATTTATTTTCCATAGAATGTGTAAAAAATATTTGATTCTACAAAAATTGATATTTGGTCTCAGGTCTAAAACCTGATTTTCTTCTCATAAATAATAAAAATATCAGCAATTTTGTTTAAATATTGTTCTGATATCGGATTTTCTTAAAGATTATAAAATAATATTTAGGAAATTTCTTTTCCATAGTATGTGTAAAAAATATTCGATTGTACAAAAATTGACATTTGGTCTCTGGTCTAAAACCTGATTTTCTTCTCATAAATAATAAAAATATTAGCTATTTTTTTTATTGTTCTGAATTTGGATTTTCTTAAATATTCTAAAATAATATTTAGGAAATTTATTTGCCATAGAACGTGTACAAAATATTCGATTCTACAAAAATTGACATTTGGTCTCTGGTCTAAAACCCGATTTTGTTCTCATAAATTATAAAAATATCATCTATTTTTGTTTAAATACAATTCTGAATTTGGATTTTCTTAAAGATTCTAAAATAATATTTGGAAAATTTATTTGCCATAGAATGTTTAAAAAATATTCAATTCTACAAAAATTTTTATTTGGTCTGTAGTCTAAAACCTGATTTTGTTTCCATAATTTATAAGAATATCATTAAATAGAGTTTTGAATTTGGAAAATTAGAATATCTTAAAGAATATTTGAAAAATATTTAGCAACTTTATGTGCCATGTTGAATAGAATTTCAAGTAAATATTGTGCTTTACAAAAATTGATATGTTGTCTCTAGTCTTAGAACCGTTTTTGTTTCCATAAATTATAAATATATTTTTGTTAATTTCTTCTTAAATTTTGTTTTTATTTGAACATATGTTCAAGAATTTAAAAAATACTTAGGATCTTTAAGTGCCACATAGAATAAAATTTGAAAAATATATTCTCTTTTACAAAAAATTGGTATGTCATATGGTCATATGTTATGTTTGCGTTGTCAATTCTGTTGAGCATAACCATTAAAACGTTTGTGGCTTTGTTGTTTAGCTGTGTGTAATATCATTTGTGCTCTTGACAATTTTAAATATTAACTTGAGTGTATGACTTTTGAGTAAAAATGTGTATTGATAGTTTAGAATTTGTGTTTTTATGGATGTGATTGTAGGTTATGTGTAATCGCGAGTGGCACTCGCACCAATCAGTGTTGATGTCTCATGTGTCATAACAACTTCGCACCGTAACACTGGCGTTGCAATTTAAAAGTGTAACTTACAAAAAATCAACACTTTTAAGGATGCATTGCATTTTCTTCGCACTTTTTGGTGTAAAGTGCGTTTCTTTTTTTTAACAGTGCAAAGAATTATAAAAGCAAAACTAATTTTGGGTTTTAGAAAATTTTTAATTTAAAAATAATAAACATTGATAATATTTATTAGGTTTTGATTAATTTGTGGTATTTGAAAAAGTAAGGTTCCAGTAAGTAAGTAATATTAAGAATAATAAACGAAATTTACAAACAACGAATAAAACAGACATAAATTAATGTACATTCTTCTTATCAGAAAAAAAATAAATAAAAAATGACTATGTTAATTTCTTGAAGTAAAAAGTAAAAAAAAAACTTGCTTGTCTGGCCAAAAAGTTCTATTTCCACTGGAGATATTTCAACTCTCTTCTTGAGAAGGATTATTAGAATAAGATTTAAAGGGAAGAAAAACGGGGCTGGCTATAAATCCCTGTCACTACTGGGTACATCTTATTAATGAAATTACGTTCCAAAGAAATTATATATTTATTTATTCAAATGTTGATACAGTGGCGTAACTGGAAGGGCAAGTGCACTGGGGCAAAAAAGAAAATAGGGTCCCAATTATATATAATAATTTACAAGTTTAATTCTTTCATTCATTCATTCTTTTAGCACCAGACATTTGGCACTAAATTCCTTTAAAATTTTAAATCATATTTTACCTTTTTAAAATGTTTTCAAATTTTAAATTTATAGCAATTTTAATTATTTTAAATTCCAGTTAATGTGAACTTAAATTGATTAAAAGTTACTAATCCATGTTTCAAATATACTAAATTTGAAATGATTTCAAAATGTCTTCAATATTTAATAATTATTTTTTATTATGATTCCAAGTAATTAAACTTCAATATTATACTATTTTTATCACTTTTTAATTATTTTCTCCAATTTTAAATTATTTTTCAATTGTTTCCGTAAATCTTAAAAATTACCTTTTTCAAACTTGAGTCATTTTGTTTAGTTTTTACAATTACTTTTAATATTATTCATCGCAAATTTAAATTAATTTCTTTAATTTACCATTATTTTTGTAGTTTTACAATTATTATTTCCATTTTTTAATTATTTTAATAATTTCTGAATTAATTTCCTGAAATTTCAAATACATATCTCAAATCTTGATTTTCAATTATTATGTTTAATTTTCATTTCTTATTATTATTATTTTGCAATTATTTTCTCTATCTTTCGATATTTTCATTATTTTTCAATTAATTTCCTATATTTTCAGCTATTATCTCAAATTTAGATTATTGTCATCAATTTTCCATGTTTTAAAGGATTTTTCAATTATTTTCATTTTATTTATTTCATTTTATATTTTGATATAATTTTCAGAAATTTCAATTATGTAGATAAAATTACAATTATTTTCATTCAATTTTTTCAGTTTTCGATTATATCTGCGATTTTTTAATTTTTTTCTTTAAGAGCATGTGATGGATGATGACGTTACTAGAATAGACAAAATTTGTTCCTAAACTTTCTTTTAATAAAATAAATATTTTGACACCAAACTTTGTAGAATTACATAACATATTATTAGCAAGCTCTCTCTGACTCAAGTTTGTTTAAATTAATTTTTTTAATTTTCCGAAAATAAGTTAATTTTTTTATGATATTTGAAGAAATTCCATAAATTTTGGTCTCAAAATATTAAAGATTTTACAAGAAAGATTACGGGGAAATTTTGCCAATAAAAGTAACGTCATATTCCATCACATGCCCTTAAATTAATTTTTTCTAGTAATTTTTTAATTATTACATTTTTTTAAACATATTATATTCTATGATTTTTTCAATTATTTCTCATAAAATTTTAGTTACTGTTTTCAATTTTTCATATTTTAATTTTTTTCATCAAGTTTCAATTTTAAATTGATTTTATCATTTTTTAATTATTTTCCTCGATTGTTAATAATTATTTTCATTTTCTAGAATTATTTTCTAAGATTTTTATGTATTTTTCTAAAATTTTAATTATTTTCTTCAACTTTTAATTATTTTTATTTGGTTTCATAATTTCCAAAAAAAAATTATTAATTGTCGCAAATTTTAATTATTTTTAGCTTCCTTTAATTCTTTTCTCTTCAATTCTCTTTTTCAGCAATTTTCAATTATTTCCTACAATTTTTTTTAGTTTTCTATTATAAATTCTTAGATTTTTTAAATAATTTTATTCGCTTGTTTATTAATCTAACCATTTCTTGAATTTTGTTTTGAATTGTCAATTTTTTTCGTCATTTTTTTTTCAATTATCAATTATTTTTTTAAATTTTAATTTAATTCTTTAATTTTCAATTTAATTCTTAAATTTTCAATTTATTTCTTAAATTTTCATTTATTATTCTCAATTTTTTATTGTTTTCTTCATATTCAATTATTTTTATCGATTTTCAATTAATTCCTCAATATTCAATAATTCTCGTATTTTTTCAACTATTTATTTCACTCATAAAAATTGTTTAAAAATCACAATTCAATTATTTAATTCTAAAACTATTCTCTTTAATTCTAAGTTATTTTTTTCATTTTTAAATTCCACTTTTCAATTATTCTCTTTAAGGGCATGTGATGGATTATGACGTCACTGGTATAGGCAAAATTTGTCCGCAACTTTTCTCTTAAAATATTGAATATTTTTTTATGAATCTTGGTAGAATTACTTAAAATGTCATTAGGAATATCTCTCAGACCCAAGTCTGTTTGAATTTTGTCTCAAAATTGATTCTTAAAAAAGTTTGCAATTTTTCGAAAATTTCCAAAAATTAAGTTTGGGCCAAAATTTAAACAAATTTGGGTCTGAGAGACCTTCATGATGACATTTTAAGTAATTCTACCAAGTTTCATGAAAAAATATTTCATATTTTAAGAGAAAAGTTACGGACAAATTTTGCCTATACCAGTGACGTCATAATCCATCACATGCCCTTAATATTAAAAAAGTAACGTCTTTCATCTATTATTTTTTTTTATAATCATTAAGTTTCTTTAATTTTAAATACAATTTTTTAATTATTTTCTTTAATTTTTAACTCTATTCTTCAGTTTTAAATTATTTTCTGCTTTATTAATTAATTCTCGGCTCTTTTCATATACTTTTTTTCAATTTTTAAGTATATTCCATAAATTTCAATTAAATCCTTGAATTTTCTTTCAACTATTCTTTTAACTATTTCCTTTAATTACTAATTATTTTCTGAATTTTCAAGTATTTCCTACAATTTTTTCAATTTTCTATTATATATTTATTCTGGTTTTGTAAGTTATTTTGTTCGGTTCTTTTCTCCAATTTTTTCTCCAATTTTTTCTCCAATTTTTAGTTATTCTCTTTTTTTCAATTGATTTCTAAGATCTTCTTGTATTTTTCTTAAATTTCAATATATTTTTTTATTTTATTTAAAAAAAATTCTGTACTTATTTTAATTATTTACCTGAAATGATATTTATTTTTTATATTTTATCATATTTCAATTTTTTTCTTAAAGTTTTAAATTTCAAAATCTCTTTTTTCAAATATTTTCTAAAATTTATTTCCTACAATTTTCAATTTTTTTCATTAGTTTTATAATTTCCAAGATTTTAAATTATTTATCTGACATTCCAATTATTTAATTAAATTTTCAATTATTTTCGTTTTTTTTTTCATAATTTCCAAAAGTTTATTAAATATTTCTCTTTAATTTAAAATTATTCTCTTCAATTTTAAATTATGTTTATCTTTTTTCATTTATTTTCTCTAATATTCAATTATTTTTCTTTTTTTTTACAATAAAAAAGTTTTAAGTCTTTTTCTGAAATTTTCTTTCACTTTCCTTTATTTAAAATAAATTATGTAATTTTTTAAATTATTTCCCAAATTTTAATTATTTTTTTTTAATTTTAAATTATTTGTCTCAATTTACAATCACTTTTTTTCAATTTTTAATTATTTTTTCTAATTTTTCGTTATTCAATTTTTTCAATTTATTTGTAAGATTTTCAAGTATTTTTCTCTAATTTAAATTTTTTTCTTTATTTTCAAAACATTTCTATGATTTTTTACATTACTTTCCCTAAATTTTGATTGATATAATTATTTTTTGCAATTAATTTTAAACATTTGGGAATTTTTGTTTAATTTCAACTATTTTTTAAAATTTGTTCTAATTCTAAAATTTTATAAATTTTGTCCTAAATAAATAATAATTTTATTTATTTATTTATGTAAATTTATTTTAAAATATGATATTGAAAATATTTAGAATTGCCCCACTTTGCCCCTTAACAGTTACGCTACTGTGCTGATATAAAAAGGAAATTAATCATATTCGTCTTAATACTCGAGATATAAAATGACAAATGTTTTTTGTCAAAAAATTCCAATTTGTACTATCTCCGCTGATTTATTTACTTTTCTTTAGATACTTTTTGTTTCAATGATTCCTATCTCAATTTTCTTTTTTTCTTTAAAACACTGTCTATCGTTGTTGAAAGTCGTTAAAATGTATTTGAAAATAAGCAACTGTTAAAAAAGTAAAATAATTATGTTAATCTTGTTAAACAAGACGTGGAATAACAAAGCAGTCATGTCTGACCGAAACTTCTCGATTCTACTGAATTTACAAACTTGAGATTCTCTTGGACGACAAATTATTAAAGCAGAAAATAAAGCCAAGTAAAATTGTCTGGCTAAAACTTTCTGTCACTGCTGTGCAAACTTTGGTCTTGCTTTAAGAAAAAATAATTAAATGAACGGGTCATTTTCATAATCATGTTGAGCTGGTTATAAAATATGGAAATATTTTGTCTGGTCAAAACATTCTGTTTCTACTGATAATTAAAACCATTGTTTTATGCAGTAAATTATTTAAACCGAGTATAACAGACGAGGCACTTGTCTGACTTTTACTTTTTGACTTTACTATTTACACCAATCGCTTTGTTCGAGAATGAAATATTTTAATTAAGTAATTAAACTGCACAAAAGTAGTAAGTTTTGACTTTGGAATAATATCATAAAAAGATGTAAAATAATTAAAATCATAGAGAAAAATAATTAACTGAAAACCGCTTCAGGCAAATTGTAGAATTGAAAAATTATGTCTGGTTATAACGTTCTTGTTCTACTTACAAATTATTTTTACTAGTCAACAAATCTCAATTTATAATTCTTTGTATTCTTTTATAACTATTTCATTATAAGAATAAAAAAATCTATTTTGTAAAATCTATTTAAATAGAATACGAGGAAGGAAAAAATGTGTCTGATTGGGACGTTCTCTCCCTACTGCTTTGGGTCTTATTTGAATAAAATATAAATAATCAGAATAATTAAAAATGTTTGGAAACTAATTAATAGAAAAACGATTTCGGTATATTAAATTTTATACTTTACGCCTCTGACGAGAAGTGCATTGACATTCACAACGCTAATTATAATGTCCATAATTATTTAATTATTCCTATGCTATTTTGGACTTAAAATCGATAATTCCATCTTCTTACATAAAACACAAGATTACAAATTTAACCAAGTTTTTTACTTTTACGTTGTAAAATCATCTTTATTTTGTAACGAGTTTTTTTAAAGAAGAAATTAGAGAGCAAAAAACTGACTTTAGATTTTGAATAAATGAGTGATGAGTACACGTCTGATCAAAACGTTCCTTTTCTACTGAAAGGATCTACTCTTCTCGTTTATTTTATGAAAAATTTAAGTCACCAATATTATCATTTCCTGGAATTAAATTTAAATTATAGAATAAATTCGTATTATACGGTTATATTGTATTTTATTTATATTATATTGTACTTATTTTAAACATTTATATTATGTTTTATATTTATTTTCAAGAAAAAATTACAGACATTTAACAAATTAGCCATTTCCGAAATCAACATAATTTATTTAACACGAAATTTAAAGAATCTAAATTAATAAAAGGTTTATTTTTCCTAATATCGCAATAATTCTACAACTTTATGTTTAAATTATTTGCGTTATTATTAATTCGTAGCAAAATAAATATTATCAGGAAATTATAAATTGGTTTTATAATAATGTATTATAATATTTTTTTCTAAAATCTGGTATGACTTGAACTTCTCGGATATTCCTTATCATAAATAAAAAATTCCAATTAAATTATTTAGCTTCTTAGTTTGTTTTTCTGTTAAAACTGAATGTAAATTAAAATTACGAATAATAGTAAAATCTGCAGAATTGCATATTTACTACGACCCATTTAAGGTAATTTAGCGTCAAGTCTGATTATATTTGTTCAATTTTAAATAAGAGGTTAGAAAAAAGTCATGTTATTGCACTCAATGTGTTTTTTATTCCGATGCGTGACTGATATCTCGTTAAAGGCGTGTTTAAAATCGCGTGTGCTTTTTATTTCAAGAAGCCGTAGAGAAAGCTAATGCGTGAAATTTGTGTCAGTATTTAATGTTATGAGGTACCGTGCAAAATCAATGGGAACCGTTTTAAAAAATAATAAAATAAAAAAGAAAAGAATATCAAAAAAAATTAAACAAAAAAAAAACTAAATAAGAAAAAACTAAAAAAATGGTAAAAAATAAGGTAAAATGAAAAGCTAAAAGATCCTTTGAAAAGGAGTAAACAGACATTATTACAAGAATACACAGAAATAAGAAACGAAGAAAAGTTAAAAGTTGCACGGAAAGCAATTTTGTAGCGTAATTTAATATTCTGACGCATATTTTTATTATATTTAGTTACACTTTAGGGAAATTGGGGATGCGATGAATTAACGTTTTTCATTTTAATTAAAAAGCTGCAAAAATAATTGAAGTAACAAAAAAATAATTGAAGAATGACAAAAATAATTAAAATTTAAAACAAAAGTTTGAGACTGGTGTAAAAAATTTAAATTTTCTCACAATAATCGAGATATTGAAGAAATAAGTAAAATGTAAAGTAACTAATTGAATAATGACATTAGGAATTATAAAAGCTGGTATAAAAAATTACACTTTTTAGGCAATAGTTAAAAAATTGAAAAAAATAATTTAAAAATATCAAAAAAAAGTATATGAGTGCACCTGTAGAAAAAAAGTTGAGTAATGACTAAAAAACTGAAATTTAGAAAAAAAAATTAATAAAAAATGGAAAATATATTAAAAAATGAAGTAAAAAAATAAAAAATTGAATACACTATTTGAAAAATTTCCGATACAATTAAAATGTAAAGAAATTAATTGAATAATGACATCAATAATTGAAAACTGATCTTCAAAAATTAATAAATTCATGACAATAATAAAAAGATAAAAGAAAATGACATTTAAAGAAAATAATTCCAAAATGTCAAAAATATTTGAATATTGACAAAAATAGTTGTAACTTGAAAAAATAAATACTTTTAAAAAAATTAAAAATTTGAAGAAAATACTTATAAACGTAATAAAACAATTGAAACATTGAAATAAATTATTCAAAACTGGGATAAAAATTAAGAAATTATACACAATAGTTGTAAAGTTGAAAAAAAATTTATAAGTTTGAGGAAAATAATTGAAATGTGAAGAAATTAATTGAAGTTTGAAGACAATAATTGAAATTTGAAGAGAATAATTCAAAAATGTCAAAAAAAAATCAAATATGAAAAAAAGAATTCAAGTTTGAAGAAAATAATTCAAAAGGTGTAAAAAAATTAATAAATGTTTAACAATAATAGAAATAATAATGAAAATAATTGAAAACAGGTGTTAGAAATTTAAAAGTTTATGACAATAAAAAAAATTTTATTAAATAATTGCAATTCGTTAAAAATAATTCTAAAATGGCAAAAATAACAAAAATATAAAAAAAATAATTGGAAAATATGAAAATAATTGATTAATGACAAAAGTAATTGGAATTTGAAGAAAATAATTGAAAAATAACGAAAGTGAATTGAACTTGTGCAGAAAAATTTGGATATTCCTGACAATAAATAATTTGAAGATTAAAGAACAAAATTAAAATTTAAAAAAAATTATTGAAAAGTTTTAAAAATAATTGAAATTTGTTACTATTAATTGAAAAACAATGTAAAAATTTAATAAACTCATGACAATAATAAAAATAATACAGAAAATGATTAAAATTTGTAGAAAATAATTGAAAACTAATATAATAAATTTAAAAATTCAAGGCAATAAAAAACATTTAATTTATTTATTTACGTGGGAAAGCTCATTACAATATAAAATTTAAAAATTTATTTTAATTAACAATGAAATTAAAATTTGATATAACAATAATAATTACTATATTAAATATTAATGTATATGTAAATATTAATTAAATATTAAATATTATGTAAATAAATAAATAAATTAAAAGGTTGCTTTCAATTCTCAAATTGCAAAAATAATAGAAATATGAAGAAAATAATCGTAAAATGACAAAAATACTTGTATAATGACAAAAGTAATTGAAATTTGTAGAAAATTATTCAAAATCAATAAAAGTAGAATAGATACTGTTGTTTAAAATTTAAATATTCCTGGCAATAATTTGAAGATTGGAAAAAAATAATTGAAATGATGAGAAAATAATTGAAAAATTACGGAAGTAAATGAAAACTTGTGAAATAAATTTAAATATTCATGACAGTAATTTAAAGACTGAAGAGAATAATTGATATTTAAAAAAATTAAAATCAGAATCGCAACCTTTCCGAAAGTTTTTAAACTTGCATCAAACTGGATGAACGTTTCGGAATTTCAAAAATGGTTAAAAAAAAGTTACAGAATAATTTAAACTGTATTTAATTTTTTAATTTTAACCTTTTCAAATAAAGTAAAATAACATCATTTGACTTTTTAAAAAAATTTGACTATTTGACACTTTAAATTAATCTAAATTATTATTCAAATTCATATGAGTGTGTAATATATAAATTATTGTTATTCATAATCAATATCTCGTCATTAAGGCTACCTCATCTGCATATTTTGTCTGTAAACAAAAACAATTTTAAAATTTTCTGATAAAGAGAATCAAAATTAATGAAAAAAAGCAGGGACTAACTTCACTTTCGATTTTAAAACGTGGACTGAAAAAGATAAATAAATATAAAAACTAACCAACTTCACTTCAAGATTTAAAACGTGAACAGAAAAAATGAATAAATATAAATAGTAACTAACTTCAGGAGTTTTCGGAGATTATTTATATTTAATATAATATTATATTATATTATAGAATATTTTAGAATTATTTTCTACAAATTTCAATCATCATTTTATTCAAATTATTGAATGCTACCTATTAATTAATATTTAATATAGTAATTATTATTGTTATATGAAATTTTAATTTTATTGTTACTTGAAAAAAAAAAATTTATTTTATATTGCAATAGGCTTTGGCCCGTAAATAAATAAATAAATAAAGAAATTTAATGATTTTTATTGCCATGAATTTTTAAATTGATATTATATTAGTTTTTAATTATTTTCTACAAATTTCAATCACTTTCTTTATTATTTTTATTATTGTCATGAGTTTATTAAATTTGTACATTGTTTTTCAATTAATTTTAACAAATTTCCATTATTTTCTTCAAATTTCAATTATTCTTTATAAATTTTTTTTACAACAGCTTTCAATTATTTTTGTCATTATTCAATCACTTTCTTAAAATTTCAATTATTTAGTCAATTTTTCAATACTGTATTTAAATTTTTAATTTTATGCACCAGTTATCAATTATCTTTTTAAAATTACAATTATTTTTGTTATTGTTCTATTATCTTCTTGTAATTTCAGTTATTTTTCAAACTTTTCATTTATTTTTTTTAAATTTCAATTGTGTTCTTCAATCTTCAATTTATTGTCAGGAATATATAAATTTTCTACACAAGTTCAATTCACTTTCGTTATTTTTCAATTATTTTCTTCAAATTTCAATTACCTTCGTCATTTTACAATTCTTTTTTTTTCATATTTTTGTTATTTTTGCCATTTTAGAACTACTTTTTACAAATGCAATTATTTTTTTCAATTTTTTTAATTTTCATGAACTTTTATATTTCTTACACCTGTTTTCAATTATTTTCATTATTATTTCTATTATTGTTAAAAATTTATTAATTTTTTTACACCTTTTGAATTATTTTCTTCAAACTTTAATTATTTTTTTCATATTTGAATTTTTTTGCCATTTTTGAATTATTCTCTTCAAATTTCAATTATTGTCTTCAAACTTCAATTAATTTCTTCAACTTTCAATTATTTTCCTCCAACTTATAATATTTTTTTTAACTTTACAATTATTGTCTATAATTTTTTAATTTTTACATCAGTTTTGAATTATTTATTTCAATATTTTAATTGCTTTGTCAAGTTTTCAAGTATTGTCTTCAAATTTTTTTAAAATTATCAATTATCTTTGTCATTTCTAAATTATTTTTACAAATTACGACTATTTTTGTCAATATGCAAATATTTTTCACATTTTGGAATTATTTTCTTTATATGTTTTTCTCTTTAATCTTTTTATTATTGTCATGAATTTATTTACTTTTGAACATCAGTTTTCAATTATTTAGGTTATTATTCAATTTGTTTCTTCACATTTTAATTGTACCGTTAATTTTTCAATTATTTTATACAAATTTTCAATAATGTTTTGAATTTTAATTAATTTTGTCATTCTTTAATTATTTTTTTGTAACTTCAATTATTTTTGCAACTTTTTAATTAAAATATAAAACGTTAATTCATAGCATCCCCAATTTCCCTAAAGTGTAACCAAATACAATAAAAATATGCGTCAAAATATTAAATTACGCTACAAAATTTCTTTCCATGCAACTTTTAACTTTTCTTCGTTTCTTATTTCTGTGTATTCTTGTAATAATGTCTGTATACTCCTTTTTCAAAGGATCTTTTAGGTTTTCATTTTACTCTTCAATCTTTTTATTGTTGTCATGAATTTATTAATTTTTGAAGATCAGTTTTCAATTATTTAAATCATTATTCAATTAGTTTCTTCACATTTTAATTGCATCGTTAATTTTTCAAATAATGTATTAAATTTTTTATTTTTTTACTTTATTTTTGAATAGGTATACTTCTCATTTTTCATTAATTTTTTTTCTAAATTTCAATTTTTTTTGTCATTATTCAACTATTTTCTGCAGGTGCACATATATATTTTTTTGATATTTTTTAATTATTTTTTTTACATTTTTATTATTTTCTTGAAAATTCAATTATTTTTTGTAATTTTTTAACGATTCTCTTAAAAGTGTAATTTTTACACCAGATTTTATAATTATTTTTGTCATTATTCAATTAGTTATTTTATATTTTACTTATTTCTTCAAAATCTCGATTATTGTGCGAAAATTTAAATTTTTTACATCAGTCTCAAGCTTTTGTTTCAAATTCTAATTATTTTTGTCATTCTTTAATTATTTTTTTGCTAACTTTAATTATTTTTGTAACTTTTCACTTATTTACTTCAAATTACAATTATTTCGATTCAATTTTTGTCATTATTCTTTGATTTTTAATCAATTTTTCAATTAGTTTTGTCATTCACAACTTTTTTTCAAATTGCATTATTTAATTATTTTCTACACATTTCAATTATTTTTGCGATTTTCGAATTATTTTTTTCATATTTGAATGGCCTTTCCTGATGGCGCGCCCCCTAATTAATATCAGTAATATCAAACTCTATATTGCTTATTCACTTTTTTTATTTAAAAACTTTCAATTTAATCACTTTTATTATTTAAAAGCTCACTGTTTACTCACAATTTTCCCTTAAAAACTTATTATTTAATATTTACTCACTTTTTTAAATTAAAAAATCTTTTTTTCACTATTTTCAATCTACAAGTCCTCTGTCAGCACTTCTTATTGGATAAATAATCGATTTCGTTTATTTATTATTATAGTTTAATTTCTTATTATTATTGAATAAATAAATAAATGAATATATAATAAATTATTCGATAAATCATCGATTTTGTTTATTTATTATAATAGTTTAATTTCTAAAACGGATGAAAAACTAAAATAACTAAATATAATAACTAAACTATTGGATAAATAAATAAATAATAATAAATAAATAAATTATTCGATAAATCATCGATTTTGTTTATTTATTATTATAGTTTAACCTCTAAAACGGATGAAAAACTAATCGCTAATATTTTGCTATTTAATAATAATTAATAATTATTAACTGTTTCGATCATATAATGTAATGTAAGTAACATAATTTTCTTTTGTATATAATTCATGAGCTAAATTTTATGGCCTTTGATCATTAATTTTAAAAAATTTATTTAATTTAGGTCAA
This sequence comes from Ganaspis brasiliensis, assembly GCA_037103525.1. Taxonomy (NCBI): domain Eukaryota; kingdom Metazoa; phylum Arthropoda; class Insecta; order Hymenoptera; family Figitidae; genus Ganaspis; species Ganaspis brasiliensis. The sequence goes on along the minus strand of JAZKLR010000372.1, from coordinate 629,639 downwards.
AAAACTTTATTCTAAATTTTTTCTATGCATTTCGCCATGAACATGGCTCTTCAGGACTATAACAAATTACAATATATTATTCACTGTTTTTTCAATGATTTTCTCATACCAAAAATACATGATTGAATACGTACCACAATAAATTTAGAAAGTTGAGTTAAAATTTACATTATACAATTTGTTATTAACAATGTTATCTGTATCTGTAACTCAACTTTCTAAATTTATTGTGGTACGTATTCAATCATGTATTTTTGGTATGAGAAAATCTTTGAAAAAACAGTGAATAATATATTGTAATTTGTTATAGTCCTGAAGAGCCATGTTCATGTCGAAATACATAGAAAAAATTTAGAATAAAGTTTTTTGACCTAAATTAAATAAATTTTTTAAAATTAATGACCAAAAGCCATAAAATTTACCTCATGAATTTCTATAAAAAAAGGTCTACAACATATCCAATATAATTTTGTATATAATTTTATATTTTTTATTTCAAATTTTTGTTCTAAATAATTATATCAACGAATATAGGGGAGAGTCGGCCAAAATGCCTATAGTAAAATTTGGTGCAAAAAAAAAGTTTTTAATTATAGTTTTGAAAAATATAAACCATCAAATATTTATAAAACAACCTTTAAGAATATAATGAGGTAGTAATTTTAAGTATTTATTTCAGAAAAAATAGAAAAAATAATTATTTAAATACTGATGTCAAAATTCGCCATTTTGACTCACGACTGGGTAAACCGCCTGTGCACAAAAATATGGAAAAATATGAAAAAAGTAACAAAAATTTTTTTGTGTGTTTTCTACAATCAATTATCTTGTTAATATTAAAAAAAGAACTAGCTTTGAATACAAAAATATAATCTTTTTATCATAAAACTAAAGTTTCAATCCAAAGCAGTCCGATAAAAGATGGAAATAAAGTCTATAACAAATAAATAAAGCTTCTACAATTATAAAATATCTTACAAAAGTAAATTAAACACTGTAATAAATTACAAAAATACCTACTTGTTTCAAAATAGCGTGAGTTTTAGAAAGAAAACCTAAAATTTGATATTCAATGTCAAATGTGACAGGTTAATCCGCCATGATTGTTTATAGTCACGTGACTCACGTAACTTTCGCAATCGTATGTATTTTTTTTTGCGCATGCGCAGTTATTTTGATTCATCCCGAGCTTATTTAAAATCATCTTTTAAAAATATATTAAAAATGATTCTTCAACGCATAATTATTATAATTATTATTAATATAAATGCAATAATTAATATAATTAATTTGTTTAAACACTGGTTTTTTATACAGAAGAAGTAACAACTTTATATTTAGTTTCTACATCAAAATAGACGTAACCCGAGAAATTTTCCGAATCGTACGTATCTTGTTAGAAGTTTTACAGCATATAGGCAATTTAACCAAGGATGTAATTAAACTAATTATTTTTATTTTAAAACTCATGTTTATAAATTAAATCAAAGTGTTTAGATAGCTAAATGTTTAAGGATTAATTTAAAAAAAAAAAATTATGTACTTCTGTAAAATAGAAGTGCATATTTTCTAAAATTTAAAAATGAAAATATTATTGTTGGAAAGCATCATTTTCACAATCCTTTAATAAATTCTTTAATAATAAACTGATAAACATGGAACTTTATAGAAATCATCTTTACTTTAATATACTTCATTAATAAAAACAATTATGATTAATATTTATTTTTGGCCAAGCTATTAACGATTGCCAATTTACCCAATTAGGCATTTTGGCCGACTCTACCCTAATGAGAATGTATATTTTTTTGAATTTATACACACAATTAGAATAAACTCTAAAGAGCAGACTGATGAGTCAGTCTCAAAACGTCAGATTGTAGTTTTGGCTTTTTATTACCAATTGTTTGTCCTTAATGGTCCTTAAACTCTTTAAATTGTATAAATAAAAAATGTAATTCAAAAAGAGCTTTATTTAATTAGAAATGAAATTGACCTGAATTCCATATTCTTGTTATTAAGAGAATTCTCTTATTACAGGCACAATAGTAGATTGTTATTCGACTTCGGATCAAAGGGAAAGCTCAGTATTGTCTACAGGTCAGATATGACAGTGCCTGAAGCGACTCTCAATATTCGATGTGATCTTAGCCTCAAAGCAAGGATCTCTGCTTCTATTCGTTCAAGTGCTATAGTCGACGAGTTGCTAATTAATCTGATTTGTGAGACCAATTCGACGCTGAGACTATAGCCAGTTCTGGCACGCAGCCCCTGTGAGTCGTTGTTCCAGTCCTTCCATCAATTCCATTACTTGCTTCCGTCTTTTCGTCATACACCGATTCTCATGAGAAGAAGCGCTTGCATGCATAAAGCGAAATAATTCACTTATGACTTTAAACACATTCATATTTGCACTTTACTCAAATGAAAATTCCATTTTCTCCCACTCTAAAAAGTTCTCTATATTTGCCCAAAGCCGATGGAAAGAATCTAACCAAGATTTTGCGCCATTTATTTATCTTAGGGAAACTTATTAAAGTCCCCGCACAATTTTCTATTTATTTGGAAAATTTATACCGCACGAGATAGACGCTTCCTCTTTGGGCAAAAATATCGAGCATTTATGGCAGAGATTTAAGTAACTAGCAAACTAAAGAGGCACTTAAAATTTCACGTTCCATTTATAGTCTTATTACTCAGTACTTTGGATGAAACGAAAGGGTGCCATCTAGAAACCTGACGTTACAATCTCTACGCTAACTAACGGCCATAAATGCTGCCATTAAAGCCTTTTAATTGGCCTGCAAGTGGCTCCTTGGAGAGTTCTGGCATTAGTTTAATAAAACCTTTAATAAAGAAAATTTATAAAACTCGTCAATTTCAAGCTAAAGCATAATTAGTCGATTTCTTGGAAGATTGACGATTTTTAAAGTTTAGTCGTTTTTTTTTAAACCACACGCACAGAAATTTTCTTATACTATTTGTTGAAAATGTTATAAAATTTAATGATCTTGCGTTTCAAATTAGGGAAATTGAGGATACTGAGTACGTATTAAAAATTGATGTAATTTTATTAAAAGCTTCTAAAAATGTGTTTAAAGTAAGAATTTTGATATTTATTAAAATTATGGGAAAAATCGGAATTGGGTAGGGGAGAGTGGCCATCAATGTACCGGGTTTTTTTCAAGGTCATAGTACATATTCAACTTCACCAATTTCAAGCACTTCTTTGCATCAATATAAAACTACAACACTTCTCTAGGTAATGCAAACATATTATACACGATTTATTTTGATTAAATAATAAAATTTAGGATCTTTCTAAACTAACAAGCTATTTTCATTTTCAACAACCTGGGTACACAATGAACCACCTCTATAAAAACACTAAAAATGTTTAACAATAATAATATTGCAATTTTCATTTTGTAAAAAAACTGATTTTCTATCAAATACTATAAAAAATTATTACTTAACACTTTTTAATTGATAATGTATAACATAAATATACCTCAAATTTAAGTTAACTAGCTAAAACGGCATTTTAGTTTTGCTATGTTGAGAAAAGTACTGATAACAATCGCTGTAACATGCTGTATGCATGCCTAGTTTTATAATCAAGCATACCACTCTGGAAATCGAAAATACACTGAAATTCCAGGTGGTTCATTGTTCCCCGGTACATTGAATCAACATGACATTTGCAACAAAAATGGTTTTTTTATAACTTAATCCAATATTTCAAAATCTTTATCTCATTAGAATATTGTAGTTAAGGCCCAAAACAAAATAAATCGTAAGTACATTTATTTTTAAATTGCCTTATTTCAATTAAAAAACTTGTTTGTATTTTAGGTAAATTTTTTCTTCAGTGCATCAAAAACAGTTTTTTTCAGTTTTCTCTGTAAAGAATAAATCCACACGTCTCAAATTTATGGACGTAGTGTGTTTATGCAAACTTCATTTATATTTAAAATTGGGAGAATTTTTATTTAATAGTTTCTGAAAAAATTGAAATGGATCATTGAAAAAACTGGTACATTGATGGCCACTCTCCCCTATAATAAAGAAGGCGCAGCGTGTTTCATTATTTGCTAAAACTATATCAAAATATGCGTGCGAAAAAGAATGTTTAGCAGTGGCGTAACTGTTAAGGGTCAAAGTAGGGCCCTTGGTCAACCCTAATAGTCCTTTAATTTTTTTTAAGGACGGTTATACCCTTAAGCGGTTCTCATTCTATTAGACTATGATAGTCAATATTTTTTTAATTTCATTTCTTCTTATAATTTGGGTTTGAAATAGTATTTTGTAGTTAAAATCATTGGACAAACGAATTATATTGAAAAAAAAAAATTTCTCCGTTGAAAATTCCAAGCTATTAAAGTTTCTTCTTCCTGATTATTTCAAAAAAGTGGAGAATTACTAACCTTAAATAACATTTTCTTAACAACAGTACGGTAAATTAATTAAATATTGTTGTAAAAGTTGTATTATATTACAGTTTGAAATGTATTAGTTGTTATAAATAATTTGTAGAACCGCATTTTTTAAATTAATTAAAATATAGTTATTTTGTGCGTTTTGTTACTGTTTCCATGTAAATTAAATTTTATAAGAACCTGTAAAAATTGGTTTATTGGATAAACCTCGTTAAATTCCAAAAACCTTAATAATTTTAGTAATTTAAAGTTTGGGCTTCCGTTTCCGGTACCGTACAGTAATGCACGCGTTTGTGAAGGGTTAATTGTTTTTTGGAAAATTTGGTTATTATTAGTTAAGGGTGGGTAGTGGTGTGAGTGAAAAGTGATGTGCAAAATAAGGTGAATGGTTGTAAAAGAGTGTAAGTAGAAAATAGTGTGAATGGGAAAGATAAAGAAGGTAAAAGGAAAGCGTGAATTGTGAGGTTAGGTGGAAAGAGTGGGGTGTGAGTGCGAGAGGAGAGCGAATGAACTGTAGGTAAGGTAGGGAGCTAGAATGGCAAAATTTGACTCAAGTAGTATAAGCGGGAAAATATCGGAGATACGAAATATTATAGGCGAAATAAGAAAGGGAAAAGACGGGAAAATTATGAAGTGTCAGGACTGCATCGACTTACTTGAGTTTGTCAAGTTGTTGGTAAAAAGGTTCGATAAAGAATGGATAGAGGTGTGGGACAGAATAGAGATTGATAGGGACATAGAAGAAAAAATAGATAAGCAGACGGAGGTAATAAAAAAGGAGATAGAAGGGATGGAAAGGAATTTAAAAAAGTGGGAGGAAAATTGGAAAATGGAAAAAGAAAATATGTGGAGGAGAATGAACAAGTTAGAGAAAGAAATATCGGATTGGAGTGAGGGAGATGGGAAGAATGAGAAGGGTGGATTGGAGGTTGTAGAGATAGGGGAAAAGGAAGGAAGTAGAGAGAAGAATGGAGAAGTAAGGGATGATAATTTGGAAAGGAAAATGAAAGAGTTAGTGAGTCAGATTGAGTTGCTCGAGAGGGAAAAAAGAAAGCGGAACATCGTGATTAGAGGTTTGGAAGTAGGGTGTAGGAAAGGCAAAGAGGAAGTAGAAAGATTGCTTACAGGAATTGGGGCCAAGGTAAAAATTAAAAAGGTTATGGGAATTAGAGGAGTCGATCAGGGGACAATGAAATTGTGGATAGTGGAGTTGGAAAATGAGGAGGACAAATATGAAGTCATGAAATTAAGGGGAAGGTTGAGAAGGAGTGGGAAGAGGATAGATGAAGATAGAACATGGAGAGAGAGAAGGATAAGGTGGTTCTTGGAAGAGAAAGCGTGGACAGAAAGAAGAAAAGGGGGTGAGGTAAGGATGGGGAGATATTGTGTCTGGGTGGATGGAATAAGATGGAAAGTGAGGGAAGAGACAGGAGAGGTTATAAAAGTGTGATTGTGTGTAGGTATGGAGTGCATGGGTATGTGAGGAATGGAAGAAAGTGTGGGGGTAAATGACGAAAGTGGAATAAATGGAGAAGACAGAAAAAGAGTGGATAGTAAGGAGTGAGTGAGAGAGTATAGTAAAAGGTAAAAGGGTGGTCGATAAAAGGGATAAAGACAGATTTTTCAAAAGGAACGGGAAATGGAAGCCCAGGCACATGGCGAATAATAGGTTAAAATAAGTAAAGGTGGCGTTTAGATTTAAGTAGATTAAGATTGTAAAAAGGTAGTTATAAGAAATATATTGTAATAAAAATGTAAAGGAAGTGGAGCCCTCGAACCCGTTAAAGGGAGAGTAAATAAAGTATAGTAATTTAAAGTTTGATTAAGTTAAACAACGCGCGATTAGTTTCTACACCTTAAGTTATCAACAATTATAAATAATTTAAATACAATATTTAAAAACAAATAAATAAAATAAATATTTATTTAACACAAAATTTTAGAATTAAAAAAAATTGTAAAAAATAATTAATATTAAACAAAATATTCCCAAATGTTGAAAATTAATTGCAAAAAATCATAGAAATATTTTAAAAATTAAGAAAATAATTAAAATTTGAGAAAAATACTTGAAAATCTTACAACTAATTTTAAACTAGGTGTGAATTCTGTCCATTTCATGGACACTTCGCTTCCAAGGAAGCAAGATAATTTGCTTCCTCATAGAGGAAGCAATAAATTTATTTATAATATAAAAAATAATAATTTAATTTTAAATTAATTATTATTTATTTTTATGCAAATAAGTAATAATAATAAAATAATAATAAATCAATATAATATTTTTTTTCTATCTTCCAAAACTTTATTTATTTATTTATTATAAATAAATAAAGTCAATTATTAGTCAATTATTTTTAGTCAATTCGTTTTGAGACAAGGAATATGATTCTTTTAATTCATTTGTTTGAATTTTTATCAAGAAATTTTTTTTTGGCAAAACACGAGATTTTTCAATAAAAAAAAATTAAAAATTATGAATTAATACGTGAGTTTTTAGTCAAATATAAAAGTTATATAGGTCACTCGATTTGTTTTGAGATAAGGAATATGATTTTGTAATTCGTTTGGTTGGATTTTTAGCATGAAAATTTTTTTTGGCAAATCGCGAGATTTTTTTATGAAAAAAACTGAAAATTCATGAATTATTGCTTGAGTTTTTGGTCAATTATATACTTTATATAGGTCAATCGATTCGTTTTGAAACAAGGAATATGATTTTATCATTCATTTGTCTGAATTTTTAGCATGAAAAAATTTTTTGCCAAAAAACAATATTTTCGATGAAAAAAGGTGCTGAAAAAAATTTGATTGGGTATTTTCAAAAATCCCTGTGTCCAAATTTAAATATTTGTGAGCTTCATATCTCATCCAAATTTTATTAAAATCCGTTAAAGCGTTCTCGAGATATCCTGGCGACAAAAAATTTACCACATACACACACACATACACACACACATCCGGACATTTTCTCAGGAATGAAAATTTGAACTTTTCAGATGAAACTGAGTCGATTTACACTATTTTTGGAAAATCGAAAATCTTAACGATCACAACGCTTCCTCTATGAGGAAGCAAAAAATTATTGAAAATTGAGACAAATAATTTAAAACTAAAAAAAAAAAATTTTAATTTGAGAAAATAATTGAAAAAATTACATATTTTATTTTAAATAAAAGAAAGTAAAAGAAAATTTCAGAAAAGGCTTAAAACTTTTTTATTGTAAAAAAATGGAAAATAATCAAAAATTAGAGAAAAGAAATGAAAAAAGAGAAACATAATTTAAAATTGAAGAGAATAATTTTTAATTAAAGAGAAATATTTAATGAATTTTTGGAAATTATGAAAAAGAACGACAATAATCGAAAATTTAATTAAATAATTCAAATGTCAGATAAATAATTTAAAATTTTTGAAATTATAAAACTAATTAAAAAAAATTGAAAATTGTATGAAATAAATTTTGGAAAATATTTGAAAAATGATTTTGTAATTTAAAACTTAAGGAAAAAAACTGAAATATGATAGTTCGTAAAAAATAAATATCATTTAGAAATCAATTAAAAAAAGAGAGTAACTAAAAATTGTAGAAAGGAATTAAAGAAAGCTAAAAATAATTAAAATTAGCGACAATTAATAATTTATTTTGGAAATTATGAAACCAAATGAAAATAATTAAAAGTTGGAGAAAATAATTGGAATTTTAGAAAAAATAAAATAAAAATCTTAGGAATTAATTTTAGAAAATGGGAATAATTATTAGCAATCGAGGAAAATAATTAAAAAATGATAAAATCAATTTAAAATTGAAAAAAAATTGAAACATGATGAATATAATTTAAATATGAAAAATTGAAAACAGTAAATTAAATTTTAAGATAAATAATTGTTATAATTTTAGAATATATTGTCAAGAAACATCAAATTTTTTCTGGTCAAACGATCATTTAATCAATAAAATTGAGAGTCATACAAGACTCATAAAAGCATAAAAGCATAAACAACGACGTTTCGGCAACATATGAGCGCCTTCTTCAAGTTTTATCTATAAAAAATAATAAATTCTTTTTTACTAGTAATTCAACAGTTAACAATAAAATCACAATTTAAATATTAAATAACTTACAAATCAGTCAAAACATTTTTAAAAAAACATCAGCGTGGAATTTTAAACTATCCTAATTTACACACCAAACAAACTTTTTTTAATAAAAAAAACAAAAAAACCTTTTTAAATACATGTCAAAAAAACGTCAAATTTTAAAATTCATCTGAAACGATGTCTTTTTTTAACGAAAAAAAGGATCTTGAGTGATCAGCCAATACAGTGTCAATGACGTAAACAAACTCATAGAATAGCAAATACAGACTAGAAGGGAAAACGCATGACCCACAATGCTAAGGTAGGTTCACAACCACATGTGAATTCTCATTAAAGCTGAAATCATATATGAGAGCACTTTTATATAACAATTAACATTAATGAAAACAAAAAATTATTTTAAAATGTTGTTATAAATGTCACTTACGGTTTTCATTTCGGTTTGTAAATTAACGGCGCGAGTTTTAAATTTTTTAATAAAAATAGACTCCAAAACTCTTCTTTTAAACATATTATCTTCTCTAGCCAAAATTTTTATATTTACAAAATCAAAATCAAACTTATGATCATATTCCCAACAGTGTTTTGCTAAACCCGTATTCAAATCACCAATTCTACAATTTTTCTTATGTTCAGACATTCTAGTTTTAAGTCGTCTACCAGTTTCACCAATGTAAATCATATTACAACCTAAACAATTTATTAAATAAACTACATTGGATAAATTGTCTTTAGATTCTCTATCTTTTTTGTTATTTAAGAATAGATTTTCTAATTTATTATTATTTTTGAAAGAAACATGAATATTGTATTTTTTTAACATTACTTTTAACTTCTCACCTAGAGTCTCAACATAAGGAAGTGTGACATTTGGTAATCTATCTATATTAAAATCTTTAGAAGATTTGTTCGAACTATTGTAAATATTATGAATCCTTTCTTTTATAACTTGGTTTATTAAAGGTAAAGGATAACTATTTTCAATTAAAGTGTTTTTTACTAATTCTAAATTTTCATGTCTAAATTCAACATCTGAGAGCTTTATGGCTCTATCTACCAAGGATTTAATTAAACCTACTTTTTGTGAAAATTGATGATGAGAATGGTAATTCAAATACTGGCCAGACCAAGTAGCTTTTCTAAACCAATTGGTCTTTATAAGACCATCAGAACCTCTAATCAAATTTAAGTCTAAAAAACTTATTTTTTTATTATTCTCCAATTCATGAGTAAACTGTAACGAAGGGTCAACACTATTGAAAACGTCAACAAATTCAGAGACTTTATCTTTAGGAATAATTGTAAAAATGTCATCCACATACCTCTTAAAAATGATGGGAACAAAATCTAAAGATTGTAAAGCTTTGTTTTCAATATGTTCAAGAACAATATTCGAAACGATGGGAGACAAAGGAGAACCCATAGGGCACCCTGAAATTTGCTTATAAAATTTATTATTAAACGATAAAACAATATTATTGAAAACTATTCCAGGAGCTATGATAATTTCATCTTTTGGAAGTTTAAACAATTGTGTATTTTCTGATATCTTTTGTTCAATTTTCTGAGCTAAATTTAGAGGTATGTTATGAAACATATTTACAACATCCAGAGACAGCATAACAAAACTATTAGGAACAATTAAACCACTAACATCTTTTTTAAACGACCAAGAATCTTTTACATAAGACTGGGATTTACCTGAAATTGGTTTTAAAATTTTTGATAAATAAGCAGCTAAATCATGAGTTGGAGAACCAATAGAGGAAACAATTAACCTCCATTTTAATTCTGGTTTATGAACTTTAGCAACAGTTGAACCTGACTGTTTTAATATATACGCTAACGAACTATTGATTAAATTCTTTTTTTCCCATTTCCTTATCAAATCATTTACTTTATTTTCAATAGTCGGAACTAAACTCGTTCTAGAAGAAGAATAAAGAGAACTGTCATTTAACATTTCAGAAACTACATTAACATAAGTATTTTTATCTGTAGCTACTGTATATTACCTTTATCAGCCTTAACAAACATTAGGTCATTATTGAATTTTTGAAATTTTTTAAAAGAATATATGTTTAAAAAAAGATAATAATTACAAAATTACTAAAAGAAATTTAGTTAAGGGCAAAATTTTCCCGTAAACTTTCTCTTAAAATATTTAATACTTTGAGACCCAACTTTTTGGAATTTCTTCAAATATCATTAAGAAGGTCTCTCTGACCTAAATATGTTTAAATTTTGCTCGTAAGTAATTTTTATAAAAAATTAACTTATTTTCGGAAAATTAAAAAAATTAATTTAAACAAACTTGAGTCAGAGAAAGCTTGCTAATAATATGTTAAGTAATTCTACAAAGTTTGGAGTCAAAATATTTATTATTTTAAGAGAAAATTTAGGAACCAATTTTGTCTATTCTAGTGACGTCATTATCCATCACATGCCCTTAAAAAAACAAACTAAAACATCGCAGAAATAATCGAAAACTGAAGAAAATAATTGAAATTTCATCTAAATAATTAAAATTTTTAAAAATTATATCTAAATATAAAATAAAATAAATAAAATGAAAATAATTGAAAAATCGTTTAAAACATGGAAAATTGATGACAATAATCTAAATTTGAGATAATAGCTGAAAATTTAAGAAATTAATTGAAAAATAATGAAAATATCGAAAGATGGAGAAAATAATTACAAAATAATAATAATAAGAAATGAAAATTAAACATAATAATTGAAAATCAAAGAGATATATATTTGAAACAGAAAATTAATTCAGAAATTATTAAAATAATTAAAAAATGGAAACAATAATTGTAAAAGGACAAAAGTAATGGTAAATTAAATAAATTAATTTAAATTTGCGATGAATAATATAAAAGTTAGCAATAAATAATTAAATTGATTTAATTGAGAAGCTTGAAGTACACCCTTCCATTTTTATTAATTAACAGGAGACGTAAACAATATTCGGAAGGTAATTTGAAATAAAAATTCAAATTTTTTATTTTTTGTCACAAAGAACGACGTTTCGTTGGCTGAGATTTGCCGACCTCATCAGGCTAATTTATTTAAAAAAGCACAAAATTAGTTACAAACACTTCGACACAAATAATAACAGAATTACATATGAACAAAAAACAAAATTATTTACCTAAAATTGGTTAACAACATAAACAAGTAGTTAACAAGTCAACGGTATAAAATACATCATATTAGTCAATTTTTTATAAAAATAAAAATTTGATTTAAAATTACAAGTCAAAAAGAACGCCAACAGACTCGACATCGTAATCGATACTAAATAGAAATTTACAAATTTCAATAATAGAAAAGTCAATGAACTTAGAAAATTGACAACAATAACAAACAGAATTAAAAGTCATTAACCTATAATCACAAGTTCGGAAATTATCTCGATCATGCATTTATAATATTATTTATAGGAAAGAAATTTTTATTTAATGAAAAAATATCCTCCTTTTTATAGTGCTGTTATGTTTAGACAAATTCCCAAAGTCCCAATACCTTTTAATAATATTTTTTACAAAATTTCAGACATTCTTAAACAATTTAATATTTCATCAATTCCTATAGTAAATAAAAAATTTAGTTCAGTAGTAAAATTGGGAAAAGATAAGACTCAAAAAATGGACAGAATTAATTCAGTCTATAAACTAAAATGTAAAGACTGTACAGCAATATATATGGGCGAAACTCAACGTACTCTTAAAACTCGTCTAAACGAACATAAAACGAAGCAGGATTCTTTAGTTTTTAAACACTGTGAAAGTCTCGATCATCAATTTGATTGAAATAATATAGAAATTCTAGACTGTGAACCTAATGAAAAAAAGAGAATTACTTCCGAAATGATTCATATAAAAATTAATCATCCTACTATTAATAAAAAAGAGGATATTTTTTCATTAAATAAAAATTTCTTTCCTATAATTAATATTATAAATGCATGATCGAGATAATTTCCGAACTTGTGATTATAGGTTAATGACTTTTAGTTCTGTTTGTTATTGTTGTCAATTTTCTAAGTTCATTGACTTTTCTATTATTGAAATTTGTAAATTTCTATTTAGTATTGATTACGATGTCGAGTCTGTTGGCGTTCTTTTTGACTTGTAATTTTAAATCAAATTTTTATTTTTATAAAAAATTGACAAATATGATGTATTTTATACCGTTGACTTGTTGACTACGTGTTTATGTTGTTAACCAATTTTAGGTAAATAATTTTGTTTTTTGTTCATATGTAATTCTGTTATTATTTATGTCGAAGTGTTTGTAACTAATTTTGTGCTTTTTTAAATAAATTAGCCTGATGAGGTCGGCAAATCTCAGCCGACGAAACGTCATTCTTTGTGACAAAAAATAAAAAATTTGAATTTTTTTTTCAAATTACCTTCCGAAGATTGTTTACGTCTCCTGTTAATTAAATTGATTTAATGTCAAGGGAATAATAATTAAAATTGAAAAAGTGATTGAAAAAACTAAACAAAATGACTCAAATTTGAAAAAGGTAATTTTTAAGATTTACGGAAACAATTGAAAAATAATTTAAAATTGGAGAAAATAATTGACAACACAGGTTTACAGTGAAATTGCCAATTGGATATTTCTTGTTTACTTTGATTAATTTGAGTGTTCTAAGAGAGAAAAAATGGTTTATATTGTTTTCCCCTCGTGCAATTTTGCTGAAATAGAAAATTACTGTTTTTTATAGTAAAAATGACACGTAGGGAGAACAAGTAGTTTAATTCCAATGGGTAGAACATCGTTAGAAAGGCAATTAAATTAGCTTTTAAACCATGTGTTACCCGTTTAAATGGAATAAAAAATAGCTGAGTTATAGTCAATCAAAATTTAAATTTTACGCAAATTTGTGTGGCAAAGTTTCAAAAAATTTACGTAATTAGAACTTTGATTGACTGTAACTCGGTCATTTTTTATTCGATTTAAACGGGGAACAGATGGTTTTAAATGGCAACTTAATTGCCTTTTTAACTATGTAATATTCGTTGAAATTAAACTACTTGTTCTCCCTACTTGTCATTTTCACTACAAAAAACAGAAATTTTCTATTTCAGCAAAACTGCACGAGGGGAAAACAATATAAACCATTTTTTCTCTCTTAGAATACTCAAATTAATCGAAGTAAACAGGAAACTTGCGATTGGCAAAAAAAAGTTTGAAATTTGTAAACCTGTGCAAGTGATAAAAATAGTACAAAATTGTAGTTTAATTAATTGAAATCATAATAGAAAAGAATTATTAAAAATTTAAGAGATTTTGAAATTACTTCAAATTTAGTATATTTGAAACATGGATTAATTGTAACCTTTAATCAATTCAAGTTCACATTAACTGGAATTTAAAAAAATTATATATGATTTAAAATTTTAAAAGAATCTAGTGCCAAATGTTAGGTGCTAACAGAATAAATAAATGAATTAAGGGCATGTGATCAAGTATGACGTCACTTGTATAGGCAAAATTTTTCTGTAACTTTTCCCTTAAAATATTGAATATTTAGTCATGAAATTTGGTAGAATTACTAAAAATGTCATTAGGAAGGTCTCTCAGACCCGAGTTTGTTTGAATTTTAACTCAAAATTAATTTTTAAAAAATATTGCATTTTTTCGAAAAGTTCCCAAATTAATTTTGGGCCAAAATTCAAACAATCTTGGGTCTAAGAGACCTTCCTAATGTCATTTTAAGTAATTCTACCAAATTTCATGAAAAAATATATAATATTTTAAGAAAAAAGTTACGGAAAAATTTTGTCTATACCATTGACGTCATAATCCATCACATGCCCTTTAGGAATTAAACTTGTAAATTAATTAATGTATAATTAATAATTTCTCTTTATTAAAAACAATATACTTAAATATATAGAAGCTCGATAATATTTAGAATTTTTTAAATTATATTATAATTATATATTTTTTAAAATCACATATCCAGATAAATCAGTAAAGTAAAATTGTAATTTGAAAAAGAAAATAAATTAAAAAGAAATGAAAAAATAGATTTATTATGTAAATGAAGATTAAAGGAAAAAGTAACATTTTAAATAGGTAAATTAAAAAACATTTAAATCAGACTAAAATATTGAAAATTGATTAAAAGTAGTTAATTATCAGTTAAGTAGCAGAAAATAGTCTGCAGGAAGAATTAGTACAGAGAAAGAAGGATTTGTTACAACATTCGTTTATTTTGGCTCAATCCGGCACTTTTAAGGTTTCTGGGCCACAGTCGAAAGCCGTATAACGAACCGTCACTTTACGACTGACAACTAAGGCAATAAATCAATAAATTTAAATGTGAAATAAATGCAGATATTTGAATTTTGTTAAATAGTACCTGATTTATTAGGGAAGTGATAAAAAATTAAAAAATGTTTTGTATAATTTATTAAGTAAGTTTAGCAATTTTTACATAAATGTTTTCAACAATGTTTTTTATTTTTCAATTTTTTTTTATTTAGTATTCTTTTTTTTCACTACAACAGAATATTTAACCATTATCTCAAAATTGTATTTTTATCAAAATTTACCTTTGGAAATTTCCAGGATAGATTAAACTTTCAGATCATGTATGTTAAGGCAGAAATAAAACGAGAAAATCTAAATAAATATTTAATACAGGAAAAGATAAAAGAAGTTTTTTGATCTAAAATATTGAAATAAAAATGAATGAATAAAAATTAGTCACTTTTTTGATAACTTTGAATATGAAATACTTAGAAATTTGAAAAATTGGAATTTAAAATTTTGCAATTTAGTGACAAATAAAATCAAAAACAGCAAAGAAGCATGACAGCAGAGTCTTAAAATATCTTATTCAGTTTCCTTTGTACATAATTGATAGTTAATTAACAAGGTGGAAATTTTCTAAAAGCAATGGTAATTAAATTTTCAACGATTGAGAAAAGAAGCAAATGAAACATGACGAGGAAATTGAAAGACTGTAAGAATTACATTAAATTTTGCAGAGATTTGTGACGTTTGAAAAGCTTTTATTAAATGAATATTTAAATATCAATTTAATAATTTTACTGGGTGAATTATTCTCGTATTCAAACAGAAAATGTAGTTACTCAATTTGAAGCGTGTTAGTTAAATTAAAAAAAGACATTGTAAAAAACAGAACTGCTTAAATAAACGAGCAAGAAATGAGGGAGAAACTAATTTATGAAGAAACTTAATTAAAATGTTTGAGAAAATTATCAATTTTGGATTAAATCCAAAGACTGATCAACGTTTCTAAAATCAACTGAATCAGGGATTAGAAATAAATTAATTGAAGAAAATGTGAGAAAATGGGATTGAATAAAATATATTATAAGCGACTTTGTTAAAAAAATGCTTCCTTCAAGATCAAGGAGGTTAAGCAACATGGATGTGGTTAATAACTTAATTGGCGGCGCTTTCGTGATCGCTGCGGTTAAAACGTATGACGCGGGATATTTGACGCCAAAGGTTTGTAATAAGAAAAACTCTCAATAAAAGAAACAACACAATTTTAATTAGAATTAAAAGCAGACTATCTATAAAGCCGAAATGGAAACCAGCAAGGAAATTAAATCAAAAAAAAAATTTATTTCAAGAGAAAAAATAATTGCCCGGAAAGTATGAGAATTTTTTTCCAGGCTTGAATATTTTAAAATAAAACTTAAATTCGAGGAACTATTATTTTAAAATTATTTCCCTAAATATAAAATTTACCCTCTTCAAATTTCAGTCATTTTGTTCAGTTTTTCTAATCACTTTTTTAATTTTAATTATTTTTCCCTTGAAATTAAATTAATTTAATTATTTATTACTAACTTAAAAATTATTCATCGCACATTTAAATTATTTTCTTTAATTTACCATTATTTTTGTCGTTTTACAATTATTATTTCCATTTTTTAATTATTTTACTAATTTCTTAATTAATTTCCCGAACTTTCAATTATATATCTCAAATCTCAATTTTTCAACATTTTCATTACACAGCCACAGAAAAAAAAAACTTTTTGTCCGAGACACTACACTAGAGTATTCTTACGTATTTTTTTCGCTAAATCCCAATTTCAAAGTCAAAATTGCTAGATTGGCATAATTTTTTGAGATAATCTCAAAAAACCAAATCTCAAAAAATTTTAATAACACCCAGAAAACCCCAAAAAAAATTTTTTTTTTGTTGGGACACTTCACTAATGTATTCTTATGTATTTTTATCTGACAAATATGAATCTGAAGTTAGAATTAGCAGATTGGCTAAAATTTGGAAAATTATCTCAAAAAGATAAAAAAAAGCACCAATTAAAACCCCAAAAAAATTTTTTTGGCCGGGACACCACACTAGTGTTTTCCTACGTATTTTTCTCCGCTTAATCGGAATCCGAAGTCAGAATAACCCATTTAGCTAAAATTTTTGAGATAATTTCAAAAAACTACTAAAAAACACAAAAAAATCGATTTTTTGAGATTATCTAAAAAAACTTTAGGTAATCTAGCAATTCTGACTTCGGATTTGGATTCAGCAGAAAAAAATACGTAAGAATACACTAGTGTATTGTCTCAGACAAAAAAAGTTTTTTTTGTGACTGTGTTATTTTTTAATTAATTTCCTAAATTTTCAGTTATTATCTCAAATTTAGATTAAAGTCATAAATTTTCCATGTTTTAAACGATTTTTTAATTATTATTATTTTATTTATTTCATTTTATATTTTGATATAATATTCCAAATTTGCAATTATTCAGATGAAATTTCAATTATTTTCATCAATTTTCGATTAATTTTGCGATTTTTAAATTATTTTCTTTAATTAATTTGTTTTTAATAATTTTGTAATTGTTTTCTTTTTTTAAACGCATATTCTATGATTTTTTTAATTATTTCTCTTAAAATTTTATTTTCTGTTCTCAATTTATTATAATTATAAGTAATTATTTTCATCATGATTTAATTTTTTTTCAATTTTAAATTGCTTTTATCATTTTTTAATTATTTTCCTCGTTTGTTAATTATTATTCCAATTTTCTAAAATTATTTTCCAAGATTTTTATGTATTTTTCTAAAATTTCAATTTATTTCTTCAACTTTTAATTATTTTCATTTCGATCTTTTTCATAATTTCCAAAAAGTTTTTAAATATTTCTCTTGAATTAAAAATTATTCTCTTCGATTTTAAATTATGTTTATCCTTTTCATTTATTTTCTCTAATTTTTCATTATTCAATTGTTTTCAAATTATTTGTAAGATTTTTATTTATTTATTTATTTACATACATAGACGGGAAAAATATAAAGAAAAGCCCTTTTGTACGATAGGTACTAATAATAATAATTTATGTGATTGCAAATGTCGCAGACAATATAAAATAATTAAATCATAAATATGTCGAGGTGATAACAATAGAATAATAGGATTTTCCACATCTAACAAATATTTGTTGTAATATAACCCAGACAGAGATACATTTGTAACATTGTTTATACCTGCATAATAACAATAATAATAATTTACCAGAAATATTAGGACAAACAATGATTTGCGTAAAATTTAAAAAATCTTTTAAATCTTAATTTAAAATCCTCTTAGTTTCGGAAAATCTTTCAAGTATTTTTCTCAAATTTAAATTATTCTCTTTATTTTTAAATCATTTCTATGATTTTTTAAATTACTTTCCCTAAATTTTAATTGATTTCATTATTTTTGGCCATTAATTTTCAAAATTTGGGAATTTTTTGTTTAATTTCCATTATTTCTTACAATTTTTTTTTTAATTCTAAAATTTTATAAATTTTGTGATAAATAAATATTAATTTTATTTATTTACTGGCAAAATAAAACGCGCGCCATTAGTTTTTCATACGTTTTTAAAAATTATAAAATACAATAATAAATATAAAAAAATCGGTAAATACTATTTATCTAATAAGAAGAAATAAATATTTTAAATATAATATTTAAAAATCAATTAATATGAATAAAATAAATATTTATTTAGAACAAAATTAATAATATTTAAGAATTAAAAAGAATTGTAAAAATTAATTGAAATTAAACAAAATAATTGCAAATTTTGCAAATTAATTAAATTAATTGAAAAAAAAAAATGAAATCAATTAAAAATTGAGAAAAGTAATTTAAACAATCATAAAAATGTTTTAATCATAAAGAAAATAATTAAAATTTAAGAAAAATACTTGAGAATCTTAAAAGTAAATTAAAACAAAATTGAATAATGAAAAATTAGAGAAAATAATTAAAAGTTAAAAAAACATGGTTAGAAATTGAGATAAATAAATTAAAATAAAAAAAAAAATTAAAATTTAAAAAAATAATTAAACAAATTACATAAAATATTTTAAATAAAGGAAAGTTAAACAAAATTTGAGAAAAATACTTAAAAATCTTAGAAAATAATTTTTGAAAATGAGAATAACTAAGAATTGGAGAAAAGACTGGAAGAAAGCTAAAAATAATTAAAATTTACGATAATTGATAAAAAAAAAAAAGTTTGAAATTTTGATAACAAATGAAAATAATTAGAAATTGAAGAAAATATTTGAATTTTCAGAAAAATACTTAAAAATCTTAGAAAATAATTTTAGAAAATGAGAATAATAGTTAACAATCGAGAAAAATAATAGAAAAATTATAAAATTAATTCAAAATTTAAAAAAATAATTGAAATATGCTAAAAATAATTTAAGATTGAGAAAAAAAATTGAATTATGATGAAAATAATTTAAATATGAAAAATTGATAACATTTAATAAAATTTGAGAGAAATAACTGAAAAAATCATAGAGTATATGTTTAGATAAAAATAATAATTACAAAATTACTTAAAAAATTTTAATTAAAGAGAATAATTAAAAAATTGCAGAAATGACGAAAATTGATGAGAATAATTGCAATATCGGATAAATAATTGAAATTTTTAAAAGTAATGACAAAATAATGAATATAATTATAAATCAAGAAAAATTGCAGAATTTATTTTTAAGCAAAAGAAAATAATTAAAAAATCGTTATATAATGGAAAATTGATGACAATAATCTAAATTTGAGATAATAACTGAAAATTTAGGAAATTAATTGCATGTGTATATATTTTAAACTTCTTCAAAAACCATAATACATTTATAAAGCATTTCTCGAAACTTTTTTTTACACAAATGACAATTAAAAACCAGCACAACAAAATAAAATAACAGGGACTAACTTCACTCTGGATTTCAAAACGTGGACAGAAAAAGATGAATAAATTTTAAAACTAACTAACTTCACTTCAGACTTTAAAACGTAGACAGAAGAAGATGAATAAATATAAATACATACTAACTAACTTCAGGAGTTTACGGAGATTATTATTATTTAGTTTTTATAAATTTATTATTAAATATTATACTTAAAATAATTATAATTGTTGATAACACAGGGTGTGAAAACTAATCGCGCGCCAGATCGCGTTGTTTAATTTAGTCAAACTTTAAATTATTAAAATTACTAAGGTTTTTGTAATTTAAAAAAAAATTAATTGTCTATTAGGGTTGACCAAGGGCTCCCTGAGTTACTTAAAAGAATTTCTCTTCAACTTTACAAAGTATTCAAATACAGCAAAATTTGAATTACATGTTAAAGCGACTTGTTTAACGATCTTATACGTTAAGCAACATCGAATGTGGTTAGCAATTTGTCCGGCGGCGCCTTTGAGATCACTGCGGTTAAATCGTAGGACGCCGTAGATTTGACACCCAAAATTTGAAATTTGAGTGTTTTTCATAAAATAGCGATGTGGACAACACAAAAAAAGACAAGGAAACGTGAGTAAAGACAGTTAACTATAATTATAAGACCAAAATAATAGGACCAAGTAGTAATAGGACCAAAATAAGCGACAAATACAGGTAAATAATTCAAAACAGCGGTCAGACAAATGAAGCTAAAGCGACTTGTTTAACGATCTTATAAGTTAAGCAACATCGAGTGTGGTTAGCAATTTGTCGGGCGGCGTCTTTGAGATCACTGCGGTTAAATCGTAGGACGCCGTAGATTTGACACCCAAAATTTGAAATTTGAGTGTTTTTCATAAAATAGCGATGTGGACAACACAAAAAGAGACAAGGAAACGTGAGTAAAGACAGTTAACTATAATTATAAGACCAAAATAATAGGACCAAGTAGTAGTAGTACCAAAATAAGCAACAAATACAGGTAAATAATTCAAAACAGCGGTCAGACAAATGAATAATAATACTAAACGTATATCTTGTTATTTTGGGGCTATTCTGATCGCGTGACAAGAACTGACATATAAAGTATGTCAACGTCATCACTTCGTTCGGCATTGTTAGCCAAGTTGAACGGATGTCGTACAATACTTGCAAGAATACTCGAACGTTGGCTAATTAACATTGGAATGGGCCAAGAGAAGAGGGTGCGTTTTCGTTGCGGTGGCAATAAATCGACGATACAGATAAGCCTTATCGCGGTCCTTTGGCGGAGATTAACTCCAGAGAGCCTTCTCGAATTTAGCCCGACAAAAAGTTGTCCCCTGAATTTCTGAAATGCACTCTACCAAATCCTTCCTCAATTTCCAATTGATTTTAATGGATATTCAAATAACCACTGGAATAAATCCTCAAGTTTAAATCAGAAAAGAAACAATATAAAATTACCTACAAATATAATTAGAAAAATCTATATAAACGTTTCTATAGTTACCAAACCCAAACTAGAAACGATAAAAATGAAATATAGAATTTCTAGATAATATTTCCAGTTAAGAAAAAAATTTCACAACTAAAGAAATAAAATAGGAGGATAAAATTTTTGGTTCAAGTTTTTGCATCCTAGATCTCCCACCAGTGAGATTTATAAGATTTTAAAAAGTTGTCCAAGTTTCTTTGAAGTTTTATTCTTTCGAGGGCTTTATAAAGGGAATACGTTATTTTTTGCAATAGAAGGAATGCTTTGCTTTACATAAAAAAGTAACTTGCACACCTTTAAAGACACATAAAGAATATCAGCGACATATAAGTAGTTTTTTTTCTTTTCTTTGTTGTTGTTGTTTTTGTTAAACTAATAGGAATTTCGCGAGGATAAGCGGAATTGAACCGTCACGGTTCTATTGTAATTGTTCATGAAACGAATTAACGGTACACACGCAATGCACTTTAACTTATTCAAGAGTGTGGTTGCCAACCTATCTCGCATGTGAAGCTAATATATGTGGCCGCGGCATGAACAAAACAGCTCATTGGGCTCAGTCGAGAAAAAGTTTCATCTCTAGATGTCTTGAAAGTTAATTACCTATTTTAATCCTTTAAATCATTCAAAAATAAATCTTAACGGCTTTTAATCACAAATAGACTAAAAATTGTAGTTAAAGTTTATTCATTAAGTGGTCCAAAAAAAGTAAATTCGGAATTTTAATGCTCCCACCCCCTAGGATTGTTCTATCTCGAAAAAAGTAAACCCTGTCCTTTTTCCAGAGATTTCAAAGAATAATGCCAAACTATTTATTTGACCATTTTTCAGGGCTGATAAAAATCATTATTTTTTTGATTTAAATCAAAAATTGATTTTTTTAAATATAATCAGTAAATAAAATCTCTAAATGTTTATTTGTAAGTAGTTTCTTTTTTAAACTAAGAAAATTTAATAAGAAATGTTCAAGAAAAAAATATTTAAACAAAATCAAATAAATTGTGTCGAATAAATAAGGGGCCATCCATAAACCACGTGGACAGTTTTGGGGGGGCGGGGGGGTCCATCAAAAGTCCACGATTGTCCACGAGGGAGGGAGGGGGAGTTGGAACAAATGTCCACGTGGACATGCATTTAAGCATGTACATAAAGATTTCTAGCATGTCAAATTCTTGACTTATGTTTGATCAAAAATGATCAAAACCAGGGCTTTCTGAGTTTCTGAGCCCTGTTTTTCAGAATCTTAACCTCATGGACCAGTTTTGGTCATGGTCAGATTCGTGTTTAGTAATAAAAAATCTACAAGAAAAACTTAGTCCGATGCTTAAATAAAAAAAAGTCATTTTTGTCGACCAGGGTAATTTATAATGTTAACAATTTAGGAATTCATGTTATTTTCCGTAATCAGTATTTAATAAATTATAAGATGTTCAATAGAGTGGTCCAAAAATTTTTTTGGATTTTTTTATGCTCTTACCCCCCAGGATTTTTTATCGAAAAAAATACCCCTATGATATTTTGTTAAAATTATATAGTAATGAGAGATAGCTCAAAGCTGATGAAGTTTCCCACGTATTTTTGATAAAATAAAGCTATAAACTTTTAATACAGCTTTAACTTTATAAGGTTTACAACCTTTTATGTTTGAAATAATTAAAAATAAACTATAACATTAAAATTTATTTATAAAAATGTTTAAACAATTTATTTTTGTTATTTATCAGCTCAAAAAAAATTAGAAGAGCATTTTTTAATGAAGTTTTCAACTTTTTATATTTTACATAACTCAAAATATATAGCAACTTTAAAATTTATTTACAACAATTGTTGAAGAAAATTATTAAAGCATTGTTAATTATCATCTTTTGATAAAATAAAGATAGTAACTTGCAATTTTTTCTTATGTACTATGAATTTGTAAGATAAAGTTATAATTTTAGTCATTGTTTAAGTTATTAAATAATTTTAACTTGATAATATTTTCAGACTGAAGCTAATAGAGCGGTTTAGTTTTTTTTCTAAATTTATCAACTTTAGATATAATAAAGCATTAGAATTGTAGTTTTACTAGAAAATAAATTTTAAAAGAAGATTATCTTCAATTTGTACTTCTAGATCTCACAATAACAGTGTCCTTTCATTAATTTTAATTCAAAATTTAAAAACATTTTAATAAACTTTAATAGATAACTTACTGGACATTTTAAATGTCTAGAGCTATTATTTTATCCTTCATATTCATAATAAATAATTTATTCTGTTTCTGTAATAGTTGCAATACCGTCCCAAGCATAAAAGTTGTAATATTGAGAAAAAATGGCAAGTCTCTAGCTTCCTTGTATCATAAGACGATAAATAACAACAATAAATTGTTTAAACAATTGATAAAAATAAAATCTGGTATTACTGTTTACTTTCAGATACTTGAAACATAAAAAGTTGCAATGTTGAGAAAAAATTGCAAGTCGTTATATTTATTTTATCAAAAGTTCATAAATAACAACAATAATTTCTTTAAACAATTGTTAAGAATAAATTTTCAAATTATTGTTAATTGTTAGTTACTTCAAACGAAAAAAACTGCAAATTTCAGAAAAAATTGTAAGTCTCTATAGCTTTATTTTATCGAAAGTTGATAAATAACAACAATAATTTGTTTAAACAATAATTGTTATAAATAAAAATTTTAATTATTCATTACTTTTAATTACATATCACACATAAAAGTTGCAAAAATTAAAAAAATTGCAAGTGTTAAGCTTTATTTTATCAAAAGTTAGTAAATAACAACAATAAGTTTAAACAAATTAACAATTACGTGAATTAAATAGTAAAAGCTTATAAGTTATTTTTGTAAAATATTGCAAAAAACTCCCAATAAAATAGTAAAAGTTATTTTTTAACGTTTTTTCCATAATTTTACAATTTTAGGGAAGGTTTTACGACCCTGTACAAAATATTAAACCACAAAAAATTTTTAATAAATTTTTGGATGTTATTTTTTGAACGTTTCTAAGAAGATGTAGAGTTGTCCGATTAAAAAATATTGATTTTCGTGAATTCTATACTAAATCTACGAATAAGTATTTTTTCCTGATGCAAAATTCATTTATAAAACTTCATCGGCTTTTAGCTACTACGTCTAAAATTTAGAGTCTAAATATTATTTAACTTAAAAAAAATGGAGGTATTTTTTTCGATAAATAAGAAAAATCCTAGTGGGTGAGAGCATGAAAAATTAAAAAATTTGTTTACAATGCGTTTTTGGACCACCTCAATGGCCAAAGTTATTTTTTAAGATCTATAAAGATTGTTTAAAAATGTATTTGCTTGTAGTGAAAATTGTCTTTAAAAAGAGGATAGTGATTTTCTTATTGTTACAAACCACTTCTTAGGTTTACGATATCTTATAGTATATTTTTGCGTATATTTTAATTTTCCTTTTAAGAATAATGTAAATTGTGTTTATTTATTATTTTTTCATAAACTTCTTTATTCCAGCAGTTTTTTTGGAAAAATATTCAGAATTAAGCTTTATAATTATATTAACTTATTGGTTTATAATATACAAAGAATTTTTTTGCAATGTCCACGTGGACAATTTTGTAAGGGGGGGGGGGGGGTTTGTAAAATGTCCACGATTGTCCACGAGGGGGGGCGGGGGGGTCAAAAATCAGCAAAAAAATGTCCACGTGGTTTATGGATGGCCCCTAAGAAAATTTCAAAAAAATACCTTCAAATTCATATGATTGCAAAATTTAAAAAATTAGGCGAAAGCGGCGAAAGAATAATAAAGTATAAAAAAAAACACAAGAACGTAAAAAGGTAAGAAAACAGTCTATAAAAATAAAAATAGAGAAATTAAAAATAAATCTATTAAAAATATGAGAAAATTAAATAAAAAATGTCATAGACGTTATTAAAGAAATGAAGTAAAGATCAAACAAACAACACAAGAATGGAACATTTACATAAAAATCGATAAAAAAGTAGAAAATTTTTTCAAAAAATTGAATTATTTACAGACATTTTTTTTAAATTAACAAATAGATAAGAAGATAATTAAAAAAGACGTAAAAAGATATGAATAAAGAGAACAAAGTTTTAAAATTAGAGAAATTAGAGAATTATTTTACAAATTGACTAAAAAAATTATGAATAAAATTTATTTTAAAAAATTTCTAAACAAATTCTATGAAAAAGAAGAACGATGTTAAAATGAGAATATTTAGTACAAGAGTAAATTTACATTAGGTATATCAAATAAAAGAATGAAAGTTTTCAAAAAAGTAGAAAATTCAGAAATTTAAAAAATGTAGATAAAAGTATCGATTAAATTTTTTCAAAAAATGGGAATTATAAGTTAAAAACTTAACGATTTAAAAGAAGGAAAAATATTTCTAAGAAGTAGGAAAATAATGAAAAAATTATAGAATTAACAAAAACGAAATGAAAAACTAAATATAAATAGTGAAACATCGAGAAAATTAAATAAATAGGGAGAAATTGGATAAATGTTTTTTTCCTTAATCTAACGAACTGTAAAAAAACATAAAAAGTACAAAAAATAATAAAATTCGGTTAGAATCTACTAAAAAATTAGAAATAATAAAAATAAAATTAAAAAATGTAGCTATATAATAAGATAAATAAAAAGTCCCCAAATCATTTAAAAAATAAAAAAGTTTAAGAAAATAAAACCAAAAACATTTTTATAATATTACACTTAAAACAAGTGCAACAATAAATTTAGAAAAATAAAGTAAATCTAAAAATGTTATGAAAAAATACGTGAGTTTGCAAAACATAGACAAATGATGTGAAAACAAATTGAATAAATTTACAAAGAAATAAGCCAATTTATTTTTAAACATATGGAAATAATTATGACAATCAACAAAATAAAAAATTTAGTGAATGATATAATAACAAGATTGTGTAAAATATTAATTATTAAATAATAATAATTTTTGTAAACACCTGAAGTTAGTTAGTATTTATATTTTATTCAACTTTTTCTGTCCACATATTAAAGTCTGAAGTGAAGTTAGTTAGTATTAACATTTATTCATATTTTTCTGTCCAAGTTTTAAAAACTGAAGTAAAGTAAGTTATTCCCTGTTTTCGTTTCCATTAATTTTGATTCTCTTTATCAGGCTGTTTTAAAAAATTCAATTATTTATCCGATATTGCAATTATTCTCATCAATTTTCGTTATTTCTGCAATTTTTTAATTATTCTCTTTAATTAAAATTTTTTAAGTAATTTTGTAATTATTATTTTTTTCTAAACATAGGTATACTTTATGATTTTTCCAGTTATTTCTTTCAAATTTTATCAAATGTTTTCAATTTTTCATATTTAAATTACTTTCATCATAATTCAATTTTTTTTCTCAATCTTAAATTATTATTAGCACATTTCAATTTTTTTTTCAATTTTGAATTAATTTTATCATAATTTTCAATTATTTTTCTCGATTGTTAATCATTATTCTCATTTTCTAAAATTAATTTTCAAGATTTTTAAGTATTTCTCTGAAAATTCCAATATTTTCTTCAATTTCTAATTATTTTCATTTGTTATCAGAATTTCAATTTTTTTTCTTAATTATCTTAAATTCCAATTATTTTTAGCTTTTTTCCAGACTTTTCTCCCATTTTTAGTTTTTCTCATTTTAAAAAATTAATTTCTAAAAGTTTGAAGTATTTTTCTCAAATTTCTATTATTTTCTTCAATTTTTAATTATTTTTATTTGTTTTCATAATTTACAAAAAAATTTATTAATTATCGTAAATATATCAATAATTTGCATTCTTCCAGTATTTCTCCAATTTTTAGTTATTCTTATTTTTTAAAATTATTTTCTAAGATCTTTAAGAATTTTTCTAAAATTTCAATTGTTTTCTTAATTTCTAATTATTTTCATTTGTCTTCATAATTTTAAAATTTTTTTATTAATTATCGTAAATTTCCGTTACTTTAAGCTTATTTATTCAATTCTCTTCTCCAATTTTTAGTTATTTTCTTTTTTTTAATTGATTTCTAAGATCTTCATATATTTTTTTCGAAATTTAAATTATTTTTTCTTTATTTAAAAAAAATTATGTAATTTTTTCAATTATCACACTTAAATGTCATTTATTTTTTACAACTTATCATTGTTCCTATCAGATTTTAATAATTTTCGTCAAGTTTTAAAATTTAAAAACATTTTTCAATTATTTTTAAAAATTTATGTCCTTCAATTTTCAATTCTTTACATTTATTTCATAATTTCAAAATTTTTTAACTATTTATCCGACTTTTCAATTATTTTATTATCTATATTATTTTTTATATTATTTTCTTCAATTTTTAATTACTTTCTTTCTTTTTCTCGTTCTTTTTCATAATTACCAAAAAGTTTTTACTTATTTCTTTTTAATTAAAATTTTCTTCTGTTCAATTTTGAATTATGTTTATCTTTTTTCATTTATTTTCCATAATTTTTAATTTTTTTCTTTTATTTCAATGAACTTCTGAACGTTTTAAGTGTTTTTTTTCAAATTTTGTTTAAATTTCCCATATTTAAAATATTTTATGTAATTTGTTTAATTATTTTCTCAAATTTTAATCATTTTTTTTTAATTTTAATTTATTTATCTCAATTTTTAATCATGTTTTTTCAATTTTCAATTATTTTCTCTAATTTTTCATTATTCAATTTTGTTTTAATTTACTTTAAAGATTCTCAAGTATTTTTCTCAAATTTAAATTATTTTCTTTATTTCTAAAACATTTTTATGGTTGTTTAAATTACTTTCCCCAATTTTTAATTGATTTCATTATTTTTTTCAATTAATTTGCAAAATTTGCAATTATTTTATATAATTTTTTTTAATTCTAAAATATTATAAATTGTGTTCTAAATAAATATTTATTTTATTTATATTAATTGATTTTAAAATATTATATTTAAAATATTTTTTTTTTTTTATTATATAAATATTATTTACCGATTTGTTATATTTATTATTGTATTTTATAATTTCTAAAACGTATGAAAAACTAATCGCGCCCTTGCGCGCGTTATATTTTGCTAGTAATTAAATAATTAACATAAAAAGAAAAAAATTAGAGAAAAAACTAAAATAAAAGGACAAATACCAAAAAAGGAAAAGTAACAGGAGAAAAAATCTTAAAATTTGGTTAAAATAAGAAATCTATCAGATAAAAATTAAACAGTTTCGAAAAAGTGAAATCTCTGAGAAATACTGTAAGATATAAAAAGTAATATTGTAAATATGGAAAACAATTAATAATAATACTTAATAATACTTAAATTTGAAATTTGAAATTTTTTTTTACAAACATTGATTAAAAATAGGTATTTATAATAATCTTCAAATTTCATTCATTAATTCAATCTGTCAACACCTGCGAAGTTTGTCAGTACTTCGCAGTACTGACAAATTTTATGTTTCATACTTTATGTTTCAAATTTTTAATCATTTTTCTCCTTATAAAATTTTGTCATCTTTTAAATTTATTATAGTTTTCATTTCTCTCAACTATTTTCAAACTATTTTTATCATTCTTTAAGGGGAGAGATAGGTGAAATTTTAACTCAACAAAATTTTTGATGCTCAGAGGTGTCATTTTTTTTTTTCTTACATCAATTAAGATGTAGAATTATGGTATTACATAAAAATTAAAAAACAATATTTTTTTGGTCATTTTCGAAATTTTATTTTTCAAAATCCATACGATGGATTGTAGAAAATCATTTAAAAATCCCACAAAAAAATTGTCGATGGAAAAAATGAAAATTGTGAAAGAGGTTTAATTTTTAAAATTTAAGTTTTTCTTAGAATAAATTTCTCAAACTCCGCAAATTATTTGTTTCTCTATTTTTGACATTACCCCATAATTTTAGGTCTAAAATTGCATAAGAAAAAAAATTAACACCCCTGAACATCGCGAATTTTGATAATTTTACCAGTCCATTATTTTTCTTTCTTCAGTTTTAAATTATTTTAATTATTCACTTATTTTCACTTATTTTTACCAGTTTTTAATTATATTAATTATTTTTCAATTGATTTAACAAATTTTCAATTATTATTCTTAAATTTTAATAATTTTCCCAATTTTTAGTTATTTTTATTATTTTTCTATAAATTACCAATTTTTTAATTACTTTTTTTTACTTTAATTATTTTCTCCGATTTTTTTAATTTTAAAGTTTGATGTCCATGTACTATGAAAAGATCAGTGTGACTTTCTGAAGCTTATAATTTAAATATAATACACTAACTATATTTACATTATGTAAAAATATACATACATTTCGGTTACTACGGAACTACGCGTTGAGTAGCGGTGACACCGGTCTGCGCCGCGCTAGCATAACTTAATAATTTTTTTCTCAAAAACTATAATACATACCATTTTTTTCTTCGGCTTAAATTTTTAAGCACATTATAGGCTATGTTAATGAATTTTTTGAAAAAGATCGATGATATACTTTAGATTTTGTTTAAATAAATAATTTAATTTTTTTAATAAAAATTTAATTATAAACAATTTCTTCATTATTATAATTTTTCTTAAAAGAGTATTTAAATACGAGTAATTTAAAAAAAAAATGATCTCAATTGCTTCAAAATTACAGAAGTTATGATAAAACAAAAAAAATAGTACTCAAAATTTTGAATTTGAATATTTTCGAAAATATTTTGAATTTTTTAAAAATAATTAAAATTTTTTTTTTTTACTCCTAAAGGAACCCAAAATATCAATTTCGTAAATATTACTCAATATGACTGAAATTGGTGTGATCACTTGGTATGGACTCGACCATATGCATGAAAAATTTTCTTAACAAACTTTTTTTTGAAGAATTGTAGCAATTAATAAGCATCTTTAAATCCAACAATACTCTCCTAGTGCAATACATTGCATGTGTAGCATTCATGATTCACTACTGCGCATCTGTAGCACTCAATTTTCACTACTGCGCATGTGTTACTGCCCATAAAAATGTATTTTAATCAGGAAAAGCGAGTAGACTTAATAGAAGTGGTAAACAAACGAACGAAAGAACGAACGAAAAATTTTTCAAATTTTCGAAAGTCAACATCATTTTTATGTATTAATGCACGATTTTGCATATGCAACTGCATATAAAAATGCTTCACTACATAAAGGACTCACTATTTTTTAATATACCAATAGGAAAAAGTAGGTTAACTAAATAAAATGGACAAACTAACGAAAAAATAAACGAAAAAACTGGTTACATTTTAATATATTAAAGGAAAGGATTACCATGTACTATCATACAACTTTTTCGAGAAATTAAAAACTCTTTATTCTATGTAAATTATCGAATTTTCTCAAATAATTTTTTACAGAATAATTAACATAACAATGTCCAGACAGTATGTTGATTAATTCCCCCCCCCCTCCCTCTTTATAATAAAAAAACGTTGCGTAATGTAATAAAAATTTAAAACTTTTGCAAAAAATTTTATTAGATTATATAGGTGTTATACGAAAAAAAAACCATTAATATTTAACAAATTTTATTTCCTTATTAAGATAAATAATATAAATTTTCAGATTTTTAAACAAATTTGACAAAATATATGGGGTTGAGAAGCAATAAAGAATTTCTGAAAATTCAAAAGAATTGTAGCAATTACTAAGCACCTTTAAATCTAACAGTACTCTCCTAGTGCAATACAGCGCATGTCTAGCATTTATGATTCACTATTGCGCATCTGTAGCACTCAATTTTCACCACTGCGCATGTGAAATTGACCCAGTTTACTACTGCGCATGTGCAGAAGTAACGTATGACTACTGCGCACATGTGGCCCTCGCGATGAACTATCTCGGATATGTAGCGCTCAATGTGAACTACTGCGCATGTGTTACTGCGCATAAAAATGTATTTTAGTCAGGAAAAGCGAGTAGACTTAATAAAAGT
Source organism: Ganaspis brasiliensis (assembly GCA_037103525.1). Taxonomy (NCBI): domain Eukaryota; kingdom Metazoa; phylum Arthropoda; class Insecta; order Hymenoptera; family Figitidae; genus Ganaspis; species Ganaspis brasiliensis. The sequence continues at coordinate 598,382 of JAZKLR010000372.1, read as the reverse complement.
GGTGAACAAACGAACGAACGAAAGAACGAACAAAAAATTTTCAAATTTTCGATTGTCAACATCATTTTTATGTATTAATGCACGATTTTGCATATGCAACTGCGTATAAAAATGCTTCACTACATAAAGGACTCACTATTTTTTAATATACCAATAGGAAAAAGTAGGTTAACTTAATAAAATGGAGAAACTAACGAAAAAATGAACGAAACTGGTTACATTTTAATATAGTAAAGGAAAGGATTACCATGTACTATGATACAACTTTTTCGAGAAACTAAAAACTCTTTATTCTATGTTAATAATTGAATTTTCTCAAATAATTTTTTACAGAATAATTAACATAACAATGTCCAGACAGTATGTTGATTAATTCCCCCCCCCCCCCCCTCTTTATAATAAAAAAACGTTGCGTAAAGTAATAAAAATTTAAAACTTTTGCAACCAATTTTATTAGATTATATAGGTGTTATACAAAAAAAAAGCCATTAATATTTAACAAATTTTATTTCTTTATTAAGATAAATAATATAAATTTTCAGATTTTTAAACAAATTTGACAAAATATATGGGGTTGAGAAGCGATAAAGAATTTCTGAAAATTCGAAAGAATTGTAGCAATTACTAAGCACCTTTAAATCCAACAGTACTCTTCTAGTGCAATACAGCGCATGTCTAGCATTCATGATTCAGTACTGCGCATCTGTAGCACTCAATTTTCACTACTGCGCATGTGAAATTGACCTAGTTTACTACTGCGCATGTGCAGAAGTAACGTATGACTACTGCGCACATGTGGCTCTCACGATGAACTATCTCGGACATGTAGCGCTCAATGTGAACTACTGCGCATGTGTTACTGCGAATAAAAATGTATTTTAATCAGGAAAAGCGAGTAGACTTAATAGAAGTGGTGAACAAACGAACGAACGAAAGAACGAACGAAAAATTTTTTATATTTTCGAAAGTCAACATCATTTTTATGTATTAATGCACGATTTTGCAGATGCAACTGCGTATAAAAATGCTTCAATACTTAAAGGACTCACTATTTTTTAATATACCAATAGGAAAATGTAGGTTAACTTAATAAAATGGACAAACTAACGAAAAAATGAACGAAAAACTGGTTACATTTTAATATAGTAAAGGATAATTTCCTATTAATTGAAATTAAAAAGGTTTTTGCTATCTTCATACAAAAAATGTGTAAAGCTTAGGTATTTTGATCAGCTGTAATAGCACAATTTTTAAAATTTTAAGAAGATTAAAATTCAAAATTTTTAAGATGATTTTGATGATTTTAATGCAAATGACCCAATAATTTAAATCATCATTTAAATCAATAACAGTCTTGTCATTTTTTAATATTAACTATTTTTTATGGGTCCTCCAACAATCTCAAAAATGCAAAACTAAAAAACTAGTGTTAAAAAATATTTTTTATATTTTCAATGAACAGAATAAATTTAGACCATTAACAATTGTTTCATATAACTCTTAATTTGTCCTAACAAATTATTATTGTTAATTTACAACGATTTATCAAATTACTTTACAGATTTTCAACCTTTTCTCAATTTTGTAACTTTTCTCTCAAAATGATACCAATCAATAACAACAAACTTAAAATAACAACTCTACCAATTGTTTAAACAAATTGTTATTGTTTAATTTCAAGTTTTTATGAAAATTTAACAACAGAGTTGCAACTTTTTCTCAATTTTACAATTTTTTAAGACGACTAAAACCAATTTTTAAGGGCAAACTAAAAATAACAATTAGACCGATTGTTTAAACAAATTTTTATTGTTTAATTTCAACTTTTTATCAAATTAAACTACAGAATTGCAATTTTTCCTCAATGGTGCGACTTTTTAACACTATAGTAAAAATAAAGACCTGAGTAGAACATTTTATTAATAATAAATTGTCAAAAGTTTTTTAATAGATATCGATAGATATTGATAAATATTGATAGATAATAGATCTTGTAGTCAATCTTACCTCCCCGAAAATAAAAACATGTCAAATTGAGAAAAATTGCAACTCTGTAGCTTAATTTTATAAAAATTTAAAGTTAAACAATACTAATTTGTTTAAGCAATTGATAGAATTTTGATTTTTAGTTTGTGTTTAGTAATTGGTAACATTTAGCAATAAAAGTTGCAAAATTAAAAAAAAATTGCAACTCTGCAGTTTAATTTGATAAAAAGTTTAAATTAAACAATAATGATTTGTTTAAAAATTACTTTGCATTATTATTTTTAGTTTTTTGTGACTAACAATTTACAGTTGAAAAATTGCAACTCTGTAGCTTAATTCAATAAAATGTTGATATTAAACAATAATATTTGTTTAAACAATTGATAGAATTTTGATATTTAGTTTGTTGTTTGTAATTGGTATCATTTAGCTCAAAAAGTTTCAAATTGATACAAAATTGCAACTTTATAGCTTAATCCGTTAAAAAGTTAAAATCGACTAATAATAATTTGTTTAAACAATTGATACAATTCTATCATTTATAATGGATCGTTAAGATTTTCAATTTTCCAAAAAATTGTTTAAGCAATGAGTACTAAATACAATTAATTTTCATCAGAATTTGCAAAATTGAGAAAAAATTATAACTTTATAGCTTAATTTAATAAAAGAATGAAATTAAACAATTATAATTTGTTTAACCAATTTGTTTTTCTTAGTTTGTTCTTAGTAATTGGTGACATTCGTCTTCAAAAGTTGCATAATTGAGAAAAAGTTGCAACTCTGTAGCCTAATTTGATACATAGTTGTAAATAAACAATAATAATTTGTTTAAACAAATTAGCATATTACATAACACAATTTTAAAAAGTGTATATATATTTATACTGTTCATTAAAAATAGTACAAAAAATTGCCAAGAAAATAGTAAAAAAAAATTTCTTTACGTTTGTTTTTGTTTTTTTTTTAATTTTTTGGTGTTTTTGAGAGGACCCATAAAAAATAATTAATATCAAAAAATAGTTAAATAAACAATTTGGCATTATTCTTTGAGGTCTCTTGGACTAAAAGAAAGTTTGTCGCTTGAAAAATGTTGATTTTCGAGGCTTCTATAAAATTTTTATGGAAAAGTTTTTTTTCCATTTAAAATACATCGACAACTTTGAGCGCTTTGAGCATCCTCTAAATATTTTTTGATTTCGAAAAAAGTGGTACTTTTTCAACATAGAACAATCATACTTGGTAAGAGCATTAAAATTCCAACTTTACATTTTTCCCATGCATTTTTGGATCTCCCTATTCCTTAAGCTGAAATAAATGAAATCTAATTGAAAAAATCTGACAAAAAAAAAATTTTTAAAAATCCTCCTCAAATACTATTATGGTAAAATAATTTGCTGTAAAGTCTCCTAATTATACGAGCTAACAAAGTATGAAAATTGGAACGTCTGACAAAGGATACCTTTTCTACTGAATTTCGTATTTAGTGTCTGACTGTAGCGTTCAGTTTTCACTTCAGAAAGCATCTCAGCTTTTGAATATAGAGGTGAATTTCAATAGACAGTTTTTCTAAGACGACAAAAGCTTTCGACTCTTTTTTTTTCCATGAAACGTAATAAGAGCTTATTATTATTCTCTGTAATTTCGCCAATTTAGACAAATAAATAGAGTAAGCTGTTAATTATTTTCGTCTGAAATTAATAGTCATTTGCTTCTTTTTTTTTTCTTTTTATTGCAATAATCCCTGAACTATTAACCCCAATCCTGGCTAAATTCTGTTAAGCGATTCTCTAATATCTAGATACGTTTACGAATCAATAAATTACCTAAAGCCGAGATTATAAATCACAGGACTTGAATCGATGAATCCGCTGATTTGTCTCGAAACGATCAATGTTAATGATAATAATTTTCATCAGGAGTAATTTCCTACTATTTTTTTTATATACTGCTAATCAACTAAATTGATCTTCAACACGTATTGAGCTCACTAAAAATTAAATTATGTCTAGTAATGAAAATTGACAGTAATTTAAAATTTCTCGTTGATGGAACATTTCTACCTTGGTCGTTATACAATTGTTGGCGTTTTGTTATCCATTTTTTCCAATTTTTCAAGAATATTACAATCCTTTCGAAGTAGAACTTTGTTACTCATGCAATGTACCATCCACAAGCAATCATGAAGCGCTTTAATTAAAAATTCTATTAATTCTCTGTGAGTTCGCTTACTGGTTAGTTGCTCTATATCTCTGAAGACCAGAGTGCTTCGTTTAAAAACACTTTATTAAAGTGATATTTAAATAATTACTTATTCACAAATTAAAATGAGTTTTATTACCGATATAGATTTTAGATTTTTTTTCAAGCAATTATAAAATAAAACTCGCAAATGTTAAAAAGGTTCAGTTCGTTTTTAAAGTAGAAAATTATCTAAAAATTGCAAATAAAATGCAAATTAGTGATATGAAATTAGAAAGTGGTCTCTCTAAGAAAAAGGTAAAAATAATTTTTTCTTTTCTGACTAAAATGTAATCCCTTGGTCGATAAATAAACTTTAGCAGTTGGATTCTAATTATCGAGAAAAGAATGGAATTTTCTAACATAAACGAGAGTATAAGCGAGATCGTTTTATGGGATCAAAGAAGACTTTGCGAATATGAATAATAATTAATTGGCACGCCGAGGTAAACTCAGTTGAAACTTAATGCATCTCATTAAGGCTTATCCTTTCTTGTTAGGAAATATGTACATTTTTTAGGGATTTGTAAAATTCAGCCATCTATCAAGGTCATTTTCAAGAAAAAATGGAAACCTGACCCTATACATTTACTTTGAACATTTTCCAAGCTCTCGGAAGAATAAAAATCTCATACAAAACAAATATAAATAAGAAGAATAGCTGGAAAGAATCTTACAAATCTTGTGAAAAAGTTTTCGTAAAGATTTCTTAAAAATAAAAATTTGTAAAACTACTGCCAACTATAAAATTCACGACCCTCTGGTAAAGTACAATAAAAACACTCAAGAAACTTCTTTATTCCTAATTGAGGAAAATCTCTTGAAAATTTTCTTTTTCTTCGAACAAAGTTAAAGAGATGAGTGGTGAAAAATCTCACATTAACTAGGAAAGTTTCTATCAATGAGGAAAAAAATGATTGCTTAGGAAGTGCGGATTTTTTTTGTGAATTAAAATATTTGAAAACGAAACTAAAGTTTAAGAAGTTATTAAGAACTGATTTTTAAAAGCAGAGAAAAGACTTGGAGGTAAAAGAAAAAATGTTATAAAGACTAATATGGACGAGGGAGGTTAAGCAATATCGAGTGTCGTTAGCACTTTAACGGGCGACGCCTTTACAATCACTGCGGTTAAATCGTAGGACGCCGGAGATTTGACGCCTAGTACTCGTGATTTGAGGTCTTTTCAGAAGAATAAAAACATGATGAAACTAATCGAAAGTAATCTACGTATAAATCCGAAAAGATAACACTAAGGAAATTAAAACTAAAAAAAACTTCAAGCGAAAAAAACAGGATTGAAAATTACAATAATTTATTTGTAACTTAAATATTTATCTAAAGTTCTTTAAACATTGTTAAAAATGATTAGTAAAATGTTTAAAGTGATAACTAATGAAGAATTCGTTTTAAAAAAGTTACTTTAAAGAATTTCGCTTCATCCCTGTGAAATCGTCTTTTGACAAATCTAACATCAGAGCAAAGACTGGAATTTAAAAGCAAAGGGTTGACGATTCAATTCGTCTCACAACTTCAAGGGAAACGACCCGTTAAAAACAAATATATTTTATCTTCCTTATCTAACAAGATTGCAGAATAAAAATGAAGTTAAAAATTCCAACAAACTTAAAAAAGATTAAACTTGAAAAAGATTAAAAAACCAAAAGTTATTTATAAACAAAAGTTCCACGGAATTGAAAAATTTTAAATAATGCTAACTTTAAAACTATTTACAAAAAGATTATTTCGTTTTCGGCAAATTCGTGCAATTCTTAGCCTCAAGTAGAGTAAAATTGTTTTAAATTCTCGAAAGTATTTCAACTTGAATTAACGGCTCGACTAATTAAATTTTCTTAAACAAAAAATACGCAACAGAAAGTTTTTAACAAAGCACATTTATTTTCAACTATTTGATATTATGGAGCTTATTTTCATGATAAAATAACAATTGTTTTCAGCAATTTGACTTGGTACTTTAAGAGCTTATTTACATGGTAAAATATTAATTATTGCACATCACTGCGGAGTTTCAATTAAGCGTCAACGTGAGCTTGTGTAATAAGCTTTCGGAAAGTTCCGCGTACCTGAATTTGGCGCAACTATTTGATTTACAATTATAGCCAACGAGCTTGCAGGTACGGGGGTTCCGATTATCGCTGGGGAATCCGTCGAACGAAAATCGATTTGGCAACCCGACGGATACCTATAATTTGTGACACGCGATCTCCCACCAAATGAAAACTTGATGCCGTCACGTGGATATTCAGCACCACATAGCTCATTTTACGCTATTCACTCCTTTCCACAAAAAAAAAAAAAAAATCACAGACTACTTGTTTACAATTTAGATTTACATTTGAGCATCATTGCAGAAAATAGATTACTTTTAAATAAAAAAAAAAAGTGTCGTTGTTATTACTATTGATCACCTTCCAAATTGAGTTTTATCTTCAGATTCATATTTTACATCATGTGACATTTAAAAACGGTTTTACTAATAAAAGTAATGAAAATGGTTTTAGTAATAAAAATAAAATAATTGCGAAAAATAGCATGGGGTAAAATAAAATTAGTATTTAAAAATTACGTGAATTTATAAAAGAGGATTTTTATAATTAAAAAATTAAATTATAAAGTATTTACTTATTTAAACAGGAAACAATTTTTTTCACCTTATGTACAATACTAAAATTACATAATTTTAGTCAACAAATTAGAATAGAATATTAAAAAAAAAAATTATCGTCAATGGGGTAGGAGTATCATGTCAAAATTGATTATGAAGAAAAAAAATTAATTGTACAATATTTGGTAAACAGGGGTCGATGTACTTAAATATAATCAGAGGTGATAATATTTAAATCTAAAACAGAGGTGGTAATGATTAGACAGAAAAATAACAATCATAAGTTTAATCGACCAATAAATGTAAAATAGATTTTATTAAAATATAACATTTCAGATATTTTATTTTTTCGATTTTTTTATTGATTGTAAATTTATTACTTTTTATATGTAACATTTCAGAGAAAACTTGTTTTTTTTAATCACACTCACGATCAAGAATAGTCGCATTGTTCCAATCGAACCCATGATTGAATTTAGATTGATGTTCGAAAAAATTTGAATTTTCTTTTTTACTGTTTTTACGTAAGTACGGTCTTTATGTAATCTAATAATATTTTAAAAATTTTTTTTAACAATTGGAACCATTTGGATGTTAAATGATTTTAAGATTTTTGAAATTTTAGTAAAATAATTGTAAGAAATACAGACTTTCGGCGTTTGTTTATATAACAGAGAATGTGGATTACAAACATTTTGATTGTATGATTGTTTGCGGGTTGAAATAGAAAATAAGTAAGTCCCAAAACGCAGAAGAGGTTTTATAAATGTTAAGAATGCTTCCCGGGGAGCACGGGTGCCTAACTACTCCGGCAGAGCGGTGTCCGCCAATCAGCGCGCGCTAGGTTCTGCGCAGTCGCCGCGTCGGGTATAAATGCGCTGGCTTCGCGGCCCACACGGCAGACCAGACGGAGCAGTGGCACTGGTCGGATCGTCTCTCCAAATAATAAGGCTAAGTAAAAGTCGGTCGTGGGAAAGTTAATTACATAATCAAAATTATTAAAAATATTTAGACTTAATAGTGATTAAATGCGGCAGGAGAAATCAAAGGACTATTCCAGAACTTTCAAAAATAAGTTGAATTTAAATAGTTAAATTTAATTTTACCACTGAAGATCATCGACACCTCTCCATTCAGGAGAAGGGCTATACAGTATATTTGAACGCCTTCATCGTGGGGTCGTTGGGTACTTGGGACCGGAACAACCAGGGAATTTTGAAACACTTAGGAGACGGTCCATGGTACTCCTGATGAAAAATATTTTGGTCTCTGACACTATAAGATGGTTGAGAGACAAATATGTCGAGCATGTCTCGGGCATCAAACAATATTGTTGAGAATGTTATTATATTCACTATTTATTAATTAAAAAACCTTATAAAAATATGAATACATTCTTAACTGTTAATTTTTGGAGCGTGGCTCCGCATATGAAAAATTCCTAAAATATATTATGTTTATAATATTTATAATCCCTGTCCGGAAAATTCTTTGCGTTTTTTAAAAAAAAAATATGTTTATAAATTCGGCAGGATGTAAACCGTGGTTCTAATTCAGGGATCCGAAGAAAGTTTTTGTTTTGAAAACATATTATTTTCTGTTACAGATACAACTAAAGTTTACGGTACCACTCCCGGATCTTAGACAGGGTTGTTTGTTTTTAAAGACAAATCGTAATTCTTACCACTGGAGATCATTAACATCTGAATTTGACACTACATAGTAATATAAATTCGGCAATATGAACAGTGGTACTATTCCAGGAATCCGAAGGATTTTTTTTAATTAAATTATTTTCCTGTTACAAATTCAGCTGGAATAATATCGTGCTAGGATTTTAGAAAGGTGTTCTTTTTTTAAAGACAAATCGTAATTCCTACCACTAGAGATCATCAAAACCTGAAGTTGTTTTGATCTACCTAGTAATATAGATAAGAGAGCATGCACCCTAATAATGTTCAAAAACCTTAAATATCTACAAACAAAATAAAAGATAAACGAAAAATATAAAAATAACTAAAATGTATAATAAAAGAAAGTAGAGTTTCTAAAATGTATCTTGAATTGAAAATAATGTTTTTGTAGACAATCATTGGAAAGCGAAGCTTGTTATAAATAATTGGCTATTTAGTTAAACTATCGACTCCTGAGCACTTTTCAAATCCCAAACGTACATATGTACTTTAGATCTATCTTTACTCTTGTAATTGTTTCTGACACAGATCGAATACAAAGGAACTCATTAAGTACGTAAATGGATCCCTTTGAACCCTTGTGAATCGGTTACCATTTGATTACAGAAGTACTTTGATATAGCGTAAGATTCGATCCATCACAAAAGCAAAGGTTAGACGAATATTCCTTTTCATTTTTCTGACCAAGATCATACATTTTAAAAAGTCCAATATCCAGCTTTTGTTTCAAATAGAACTTTTCTACCGCGCTAGGTCAACACTATAAAACGAGAGTGTATATTGCGGGAGAAAAAAATGCATACAAACTTTTAAATAAATAAAAAAATGTATCAAAAAATTTCTTAAACTTCATTTAGTAAATCACTAAACTCTCTCATCTTTAATTCGAAAAATTCGTCAAAATTATCCACTCAATTATTGTAAAAGCCCTCGTAAAAATTAATGTTCCCAAAGCTAGCCGAGATATGAAATTATCGAAACTCGACAATGATCTTTATATAAATTTTTGGTAGTCAGATTTAAAAGTTGGTGTGTTGCTTTTTAGTGAAATTTATACGGTGCTTAATCCAATCCGCGTAAAATTTTAGGTTCGTTAGAGCGTTGGCACTGCGTTATCAGTTGGTCGTTAAATTGCTCAGGACTTATTTGCCAACAAAACCAGGGTATTAGTACTGTGACACGAATATATTGACAGGTTATTTACCGATACCGGACATTCGCGCAAGAATTGAACCATCAGGATGCCATGAAGATAATCGGCGAGTTTCACGCTCGTAATAAACTACTATCCGAGCTGATTGGACAGGGAGATGGTTTAATTAATTGGAGTTAAATAACTGAGTATAAAATAATAGGCGTGTCGAACAAGGCGCTCGTTTTGAATGAAAACGAACAGCCCTCCCGTTATGTCGGTGATATCGGTTGTGAATTTAGCGCTAGATGGTTAGAGGGCCTTTAATGAGGTTGTTAATGGGGTTGAAATATACACACCATGGTACTGGTCTACTTCTTAACAAACCTCGTTCTATAATATCAGTGACGATATCTCGTTTTTTTTTTGTTTTTTTAATTTCTAATAATAGGAATAAATATAAATCATGAAAGCAATGAATTTAATAGGAAAATTGTTAAAATTATCTATATCCAGAAACCTATTTCGTCAACAGTAAACTTTAATAATGATATCAAAAGGCTAAGTTAGGCATACTCATATTTAATACACACAAATAAATTTTAATATTGTTCAACAAATAATTCTCCTTTTTTAAAAATAACAGAATATTTTAATTTTAAATTGTCCAATAATTATCGATTATCTGTTTAATATCGATTATTTGAGAAAAGACATAACCTCTAATTAAAAAGTTACATGTTGTTGCCGACGTCATCGATAGAAAATTGGGCCAAATAGGCAGAAAGAGAAAATGGAAAAGGAGAAAAACCGGGAAATGACTGAGCTGAGTTTGAGAGTGGAGAGGGACTAAAATTTACGAGGGAAAAAGGAAAGGAGAACGCCAGGAGAGGGAGAGTCAGTTAAATTAGAGAGCTCGACCAGGATGGGCCTTAATTTTGAAAATTGTTTTTTGGAAATTGTCTTTTGAGTTTCGTGGTCTGATTTTGAATACTCTAAGGAGTGACTAGTTTTTTGATTTTAGTGTTTTTTTTTGTGGAACAATTTGGAATACTCTCAGGAGTGACTAGTGTTATCTTTTTGGAACTGGTGGTGACTTGAAAACCGATATTGGAAAACTTAACCAAATAAAAGGACTGACTGATTGTGCGACTTGGGTCGCGAAGTTTTTCATCCTATTAACTTTGGACTTTCTACAGATTTTTTGAGTGAGTAACTTTATGATTTTTGCGGTTTGGAAAGAGACTAATTTTTTGTCGCTTCTCTCTCTCTTCTACCTCTACAAAGATTTGTGTTTTTATATTGTTAAATAATTGTTACATGTTATTTCCTTTAAGTCACAAATAAATATTCTAATTATACTTAAATTTAATGAGTTGTATTAACATCGACCCTTTTTTGAATCCAAGTGCTGCACAAATATTTAAATTTAAGTTTATGAATTTTCCCGGTAGGTATCATATTATGATTGATAAATTTTTAATGTAAAAATTGATTTATAATGTAAAAATAATGTAAAAAATAATTAGAAGGAACCTTTTTAAGGAGTTAAGTTTATGTAACAATTTTAGATGTAACATTTGCAGATATATTTTTGATGTATTTATTTATTTATTTATTTAATTTTCCAGGTCTCCTTAACCAATGTTATTCTTAACCATTGTTATTTAAAATCTGTTAATTTAAAATGTGTTATTTATAAATTACCTGATGAGGACACAATGTGTGTGTCGAAACATGTAGTTGACTCCAAATAAATAAAGGATTTCAAAAACTACATCTCATTATTACTTCGAAAAATAAAAAAAGCCTCGTAAAATGTCCTTTAACAGAAATAAATATACTTGGAACAAACTAGAAAATGTAAAAGGACAAGAACAAAAAAACAGACTGAAAATTTTTGAAAAACCTTGTGCTAGATTTGTAAAAAATAATAATAAATCAATAAATAATCATAATAATATTAAGAAGAAAAAAACAAACGAAAAGAAAACTTTGGGAACGTTTTTTTCATTCTGCTTTTATAAAATTCGTTAACGCTAGAAATCCACAGACTTTAATTTTTTATCCTTGCGTTTCAATGTATTCGAAAGAAAGCTCTTTACCTCAATTATAGAACGATTATTGAATTTTTAAAAGTTTAAACAACTGTTCGATTTCCTCTTATGGTTCAGAACTAATTTCAGAAAACGGATAAAACTTGAAATTTTTGTTAGCAATTAAAGTTCGTCTGGATATTGAAAAAAAAATTCCCTTTAAGCAGAAATTTCCTGTTGATAAAATAAACGCATTTACGATAATTTTAAAATTTCCATAATACAAAAATGTTCAGTGTAAACAGTATAAAAAGCTGTTTGTTTCTTTAGAACACAAAAAGAAATGAAAAGTAAAGTTTGTAGCGAAAAAGTGAAAATATGTTGTTAACATCTTATTTCATGCATCTGAGAAAACGTTGATATAATTTATTCATCAATGAAAAAATATCACCTCATTTTTGTAGCAATACAGGTAAATTGAATTTCATATTCACGTAAGGAAATAAGATTTTTTATATTTTATATTTTTACATTTTCGTTTTATGTCAAAATTGGTTTCGTTTAAATTTTATAATTTAGTTTTCAGTCATGAAAAAAAGAAGCATTTTTCATTTAATGTTACAATATATGTATATTTAATAATATACATATATATAATATTTATAACCTATGATTTTTTAATGATTTTAATAAATACGTAATGAATGTCTTTCAATTACTGACATTTGAAATATAAATTAATTATTCTTTTTATCTATTATTATTATAATCATTATTATTATTATTATTATTACTTGATGTTATGTGTTAAAACTTTATTATATTATTCACCAATTGAATATTCGTAAAATCGTTTTTAATATATTGTTAAAAAAAAAAGATAATAAGAGCTTATGGATGTCGTGACTTTAAACAATTCGTATCTTTCAATTCACTCGTTAAATAAAATATCCAATAAAATAAATTTTCTTTGATAGAATTAGTTAATTTTTCCTTTGCTCTGCTCTACTATGGAAAATTTATTTTAACTTTTATTTAACGAGTGAATTGAAAAATACAAATAGTCTAAAGTCACGTCTTGTTCATACTCTTAAAATATCTATTAAGCTCATGTGAAGACGTGACTTTAGACAATTCTTGTTTTAACAACTTTCTGTTTAAATTAAACCTAAAATTAATTATTAATGACAAACAACAACTAAATCGTTGTCTACTGACGAAAATTTATTAAAATGATTATTTAATAATAAACTGTAAAACAGAAATATTCTAAAATCACGTCTGCGACATGCCTTTAATAAATTCTCGCAACTCTACTTAAAATAATAAAATTTTTATTAATGCCGTACTTAAAAAATAGTTGTTAATTTTTCAAAGATTTACTTTATTCAAAGCTTAATGCTCACGGGTTTTGCATAATTCTTGGAAAAGTTCAACGTATTTGCACAAAGTTAGACAATTATATATATATAGAAGCCTCTGAAAAGGATAAGAAATTTGTAAAGTTTCTTGAAATCCCGTCTGTGTTGTATTTTTAACGAATTGACGCGAATAAAAAAAATACTTCAATATTATTGCAGCGAATATTATTTAACACATAATTCTGTGAATTTTAAAAGATTATTATTATTTGATAAAATTCAAAAGGTGTTAGAGACCGGATATTCATCAATAATAGACTGAATAAAATTTGCCTACTTGTTTTTTCAAAAGAAGTACAACTTTCTTGCATGTTAAAAACCTCACAATAATTGCATGCTATATAGGAATGAAAATCGGATAATAACCAAATTATTCTAGTGACACGAGAATAACAGATGGATTGCATGCAGATGATGGTCTATGAGAACAATTGTAAAATACGAGTAGGAAGAGTTGACAAATGTTTACGATGTGAACTACACGCAAAATCTATGTACACCGTGTCATTAGATACAGAAACAAAACCCACTGACGTGAACTTTTATTCCCTATTTACAAATATCATCTAATCAAAATAAAAACCAGAAAAGAAACAAAAAGCTTATTTCAAAAGTTATTGTTATATAAATATTCATATAAAAATTTAATGAAGAATTTTCAAAGCCAACATTTCGATTTTACGCCAAAAATACCAAACTCTAAACCACAGTAAACAGAGAGAAAAGTTTGCGTAATAACGCAACCGGACATGTTGTTTTGTCCACAAAAATTTACAAGTCCAGAGTTTTTCAAACCAGCTTCACACTACTTTTTTATTTGGTCCTCTGGGAGGAATATTTTATTTATATTTCACGAAAATGGGAAGGTTAGTTCAGTTCTCATTGGGAATTTAAAGAATTTTACGTATTGAAGGAAGAGGCTAAGATGTTGTTTCTTTTACTGTCTTCCAGAACTCATCTCTCCCTTGGAAAATAAAAAATTTACTATCAAAAGATAACGCTACTTTTCTATATAATTCAGAAATTAAACTATAATAATAAATAAAACATATCGATGAATAATATTTTTCTAATAAGCAGGGCTGCCAGCGGACTTGCAGATTGAAAATAGAGAAAAAAGTGAATTTTTAATTTAAAAAAGTGAATCAATAATGAGTTTTTAGGTGAAAAAGTGAGTAAACAGTGACCTTTTAAATAAAAAAATGAGTAAGTTTTTAAATTAACAAAGTGAACTAGCAATAATGAGTTTGATATTACTGATATAGAATGACAAAAATTATTAAAATTTGAAAAAACAGTTTGAGACTGGTGTAAAAAATTTAAATTTTGCGCACAATAATAATAAAAAAAAAAGATTGAAGAAAATTACTTTTGAAGAAAATAATTCCAAAATATCAAAAATATTTGAAAAGTGATAATAATAATTGTAATTTGAAAAAATAATTGAGAAATGACCAAAATAATTGATAACTGGTTTAAAAAATTAATAAAAATTTCAACACCATACTTGAAAATTTGACGACACAATTGAAATATTAAGAAAATAATTAAGTAATGACATAAATAATTAAAAATTGGTGTAACAATTTATAGTCAATAGTTGAAAAGTTGAAAAAGATATTAGAATTTTGGGGAAAATAATTGAAAGTTGAAGAAATTAATTGAAGTTGAAAGAGAATATTTAAAATTTGAAAAGAATAATTCAAACATGTTAAAAAAATTTAAATATGAAAAAAGTAATTAAAGTTTGAAGAAAATAATTGAAAAAGGTGAAAAAATTAATAAATTCGCGACAATAATAAAAATATTAAGAAATTTAAAAGTTCAGGACAATAAAAAAAATTGAATAAAATAATTGAAAATTGTAAAAAATAATTCTAAAATTGCAAAAATTACAAAAATATAAAGAAATTAATTGTAAAATGACAAAAATAGTTGAGTAATAACAAAAATAATTTAATTTGAAAAAAAGTTGTAAATGACAACTAATTGAAAAATTGATGAGAAATCAAAAAATGTAATCAAAAATTGAAACGAAATCATTGGAATTAAAGTAAATAATTAAACAGATTCAAAAATAATTGAAATATTAACGAAATAATTAAAAGGTGAATAAACTAATTTAATAATGATATAAATAGTTATAAAAGCCGATGTAAAAATTACACTTTTTAGACAATAGTTGAAAAAAATAATAGAATTTTCAAGAAAATAAACGAAGCTTGAATAAAATAATTTAAAGGTATCAAAAAAATGTAAATGTGTAGAAAACAGTTAAAAAATGATAAAAGTAACGGAAACTTAGAAAAAAAATTAATGAAAAATAAGAAATATATATTTAAAAATGGAGTAAAAAATTATAGATTTAATACATTATTTGAAAACTTGTATATAATAATTGAAAAATTAACAATATAATTAAAATGTAAAGAAACTAACTGAATAATGACAAAAATAATTGAGAACTGGTCTTCAAAAGTTAATAAATTCATGACAATAATAAAAAGCTTCAAGAAAATTACTTTCAAAGAAAATAATTTCAAATTGTCAAAAATATTTAAATATTGACAAAAATAATAAAATTTTTGGATTTTGAAAAAATAATTAAGAAATGACAGAAATAATTGATAGCTGGTTTAAAAAATTAAAATTTTCAAGAGAATCTTTGAAAATTAGACGAAACAATTGAAATATTAAGAAAATAATTCAATAATGACTTAAATAATTAAAAATTGGTGTAAAAATTTATAGACAATTGTTGAGAAGTTGAAAAAATATTAGAAGTTTGAGGAAAATAATTGAAAGATAAAGAAATTAATTAAAGTTAAAACAAAATAATTAAAATTTGAAGAGAATAATTCAAACATGTCAAACATGTCAATAAAAAAAATTGAATAAAATAATTGATATTAGTACAAAATAATTTTAAAATTGCAAAAATAGCAAAAGTATGAAAATAATAATTGTAAAATGACAAAAATAATTGTTTATCTTCTAATTACATCGTTAATTTATTAATTAAAATTTACAAATACGTAATTTCTACACCTCTTTTCAATTATTTTTGTCTCTTTTAAAGTACCTACTTTTGTCAACTCTAAAGAGTCTAAAGTATTATTGTCAATTTTCAAGTATTTCTGCGATTCTGAATTTAATTTTTTCAAATATCAAAAATTCTCTTCAGTCTTTAAATTATTGTCATAATAATTTAAATTTATTACACAAGTTTTCATTTACTTCTGTTATTTTTCAATTATTTTCTCAACATTTCAATTATTTTTATCTATCTTTAAATTATTGCCAGGAATATTTAAATTTTGAACACCAGTTTCTATTCTACTTTTGTTAACTTCGAATAATTTTCTTCAAATTTCAATTACTTTTGTAATTATTCAAGTATTTTTGTCATTTTACGATTATTATCTTCATATTTCTATTATTTTTTGCAATTTTAGAATTATTTTTTACTAGTCTCAATTATTATTTTATACAAATTATTGAATGTGACCTATTTATATTTAATATAGTAATTATTATTGTTATATCAAATTTAAGTTTTATTGTTAATTGAAATAAATATTTAAATTTTATATTGTAATGAGCTTTTTCACGTAAATAAATAAATAAATTCAATGTTTTTTATTGCCATGAATTTTTAAATTCATATTATATTAGTTTTCAAATATTTTCTACAAATTTCAATCATTTTCTTTATTATTTTTATTATTGTCATGAGTTTATTAAATTTGTACATTGTTTTTTAATTAATTTCAACAAATTTCAATTATTTTCTTCAAATTTCAATTATTCTTTATAAATTTTTTATTTATACACCAGCTTTCAATTATTTTTTTAAGTATTGTCTTTAAATTTTTAATTTATTCACTAGTTATTAATTATTTTTTTCAATTACAATTATTTTTGTTATTGTTCAGTTATCTTCTTGAAATTTCAATTATTTTTTAAACTTTTTATTTATTTTTTTAAATTCAATTGTGTTCTTCTATCTTCAAATTATTGTCAGAAATATCAAAATTTTCTATACAAGTTTAATTCACTTTCGTTATTTTTTAAATATTTTCTTCAAATTTCAATTACTTTTGTCATTATTTAAGTATTTTTGTCATTTTATGGTTATTTTGTTCATACTTTTTTTTTATTTTTGACATTTTAGAATTAATTTTTCCAAATTGTAATTATTTTATTCAATTTTTTTATTGTCATAAACATTTAAACTTCTTACACCTGTTTTCCATTATTTTCATCATTATTTTTAATATTGTTACGAATTTATTAATTTTTTTACACCTTTTTTAATTATTTTCTTCAAACCTTAATAATTTTTTTCATATTTGAATTTTTTTGTAATTTTTGAATTATTCTCCCCAAATTGCAATTATTGTCTTCAAACTTCAATTAATTTCTTCAACTTTCTATTATTTTCCTCAAACCTATAATTGTTTGTTTAACTTTACAATTATTGTCTATACTTTTTAATTTTTACACCAGTTTTATTTATTCCAATATTTCAATTGTTTTGTCAAGTTTTCAAGTATTTTCTTCAAATATTCAATTTTTTTAAAATTATCAATTATTTTTGTCATTTTTTAATTATTTTTTTAAGTTACAACTGGATTTGTCAGTATTGAAATTATTTTAAAATTTTTGAATTATTTTCTTTAAATGTCATTTTCTTCAATTTTTTTATTATTGTCATGAATTTATTAACTTTTGAATAATCAGTTTTTAATTATTTATGTCATTATTCAATTAGTTTCTTCACATTTTAATTATAACCTTAATTTTTCAATTATTTTATACAATTTTTCAAATAATGTATTAAATTTTTTATTGTTTTACTTCATTTTTGAATATATTTCTCATTTTTCAATAATTCTTTTCTAAATTTCAGTTATTTTTGGCATTATTCAACTTTTTTCTACACATATACATTTTTTTTATAATTTTCAATTATTTTTTTCAAATTTCAATTATTTTCTAATAAATTCTATTATTTTTTTCAAATTCTCAAATATTGTCTAAAAAGTGTAGTTTTTACACAAGCTTTTATAATTATTTATGTCATTATTCAATTAGTTTCTTTACATTTTAGTTCTTTCTTCAATATCTCAATTATTTTGCGAAAATTTAAATTTTTTACATCAGTCTCAAACTTTTGTTTCAAATTTTAATTATTTTTGTCATTCTTCAATTATTTTTTTGTAACTTCAATTATTTTTAAAACTTTTCTATTATTTATTTCAAATTCCAATTATTTCGTTTCAATTTTTCTCATCATTTTCTGAATTTTAATCAATTGTTCAATAAATTTTGTCAGCTACAACTTTTGTTCAAACTGAATTATTTTTATTGTTATGTAATTATTTTCTACATAATTCAATTATTTTTGCGATTTTTAAATTGTTTTTTTCAAATTTGCATGGCTTTTCCTGTTGGCGCCTCCAATTCAATATCAGTAATATCAAACTCTATATTACTTATTCACTTTTTTAATTTAAAAACTTACTATTTAATCACATTTTTATTTAAAAGCTCACTATTTACTCACTTTTTTCTCTTAAAAACTTATTATTTACTCACTTTTTTAAATTAAAAAGTATTTTCTTTCACTATTTTCAATCTGCAAGTCCACTGGCAGCCCTTCTTATTAGATAAATATTATTCATCGATTTGTTTTATTTATTATTAGAGTTTAATTTCTAAAATGTATGGAAAACTAATCACGCGCTTGCGCGCGTTATATTTTGCTAGTTATTTAATAATTGACAAAATTACATGATAAATAAATGTGTATATTACACTGTGTATTAAATTTAGATTTTACCTTTTTTTTACATTTTGTCTTTTATAAAAAAAAAAAAAATTATCTTTTAACTGATTTTGTGCGCATGTGTATTATTAAAGGGCTAATACACTGAAATGGTGATACAAGGAATATACCTTACTTTAAATGCCAAAGGATACTTTATTTTTATATTTCCTGCTCGAATAAAAATCTAGATTTTGTGCACTTTATAAGCGTAGATTACAGATACAGAGATCTCGGTGCCAAAAGCGAAAGTGTGATGCTGCATAAATGAATATTCAATTCGAGTATTTTTAACAGTTTCTTTTAAAAGATCCTTTTATCCCAAAAAGCTTCAGTTCTTTCACATTGATTGGCTGTATGTGTTTGAAATTCATTCACGATCAGAGTAGAAATACTATTTCCTTTTGGTTAATGCAACAACTGACAAATCAACATTTTTTTATTTACAATATAAATATTTTATCGACATTTGCAATCGTATTGCCGGGAAGTGATTTTTTTGAGAAATATCCCTTTCTTCAAGTAAACATAAAAGTGGATGGTTTCAGCATAATAATACAATAATCTCGAAGTACTTTGACCCTTTTGACCCCGAGGTTGAAAAGAAAATAAAATGAGTAGATACTTAATGAAGTGGTAAATAAATCAACTTTCCAATGTTGAGCAAAAACAAGAAGAAAGAAAATTTATTTTAATTAAAACAAAGAGAAATTTAAAAAATTTCGATAATGTATTGATACTGATATTTTATGATTATTCGATTCGTTAATTTAATCAATGTTAAACTTTGATTTTTGTATAGGTAGCAAGTTTGCTTCTATAATATTGTTTCTTGTTTCAAACTGCAATATTGATGGATGAAGCCAGCTAACTAATGAAAATTATCCTCGAAAATTTTAGCCATGTGTGCATTTAAATTTTAGATTTTCAACATTGAGATACTGAATATGTAAAAACTGGATACAATGCTTCCAACATAAAAAAGGTACGCATTTTTTTAGGAAAAACTATACAAATATACTTTCTAAAAAAGGTATGCTTTTAATTACTCAATAACAGCAGTTTTATAAACTTTTTAAAAATCCGTGTGTGATAATTTAGATATTAGTCAGTGAACATGAATCGATTTAGAATGTTCTTTTTTTAAAAGTTGAAAATCAGCACGTTTCTAAAGTTTCGAAATTAATTAAATGATAATATTGCTCTGTGAGAAAGCGAAATAATGATGAAAATGCAACTAATTAAGTAAAGTACTAGTAAGTTATAACATTGCACATTAAATCGTTTATAAGGTAAAGTCTCCGTTTAATAATAATAATTAATTGTTTCAGCTAAAGTAGAAAATACGAGATTTATGATATTTAAACATGTGGGAGAAAAGTATCATTGTGCAATAAAACGTTTTTCAAAATGGAAATAATTTTCCAAGTGTGCTTGCATAGAATAAGGAACAGAATGGTAAATACTGTACTTATAATGCCCTCACACGTTCCTTACATAAGGTAAAGTCATCTTAATGCCAGGATTCGCTTATAAAGGATTAAAATTTTCTATGCATATAGGTGCACGTCTGCAGTATTAAGAAATCTTTGAATCGTGAATCTCAATGTTAATCGAGGCAGATAAGGACAAATATCACAAAATATCCACAAAATCCAATGAAATAACAAAGGATCATCGCATTTTTTCTCATAACCAAATATTGGAATTTTCCCGAGATATTTTATCCACTGATAATGGAAATTTTTGAATCGAGGACAAAATTTGAAAAAAACCTTGCTAATAAAGAAAAAAAAAAGAGAGAGACTATAAAAATATCGTTAAAGAAAATAGTAAGAAGAAGAATATGCAAAAAACAGAATGTACATTTAGAGTCTAAATTTCAGAATGAAATCTTCCGAGGAAATCACAGCGAATAAAAAATCCAGGATAATCGACATTTTTTTATGTTTCGAATGGAATATAATTCAGAAATATACACGCATAACTTCAATAATATGAAATTTGAATTGCAACTGTTGCACACGAACTTTGGCGAATTCCATTAAAGCGCAAATGTAATGACTCATGAATAATAAGAATTCATGACCTGTATAAGTTTTAAGAAAGAATAAAATAGTTTATATGAAATTTAAGTATCCCTTAAGGCCTTTTCATTTTCTTCCTTCTTTTACATTCCCATTAAGACACTTTGGAGAAATTTTTACGTTTTCTCGTTTTTTTTTTATGTTTGTGTACATTTCGAAAATCACTATTTTAAATATCACAAGATAAAACAATAAATTAATGATACAATTTCAGGATAATTTTTCACTCTTAATCACCAACTTGTAATTCCAGAAATTAGTAAAAGTCAAATTATGCTCTACAGAGGAATTGGAACAGAAAAACGAGCGGGCAAAAATTTCAATTAAAAGGTAAGTAAAATCGGGCTTTAGAAATGAATTGGACTCGGGAAAGAATTAAGAAAATTTGAATTAAGGGAACAATTTTAATTAAAAAAGAGTAAGTTTCAAAAAGGATCAATTGGAACAAAAACGGATGAGAAACAAGAAAAAAACTGGGTTTAGATGGAAAAAAAACAATTCATTTTTGAACTTTGGTGAAAATAGAATTTAATTGCCTGGATTGATAGAAAATTAGAGGATCGATTTTTTTACCTATCGAAGGATCGTTGAGCCCGAAAGTCAGTGACACGAAGAAAATCACAATGATCGCGGAGACAAGCATTGCGACGTCGACGACGCGGCTACATAAACTGGCGTCTGGTTTCGTTTCTGGCGGCGTCCCCATGAAAACAGATCTTTTGCCGCCAATCCTTGGCGCAAGCGCTTCTTCTTATTGCTGGTAAAAGACACTTTTTTTTTGCAGAATTCATACCTGCTTTAAAAGGATTAAAGCTGCCCTTTGTTGCGAAACATTTTTGTCCCCTACAGTAACAATTTAACACGTTAAATTTACATTGATTTGAATTAATTAAATTTTAAATAGTACTCGAGAAGAAAAGTTAAATTCAATTTGAAAAGAGCTGGTTAATTTCAGTTTTTTATTTATTATTTAAAAGAAACTTAAATTAAATTAAATATTAAAAGGGAACTTGTTTACTGGGGTTGTGCAAAAATATATGGGAAAAAAGTTTAGGTATATCTCTCGGTTAAATATAGAAGCTATCGGAAAAAAATTTTAGTCTCCTTCAAAGGATTTAGAACTTTTCGGAAACTATATTTTTGGAAAGGAAAAATGTCCTATTTTAGAAAAAAAAATTTGTAATGTTAAAAATTGCTTATTTACACACATTTTTAGGTAGTCAAACTTTTCTCTCACAACGCTTCTTTACAAATTTTTAAAATTGATGCGATTTTGATTTATGATAGCTCATTATCTTCAGAAATAGATTATGTACAAATTCACGGAAGTGTATTTTTAAAATATTGCACCGCTTTTCAAATATGATTATTTGATTAAAAGAAATTGCACTTCATTTGTTAAACAAATAATCGTATTTGAAAAGCTGTGCAATATTTTAAAAATACAGTTCCGTGAATTTGTACATAATCTATATCTGAAGAAAATGAAATAAATCAAAATCGCATCAATTTTAAAAATGTGTAAAGAAGCGATGTGAGAGAAAAGTTTGATTTCTTGAAAATGTGTGTAAAGAAACAATTTTAAACATTACAAATTTTTTTTCCTAGAAAAAGCCATATTTCCTTCCCAAAAATATAGTTTCCGAAATGTTCTAAATCTTTTAAAGGACACTGGAATTTTTTTTCTGATAGCCTGCGTTTAACTAAGAGATATGCCTTAAGCCGGTATTTTAATGCTCTTAACCCCTAGGATTGTTCTGTGACAAAAAAATACCACTGTTTTTTTTTAAATCAAAAAATATAGAATTGATATTTTTTTTAAAGAAATTAATATTGTTTATTTACAACTGTTTATCAAATAATGCTATAGAATTTCAACTTCTTCTCAATTTGCAACTTTTTAAGACAAATGTAGACAATTATCAACAACAAACTAAAAATAACAATTCAAAGGATTGTTCAAACAAATCATTATTGTTTAATTTCAACTTTTTATCAAATTGTGCTATAGAGTTGCAATTTTTTCTCAATTTTGCAACATTTCAAGCTGAATGATACCAATCACTAACAACAAACTAAAAATAAAAATTCTACCAATTGCTTAAACAAATTATAATTGTTTAATTTCAACTTTCTATCGAATTAAGGTATACATTTGCAATTTTTTTTCAATTTTGTAACTTTTTAAACTGCACGAAAAATCACCACTAACAACAAATTAAAAATAACAATTCAACTTATTGTTTAAACAGATTATAATTGTTTATCTTCAACTTTTTATCAAATTAAGCTATAAAGTCGCAATTTTGTCTCAATTTGCAAATTTTTAATCTGAATGATACCAATTACTAAAAAAAACTAAAACTCAAAATTCTATCAATTGCCTAAACAAATTATAATTGTTTAGTTTCAACTTTTTATCAAATTAAGCTATAGAGTTGAAATTTTTTAACAATTTTGCAACGTTTCGAGCTAAATGATACCAATTGCACAAAAAAAAAACTAAAACTCAAAATTCTATCAATTGCCTAAACAAATTATAATTGTTTAATATCAACTTTTTATCAAATGAAACTATAGGTATACATTTGCAATTTTTCTCAATTTTGTAACTTTCCAAATTGCATGAAAAATCACCACTAACAACAAATTAAAAATAACAATTCAACTTATTGTTTAATAGATTAAAATTGTTTAACTTCAACTTTTTATCAAATTAAGCTATAGAATTGCCATTTTTTCTGAATTTTGTAACTTTTTAATCTGATTAATACCAATCACTAATAACAAACTAAAAATAAAAATTCTACCAATTGGGTAAACAAATTATAATTGTTTAATTTCAACTTTTTATCGAATTAAGCTACAGGGTTGCAATTTTTTCTCATTTTTGGAACTTTTCTCTTCTGTATGATACTAATCATTAACAACAAATTAGAAATAACGATTCTACTTTTTGTTTAGAAAATTATATATGCTTAATTTCAACTTTTTATGAAATGAAACTGCAGGTCCAAAAAAAGTAAAGTCGGAATTTTTATGCTCTCACTCCCTAGGATTCTTCTATGTTGAATAAAAATAACCCCTGTTTTTTTTTAAGTCAAAAAATTTTAAAGAGTCGCTCTAAATGTTCAAAGTTTCCCATGTATTTAACATGTGGATTTTTATTGTTTATTTACAACTATTTATCAATTTAGGCTACAGAGTTGCAACATTTTCTCAATTTTAAAAAATGTTTAGCTAAATGATACCAATTATCAACAAGAAACTAAAAATAAAAATTCTTCGAATTGTTTAAACAAATTATTATTGTTTAAATTCAAGTTTTTATCAAACTAAAATACAGAGTTACAAAATGTTCTCAATTTTAAAACTTTTGAAGACGAATGTAACCGATTACTAACATCAAACTAAAAATAACAATTCTACCAATTGCTTAAACAAATTATAATTGTTTAATTTTAACTTTTTATTAAAATAAGCTACAGAGTTGTGATTTGACTGAAAGACGTCATAATCAATTAAAAGCTTTTAACAATGTATTATTATCAAAATGTTCAATACAGGCTTTTAATTTTACTATAGTGTCAGAAGCAACATTTTTGTAATTTTTACATATGTTTCTTTAATTTTAACACTATGAATTTGTTTAAACAATTATTATTGTTAAATAAAATTGTCTGGAGAAGTTGAAAAATTGAGAAATAATTGCAACTCTAAAACTTATTTTGATAAAATGTTGAAATTAAACAATTATAATTTGTTTAAGCAATTAGTAGATTTGTTTTTTTTTAGTTTGATGTTAGTCATTGGTTATATTCGTCTTCAAAAGTTGAAAAAATTGAGAGCAATTGAGAGTAATTGACATTTGCTTAAAACAATTTTTAAAAGCTTATATTTATGCTATTTATTGAAAATATTGCAAAAATTGTCAAAAAAAATTGTTAATAATATTTGTTAACACTTGTTTTTGTATTTGTGCATTTTTGGGGTTTTTTGGCGGATCAATAAAGAAAGTTATTATTAAAAAACGGTTAAATAAACAATGGGGCTTTATTCTTTGAAGTTTCCTAAAGACAAACGAAATTTGTCGATTGAAAAATATTGATTTTCAAGGATTCTGTACCATTTCTACAAAAAAAATTTGTTTCCCCAATTAGTTTTAATTTTATCCTAAAGTTATTTTTTGAAAATTTTCGAAAAATTGCAGATTTGTTAAAAATTAATTTTGAGCCAAAATTCGAAAAATCTCGGGTCAGATAAACCTTACTAATGATATTTTATGTAATTCTACCCAAGTTTTGTGACAAACTATTCAATATTTTAAGAGAACAGTAAAAGATAAATTTTATCTATTCCAGTGACGTCATACTCCATCAGATGCCCACAATGTCCAGAAAAGTTTTGAAAAAACAATTAAAAGCCTTCTCGTTGTTTTCAAGATTGAAAATAACTTATATCAAAATCCAATTATTTATAATTGAAACAATAGCTTGAAAAATATATAGCTGAATTTGTACAAAAAAAAATTAGGAATTTTGAAAGCAAAGTGAATTTGAAGAAAACCAATTAAGAAAACAAATGAAAAAATGAAAAATAATTAAAATATGGAGAAAAAGAATTGAAAAACTGCAGAGAATCAATAAAAATTTAAAAAAGAAGTGGAAAAATGAAAAAAGTAAGTAAAATTTGAAGAGAATAATTTAATGTTAAAAAACATAATTCAACAATAACGATAATAAGTGAAAATTAAGAAAATAGTTGAATATATAGTAGAAACGAAAATATAATAGAAATTTTAAGAAAAAAAATTTAAAATAGAAGCAAAAAATATTAAGAATTGGAGAAATAAACTAAAATTTGAGAAAAGAATTTAAAATTAATATTTAAATATATTCATATTTAATATTTTTATTTATATATTTATATAATATTTAATTACTCTTTATATTTATTTAACAAGAAACCATGTCGAAAAGACATTTTTTAGACCATCATTTAAAATTTAGGAAAATAAACATAAATATTGCAGTGTGTTTTTTGAAGCAGAAGGAAATAATTAAAAATTAAAGAGAAGCAATAAAAAAAAATTTTAAATCATTTAATATAAAAATAAAATTGACTTTGGGAAAAAAACAAAAAATTATTAAAATAATTGAAACAAATAAATAATAAAATTTGTGAAAATCGTTAGTGTAACTAAATACGGAAAGTAAAAGAAATTTTAAAAAAATATTAAAATATACTTGAAATTCGCATTAATAATTAGAAAGTAATCGAAAAAATACAGAAATAATTAAAAAATACTAAAAATAATTGATTATTCTTAAAATCATTTGAAAAATTTAAAGGATGTCATTTAAAATTAAAGAAAAAATTATCTTAAATTAAAATTGTAAATACATTTAAAAATTGACGAAAATACTCAAAAATTGAAAAAAAAGTAATTATTGGAGAATTGACCAACATTATCAAAAATTGAACAAAATGATTGAAAACTGTGGAAAATAATTAATACATTTTAAATAGAAGAGAATATTGAAAATCTAAACACATCGTTGAAAAAATTGAAAAATAGAATTCATACTTCAAGACACTAAACACAAATTTGATAAAATAATTGAAACTACAATTTTTCAATTGTAAAGTAAAAAAACTAATCTAAGTAGCAACAATTGAAAATACTTAAACACAAAATTGTAATTTGTAGAAAACAATTAAGGACTGAAAAAACTAATTAAAGCAAGAAGATAATAAGAAATGACGAAAATAAATAAAAAATAATAAAACTAACTGAGTATTGAAGAAAGTAATTGAAAAATGATGAAAAAATAGACTATTGAATATATTTAAGAAATTTTGACAGACTGAATTAATTTCCAATGCTAGAAGTCAATAAAAAGTTGAAAATCCAAAGAAAGTAAGTTTTTAAAAGGAGGTTATACTTAGATTTTATTACTATAATAAAAAAAAATTATTTCTCGATCTAAAATAATTCTTCTATATCTAAACAATAAATCATTGATTTTTCTTATTAAAAGAAATCTGATCGATCAAATCTCTTGATTAAAAAGAATAATGTCAAAAATACAATTTTCTTTCATGGATTAAATAATTTTGAAATTGAAAACTTTTCCTTCTTACCAGAAAGCACAAAGCTCTGTCGCGTCGCGTCTTTTAGTGGATTATGAAATGCATTTGGTCCAGGGAACACTTTCAATAGATTTGCAATTCCTTGAATTTCAATAAGGCTAACGCAAGTCCTTAGAATGAATCAATCAAATCAAATCAATAATTGACAAGTTTTCTGTTGAATTCTGAAAGGAAATCTGAAAATTATTTTTGTATGCAAATCGTGCATTGAACAAGAATTGATTCTAGAATATTCTCGGAAGAAAAATATAATATCCGGTGACTAATACAATTACACGAGCACTTATCGTTTTGCATGTCTGATATACAGTGTTACCCTTATGATTTTCGTTTAATACACCAAGTATACGAAACACGCTACATAAACATTAATTTGCTTTGTTACTGCACAATTTCATATTCAACCTCGTGTGACGGCTAATTCTGCACAAATCTTTATGAAACATTCGACGTCTCTCGTTATAAATCATAAACAATATGTGCAATTAAAAATTCAAATAAAAATAAAAATTTTATTTTTGTACATTATTTTTAAAATTTATTTTTCTTTCAATAGTATAAAAATTCATTTTTATTACCACTGATTTAGGGTGTGGGAAAAAACGGTATAAAAATAAATTTAATTTAAAAAGCATCAAAAACCTGGTTTTAAATTTATTCTTTGTTTATATTTATTTTTTAATAAAAAAGTATGGAAAAATCTAAGTTTTGCAAAACATGAGGTTTTAAGTTATTAAAAACCGCTGGCATGTTTTTTAGAAATCGTATTAGAATAAATTTAGAGTATTTGTGATATACGACAGTTTATATAATTACATTTTTATTAATTAAACAACATCTTAATTAACTAATACAGAGAAAGAAGAAATGAAATGAAAAAAATCAACTTATGGTATATTTCTTGTAGTATTTTATTGCAAGTTTAATAAATAATTAACATAAAAATATTCAATAATGGTTTCATTAAATTTTTAATTGCTTAACAATTTTTTATTGTTAATTGTAATTGTTTTTAACTTAACTCTACAGAATTTTAGTTTTTTTTTACATTTTGACACATTTTACACCTAAAATAACTAAATATAAAAAGAAGAGACAACGTTTAATGTTTAACAATTGTTTGTTTTGTAATTAAATTTTTTTAATTTAACCCTAAAGAATTCTAGTTCTTTTCCATTTTACCAAATTTTATGTCTGAAATAATTATATATAAAAATAAGAAACAATGTTTAATGTTTAACAATTTATTAAACAATTGTTTGTTATTAGTAGTAATATCTTTTTCAATAAAACTCTAAAGAATTCTATTTTTTTATGGAATTTTATGCCTTAATAAATTATATATAAAAATCAACGACAAAGTTTAATGTTTATCAATTGTTTATATAAATTAATATTTTCAAAAACTTTAAAGGGAATAAAAATAACATTTCAATTTTTTTTACATAACTAAGCAATTGATAAGAGTAAAATTTAAATCATAATTAAAATAAGTTATTGAAACAATTTTGGTATTCTAACAAATATTTTTGATATTTCTTTTTTTGAACTTTATTTTTTTTCATTTTTTAATATTGTTTGTCTTTTAATTTGTCTTTTAATTTTTTTTTTAATTCTAACAGTAATTGCTGTTTGCAAACATAATTTGCTGAGTTTTTAACTAGTACTTAAAGTAATTTTATATGTAGGTACAGTTTTAAATTCACTTTTTGTTATATGCTTAAAATAAAAGTAAGAATAAGTAAGAAAAAATTTAAAATGTTATTTTTATTCTATTTCAAGTTGATGAAAATAATAATTTATTAAAACAATTATTGAACATTACACATTGTACTTTTTTTTATATTTAATTATTTTAGGCATAAAATTTGGTAAAATGTAAGAAAACTAGAAATCTTTAGGGTTTTATTAAAAAAAAATTACAATTAACAACAAACAATTGTTAAACATTAAACGTTGTCCCTTCTTTTTATAATTAGTTACATTAGGTGTAAAATGTGTCAATTTTTAATAACTAAAGACTTCATTTTTTGCAAAACTTAGATTTTTTCATACTTTGTTATTAAAAAATGAATATAAATAAATAAAAATTTAAAAATCAGGCTCGCGGGGTCGATAAGAAATTTAATATCGAAGATTTTTTTTTTAAATTATTTAATTTAAATGAAAAGTGCGACTTGTAAACTGATTTTGACAAAAAAAAGTACATTTCGCTTAGAAACATTTGTAAAAATTGCTTCTACTTTATTACGATAAATTGCTAGATTATCTAACATTAAGGACTGCCTTTAAGATATTCCTTAATTACACTTGCCGTCAAAATTACGACTAGGAGGCTCGTGTCGATCGTTTAAAGCCACAAGATCGATACAGTGCCGAGGATCGATTTCAATTTAGCCTCGTTAAGCACAGCACGCGTTCATGGCTAACGAGCTTTCGAAAGTCGTAGCCGACAAGTTGGCTCGCGAGGTTCAAAACTTATTCCTATCTGTAACAAACCTGTAATCTGGCTCAGTAAAATGTAAACTCTTCCTCATTCCAGCACAGCTTTCCTTCCTAAAATTAAAAGAAAGAGAGAAAAAAAAAACATTCGAAATATTTGGTATTTTTGCCCCGGAACCAATAAATTATATATTTTAGTTCAATTTTAAAATAAATAAACAAGTAATAGAGTCAATATTATTAAAATATCAATAACTACTTCAAACCAGTTTAAAAACTTGTTTAATCTGGTTAAAAACTGTTTAGAACTTGTTCAAAACTTTTAAGAACAGGTTTTAAACTGCTTAGAACTATTTACCTCGTGAAAAACAGGTTTCAAATCATTCAAAACTGTTAAGTTTTGGGCACAACCCTTTGTTTTGACCCCCTTAAATTTTCATGACATTAGTAAGCTATATTCTTTTTCTTGCATCTTTTGGGTCCTAAAAATATGCAGATTGACCAAAAATAAAAGATCTTAATTTTTGTTAATTTTAGAATTATTAGTTTTTGAAAAAATAAAAAAATTTTATATTCCATGCGAGAGATTCGAAAGAATCATTTAAAAAGCATATAAAAAAATTTTCATTAAAAAATAATGAAAATTGTAAAAGAAGTTAAATTTTTAAGGAGACAGACCTAAAAAATATCAACATATTTTCAGAGGTGCTAATTTTTTCTTTGACTTAATTTTCCATCTTAAATTATAGTAAATCATCAAAAATTGAGAAAAAAATTATTTGACCATTTTAGGATTTTTCAAGATTTTTTATTTTTTTGAAAATTGAAATTTTGGAAAATCCATGCGAGAGATTCAAAAGAATCATTAAAAAAGCGTGTAAAAAAATTGGCGATCAAAAATACTGAAAATTGAAAGAGAATTTTTAAATTATTAATTAGAATTAATTTTAAAAAAATAAATTTTTTAACACTTTGAGTTCTATACAGATTAAAAGTTCAGAGTATATATTTTTGACCTTGTATGTTTTTAGGACCCAAAAGATGCAAGAAAAAAAATATAGCTTACTAAGGTCATGAAAATTTAAGGGGGTCAAAGCAAGGGGTTGTGCCTCCCCTTACAGCTTTTGTAAGTGATTTAAAACATTTTATAAATACTTTCACACTGTTTGGAATAACTTAAGACTTTTCAGAAAACGTTTAAATTGACTAGAATTTGTTAAAAAATGTATTTGATGATAAT
The DNA here is from genome assembly GCA_037103525.1 of Ganaspis brasiliensis. Taxonomy (NCBI): domain Eukaryota; kingdom Metazoa; phylum Arthropoda; class Insecta; order Hymenoptera; family Figitidae; genus Ganaspis; species Ganaspis brasiliensis. The sequence continues at coordinate 567,497 of JAZKLR010000372.1, read as the reverse complement.
TTGTTAAAATTGTTTTAAAACTAGTTCAAAACTGATTCCAACTTCGGTTAACAAATAATTTAAAATTCGTTAAAACTGGTTTGAAATTACATAAAACCGGTTTTAAATTGTTGATTAAAGGTTTGAAACTGTTTTGAACAGGTTTCAAACTGTTTAAGACTATTTTATAATGTTCCAAACTGTTCACCACAATTTAGACTTTTGTAAATTGTTTAAAACATTTTTAAACTAGTGTAAACCTATTTTGAATCACCTAAAACACACTTAAATTGTTTAAAACTTTGTTGAGCCCTTCAAAACTTGTTAAAAACTATTTACAACTGACTCAAAAATAATTATAACTTTTAAGAACTTTACAAAAACTCGTTAAACCTGGTTTTAAACTGTTTAGAACAGGTTCCAAACTGTTTAAAACTGGTTCCAGACTCTTAAAAACAGGTTTTAAACTGTTTAGGACTAGTTATCTCGTAAAAAACTGGTTTAAAACAGTTGAAAACTGTGGAAGCTTCTGTAACTGATTTAGAACTTGTTAAAAGCTGTTTACAAATGACTAAAAAATAATTATAACTGTTAAAAACCTTAAAAAACTCGTTAAAACTGGTTTTAAACATCTTAGAACAGATTCCAAACGGTTTAAAACAGGTTTTAAATTGTTTAGAATTCGTTTCAAACTGTTTAGAACAGGTTCCAAACCGTTTAAAACTGGTTCCAGACTCTTAAAAACAGGTTTTAAACTGTTTAGGACTAGTTACCTCGTAAAAAACTGGTTTAAAACAATTGAAAACTGTGGAAGCTTCTGTAACTGATTTAGAACTTGTTAAAAGCTGTTTACAAATGACTCAACAATAATTTTAACTGTTAGGAACCTTAAAAAAACTCGTTAAAACTGGTTTTAAACATCTTAGAACAGATTCCAAACGGTTTAAAACAGGTTTTTAAATTGTTTAGAATTCGTTTCAAACTGTTTAGAACAGGTTCCAAACCGTTTAAAACTGGTTCCAGACTCTTAAAAACAGGTTTTAAACTGTTTAGGACTAGTTACCTCGTAAAAAACTGGTTTAAAACAATTGAAAACTGTGGAAGCTTCTGTAAATGATCTGGACTAGTAAAAACCTGTTTACAAATGACTCAACAATAATTATAACTGTTAGGAACCTTAAAAAACTCGTTAAAACTGTTTTTAAACAGCTTAGAACAGATTCCAAATGGTTTAAAACAGGTTTTAAATTGTTTAGAATTCGTTTCAAACTGTTTAGAACTGGTTTCAACTGTTTATAGCTGGTTCCAGACTCTTAAAAACAGGTTTCAAACTGTTTAGGACTAGTTACTTCGTAAAAAGTGGTTTAAAACAGTTCAAAACTGTTGAAGCTTTTGTAACTGATTAAGAACTTGTTAAAATCTGTTTACAAATGACTCAACAATAATTATAACTGTTAGGAACCTTAAAAAACTCGTTAAAACTGTTTTTAAACAGCTTAGAACAGATTCCAAATGGTTTAAAACAGGTTTTAAATTGTTTAGAATTCGTTTCAAACTGTTTAGAACTGGTTTCAACTGTTTATAGCTGGTTCCAGACTCTTAAAAACAGGTTTCAAACTGTTTAGGACTAGTTACTTCGTAAAAACTGGTTTAAAACAATTGAAAACTGTGGAAGCTTCTGTAACTGATTTAGAACTTGTTAAAAGCTGTTTACAAATGACTCAACAATAATTTTAACTGTTAGGAACCTTAAAAAAACTCGTTAAAACTGGTTTTAAATATCTTAGAACAGATTCCAAACGGTTTAAAACAGGTTTTTAAATTGTTTAGAATTCGTTTCAAACTGTTTAGAACATGTTCCAAACCGTTTAAAACTGGTTCCAGACTCTTAAAAACAGGTTTTAAACTGTTTAGGACTAGTTACCTCGTAAAAAACTGGCTTAAAACAATTGAAAACTGTGGAAGCTTCTGTAAATGATCTGGACTAGTAAAAATCTGTTTACAAATGACTCAACAATAATTATAACTGTTAGGAACCTTAAAAAACTAGTGAAAACTGGTTTTAAACAGCTTAGAACAGATTCCAAATGGTTTAAAACAGGTTTTAAATTATTTAGAATTCGTTTCAAACTGTTTAGAACTGGTTCCAATTGGTTTCAGACTCTTAAGAACAGGTTTTAATCTGTTTAGGGCTAGTCACCTCGTAAAAAAATGGTTTAAAACAGTTCAAAACTGTTCAGGCTTTTGTATCTGACTTAGAACTTATTAAAAACTACTTACAATTGACCCAAAAATAATTATAACTGTAAAGAACCATAAAAAACGGGTTAAAACTAGTTTTAAAATGCTTAGAACAGGTTCAAAATGGTTTAAAACAGATTTTAAATTGTTAAGAATTCGTTACAAACTGTTTAAAACTGGTTCCAACTGTTTAGAACTGGTTTCAGACTCTTAAGAAAAAAAAAGTTTGTTAAAAACTGTTTTTGAGGATAATTTGTTTAGAGTGTTTTAAAACTGGTTCAAAACTGATTTGAAATGTTGACAATCATTTTGAATTTGTTAAAAATGGTTTCTAAATCATTACAAACAGGTTTTAAACTGTTTAAAATAAGTTCCAAACTGATTTAAATAGGTTTTAAATTGTTTAGAATTCGTTCCAAACTGTTTAGAACTGGTTTTAAACTGTTTATGTCTATTTACCCTGTACGAAACTGGTTTCAAACAGTTTACGATTGTTTAAGCTTTTGTAACGGATTTCATACATTTTATAAATAATTTGACACTATTTGAAATAACTTAAGACTTTTCAGAAAATATTTAAATTGATAAGTGTTTGTTAAAAACTTTTTTTGATGATAGTTTGTTTAGAGTGTTTTAAAACTAGATCAAAACTGATTCCAACTGTTAAAAAACATTTAAATTTTGTTAAAAATAGTTCAAAATCATTAAGAACAGGTTTTAAACAGTTTAAAACAGATTCCAAACTGTTTCGGACTATTTACAATATTCCAAACTGTTCACCACAATCTAGGCTTTTGTAACTTGTTTAAAACATTGCAAAACTAGTTTCAAACTATTTTGAATCACTTAGAACTTTGTAAAACTCACTTAAACTGATTACAACTTGTTGAACTGTTTAGAACTTGTTAAGAACTGTTTATAACTGACTCAAAAATAATTATAACTGTTAAGGACCATAAAAAACTCGTTAAAACTGGTTTTTAACTGTTTCGAACAGGTTTCAAACTGTTTTAAACAGGTTTTAAATTGTTTAGAATTTATTCCATATTGTTCAAAACTGGTTCTAAACTGTTTAGAGCTGGTTTCAAAATGTTGGTAACTATTTAGGCTCTTGTAATTGGTGTAAAACATTTCAGAACTAGTTTCAAACTGTTAAGAGTCACTTAAAACTTGTCAAAACTAGTATAAACTCATTAGCAATTACTCAAAATTGTAGCAAACAACTTAAAACTATTTAACAACTTGCTAAAAACTGTTTATTACTTTTGTTAAATTGTATAAAACTAGCTTAAAAAGATTCTAACTGTTAAGAACCTTTGCAAACTTGTTAAAACTGGTTTCAGAATTTTTTTTAAAACAGTCTAAAATGGGTTTATTACTGTTTCAAGCCTGTTAAGAATCATCAAAAACTTTTAAGAACTGATTCAAAAGTCTTTAAAATTATTTAAAATGTTTGTAACTGATTAAAATTTAAACTACTTTAAAAAGGTTTCCAGATTGTTTAAGACTACTTAGAACTTGTTTAAAACACTTTCAAACTGGTTTAAATATCTTTAGAACTAGTTTAAAGCTGTTCAGAACTAGTTCAAAACTGTTTGTAACTAGTTCAAAACTATTTAAAAGTTGTTCAAAACTGTTCAGTATAACTTTAGAACTACTTAAAAACTGTTCAGAACTGTTTAAACTAAAATTCCGGTGAAAAGTACTAATTTTTAAACGACACACAATTATTTAAAAATAGGATTTATTTCATTTGATAGAATTTCCATGATTATACATAAGAGTCCACACAATCACAACTTATTAACGAATTTGTTAAATTCTTTCGCAAGTAACAAATTTCAAGTATTCGGACACTATGTATATGTATATAGTCTACTCGCTTTTCGAGACCCTTAAAGCCAAAGCTTTTATGAAAGTAGAAACAGCAAGCGAAACGTAAACGTTTTCCTTAAAAGCTCTCTAAACTTGTGTATTCTACGTACTGAAAATAATTTACTCTTCAAAAAGATCGTTTTTTGTTATTCAGTAGCAGCGAGAGATTCTATAGCCCAAAACATCTCACACGTGAAGCTTGCACACGATCTTACTTTTAATTACAAAATAAACTCTTCCGGACTATTTTTCCGTCAATGGAAAATTTTTCATGTCCAATATTTTTACAAAATTTCCAATATTTGATACAAATGTTTCTTTATATACAATTTATTTTAAAAATTTTACTTTCACACAAGTCATGTTCAAAAATTTAATAAAATGTAGGATAAGCGTAATAATACAATAAAAAGGATTATCCTAGTAATGAAAAGCATTCTAGTAGTAAAAATTTAAAATATCCTAATTAGTTTTATAAAAATTATTTACAAAGTAGAATTTCAAGTACAATATAAATAGAAATTTCAGCTAGAATAGATCTTTTTATTAATGTTGAAATCACTAAACAGTGTCAATTGGAAGTTTTCAAAATATAGCACTTTTGAAAAAGCTCGCAGAGATTTAACAGTCTACACAATTGAAAAATATTTTGCTCCACTTATGTAGAAAAATTAAAATCCCTACGAAGTGAATTGGTAATAATTTGAATCGTCGATAAAAATATTATGTGATTTCAAAAATTTCAACGAACAAGACTTAAACTATTAGAATCTGTATAAAACTGTACATATGCACTTCAACACCAGTCTTTTGCTTTCAGAAATCGACTAGTTTAAAGTCACGCGATTTCCGTTGCCAACTGTTACTTATACGCGACACAAATAATTTACAATGTCAATTTCCTTTTTTCACATTGTTCATTAAATTAGTTATTTAGTACGTCATTGGACTTAAAATGGAAAAATATTCTAGTTTTGATTATCAATGCTTGATTTTTTATGTTCAGTGTTTCAATTTTAGTTAATGATGTTTAACTTTTACGTTTAGTATCCCGTTTCTTAATTTCTGTTGCATTAAAATTAAAAATTAGGCAGTTTATAATGTTTTTTTATCGAGGAGAACAACTTAAAAACAAATTCATAGAAATGAGTTAATTAATATCGAAAGGCGTAAAAAGAATATAAAATCTAGTCAACAAGATTTTAAAAAATTCAAAATAACAAGTTTTAAAGTTTTGTTTACTGTTGACGGAGCAATGGTTCAACAGAGAATGAATCTGGCGATACGAATGTGGTTTTTTATAACCCTGACTGCGCGCCTCATCAAGAGATGGCGCCATGTGCGCTCCCCACCAGCGGCGCGCTCAACCCCCACCACTAGCTGTCTCTAGAGGATATAAGGAGCGCCAGCCGTACAATCAGACTCATTCTCCACTGAACCATCGTACTGCTATCAAGTCCAACCCAAGGGCGGATCTACTCAGGGTGTCTAGCGATCCGAAAAATGACAGAATTTTATGCAAACTGGCAATTTGCCGGAAATTTTTAAAATGATCCTCGAGAATTTTGGAAACGATCCGCAATTTTTTAAGAAACTCTGAGAAGGTAGATAAATCCTAAAAACTTCAATTTTAATCTTGAGTTTTCTAATAATAATATAAAAAATTGAATTTGAAATGATCGGAATTCAATCTAAAAATTTTTGATAAAAAGAAAGTCGAAAACTATATTAAACTAAAATAATTCCAAGGCTTTATTATTTATATAAATCGCAAACGTCAACTAACTCAAACTTTAGTAGTAAAATATGAATTACTACCAACATTAATGAGAAACTTTAAATTGTTGTTGGTCATTTAAAACATTAAATTTTTGAAAATGCAAATGAGAAAAGTTACGAGAATAATTGCAAAATGGAAAAGAATATATGAAAAATTACAAAAATAATTAAGAATTAAAAACAAACTTTAAAAAATGGCTAGATAAATACACTATTGTAAATAATAATATTGTAAATAAACAAAATTAAACAATAAACATTCAATTTACACAAAATCATTGAAAAATTATAGGAATAATTGCAAATTAAACAACTGGATTGAAAAAAAGAATAATTGAAACTGAAGAAAATAATTGAAAATTTTATAATATAATAAAAAATTGAAGAAAATAATAAAAAATTAAAGAAATAAATTCCAAATTTATGAATGAAACTGAATTTTAAAAAAATTGATAAATGAAAAAAAATTACAAAACGCAAAAATAATTGACAATTGAAAACGTAATTCAAAAAATGGCTAGATTAATAAACAAAAAAAAAAAATAATTGAAAAAGTCAAAGAATAATTAAAACGTTTTAAGAGACTAATTGAAAATTAAAAAAATTGTAAGAAATAATTTAAAATTGCGAAAAATAATTAATAATTAAAAGAAATAATTAAAAAATGACAAGAATAATGGAAAACTTGGAGAAAATATCTGCAAAATAACTAGATTAATAGACAACTGAAAAAAATAATTGATATAATTTAGCAAAAACTTTAAATTTATTCAAAATAATTGCGAATTAAGAAAATTATAGGAATAATTGTTGGAAAAGATTGTTGTTCCAAAAAAATAATTAAAAATGAAAAAAATAACTGATAATTTTAGAAAATAATAAAAAATTGTAGAAATAAATGAAAAATTGAAGAAAATAATAAAAAATTGAAGGAATAAATTTCAAATTTAAGAATTAAACTGAAATTTGAAAAAAAATGATAATTTAAAAAGAATTACATAACGCAAATATAATTGACAATTGAAAACAAAATTCAAAAAATGGCTAGATTTATACACGATCAATAAAAATTATTGAAAAACTCAAAGAGTAATTAGAAAATTTTAAGAGACTAATTGGAAATTGATAAATTGTAGGAAATATAGTTCAAAATTGCTAAAAATAATTAATAATTAAAAAAACAAAATAGAAAAGTGACGAGAATAATTGAAAAATTATTCTCAAAATATGTGCAAAATGACTTAATTAATAGACAACTAAAAAAAAAATTGATAAAATTTAACAAGAGCTGTAAATTTAAAGAATATTATGTAAATTGAAAAAGTAAGAAAATTATAGAAATAATTGTTCGAAATGATTGCGCATTGAACGAATGGTTTGGAAATTGAAAAAAAATTAAAAATGACGAGAATAATTGACAATTGAAACAAAATTCAAAAAATGGCTAGATTAATACACAACTAGAAAAAAATTTTAAAAAATTAAACAATAAATATTTAATTTACACTAAATAATTAAAAAATGAAAAATTAAGAAACTGACAGAAACAATTGTTGGAAATAAATCTTAATTGAACAAGTGGATTGAAAATAGAAAAAAATAATTGAAATTTATAAAAAAGTTGAAAATTGAAGAATGGAATTGAAATTTGAAGAATATAATTAAAAATTGAAAAAAACCAAGAATTATTGAATATAGAAGGAAATAATTGAAAACTGAAGAATAGAATTGAAATTTTTAAAAAATAATTGAGAATTGAAGAGAATAATTAAATAATTGTATTTAAAATTTAAAAAGCTTATTGATATTTGAAAAAATAATTAAAAAATCGAATTTAGATTTGAAGAAAATAATAAAAAAGTGAAGAAATAAATTGTATTTTGAAAAAATAGTTAATAATTAAAAAATGAAAGGTTTTTGGAATATTGAATAAAGTAATTGAAAACTGTAGAATGGAAATGACTTTAGAAAATAATTGATAATTGAAACAAATATTACAAAAAGACGAGAATAATTCAATAGTAAGGAAAATAATTGATAAATGCGCAAAATAATTGACATTTGATAAAGAAATTCCAAAACTGGCAAATCGACAACTGAACAAAATAATTCAAAAAATTAAAGAATAATTATAAAATTTAAAAAGAATAATTGATTATTGAAAACTATTGAAAATTATAAAAAAAATTGTAGATTTATTTACTAATTTATATCACTTCAGTTAATTTTATACAGTTTTATTTTTACAATATTTAGAAAAATGTATTTACTTTTTTAGTGATTAATTTAATTATATTATAATTTGGAAGTTGTGAAATATAATTATTTTCAATTTTATGATTTCTTAAATATTTCTTATTTTTTTTTTCATTTGTCATAACTTATTAATTTTTATAATTTTAAAAGACTTTTCTTGCTATATTTAATTAGATATAAGTTTGATCTTATAATAAATTTTCTCATTTGATCATAATTTCTCTAATCCTTAGAAATTTTTGTTTTTTTCTCAAAATTGTTTAATTGTTTCTATTTAATTCTTCATTTAAAAAAATTATTGTTTCTTGTTTAATTTCAAAAAAAAAGTTTTTAAAGTACCTATTTTTTTCTTTAGAACCATTTCTCTGTTTTTGAATGATTATCTTATTTATTTTCTTAATTTAAAAAAACACATCCGCAAATATTTTAACTTTTTGAAAATCATTTTTTCATCTCCTTTGTAGTTTTAATTTTCTTTTTTAATTTTATTATTTATCGCGTAGTAATTTGATTTTAAAAAAGCCATTTTAACAATCTTTCTTAAACTGTTTAAAATTTTATAACATTATTACCATGTTTCTCAATTTAACTCCTTTTGCCTTTGCTAATTTTGTTCCCTTTTTTATTTCTGCAAAACTTATTTATCTTTCACAGGTTTTACAATTACTTATTACATTTTTTACACATTTTTGATTTAATTTTCCCATTTTAATATAAATTATCCTTAACTTTCTTATCTGTTCATTCATAATACTGGTTTTAATAAAATTTCGTAATTTACGTCATTTTTTTAAAATTTCATTTTTTCACATTTTGTTGAAATTCGCTGAAGATTTTCTCCATTATTTAAATGATTATTCGCTATACACCCTGATAAGATAAAAATGCAGAAAATTTGGTTTTTTTATGGGAGCCCTGAATTTTTTTAGCTTCAGGGCCCGTGACAGTATTAATCCGGCCCTGGCCCAAACAACAGACATAACTTTTAACAAAATTTAGCTACTTTTCACATAATAGCCACGTTTTACAAAAACATTTTCTTGAGTATTGTAGTATAAATATTTAATGTAAATAATAATTAATTCAATCATATATGAAACAATTACTTACTAACAGAGCATCCACTGTCCTAATATAATATTTAAATCAATTTCGCATGACGGAAAATGAGAAGAGATATAACATAATAAGTTAACAAGAAATTTATGTCAAAAAATAAATCAACATTTGTAAAGTACGAGGGATAAAAAAGAAATTTCTGGTTATTTGGTGATGTTATGTGGAGTATATGCTTTATGTAAAATATGGTGATGTATTATCGCGATGTCTTCATTCAACGCGGAGAGAAGCTTTTCAGGCCTGTGTGGCAAGTTGAGCGGCATTGAAATCCCGTTCTTTCACAACCCTTCGTGCTTACGTCGTAAATCCCCAAAATCCAGGGACTGAAAGCATAGCCGTTGCCTTCGTGAAATTTTTGAATTCACATTGTACAGCTGTAGTCGTTGTTAAAGTGGCATTTTATACACTGATACCTAGATATATTAATGAAGTATTGAATAGCGCCCAACAAGTGAAATATGACAATCGTCACAAACTCGAACAGGTTTTGCAGAATTGGGCAATGCTATCGTGTTGTCACTGCACGCATTACAAAAAATATTTCCGCAATTTCGACAATGGTGCTGTAACAAAAAAATTGAACAATTAATTTTAAAAAATGTCTTGAATCTGATTATTATAAATCGTCTTTATTAAAATTGCATTACCACGCCTTGTAATTAATTAATATAAACTTATTTAAAATTATAAACCGATATTCTTCGTACCTACTACATTATTTCTCATATTATAAATTTAACGAAATGTTTCATTTTCAAAAACAGACATACGAGCGAGGATTAATATTAAATGAAGACAGCTCCAACAACTATCAATAATAATCTGTCTCAATTGCATTTTAATCAAGTGGAAATAAGAATTTGAAAAAGGAAAATGTCTCTCTCACTTTCCAACTCAATTTTCAAAAACTCCACGCAACAAAGTTTCATTTCATTTTCAAAAAATAAATCATTCAGACGTATTTTATGTATTGGGGCTGACTATAAACTTTCTTTACCACTTAAGTAGATGACGTACTTTATACCCAGACACATATTTCCTCAACCCTTAGAAACCTGATTTCCATAAGATAATTAAACATTTGTCTTGTCGTAATCGTTCCCCAGAGTTGTAAAACCACTTTGATTTTTTCAAAAAGTAAAATAATATAAACCCGTGACATTCCCGGATATAAATCCGTAAGAATTTTGCTTTCTCTAACTTATTCTATAGATATTCTCCTTACACTCTAAAACTTTGCGAATTTTTTAAACGAGTCAAATCCGACACTGTGCTCAATTCACATTCTAATTTAACTCAGTTTCTCATTATTTTCCTTCTACATAATTTTTGACATTTTTATTATCGTCAACTTGGCAGAACAAATGAAGAGTAACATGTATAATGAAAGCGGAAGAGAGGTTTCCTTCAACAGGAAAAGAAAAAGTATTCGATAAATTGGAAAAGAGATCGCTTTTTTTTAAGAAAATCCTATAAACGAAACGGTAGATGCTTTATAATTCATAGTTTCTCTGGCTTTGTTCTTCCCGAGCATTTATTTTGCCGTCGTGAAACCAATAGTAGATATATACTTAATTCATCGACAAAAAATTCGCGTTAAGTTCTACATCGAAATTGAATCTTCACAAATAAGATAGAACACCTCCTTGCTTTGGAGCGTCATTAATACCGGGTGCACGGAAGGGCTCGAATAATATCGTTCCGATAACCGATTCGCCCAGCAAGTTAATTATTGAACCGTCCCATCAGGGTGACTTATGACCGAGGCGTATATACTAGATTAGTGTCTGCAACTTTGCGCTGCCAAGCCTCAACCTTGCCATAGTTACTTATCTACCAGCAGGCCGGATGCTTACAGACACTTCAGAGGATGTATAAATCAGTCCGCGATCAAAATCACCCACAACTGCCAGCCTAAAGATTCTTTAGCGTTGCGCTCACATGTTACAAAAATTTGCAACGCTATTTTAAAATCATAAAAAATTGCACGCGAAGTTCTAATTCTGTCCAGGAGAATTTTCTCGCTAAAGAAACTTTTGTAAAAATAATAATAATAATTTATATTTAGAATTTAGTTTGAGAATGTTTTTTTTACAAATTAAAATCAAGTATTGGTTTTTCTAAATACGGATACAAAAAAATTATTGTTGTAGGTTGAGAGATACAGTGAGGCGCGTGAATATTCCCTTAAAACCACTTAGCCTAAAACCATATACCCTAAAATGCATTCAGCATAAAACCCACTTAACCTAAAATGCACTCAGCCTAGAACACCTTTTAACTAAAATGAATTCAGTCTAAATCCCATTTAACCAAAAGTGCATTCAGCCTAAAACCCATTTAACCTGAATTATATTTAATCTAAAATCCATTCAGACTTCATCCAATTTAACCTAAAATGCACTCAGACTAAAATACATTTAACCTAAAATGCATTCAGTCTAAAACCATATAGCCTAAAATGCATTTAGCTTAAATCACATTTAACCTAAAATGCACAAAGCCTAATACAAATTTGACCTAAAATATATTCAGCCTAAATCCCATTTAAACTAAAATGCATTCAGCCTAAAACCCATTTAACCAGAATTATATTTAATCTAAAATCCATTCAGCCTAAAATACATTTAACCTAAAATGCATTCAGTCTAAAACCATATAGACTAAAATGCATTTAGCTTAAATCACATTTAACCTAAAATGCACAAAGCCTAATACAAATTTGACCTAAAATATATTCAGCCTAAATCCCATTTAAACTAAAATGCATTCAGCCTAAAACCCATTTAACCAGAATTATATTTAATCTAAAATCCATTCAGCCTAAAATACATTTAACCTAAAATGCATTCAGTCTAAAACCATATAGCCTAAAATGCATTCAGCTTAAATCACATTCAACCTAACATGCACAAAGCCTAAAAAAAATTTAACCTAAAATGCATTTAGCCTAAATCTCATTTAAAGTAAAATGCATTCAGCCTAAACCCATTTAACCTAAATTTTGTTTAATCTAAAATCCATTCAGCCTTAATCCCATTTAACGTAAAATACATTTAGCCTAAAATCCATTAAGCCTAAAATGCATTTAGCCTATATCCCATTTAACCTAAAATACATTTTGCCAAAATCTTATTTAAACTAAATCCCATTTAAAATAAAATCCATTTAACCTAAAATGCATTCGGTCTAAATCCCATTTAACCCTTCCACACCCAAGCAAATTTCAGCAAATAAAAAAACAAAAGTAAAGTGGTTCTTATAGTTTTTGGGGTCGCTGATTACGAATCCAGTGTTAGTTTTCAAAAATTCAAAATGGCGGATAAAATATGTCGGACAAATTTTTAAAACATTTTAGATTTGCATAAAATTTGTTACTAGGGGGTTTTTGGAGTCACTGATTACGAATTCAAAATGGCGTTTTTACGTTTTTCAAAATTCAAAATGGCGGATCCAGTATGTCGGACAAATTTTAAAGATGTTTTTAGATTTGCCTAAAATTGATAACTCGGGGGTTTTTGGGGTCGCTGATTACGAATCCAGTATTAGTTTTTTAAAATTCAAAATGTTAGATCCAATATGGCGGACAAATTTTGATGAAGTGTTTAAAATCGCTTAAAATTGGTTACTCGCAGCTTTTTGGGGTCACTGATTACGAATCTAATATCAGTTTTCCATAATTTAAAACTGCGGATCCAATATGAAAAAAAATGTCTTAAAAACTGCTTAGATTCGCTTAAACTCTCGGTTCTGGTAACCAAATTTTTTAGTTTCAAATAAACCAACTGGTTTTTAAAGATTTGATGGCTTCAGTCAGTGAATTTTCAAGAGCTAACGCCGGATTCATAATCAGAGACACCAAAAACCTCTGAGTAATCAATTTTAGGCGAATCTAAAGGATTTTTCAATTTTCTGTCCGCCATATTGGATCCAACATTTTGTATTTTGGAAAACTGTTATTAGATTCGTAATCAGGGACCCCAAAAACCCCCAAGTAATTAATTTGATGCGATTTTAAACGCTTCTTTAAAATTTGTCGGCCACATTAGTTCCGACATTTTGTATTTTGATAAACTAACACTGAATTTGTAATCAGCGATCCCAAAAAGCCCTGAGTAATCAATTTAAGGCGAATCTAAAATGTTTTAAAATTTCGCAACTTTTAACAATTATTTATATATTTTTTAACAAAAAAAAATTAAGGCTCAGTACAGTTTACATATTTTTAAAGCTTTATCCTTCCTGAAAAGAGCGCACCAAGATTGAATAAAAAATATTAATTTTTTTCGAAGATATTAAGGTTTTAGTAGGTGGGACATATATGTCCCACGAGTATGAAGGGGTAAACCTAAATCCCCTAATAAATTTAAAACTATTTTAAGACACAAAATTAGGTCCTAAAACCTAAATCTTATTTAACCTAAATCCAATTTCACACAAAATTCATTTAGTCTAAATCTCTTTTAACCTAAATTCCCTTTAACCTAAAATGCATTCAGCCTAAACCCATTTAACCTAAATTCTGTTTAATCTAAAATCCATTCAACCTTTATCCCATTTAGCCTAAAACAGATTTAACCTAAAATGCATTAAGCCTAAATCCCATTTAACCTAAAATGCACAAAGCCTAAATCACATTTAACCTAAAATGATATTCCGTTTTATTCTGATTTCACCGAAGATGCATTCAACCTAAGACCCATTTAACCTAAATCCCAGTTACAATAACATGTATATAAACTAAAATGCATTTACCCTACAATTTTTTAAACCGAAATCTCATTTAACCTTAATCCAATTTAACACAAAATTCTTATAGCCTAAATCTCTTTTAACCTAAATTCCCTTTAACCTAAAATGCATTCAGCCTAAATCCTATTTAACCGAAAATGTATTCAACCTAAATCCCAATTATCCTAAAATACATTTAGCCTAAATCCCATTTAACCTAAAATGCATTTAACCAAAATCTTATTTAAACTAAAACCCATTTAAAATAAAATCTATTTAACATAAATTACCTTTAACCTAAAATGCATTCAGCTTAAAACCCATTTAACCTAAAACCCATTTACAATAATACGTATTTGACCAAAAATGCATTTGGCCTAAAATCCTATTTAACGTAAAATGCACAAAACCTAAAACACAATTAACCTTAAATGATATTCAGCCTAAATCACATTTAACCTAAAATGCATTTAGCCTAAAACCGGTTTAACCTAAAATGTATCCAGACTAAATCCCATTTAACCTGAATCCCATTTAACCTAAAATGCATTTAGCCAAAATCTTATTTTACCTAAATGATTCAAAATAAAATCTAATTAACCTAAAATGCATGAAAGCTGAATCCCATTCAACCTACAATGCATTTAGCAAAAATATTAATCCTAAATCCCATTTAACCTAAATTGCAATCATTCTAATACCCATTTAACCTAAATTCAGTTTAACTTAAAATGCATTCAGCCTAAAATTCATTTAACCTTAATGTTATTTATTATAGTCCCATTAACCCTAAAATTCATTTCGCCTAAATCTCATTTAACCTAAATTCCATTTAACCTGAAACTTATTAAACCTAAATTCTATTTAACCTAAAACGCATTCAGCCTAAAATTCATTTAACCTAAATCTCATTTAACCTAAATCCCATTTAACCTAGAATGCACTCATTCTAAATCCCATTGAACATAAAATGCATATAGCCTAAAATCATTTTTCCTTAATTTCATTAAACCTAATTTATAATGTAAAATTTAGGCTCAATGGAATTTAGGACATATGGTTTTAGGTTAAATGCTTTTTAGGCTGAATGCATTTTAGGCTTCTTTTAAAAATGATTGTGTGAATTGGAAGCGTTAATATGAATCAAGATTAGTATAAATTGTAATTTAAATTTTTTAAACTAAAACGAAATAATGGTTTTGATGTCGAAAAGTAAAAATTTTACGACTAAAACAGTAAGAGAGAGCACTATTATGATTAATAATATATTACGTTACAAAGGAGAAAGTTTCAAATTCCTGTATTGGGCGACACGGTGTACCTGAACCAACTTTAAATAACAACTTTTTTTACTTCAAATTTTTTTCTTGCATTCGCCTCAGGAATCTAAAAATAGTGTGTAAAATAATTTTTAGCGAAATTCATCGAGCCCTTTTTAAAAAAAGTGATTTTTTGTGTTAAAAAATCAATTTTTAAGAATTTAAACGTTATAAATAAGTGGTATTTCGATTAATTTATTAATATAATATTTTGAATGGGTGAAATTATTTACAAAATTGTTTATCAAAGGCAAAGGAAAAATGGGAATCCTTTTATATTTCTTTTTTGCATATCATGTGATGAAAACAATTAACATTTTTTAATCAAAAAGCTTCTAAAGTGACTTTATTTAAAATTTACGTATGTTGCGTTAATTTAGATACATATTAGACAAAAGAAAGAGAAGAAATTTCTTATTAGATTTTTACGTCAGTAGGGTTATGAGTTTTCCCAAAAAAAATATGTTTTCTAAGTCAAAAAAACGTGCTAGATCACATGATGAAAACCGAGAGAAAATTTGTTTTTTCTGTTTAATGAAAAAAGAGAAGATGATACTAATTAATGGTGCTTTAAAGGAACGAGTAGAGAAAATGGTGACTTTCGATGTAGATGATACTCGTCTTCCTAGTGCTGTTTGTAATTCATGCAAAATTCTCGTTTATAGTTCGCAAAAAGATAGTAAATATGGTTCGTATTTAAAAATACCAGATTATTCCCAATTTAAAGTAGTACATCGTAATACCAGGAGCACTGAAGAAAAGTTATGTAGCTGCGATTTGTGTAATTTAGTAAGAAATCCGGGACACATTAACTTCACAAAAAATAAAACAATATCAAAAGAAAAGGAGAACAATGATTTTGAAAAGTGTCGATCAGAAATATCTGTAGAAAAACCACATTACTGTTCTACACAGAATTTGGAGAAGCATATTATAAATGAGTTATCTACAAAGGAAAAAGAACACTTAGTTTGCCATTTAATTAAAGATATTTCTAGTGAAAAAAAGAGAATAAGTTCTGAAGAAAATGGATTAGGTAAAATTTAATATAAAAACTTAATATTTAAGTAAAATGTAATTAAATATTTTCATCTCTCATTTAGGTGAAAATACAATTGCTTTATCTCAGAAACACGGGAAGCCTCTAAGAATTTCTTTGAATATTCATCAAGAATCAAAATTTAAAAAAAGGAAAATTGTTGCTGCTGAAGAAATCTCTAGAATTGGAACAGATTGTGGACTTCCAACTAATACAGTATACAGAGTTGCAACTGCCCTTCGTGTAGCTACAAATGACAGAAAACTGTTTGAACCAAATTTAAAACAAAAAGTAAAAAATTTGAACCATACCCTTGATTCTTATTTCAGTGTTAAAGAATGTAACGTGACTAAATCTTTAAGTAATCAAATTACAACTACATCAGAAATTTTAGTTTTTTGCAATAATGTAAACGAATTGATTAATTTTGTTAATGAAAAAAGGGAAGTTGATGAAAATCATTTAAAGATTGGAATAGATGGTGGCGGAGGATTTTTAAAAGTTTGCCTTTCGATACAGTCGTCTTCAATCATTGAATCAGAGAATAAAAATAAAAAATGTAGACAGAAATATTCAGATGGTCCGATGGCAAAAAATTTCAAGGATTCAGGTGTAAAAAAACTGCTGCTGCTTGGAATAATTCCACATACACAAGAAAACTATGAGAATGTTTCTTTATTGTGGTCTTTGCTGAATATTGAAAATTTAAAAGCAACCATAGCTACCGATTTAAAACTTGCCAATATTTTAGCGGGTATTATGTCACACGCCAGTAGTTTCCCATGTACATGGTGCACTGCTTCAAAACACGATTTGCAAAAATGTGGAGACTATAGAACTATTGACACTTGTAAAGAAAATTATTCAGCTTGGCAAAAAAGTGGAAGTAAAAAATCAGCAGCGAAAAATTATAATAGTTCTATTCATGAGCCTATTATTTCTTCTGAAGATTCTTGCACACGAATATTAGAAATAATTCCTCCTCCGGAACTACATCTTATGCTGGGAGCTGTGAATACAATTTATAAACACATGCTGTTAGAATTTGAATGTGACAGTATTAAATGGGCCCAAGCGTGCAATGTTACTAGAGAGTTTGTACATGGAAGTCCTGCGTTTACCGGTAATTCTTGTAAAACTCTCTTAAACAAAATTGATTTGCTACGCAGCGTATGTAACATTGGTTGCTTAAAGTACGTTAAATGTTTTGAAAATTTTGGATCTGTTGTGAATTCATGCTTTTCTTCGATTTTAGCACCGAATTATTTAGAATGTATTGCTGCGTTTCAAAGAAGCTACTGTGATTTACAAATTCCAATCACTCCAAAAATTTACGCCATATTTTTTCATGTCAGTGAGTTTTGTAGCAAAGCAGGAAAATCGCTTGGATTTTTCAGTGAACAGGCCGTTGAAACAGCACATTCTGATTTCTCAAAAATTTGGGATAAATATAAAGTTTCTCCTTCACATCCGCTTTATCCAAGTAATTTGTTAAAAGCAGTACAAGAATATAATGCTCGACATTTATAATTTGAATATATTTTATTTTAAATATATTTTCAATTATTTATAACACCGTTTGTTAAAAAAGATTAATTTGATGATATTACGTATTTTACGATATGTAAATACTGGATTTTATTATATTTAAACAATAAAAACTGTTATTTTGAACTAATTTGCAATACTTGTTCATAATTAATGGACATAATATGTTTATCTCATTCAATTTATCAAAAAATTGATTTTTTAGCACAAAAAATCACTTTTTTAAAAAGGGCTCGATGAATTTCGCTAAAAATTATTTTACACACTATTTTTACACTCCTGAGTCAAATGCAAGAAAAAAATTTGAAGTAAAAAAAGTTGTTATTTAAAGTTGGTTCAGGCACACCGTGGCGACAATATCATTTCGCGCATTTCAGGGCTTTAGAATTTTTTTCCTGTGTCGCGTATACTATTTTTCTTAACACCCGGTCGAAAACACGTTTCAAAACAACATTTATTATTGTGATTTTGTATTTTTGCTTTAAATCTTATGAACACTTGTGATTTACATCCAATTTTGATCAATAATAAGTAATAACTAAAGAGTTTTCTTTGAAGCATTCTTTACAATTTTATTTCTTAAAATTTATTAAGTAATAATTTTTATAAGAAATATGTAAAACACAAGTCTTATTTGTTTAATAATATTTGAATAAAATAATAATTTTATTAAAATATAAAATATTTGTTTTCTTTTGACAAGAACTATTTTTTTTTTTTTTTTTTTTTGTAATTAAAGAGAATTTCTTCTTTAAATTACTATTACTATTAATAAAATTGTATTAATAATTAGTAAATTTAGAGATTCGTTTAAATTAAAATTTTGTTAAAGTAAAATAACAATTTTTTTAAATCAAACGTATCGAGTTAACGTTTTTAACTGTCACAAATTGCGCTTATCTATTAGATTACACTTCTCTTAATTTTTATCGTGTTAGAATTCTAAAGACTAGATTTTAAGAGATTAAGAATGTTACGTGTTTTTAAGTTAATAAAAACAGTCTTAGTACTTCGTAATACTTCAATTAAATCAAATTAACGTCCTTCTATATCATATTATTAATTTTATTTTAAAATCTCTCGATAATCTGGTGAATTAACTAAATGTAGATTTCGATACTAATGAAATTCTAAATAAATGAAAATACTCTGTCATCATGACATAAAGATGGAGTGTTGAATACGTATATTCCAAGTAAATTGATATTGATTTAATGTAATTTAGTTTCATTTATACTTGTATTCAATTATAACGTATCTCAGAGTCAGAATCATAAGAAGTAGGTTATGAAGAGATATATTTTGATTTTGTTATTAATATGTAGAGAGAAAAAACCAAATAGTTGTGTCATAAACTAAAAAACATTCTTTTCAAAACCTCCCAGATTTATAACATAATATTAAAACTAAACAGGTAAAGATCTGGCCTATGAGGTATTTTAAACAGTAAAATTATGTTGTATATGGACCTCGATAGCTCAGTGGTTAGAACAGTCACCCAGAAATTAATTGCTCTAGAATTTCGATCCCCAGGAGAGTTAAATTCTCCATTTTTTTCACAGTGTTAAAAATAATCAAATTTTCTTTTATTGTCGTTATAATTAACAAAAATCCAAAAAGAATTATATCAAAGTTTCTAATTTTCTTTTAAAATTTTCAAATTCTACTTTGCACAATTCACTGAATCGAACTAAAACTTTTTTTCCAATCAAAGTTCGTTCGCATAAATTTCGCAATTTTTCAGCTCAGCACGAGAAAAAACTCAATTTTTTTCACAGTTCCGTTGTTTCGGAATGTTATTTAATTTATATGTAAAATGACTAACGACATCCGCGTTCTTTTTGTTGTTTTTCCATTTCTTATTTAAAAACCATCAATAATTTAAATATTTCAAAATCAAGAAATTGACTTTCACGTTCAATTTGCATTTTAATTCCATTTTTTAATTAATTTAATTTTTAATAAAACTATAATTAAAATAGAATGTAAAACCGTAGTTTTTAAAATTGATATTAAAAAGTGTAATTGTAATCCCGTAATTTCAAAAATGACAGAATAATATTAACTTAAAAAGACATATTAAAACTAGAATTTTAAAATAGAATAGTAATTAAAACTTTTTACAACCAGTGGCGTAACTATTGAGCGGCAAAGTGGGGCAGTGCCCGGGGTCCTTGACCTAAGGGGGTCTTTAATCAACGATTAAAGACTTATTATTCAGGACAAAATTTATAAAATTTTAGAACTAAAAAAAAATTAAACAAAATAATTTTAAATTTTGCAAATTAATTGGAAAAAATATAATGGAATCAATTAAAAATTTGGGAAAATAATTTAAAAAATCATAGAACTGTTTTAAAAATAAATTGAAAAAATTGAATAATGAAAAGTTAGAGAAAATAAGTTTAAATTAAAAAATAAATAATTAAAAATCAAAAAAAAAATTAAAATTTGAGAAAATAATTGAAAAAATTACATAATATATTTTAAATAAAGTAAAGTCAAAGAAATTTTCAGAAAAATGCTTAAAACATTGAGAAGATCCTTGAAAAAAAATGAAAATAATTAAAACTTAGAGAAAATAAATGTAAAAAGGTAAACGTCATTTAAAATTGAAGAGAACAATTTTTAATTAAATATTAAAGATATATAATTAAAAACCTTTTGGAAATTATGAAAAAGAACGAAAGTAATTGAAAATTGAAGAAAATAATTTAAAAAAATATATAAATAATTGAAAATTGAATAAAATAATTGAAATGTCAAATAAATAGTTTGAAATTTTAGAAATTATAAAACAAATGAAAAAAAATTTTTAATTAAAAAAGATAAATTTTGGAAAATAATTGGAAAATAATTTAAAAATGTAAAACTGGCAGAAAATATTTGAAATATGATAAAAACAATGATAAGTTGTAAAAAATAATGACATTTAAAAGAAATAATTGAAAAAATTACGAAATTTTTTTTTAATAAAAAAAATAATTGAAATTTGAAAAAATACATGAAGATCTTAAAAATTAATTAAAAAAATGAGAATAATTGAAAATTGGACAAAAGAATTGAAGAGAACTAAGAATAATTGAAATTGTCGGTAATAAATAAAAAATTTTAAAATTAAGAAAACAAAAAAAATAATTGAAAATTGATGAAAATAATTGAAATTTTAGAAAAATACATGAAGATCCTAAAGATTAATTAAAAAAAAGGTGAATAATTAAAAATTGGACAAAAGAATAGAAGAGAACCAAAAATAATTGAAATTGACGATAATTAATAAAAATAATCAAAAATTGAAGAAAGTAATTGAATTTTTAGAAAAATCCTTATAAATCTTAAAAAATAATTTTTGAAAATAAAAATAATAATTAAAAATCGAGAAAAATAATTAAAAAATGATAAAATTAATTCAAAATTGAAAAAAAAATTAAAATATGCTAGAAGTAATTTACGATTGAAAAAAAAAATTGAATTATGATAAAAATAATTTAAATATGAAAAATTGCAAAAAATTTAGAAATTATGAAAACAAATGAAAATAATTAAAAATTAAAGAAAATAATTGAAATTTTAGACAAATACTCAAAAATCTTAGAAAATAATTTTATAAAATGATAAAATTAATTCAAAATTAAAAAAAATAATTAAAATATGCTGAAAATAATTTCAGATTGAGAAAAAAATTAAAATATGATAAAAATAATTTAAATATAAAAAATTGAAAACCTTAAATAAAATTTGAGGAAAATAGTTGAAAAATACTAGAATATATGTTTAAAAAAAGAGAATAATTACAAAATTACTTAAAAAACTTTAATTAAAGAGAATAATTATAAAATTGCAGAAATAATCGAAAATTGTTGAAAATAATTGAAATTTTAGAAAAATACTTTAAAAAAATTTAATTTTAGATCAGTAATTGAGATTTTTAAAAATTATGCCAAAATAATGAAAATAATCAGAAGTTGAAGAAAATAATAGACAAATTGCAAAATTTATTTTTAAACAAAAGAAAATAATTGAAAAATCGTTTAAAATATGAAAAACTGATAACAATAATCTAAATTTGTGATAATAACTGCAAATTTAAGAAATTAATTGAAAAATAATGAAAATATTAAAAGATGGAGAAAATCATTGCAAAATGATAAAAAGAAATGAAATTGAATAGTTAAAAGTTCAGGAAATTAATTTAGAAAATATGAAAATGATTAAAAATTGAAGATAATAATTGCAAAATGACAAAAATAATGGTAAATTAAAGAAATTAATTTAAATTTGCGATGAATAATATAAAATTTAGGAATAAATAATTAAATTTACTTGATGTCAAGGGAAAAACAATTAAAATTCATAAAGTGCATGAAAAAACTAAACAAAATTATTAAAATTTGAGGAAGGTAAATTTAAGATTTTGGGAAACAATTTAAAGACAATTAAAAGAATTAAAAATTGCAGAAAATAATTAAAAAATGCCAAAAATAGTTCAAAATTCAAATTTAGTATATTTGAAACGTGGTTTAATTAAAATGTTAATCAATGCAAGTTCACATTAACTGCAATTTGAAGAAATTAAAACTGTTATAATTTCAAAATTTGAGAACATTTTAAAAGGTAAATTATGATTTAAAAATTTAAAAGAAAAAAATACCTATTTAAAAAAATAGGCCCTATTTTCTTTTTGCCCCCAGTTACGCCACACAGTTGGACTTTTAACGTTTTTTTTTTTTTTTTTTTTTGTCAAAATCTAATATCTCTAGACAGAATAGACAAAAATGAGTGGAGCTTGGATAAAAAAAAACTAGATAAATACAGAATAAGAAAAAAATTATAGAAGAGCTTTCTTCAAATTTTTCGGGTACAGGAAACACTCGAGAAGTTAGCAATTTTTCCAAAAAAACGACAAGTTGATGTATACAGACCAAACAAATTTGTGAAACTTTACAAAACTCGTTATTCGTAACCTTCCGAGGTCGCTATATTAAAATATGAATGAAACTTATCTTTCAAAATGGCGAATCTAATATGGCGGACTTAAATCTTAAAACAAACGGTTTTTATACGAAACTTGGTTTTCAGATGTTTTTTGGGTCGTATAATGCAAATATAATATTCAAAATGAGAAATTTAATATGGCAGATCCAATATGGCGGACTAAATTCCCCAAAAATAATCGATTTTTACGAAACTTGGTTTTCAGATGTTTTTTGGGTCGTAGAATGTAAATATAATATTTAAATTAAAAAATTCAATATGGCGGATCTAATATGGTAAAGTTGCATAGTAATTTCTAGAACTTCAGAAACTGTTTATAATTAAAAGAGATTTTTATGCTTAAAGGTTAACATATTTGTTTTATTAAAAACAGCAGAACGGTGTTTTTTAGGAGATTTTGTAATTTTTGCTTACTTTAATTAGTTATTACTTACTTTCACACTTTACAATTAATATTAATTCTAAGTTTAAAAAAAATATTTCTAAGAATAATGTCAGCAACAAATTTTTAGAAAATGAATATATTTGGTGCTGTTTCTGTAATAGTAGTACGAAAGCTGATAGATAGATTTCATCTATCTCTAAAGCAGTAAAATACCAACTTCCGTGAAAATCCAAATAGTTTTTAAATGATTATTCCATCATATTAAGTCTACAATATTGAATTTCTTAATTTGAATATTATATTTACATTCTGCAACCCAAAAAACATCTAAAAACCAAGTTTCGTAAAAATCGATTATTTTTTTAGATTTAAGTCCGCCATATTGAATTTCTCAATTTGAATATTATATTAACATTCTACGACTCAAAAAACATCTGAAAACCAAGTTTCGTAAAAATCGATTATTTTTGGGGAATTTAGTCCGCCATATTGAATTTCTCAATTTGAATATTATATTTACATCCTACGACCCAAAAAACATCTGAAAACCAAGTTTCGTAAAAATCTATTATTTTTTGAAATTTTAGTTCGCCATATTGGATTCGCCATATTGAATTTCTCAATTTGAATATTATATTTACATTCTACGACCCAAAAACATCTAAAAACCAAGTTTCGTAAAAATCGATTATTTTTGGGGAATTTAGTCAGCCATATTGGATCCGCCATATTGAATTTCTCAATTTGAATATTCTATTTACATTCTACGACCCAAAAAACATCTGAAAACCAAGTTTCGTAAAAATCTATTATTTTTTGAAATTTTAGTTCGCCATATTGAATTTCTCAATTTGAATATTATATTTACATTCTACGACCCAAAAACATCTAAAAACCAAGTTTCGTAAAAATCGATTATTTTTGGGGAATTTAGTCAGCCATATTGGATCCGCCATATTGAATTTCTCAATTTGAATATTCTATTTACATTCTACGACCCAAAAAACATCTGAATACCAAGTTTCGTAAAAATCTATTATTTTTTGAAATTTTAGTTCGCCATATTGAATTTCTCAATTTGAATATTATATTTACATTCTACGACCCAAAAACATCTAAAAACCAAGTTTCGTAAAAATCGATTATTTTTGGGGAATTTAGTCAGCCATATTGGATCCGCCATATTGAATTTCTCAATTTGAATATTCTATTTACATTCTACGACCCAAAAAACATCTGAAAACCAAGTTTCGTCAAAATCGTTTACTTTTTGAGACCAGAAAAATTAGAAGAAAGCTTCTCTATAATTTTTTCTTCTTCTATATTTATCTAGTTTTATTTTAATCCAAGGACCACTCATTTTCGTATTTTCTGTCGAAAGATATTAGATTTTGACCAAAAAAAAATTGCTAAAAGTCCCACTGTGCGCCACTGTTCACAACTTGCAACTGAAGAGACATTAAAAAATTAAAAAGTATTAAAAGAGTAGAAGTTAGAAAAAAAGGACGTCTTCAGTGAAGACAGTAACAACAGCGTAAATTCTTTTCTCCTTTTCCAAGGAAGATTTGAAAAAATAATGACACACTGAATACCCTTTTGCATACTTTTGCATGTGAAAGTACTCAAGCTTACGTCCGTACAGCTTTTTCTGGTGGACTTCCTGCACCCCTTTTCACCCCCCAGTCGTTCTACTTGACAAGCAAGTTGCACCTGCACCGAATATTACCTGCAGTTACCTTTCGAGGGCCGTTTTGTATTAAACAGTATGGTAATATCCTTCTTGAACGAAAAATGACTAACAAGGATAGCCAACAAGTCTGCCTTGTTATTATGCAATAATTTAGCACTGCACCTCGCGTAAAAAGCTGAACGTCCTGAATACCACGATCTAAACGTGTTTTATGGGCCGGCCAACATCTCTATCACATCACACGACTAGAATATGCATACACAACTACATCAACACATATACATAAATACTTGAATGAAAATGCAGTTTTGTATGTATGCATGCACCTATGCAGTGTCGAGAAACGATCGTGCAATAACGTTATTGGTCCCGTTGGGCGTGAACGAAGAAAATCTCGTTTCAGCGATCTCAAAGCCTCACTTCCTAGACTAGACGTGATTACCCAGAATATGTTCCTAGATAGCTTCAAAAAACACTATTGACACGCTTCGAAAAATCGAGAACGGTAAAATAGTCGCAAATATTGTCAAAAGCGAAAATCTCCCTCTCAAACAGGAAATGATTCTTTTTCACAATAAAAGCGTTCCTTAATACTTTGGAAAATTAGATCAATTCCACACTCAGAGAAAGATCCTTTTGAGGGAACAAATATTGTTTTCACACAGATAGAATTTCATTTGTTTCAGAACGATTTTTTGTTGTGACAAAAGGATTCACTGCTTTCTCGAAAAGGAAAAGTACTTCTCTGAATTGAATTAAATTTTCGAATACAACAGTCAGAAAGGGAATCTTTTGTTGAAACGGAATATTTTTGATGAAAGACAGTTTTAATACGAACCTTTTTAGTGGAAATGGAATTCTAAAGATTTGTCCTTTAAAGACATTGCGTTCTTAAAATTCGTAGAATCTGGCAAAATAAGCTTTTTGATAAAATTGAAATTTTAAAATATTTTCTTGTAAAGTCTTTGGATATTATCACAGTTAAAATATACTTCTTGTAAAGGATAAGACTTTTTTATAAATGGCCTATCGACATTTGTTTCAAGTTTACGTCCACAACATAAAATTGTCGCTGATCTACAATAGTACTATTTATCCGAGTATTCAAGTAGAACATACTGAAAACTTTAAAAAATATTCTTTTCTAATTAAAGTGCAAAATAGTGATAGCTAAGAAGCCTAGTCGCTACAAGTCTTTATAGAGAAGATACCTCTGTGGAATGACCTCCTAACGGTACGACTGCTCTCGTTGTTCTGACGCCTGAGTCGCGAAGGCCGTCTTTATATACCTCTGCGCGTGGTAGCAACGCGCCAGCCCAGGAGTGGGGGGTCAGCGCCTGAAATCTGATTCGCTCTAGCTCTAAGCGCCGAGCGCGTTTCGCGAATCCCGAGCCTCAAGCCGCCATCCCCACCCCTTACGGACGTTTATAATCGCCACCTCGCTTTCTCGAATCTCAGTATTCTTCATCCCTTCGACCCGCGGCAAACATATCACCAAATTCAATTTATCAAAAAAAACTAACTCTCTGATTTCTTAAACAGGATTTCCATTAATCTTCCATTTCATTTTTCCTACGTATTTTTTAATCTGCAATTTTTCTTTCTCTTCCTTTTTTGGTTTTTTCTCCCTAAGTATAGGTTCGTTTTCAAAACCAATATTCTGTAAAGTCGTGAGCCACTCCGTTTTTTCTCGTCTTTTAAAATCTTCGATTCCCACATCACTAAAACGAAAAACATTTTGACATTCTTTTGAAAAGGAAGGTACGGCATGGTCTTTGAGTTTTTTCAGAGTTAGGTTACATTTAAAAAATAAGACTTTATCGTTAACAGATATCCTGGAGTGCAGGCCCACACAGTAAATGCGTCCCGCCATCCCTGTTTCCCTAAAAAATTTGTTTCCTTTAAATCTTAATGCTAGACTAGTAACCTAATTTATTACTTCCAATGTTCAAGTGAAAAAAAACTTTTAAGAAAAGGATATCCATGTATAAAACAGGTTTCAGTCGAAATAATCTCATGCATAAGCAGTGGCGTAACTGGGAGGGCAAGGGTCCTGAGGCAAAAAAGAAAATAAGGCCCCAATTACCTATTTATAATAATTTACAAGTTTAATTCGTTCATTCTGTCCACTCTTGACATTTGTCACTAGATGTTTTTTTCTTTTAAAATTTTGAATCATATTTCACATTTTTAAAATGTTCTCAAATTTAAAATTTATAGCAATTTCAATTTCTTCAAATTTCAGTTAATGTGAGCTTGCATTGAATTAAAGTTCAATTAATACGCGTTTGAAATATACTAAATTTGAAGTGTTTTAAAATTTTCTTTAAATTTTAATAATTCTTTTCTACTATGATTTCAATTACCTAAACTACAATTTTGTACGAAGATTTTTAATTTTTAAATTATTTTCTGAAATTTTTTAATTAATTTTAAATTATTTCCATAAAACTTAAATTTACCTTCTTCAAATTTCAGCAATTTTGTTTAGTTTTTTCAATCACATTTTCAATGTTAATTATTTTTCCCTTTACATTAAATCAATTTAATTATCTATTCCTAAATTTGATATTACCCATCGCAAATTTAAATTAATTTTTTTAATTCGCCATTATTTTTGTCATTTAGCAATTACTAATTTCAATTTTTTCATTATTTTAATAAATACTTAATTAATTTCCTGAACATTCCAAATATATCCCAATTTTCAATTATTTGTTCAATTTTAATTTATTTTTATTATTTTGCAATTATTTTCTCCATCTTTTTTTTTAATTTCCTAAATTTTCAGTTATTATCTCCAATTTAGTTTATTGTCATCTATTTTCCATGTTTTAAACGATTTTTCAATTACTTTCATTATTTTGGCATAATTTTCAAAAATTTCAATTACTTATCTGAAATTTCATATATTTTTATCAATTTGCTATTGTTTCGCGATTTTTAAATAATTTTCTTTAATTAAAAATTTTGTAAGTAACTTTTTAATTATTTTTTTTTAAAACATAGGTATTCTATGATTTTTTCAATTATTTCTCTTACATTTTATTTACTGCCTTCAATGTTTAATATTTAAATTATTTTCATCATATTTCAATTTTTTTCTCAATCCTAAATTATTTTCAGCATATTTTAATTATTTTTTTCAATTTTGAATTAATTTTAACAATTTTCAATTATTTATATTATTTTTTGTCCTCAAATTTTAATTATTTTGTTCAGTTTTTTAAATCACTTTTTCAATTTCAATTATTTTTCCCTTGACATCAAATCAATTTAATTATTTATTCCTAAATTTTATATTATTCATCGCAAATTTAAATTAATTTTTTTAATTTACCATTATTTTTGTCATTTTGCAATTATTATCTTCAACTTTTAATCATTTTCATAATTTCTGAATTAATTTCCTGAACTTTCAAATATTTCAAATATTTATTTTGTTTAATTTTCATTTCTTTATATTATTTTGCAATGATTTTCTCCATCTTTTAATATTTTCATTATTTTACAATTAAGTTCCTAAACTTGCAGTTATTTTCACAAATTTAGATTATTGTCATCAATGTTTCATATTTTAAACGATTTTTTAATTATTTTCTTTGTTTAACAATAAATTATTGTCATGGCTGACATCTGATATCACGCGTTTTGTATTGCTCTGTTGAATTCGGACTTTCTGTGTTTCCTTGGAACTTTATTAGTTAGTTTTTTTGTGTTATATTGCACTGGACGTTTTTTATCGTGGAAGCCAGTGTTTTTTCCGTGCGTTGATACGTTTCAAGGTGTGCTAATTGTGATTTATTGGAATTTTGTGAAACTTTGAATGCAGCATGGCCAATAATAAGGATTCAGCCGGTGGAAAAACTACCTAAGCTCAAAATCCCTGTGCAGGGTGTAAGGGACAGTGTAACCTGGATAAGGCAACAATTTGCACTAGATGTGACACTTCGTATCACCCAAGTTGTGCAGCTAAATATTTGCTAAAGGATGGCACCTATTCTAAATGTTGTAGGCCTCGTGGTCTGTCTCCCGCCAATTTGACAGCAACAACTTCTGGTTCAGTTACTGTCCCAGAAGTGGAGCGTATCATTAGTGTAGCCATCAATGAAGCTGTCAAAGGTCTCCATCAACATTTCTCAAATTCTTTTAGTACTCTCACGAATAAATTAGATAGCATAACTTCTCAATTAGCTGAGGTTAAAACAAGGATGGATGAGTCAGACAAGAGAGTAAACGATTTATCGTCACGTGTTGACAGGGCGGAAACCTCTTTGTCTGCTGTCACTGAAGAAAATCTTTCATCGAGACTAAAAATGATTGAGGGTAATATTGCTGCTACTTCGGCCCTGTTGTCTTCTGCACCGGATGTCAACTCGATTTCTCGCACCTGTGTGGCTGAAGTCAAGGATAGACTTTCGCGTAAGGACAACTTGATTTTTTTTGGTTTCCCTGAACCCAATCCACCTGGAGAAACATTGCCGTTGAATACTGTTCGTTATGACCAGAATTCTGACCTATCTAAAGTTAAAGAATTTGTTCGTAGTCTTGACTCCTCTTTTCCTGTTGAAAAGTTTAATTTTGCCAGACTTGGCTCATTTGCTCAGGAACGTCAAGACCCGAGGCCTCTGAAGGTGCAATGCCCCAGCGAGGTAATGGCAAAGTCTGTCCTGACGGGATTCTTAAGGATGAAAAAAGAGGAAAATCTACCGATTCATTTACAAAGTCTCTGGATGGTTCCCGACAGAACGAAATTTCAACTTCAAGAGATATCTGAATTAAAATTGGAACTGCAGAAACGGCGTTCAGAAGGGGAACAAAATCTACGTCTAGTCTTCCGGGAAGGGGATCCTGTAATAGTGGTGAATCGTCCGAGTATGCAGAAACATGTGACTCAACCAGAGGTTTGAATGGCGCGTTGTCTCTCCAAACCTCTCCTCACTCTTCTGCAAGCATGATATCTCGCTGTCGTCTTCTGATCCTAAGTCCCTCTCCGTTTATTATCAAAACGTTAGAGGTCTTAAACCAAACTTTTGTGACAGCGATCTACTGCACCTTTTATTTTACTCAACGTACTTATTTTTCCTGAGAGAATTGGCTAAATTGTGAATTTCAATTTTCCGAATTAGGTCTAAATAACTTTAATATTCTTATATAATATTTTCATAACTTTGTTTTTTGTGCGTTGGACATGTTTGTTCCTAATGAAAGCTTAAGAGACTCATAATTTAAAAGTTTATCTCTGATCTGCGCATATCTGATAAATAAACCTAACTCAGCCTGTAAAGTGTAACCTAATAATGTTATATGAGTACTTATGTACTAAAGGGTCTTTCTTGTATATGGCCCGTTGATATGAAAATAAATAAATAAATAAATAAATTTTGCAATTTTTCTATTATTATCTTCAATTTCTGATTATTTTCATTATCTTGGCATAATTTTCAAACATTTCAATTACTTATCTGAAATTTAATTTATTTTCATCAATTTTCGATTATTTCTGCGATTTTTTAATTATTCTCTTTAATTAAAATTTTTTAAGTAACTTTATTATTTTTTTTTTAAACATATATTCTATGATTTATTCAATTATTTCTCTCAAATTTTATTTACTGTTTTTAATTTTTCATATTTAAATTATTTTTATCATATTTCAATTTTTTCTCAATCTTAAATTACTTACAGCATATTTCAATTATTTTTTACAATTTTGAATTAATTTTATCATTTTTCAATTATTTTTCACGATTGTTAATTATTAGTCTTATTTTCTACACTGAGAAAATGAGACATGACTGAGTACTGTCCGGACAGGAGTGGTTCCTGTCCAAATAAAAAATTTTAATTAGACAGCACTCATTGCTTTCTGGACATGAACCATTCCTGTCTGGAAAGGACTCAGTAATGTCTTGGACATTAATGAAATAGACAGTAGTGAACCCTGTCTGGACAGGAATGGTTAATGTCTAGACCTGAATGATAACTCTCCGGTGGTGAATTTAAAAGAAGGTTATAAAATGTAATAGACGTCATTCAAAAAAATGTACATTTGGATAAAACTACACTGAGAGACTGAAGATTTGAATATTTATAAAACTTGTTAAAATTTTATTATGTTAGGTTAGAGGTTAGGGAAAAACGTACTTTTTCTTAATATTTCAAATGGGTCAATCCACTGACTTTTGTCTGTAAGCTGTTGCGGCAATATTTTTAATAATTCTAATTTTAAAATATATGAAACGCCAACATTTTCTGAATTCAGTAAGCATATTAAAATGGTATAAATTTTCTTTCTTTTCGTGTTATTATTAATCAAAAAATGAAGGTTCACAAGCATATTTGTAACCTTAAAACTGATGCTTTTTTTAAAAATGTTCTAATTCTTAGAGTAATTAATATAATATTTAACAGGCGAACGCTCCGTTTGTATACTAATTTAATTTAAATGCAACAATGTGAAATTGCTGTGTTTACTTAAAATATAAAAATTAACCTCTTTGAGTAAGAAATTTAAAATTTTTAATATTTCCTAAACGAGGAATAACACGTTCGTCAAACTTTATAGGCAAGTAGATTATATTAATATTAAATTATATTCAGAACCTCAAATTTGTAGGAGGTTCCATAAAAAAGTAATAAGCTTCGAAAAATAGTGAAACTTTATACAAGTATAAATATTTTAAATCAGAGTATCACTTTAAAATAATAAAATTTTATAATAAACCCATCTTTTCTGTGTTCAGAATTAAATAATTTATATTTCTAATAAGTTCTGATAAATATTATATTAATTACTCTAAGAATTAGAACATTTTTAAAAAAAGCATCAGTTTTAAGGTTACAAATATGCTTGTGAACCTTCATTTTTTGATTAATAATAACACGAAAAGAAAGAAAATTTATACCATTTTAATATGCTTACTGAATTCAGAAAATGTTGGCGTTTCATATATTTTAAAATTAGAATTATTAAAAATATTGCCGCAACAGCTTACAGACAAAAGTCAGTGGATTGACCCATTTGAAATATTAAGAAAAAGTACGTTTTTCCCTAACCTCTAACCTAACATAATAAAATTTTAACAAGTTTTATAAATATTCAAATCTTCAGTCTCTCAGTGTAGTTTTATCCAAATGTACATTTTTTTGAATGACGTCTATTACATTTTATAACCTTCTTTTAAATTCACCACCGGAGAGTTATCATTCAGGTCTAGACATTAACCATTCCTGTCCAGACAGGGTTCACTACTGTCTATTTCATTAATGTCCAAGACATTACTGAGTCCTTTCCAGACAGGAATGGTTCATGTCCAGAAAGCAATGAGTGCTGTCTAATTAAAATTTTTTATTTGGACAGGAACCACTCCTGTCCGGACAGTACTCAGTCATGTCTTATTTTCTCAGTGTATAATTATTTTCAAATATTTATAAGTATTCTTCCAAAATGTCAATTATTTTCTTCCATTTTTAGTTATTTTAAATTGTTTTCTTAATTTCAAAATTTTTTATTAATTATCGTCAATTTCAATTATTTTTAATTGTCTTCAATTTTTTTTCAATTTTTAATTATTTTCATTTTTTTCAATTAATTTTTAAGATCTTCATGTATTTTTCTCAAATTTCAATTTTTTTTTTATTTAAAAAAAATTCCGTAATTTTTTCAATTATTTTCTTCAAGTTTTAAATTGTAAAATCGTTTTTTAATTATTTTCCAAAACTTATCACCTTCAATTTTTAATTTTTTTCATTTGTTTTTTAATTTATGAAATGTTAAACTATTTATCTGACATTTCGATTCTTTCATTCAATTTTTAATTTTTTTCTCTAACTTTTCATTATTCAGTTCCTTTTAATTTACTTTAAAAAAATTTTCAAGTATTTTCCTTAAATTAAAGAAGGGCTATTACGGTCGACCAAGGCTCCCCTGAGCTTAAGGGCCCCGGGGCACTGCTCCACTTTGACCCTTAATAGTTACGCTACTGTGCATTAGTATATAAATTAGTTGCGGTTTTAATATTCATAATATTCTCAAAACTGCAACCTTATTGTAAATTAATTAATTAAAATTTATCGTCAATCAATCAATAATGAAATTTTTATTCAAACATAATTCCCAAATATTAATAAATTTCCATTTCTCCTTTTGATTCATTTCTTCTTCTCCTTTTTAATTCAATTTTAAGGTTTTAGCCTCCCGATTCTTTGGTATCGATTAGATTCAGAGTGGCCAGAATCCGTCCTTTCAGATACGTTTTACAATTTTTATTTTATTTTGAAATAAATTTCTCAGAATATTCAATCTCTTGAATTTTCATTTGTCAGAATATTATAATTCTCGAATGTATATTTCTTAGAAATTGTATTTATTAGATTCGACATTTTTCCGAAAATTTAAGTCACAGAAACTCCATTTGTCAGACTCAGACTCATAAACTTCCCGAATACTAAAAACGTAGAATGTTCATTTGCCAGATAAATGGAGCTCGCTGATTGGCTGGTAATCTTTGCGGAAACTTACCGGCCAATCAGCGAGCTCCATTTATCTGGCAAATGAACATTCTACGTTTTTAGTATTCGGGAAGTTTAAGAGTCTGACAAATGGAGTTTCTGTGACTTGAGTGTTCGGAAAAATGTCGAATCTGATAAATACAACTTCTAAGAAATATACATTCGAGAATTTAAATATTCTGACAAATGAAAATTCAAGAGGTTGAATATTCTGAGAAATGGAGTTACGAGAAATTAAATATTCAAACAAACGGTAAGTCTGATAAATACAAAATCTGACAAATTCATATTTAGGAAGTGAAATAATCTGAAAAATTAAGTTGCAGAAAATTAAATATGAGGACAAATGGTAAATCTGATAAATACCATTTTTGCCAAATGCATTTTCGGAACGGTGAATAGTCTGACAAATAGAGTTTCGGTTTTTTAAGTATTCTGACAAAAAGTAAGTCTGATAAATACCATTTCTGGAGAATGCATAGTCAGGAAGTTTAATATTTCGACAAATAAAGTGTCAGGAAGATAAATATTGGAACATATGAAGTTGCGGAAATTTAAATATTCGGATAAATAATTATGAGCTATTAAACATTCTGTAAATCGAGTTTTGGTCAAAATGCAGGGTGTCTACTAATTTCGTCCCACAAAATTCCCGGTCATTTCCCGGTTTTTGTTCCTATTTTTCCCGGTTTTTTCTCTTATTAACTTAAAATTTATTTTAAGTATAAATAGACCTACAAATGGCTACAAAAATTAAAGATAACAGTTGATAATTGAAGAAAATAATTGAAATTCAAAGAAAATAATTGAGAATTGAAGAATTAAATATTAAACTTTACAAAAAATAATAATTAAGAATTTAAAGAAAAAATTAATAAAGAAAAGAAATAATTAATAATGGAAAGAAATAATTGAACAATGACAAAGGTATTTGACAATTAGGAACAAAATTTTAAAAAAAAGGAAATATTAATCTATAATTGAATAATGGTTATAAAATTCAAAGAATATAATTGAAAATTGGTCAATTAGATAAAAAATCAAAAAGAATAATTTAAAATTTAAGATAATACATAATTCAAAATTGAAGAAATAAATTGAAAATTAAATAATGAAATTAAAATCAGAAAAACACAGAATTTTTGAATATTAAAAAAAAAAATTGGAAAATTGAGAAATAAAATTGAAATTCGAATACAATAATTGAGAACTAAAGAAAATTACTGAACAATTGGATTGAAAAAAGAAGAAAATAATTTATAATTAAAAAAAAAATGGAAAATGACAGGAATTATTTAATATTGAAGAATAGAATTGTTATTTAAAGAAATTATTTGAGAATTGAAAAAAATAATTGAACAATTAAATTGGAAATAGAAGAAAATTATTGAAAATTGAAGGAGGTTTTGAAACATGAAATAAATAACTGATAATTGGAAAAAGTCGAGATTACTGAATATTGAAACAAACAATTGAAAATTGAACAAAATAATTAAAAATTAAAGAATATAATTAAAAATTGAAGAAAGTACTTAAAAATTGAAGACAATATTTTAAAACAGCAGAAAAATTTAGAAATCGACGGAAATAATTGCGAATTGATGAAAATAATTTTAAAATTATCAATTTAAATAAAAATTGAAAGGAAAACATAATTTAAAAAAGCTGAGAATTGTTAATAAATATTGAAGAAAATTGAGAAGAAATTGAAAATTGAAAGAAATTGAGAAATTGAAAGAAATATGGAAAAATAATTGGAAATTGAAGAAAATAATTGAAATTTAAGAAAAAAATTGGAAATTGAAGAAAATAATTGAGAATTTCAAAAAAATCATTGCGAAAAGCCTAGAGTTATTGAATATTAAAAAAAAATAATTGAAAATTAAAGAATGTAATAGAATGTCGAAAATTATAATTGAGAATTAAAGAAAATAATTCAAGAATTTAACAATGGCATTGAAAGTAGAAGAAAATAAGTGATAATTGAAGTAAAAAGGAATTAAACAGCCCAGGAATTATAGAATTTGAAGAAAACAATAAAAAATGAAGAATGTAAAATTGTAATTTGAAGAAATTAATTAAAAATTGTTGAAAATAATTTGAAATTGAAAAAAATGTGATTTTATGAAAATTGTTGAATAATAATTGATGAATTGAATTCAAGTTTCGAAAACGTAATTGATAATTGAAAAAAATATTGAAAAAGGCCGAGAATTATGGATTTATAGAAGAAAATAATTGAAAAATGGAGGAGTTATTGAGATGTGAAAAAAATAAATGATAATTGAAAAAAATAGTTGAAAAAAGTCGAGAATTATTGAATATTAAATTAAATAATTAAAAATTGAAGGAAATAATTGAGAATTTCAAAAAAATCATTGCAAAAAGCCTAGAGTTATTGAATATTAAAAAAAAATAATTGAAAATTAAAGAATGTAATTGAATGTCGAAAATTATAATTGAGAATTAAAGAAAATAATTCAAGAATTGAACAATGGCATTGAAAGTAGAAGAAAATAAGTGATAATTGAAGTAAAAAGGAATTAAACAGCCCAGGAATTATAGAATTTGAAGAAAACAATAAAAAATGAAGAATGTAATTGTAATTTGAAGAAATTAATTAAAAATTGTTGAAAATAATTTGAAATTGAAAAAAATGTGATTTTATGAAAATTGTTGAATAATAATTGATGAATTGAATTCAAGTTTCGAAAACGTAATTGATAATTGAAAAAAAATATTGAAAAAAGCCGAGAATTATTGATTTATAGAAGAAAATAATTGAAAAATGGAGGAGTTATTGAGATGTGAAAAAAATAAATGATAATTGAAAAAAATAGTTGAAAAAAGTCGAGAATTATTGAATATTAAATTAAATAATTAAAAATTGAAGGAAATAATTGAGATCTGAAAAAAATAATTAAAAATTGATGAAAATGATTGAAAATTGAAGAAAATAATTGGCAATTGAAGAAAATAGTAGAAAATCGAAGAAAATAATTCCAAATGGAAGAAAATAATTGAGAATTGTAGAAAATAATTGCAAATTGAAAAGAATAATTGTCAGTTGAAGAAAATAATTGTGAATTTCTTAAAATAGTTGAATAATTGAAGTATTGAATTGAAGTTTCAAGAATGTAATTGAGAATTGAAAAAAAATATTGAAAAAAGCCGAAAATTATTGAATATCGAAAAAAATAATTGAAATATGATGAAAATAATTGATAATTGAAAGCACACAATAGAATTGCCCAAAACTATATAAACTATTATGCAATGTACGGTCTAATAAAAAAACTCAAGTTCTATCTACAATTTTTCATAATAATTTTACTTTTTCATGTTTAAGGAGGATGGTGACTGTCTTTGAGGGGCAGGCGGTAAGAGGGGTTATTCTATGCTTTTACATGAGATTATAACAACTGTCACCAACTGTTTAAATATGAACTTAATTAATGAAAAATCAAATATTTAACATCTTGGGCATCAAAAATTATTTTTTAATATCGTTAATTTATTTTGTTTTATAAATATATTTAAAGAAAATCATTCAATTGTCTGAAAAATGTTGATAGAAAATTTGTTTGTGAGGTTATAAATTATAGTAATACAATGTTGGTTACACTGTTTCAAATTTGAATTCGATAGGCAGTTTGATTCCCGCGCAATCAATTCACATATAAATTTATATGCGCAGATTCAAAATCACATGACGTGAATTTGCGACGTTGTCACATTTCATAGAATTTGTTTGTTATGATTCAAAAAAGGTTAGGAAATCATTATTTCATAGTCAGATTTTATTTTATTTCTCCAAAATGAAACAGAAGACTCAATTAATTTTTTCGATGATAATTCCAAAAGTTTTAAACTTTACGACCGTAAGTTTTTTTTTTAAAAAAAAAAAATTGTTCTAGCTTCTAAATATTCTCAAAAACTTATTTTTATAAATTTTAGAATGATCTTATCATTTTTGTTTTGGTCACCATCCTCCTTAATGTCTTTCATTGTTTCTGCGGTATTGTTAGCATTAAGAAAAAAGATAGTAGACAAACATCTATATTTCATGAGAATATATTATATTATATTTTAATTTTTAATGTATATTTTTTATTTTTCAATTGCATAATTGTCGCATAATTACACAAAATTTAAACGCATAATTAGAGATAGGAACTTTGTGCTTTAGCATATCAGCACAATTTTGCTCGAAAATTTTCAAATGTTATAAAACGTCTAAAAACCATATAAAACATGTTTTTAAATAGAAATTTCTTTAAATTAAATCAGCACAAAAAAGCACAAT
Source organism: Ganaspis brasiliensis (assembly GCA_037103525.1). Lineage (NCBI taxonomy): Eukaryota > Metazoa > Arthropoda > Insecta > Hymenoptera > Figitidae > Ganaspis > Ganaspis brasiliensis. The sequence continues at coordinate 529,721 of JAZKLR010000372.1, read as the reverse complement.
TTTGTCATTTAAGCAGCATAATTTTGTTCAGGTAATTGTGCCGCATAATTAGCGATTTTCACCATATATTCAGCACATATTTAGCACAATTCGTATAAATTTATATTGATTATTATCGAAATAGTCATATAAAAATTTCAGGAAATTTCCGTTGTTTATGTTTTGAAGCAGATACGCATAAAAGAATATAAAAGGGCCTTAGCAGAATGAAAATTTGAAATCATAAGGAGTGAGATAGAAAAGGACATACATAAATATGTCTGCCTTTTCTATCTCATTCTTGCGATTTGTCGGTTTCGATACAAAAATATGAGAAAAATAAATTGTTTACACAAATATAAATTGTCTAAATAATTAAAACGTCTTGAAAATTGCAGACGAAAATTTTTTTGGTATTTCTTTAATGAAGAAAGCAAAAAACGAAATGCTTCTAGGAGAATTAAATAAAATTTTATTTTAAACATTTCAAATTGTTTAAATAAACAAAAAATTTCATCAAAAAATTTTCTGTCAATCGTTACTAAAGAATCGCCAGCTATTAAAAAAATTATTTAAATTCGAAAATATAAGAAAAATAAATTGTTTAAACAATGGAATGTAGATTGCGAATTATGAATCAATAACTTTTTTTTAGTTCTTCATTGAAAATTTCAAAAGACTAGATAATTCTAGCTGAATTTAATAAAAATTTGAGTTTAAACCATCAATTAAATTAAATCAATTACCTAAACTGTTTTTCCCTTCGCTATTTAAAAAGTTGTAAGCTTTTAAAATGCCTATTTAATTAAAGTAAAAAATATGATAACTATTGTTTAAACAATTAAAAATAAATTTAAAAATGTAGCAAGCCTTGTATTTTGTCAAGTAAAAAAAATTATAAAAAAAATGACATAAGAAAATAATATTTTAGACCTATTTACTTATAAATGCTGAATTTGTGTTTTTTCGTTCTTTAAGGCACTCCTAGAGAGTGTTTATTTGCAAAAAAATAATAATATTCGACAGTTTCTTCAATTTTGAACATTTGTTGAGGTCTCATAAACTTCTGAACCTTTTTCGATAAAATTAAGAACAATTTTCCGCAATTTTCTTAAAGAAGTACAATTTTTTCTTGTATTTCTTATGAGAAAAAGTGACGGTACCACTCAATATTGTTGGATCAAATTAAAAAAAATAGGGGTAAATTTCTTTCTTTTATTTGTAGTCAACTCTCGAGCGCCTTTAAACCATATTTCAAATTTTTTTTTTTTTTTGAACCACCCTACTATACAGAAACGTCGAGTATTATAGAAAAAATAATTGTAATACCTCAAAGTATAATTTAGACTAAAAAGAAATCAATGTTTCTATATATAAATAAACTGGAGTGTTAAAATTTCAATAACTACTAACCTTCCGTACATAATTTTAGTTGAAACAAGCAAATTGACTTAAAACTAAGTAGCACATTTAAAGCACACATGATAGCCAATAAAAGGATAATTTCAGCACAATTAGGCATTTTATTTTAGCATAATTCGACCTATTAAAAAAGCACAAAGTTCCTATCTCTACGCATAATCAGATTGGTTCAAAATGCATAAAGTTATAATCTTTATTTATAAGACAAATTGATATATTAGTCAAATTTATTATCCCAGAAAAAAATTCCCGATTTTTCCCGGTCAATTTAAACTCCAGGTTATTTCCCGGTTAGTAGACACCCTAAAAATGTCGGCTTCCCTAGTTTTAAAACATCGGATAAATTATCGAGTGAAACAGTTTCTAAGAAAAGAGTCTATTTCTAGTATTCTGGATGCTCATCCAGGCAGAAAACTGACTTGAACACAAAAGCTGAAGGGTTCCTATTGAATAAAAATTATAATCATCTGTTTCATTCTCATTCTGCGGAATAAATGAGACTTTCAACTTTCTGGAAGAATAATTACTGACGAACGTTTGGTAAGCAAGCAGGAGAGATCTGCAGAAAGAAGGCAATTAAAAAGTTTGATTACCTTACGACGAGCGATGTTGAACTCTCTGGTGCAGCCTTTACAGTGGCTAACCAATCGGTCGTTTGCCCATGGGGCTGCACCATCTTGCTGAGGCTGATGCTGAGCATTGTTCGCTGCTTCTCGCAATTCAACCGCTGCTAGCTTAGCTGCACTCAATTGTGCGCCCAATTCTTCAAGTGTCCTCTCCTGCTCCGTGCAGATTTCTCTCAACGCATAATGTTCCTCTTGCAACGACAAATATTTCTGTAAAGAAAAAAAAAAAAAAAACTGTCAATCGATAATTTTAATTAAAATTCATTAAAATAGTGTAGAAAAAGAAAACAGCATCACCACGTAATCTCTTATATAAAGAACTTTAAGTGCTCATTTTACTGCGGTTCATTAAAAATTAATGGAAAGTTACCTCCGAGACAGATTTCATTTGATCAACTTCTTGATGGAGTTGGGAAATCTTTTCAATGTTGGATATTGAAGATTCTTGGAGTGATGTTCGCCATTCTCGTTCTACTTTTAATTCCCTTTCGATTCCATTTGCTCGCGCCTCTTTTGCTGCTGCTTCAGCACCTAAACTTCTGGCCCTTTCCTGATACTCTCCTCTTGAATCCGCTATTTCTTTGTACCTGATCAAAGCCAATTATTTTAATGGTTTTAAGCGGCTTATGAAAAACTAACCTTTAGAGTAATGTTTTTATTTTAAAAAGATGTTTCAGTGCATCCATTACATTAATTTTAGTCACTTTTAGGTGACATTTCTTTACTTGACATTTTAAATTTAGAACTTGGTAGAATACGAAAAAGCGAAACGTGAATTGTTGATTTAAATCATTTTCATTTGAGTTGGATTTTAATTTTATTTATAAAATAAATTTTCATACAGATTCGAAATTATTTCTTGTTTAGAGAATCCTACGATTTTTTATTTGCTTCAATTCTTTTATGCTTTATTTTTCTCCAGCAAATTGATCCGATGGAGTGTATAGAATCTAGCTTTTACTTCATTGAGGGGAATTGTAGAATTCCGTATTTGAGAGAAGGAAGCCTGCAGAATATAGAGTTTCTCATTTATTTAAATCCACGTCTACACATTCTAACATGTGTATTTACTTTAACGCCATATACACAATATTTGCCAAAGGTAATTAACTTAATGAACAAGTGTTTCTAGTTGAAATTTCTTTATCCTAAATTTTGTGTTAAACCTTGTGAAATCACATCAGACTCATAAATCGTAAAATTTAAATTTGTCGAGTTTGTAATAATTATGAGCCTAATCATATAATAATTAGACAATTTATCCGCACTGTATAATTATATACAAATTTTTAATTATTTTATTGGAAGTATTTCTTTGCTTTCGATAAAACTTCAGATTTCTATTTTTGGTATTTCTCAACTCATGTATCAGTATTGATAAATGTAACTATTATTTAATAAATGTACAGTGATAACAAAATGGATTGGAATTAATCTTCTTTCTCGAAGTTAAATTGAAATGAAAAAGTACATCAATTTTTCAAATATTTGACTCCTTTTAAAAACTTTTTACTAATTAACTTCATTTTATTCTACTTTTGGTAAACATACTTTTTTTCGAATATTAATAATTTCCAAAAATCAATTTAATTCATTGATTTCTGGACATCAAAAGCAATAAATAAATATATTTACCAAAAACAACTTTTTTTGGCACAATTTAACTATTAAATTAAACTTAACACAATTAAACTATTAACTATTAAATTAAAAATTCAAATTCTAATTAAAGAAGGCCATTCCATTTTTCATCACAAATTTTTTAATTTTCTTGAGTACTCTGCACAATATAGGATATCGAATTTAAAAATATATTAAATATAACGATATTTTTAATTTTTAAGCAGACAAAAATGTTTTTTTTTATTTTTAAACATATAATTCTGAATAGAAAACTCTACAGGAAAAAATCATTTGTAAACATAACCTCTTATTCAAAAAATCACTTTTTAATTCAAAACTGTATTTCCTTATTGACAATTTTCATCCTCTGTTAAAAAATCTGTGCTCTTATTCAAATTATTTCCTTTTATGTAAAAATTTTTTTTTATTTAACAACGTATTTTGTTGTTTATAAATTTTGTATACAATTTTTTAAATTTTATTAAAAATTTTTATTAAAAAATTCTTGATATAATAATGAATTTCTTTCTTTAACAATTAAAAAAAAAATCTTTAGAAAAGTATGCAGCTTTGTAATTTTAAACTGCATTTTGCATCACGAATAATAAGGGGAAGTATAACTTACCTGCGATATCAAGTTCATCAAAAGCAAAAAAAAGTTTGTAAACAAAAAATACCAGAAGGCAAAATTCCTTTGTTCTCTTTTTGATTCAGTAGAACTAATAATAAATCATTAATTGTCGTAACAAATTAGAACCAAAGCAAAACATTAATTCTAGAACCAATAAAGCAAAACAAAAAATTTTAAATAAATAATAAAAATTTTAAATAAATTTAAAAAGGGCGCTTAAAAACTACCGAAATTTTATTCGACAAAATTTTTATTTCATCATAAATACAAACAACTAAATTTTATAATCTGCATATTATCTTTTTACCAATTTATAAATAATATAAATAAAAAATTATTTCGAAACATTTTTTAAAATTGGAAAACGTATTCTTATTCATAAGAAAACATATACCATATGTATTTTGTATCATGAATTTATTCAATTATATAATTATACAAGCAATTTTTAGTTAATTTCGTTTTGCACGCACTGAATGCTGTATCTTAACATTAAATGCAAAGTTTTCTTCACCCTAAGTGGATCCTACACGTGTAAATTTCTTAACAACGTATGTATCTCTTATCGGACATTATGGCACCTTCTACTGATTATAGCAATTACATTAATTATTTCTCTGTTTCAGTTTCTAAACAAGATCCTAAATTAACATTTTGATAATTAAATTCTCGCACATAGAGTTATTTGTCAGTATTTGTAAAATTTCCCTATTAAATATTCGTGACTATAAATTCAACTAATTCGGGAAAATCTAAAAGGATTAAAAATTCTGTTTTTTTCTTATTATTATAGTCGGTTTTTAATATCATTCTCGATTTTTCGTATTCACCAAGATTATAAGAATTTGAAAAAGTTTCGAGTAAATTGACAGACTTTGAAAGTAGAATTTTGATATTTTAATAAGAAAAACTAATAAACGTACATTTGATCCATTCTCTCAATTGTGTCATTCATTGAATACGATTTAGCCTCCAGTTTGGCTATCAGTTCTGTTTTATGCTTAAGTGAGCTCTCGCACTCCTGAAAAGCAACGACTGCTAAGTAAAAATTAAAAAATATCAGAATTCCGTAATATCACACTTTGTACACATTCATAATGATTAATCAGACATATTGTGAAGTTGTGCTTTTATCATAAATGTAATTACATTATAGGCAACATTGCACAATCAACTGGACTTTTGTCCGGTTAATTAGATACATCAGGCTCTGCAAGGGACAAAGAAATTATTCGATACTGAAATAACAATTGGTACCAAATCTCATATTAATTGTATAATGTGTATACAGAATATTCAAAATTAAATTATTGATGAAATTTTAGAAACGAATAAATTAGTACCATTTATTATAGAAATTACCACTATTATACAAATTGTTTAGTAATTACAAATTTTTTGTAATTACAGTCGCGTTTTATTACAAATTATCTCTCTGTCACCAAATCACCTATTGTAAAGAAGAAAATAAAATGTTACAACAGAGGAAATGTTAACAATCAAATAGTAGATCTCGATTAAAGAAATAGCTGATGTATTTCAACAACACAATAAAGTTTTTTTTTAATTCATCGACACAAGAGTGTACAACAATAGTTTAAGTGATAGTTGAGACTATCACAAATTAGCTAGAAACTGCATCGCAAAGCATTTAAGGCAAATATTTACATTAATAAATACAATTCTTTGAAATGCTTTATACAACGTATCACAAGTAGACCCAAACAATCGACAATTATTCTCCTCGACTTGTTCAGAGATAAAAATCAAATCTTAAAATTACAAATGTAACATCAACTGAATTGATTTTGCTGAATCCTTTCAAACTTTTGAGACTCGATTGATTCTTTGGAAAAGCTTTTAAAACTTTTAAAAAGTTTTCTTTTTGAAATTAAGTAAAATAAAATTAGTCGTTTGTTTCTGATTTACTCTGACTAGCATCAGCGAGTTCTTTACTCGATTTTTGATCAGAGCTGGAAGTTTGCTCTTCACTGGATTTACAAATACTTCTTCGATTTGGATTCGATCGATTGCTCGATCTTTGTTCAGGGAATCTGTCTCTTGATAATTCATTTGGAGAAGTGGGATTAGATTTATTTAGAATGGATTTCGAGTCATTTGGAGTTGTAGGACTGCGCATATTTTCCCCATCCTTCATCAATCTGTTGTACTTATCAAGGTTGTTCAAAAGTTTGCCAATTTGATTGGTTTTCGCGTGTAGACGACTGACCATCTCCCCTTTTTGTGTCAACTCGAACTCACACTCCTATAATTGAAGAATTGTTGAAAAATTTTACAATTTAGAATGTTTTTGGTTAATTATAAAAGACTCCAGGAAGCTGAAAATTAGGAATTTGTATTATGGATATAATTATATAATATTTCCCCTGTGAGGACGCAATATGATCAAAGAATTTTTAAAAAAATGGGATGATAAAGAATACAAGACTCACCTGTAATTAAAACAGTAAACAATTTTGAATACAGATTTTAAGTGAATGGTGATGATTATGACAATGTACAAATGATCTGATGACACTTTTGATAGGGAATGCTGTTAAAACAGATTGGAAAGAAATCAAAAGGCTCTTGATTACCTTGAATAATTGAGTTAGTTAGTAAGTGAATCATTCATTTATCGGCACATTGTCATAATTATCAGAAGCCAATGAATATGTTATTTCACCTGTAGCTTTTTATACATCTCCAAATTAATCTGTTTGATGTCATCCAATTGCCTTCTCAGAGAGCCGATTGTGTCTTGTTTGTCATGAATATCCTTTTCCAAAAGTTTCATCGCTACTTCCATTTCGGATTTGATGCTGATCTGCATGTTAAATAATTGTTTAAAATTTAGATCCAAATTTTAAAAATCATTAGCTTCAAACTATTCAAAATCGTCAAACATCTTATAACTATAATCAGGTTTAACGGATTTAGATTTTACTTGAAATGAATACGTCAAGTTAAGATCAATGCCAACCTGCAAGTTAAGTTCCTTTTCTAATTCCTGCTTTTGTTTCTTTTCAGCCTCTAGCCTACTTCTAGTTTCCTCCAATTCGACTGTTGTTTCTGAAATCTTCAGCGGAGGTTTTCCATTCTGAAATTTTGACAAAAGTTCTCAATGACAAAATCAAACCACAATTAGTTTTAAAAAAACGTACCTCATTCGGATCTTTAATCTCTATTCCAAGTTCTTTCTTCAACTGTTGGTTCTCATACTGAAGTGCAAGATAGCTATTTTTCGCAATTGACAGATCTTCCTTCATGAGCGCATTTGTCGTCGTGAGAGATTCAACTTTTGCTTGTAGATTGGTAACAGTCGCACTAAAAGTTTCGAAAAAGGAAACATCAAGAAACCAATTTACTAGAGAAACATTTCCTCAAGACATTTCTAAAAACAAATTTCTGCTAAACCCTGTTAAACTAACATTTAAAAAGTGAATTATAACAAAAGCAGAATTACTTTAAATGTCGATTAAGTTCCTCGATGTAGTTCTTCTGATCAAGGACGGTTGTCATGTTGTCGGTTTCCAGTTCCTCGTCGGGCGATTCACCAGGAATGTGATTGCTGTTTCGCAAATAAAGTGAGAAGTCGATGACGCCCTGCTGACAGTCGAGGTCTTCTTCCTAATTCGTAATCATTATTGATTAGATTAAATCCTATTTATCAGTCGCTTCTATATCCAGCTAAAGGCTGACCTTCACACAGAAGTTACAGTCGATAACGTTGAGTCCGACCAGCAAACCCATTATGACTATAGCTTCCTCGCTCATCATCAGAGCATCCGGCTCGAAATACTCCGATAGAACGTCGTCTTTGTGATCGATCAGAACTTTTAAGTAATCCGCCAGTTTCTTTTGCATCAAGGCCATACGCAGCCATGCGCGCGATCTTCCCAATGCCGTCCTGAAAATACACCAGTTTCAGAAATAACGAATTTTAACCAACTTTTACGAGAAATTTCAGATCAATCACTAAACTAAACCTTTTCAAGGAATTCGAGATCATTTCTTAATCATCATTTTGAGCAAATTTACAGCTTCAATGATTTTTTTGGATTAGTTTGAGAACATTTTCAGAATGGTGTTTATTATTCATGATTTAATAACAATTATTGTTTATTACTTGTGGACAAAAACAATAAAGACTAATTTTCAATGATCCAAACTGTACTTGATGGAAATTCAAATTGTTTCTGACTTTTATGTATTTAAAATCCGATTCTTTAAATTTTCAATTAATTCTAAACTTGGAAGATTACGATTATTTCAGTTGTACTAAAAACCACCCATAACACTAAAAAAACATTTTAAAATTCGAGATGAGTATTTTTAAAAGACTTCTCGAAAGGAGTTTAGAATAAATTTGGTGACTTTGAATAGGTTAAGGTTGTCATTAAATTTTCAATTAATTCTAAAATCAGAAGATTACGATTATTTCAATTGTACTAAAAACCACCCTTAACACTAAAAACACTTTAAAATTCGAATTGAGTATTTTTAAAAGACTTTTTGAAATGAGTTTAGGATAAATTAAGTGATTTTGAATAGGTTAAGATTGTAAAAAAAAACGTGTCATTTCAAAAATTACCCTTAAAACCACCTCCAAAACACACATTAATATTCAAATTGAGTATTTTTGAAAATATACCCCACTAGAATTTAAATCTCACTTCGTGATCCTAAATAGATCAAAATTTTCAAAAAACAACACTTAATTTTAAAAAATCACCCTTAACCCCAATAACAGATCTAGAATTAAAATTCAGTATTTTTGAAAACTTTTTCCCCAGAAACTTAGCACTGATTTAGACGTTATTATGCTTAATAAAAATGTTTTTAAAAATTCAACTCAAGAGAATTTAGAAATAATTAAGGGCTCCTGAAACCGCCTTTAATTTTTAAAAAAAAACCCACACTTAAAACCACCCTCAAAACACACATTAATATTTAAATTGAGTATTTTTGAAAATCTTTCCCACTAGAACTTAAATCTCACTTCCTGATCCTAAAGAGATAAAAATCTCCTGAAAAACAACTCTCAATTTAAAAAACCACCCTTAACTCCAATAACACATCAAGAATTAAAATTAAGTAGTTTTGAAAACTTTTTCCCCAGAAACTTAGAACTGATTTAGATGTTATTATGCTTAATAAAAATGTTTTTAAAAATTCACCACAAGAGAATTTAGAAATAATTAAGGGTTTTTGGAACGGCCTTCAATTTTTAAAAATTCACCCTTATAACCACCCCCAAAATACACGTTAATATTCAAATTGAGTATTTTTGAAAATCTACCTTACGAGAATTTAAATTTTATTTTGTAATCCTAAATCAATTATAATATTAAAAAAAAAAACAACTCTCAATTTCAAAAACCACCCTTAAAAACCCCAATAACACATCAAGAATTTAAATTAAGTATTTTTAAAAAAATTTTGCCTAGAAACTTAGAACTGATTTATACTTTCTAATTATGCTTAATAAAAATGTTTCAAAAACTAACCTCAAATGCAAAAATCATCCGTTAAAATACAAATTAAATGTTTTTAAAAATTCACCCCAAGAAAAATTAGGAATAGTTAAGGACTCCTAAAACGGCATTTAATTTTTAAATTAAAACACTTAAAACTACCCCTAAAACACATATTAATATTCAAATTGAGTATTTTTGAAAATCTACCCCACGGGAATTTAAGTCTCACTTCGTAATCCTAAATCAATTAAAATCTTCAAAAAAACAACTCTTAATTTTAAAAATCACCCTTAACCCCAATAACACATCAAGAATTCAAATTAAGTATTTTTGAAAACATTTTCCCCAGAAAAAGATTAAGATTCTCTAATTATGATTAATAAAAATGTTTTAAAAATGAACCTTTAATCCAAAAAATAGCCGTTAAAATACAAATTAAATGTTTTTAAAAATCCACCCTAAGAGAATTTAGGAATAATTATAAGGGCTCCTAAAACGGCCTTTAATTTTGCAAAACCCACACTTAGTTTGGAAAATCACCCTTAAGGTGAAAATATAAAAACTTTTTTCAGCGAGAATTTTGAATGAATTAAGAGCTTCTAAATAGATCTAAAAAAATGTCAAAAAAACACTTTTTATTTCAAATATCCCGCTCCCCTTTCACTCTCAAACATAATAGTGCTTTAAAAAAATCTATTTCATAGTTATTTAGGGTTTGTTTTCCATATAAATTTAAGCTTAATTCAGGGCTTGCAAAAAGAGCTAATAATTTTTTTAGAAAACCACTCTAATTTGCAATAAACCACTATTAAAATTCAAAAATAAGTATTGTCAAAAAATATTTTCATTACCATTTTGAATTTTTAAAATAAACATTTTTCAAACTATGGGGATTAATAAAGATTAGATTAATAATTAAATTAAAACTATTTAAATTAAACTCCTTAATTGTTGCAGAAGATATTTTAGAAAATAATCATTTTTAAATAAGAGGTGTTTTTTAGAATAAGGGTAGTTTTTAAAAACTTATTTAACAATAGTTTTGGAGCCTTAAATCACAGAGAATTTTTAAAGTATTATTGTGTAAAACTGACACAAGATATTTTGGAAAATAATCATTTTTAAATAAGGGGTGTTTTTTAGAATAAGGGTAGTTTTTAAAAACTTATGTAACAATAGTTTGGGAACCTTAAATCAAAGAGAATTTTAAAACTTTTATTGTATAAAGCTGACACAAGATATTTTGGAAAAAATAAAATTTAAATTAAGGGGTGATTTTAGAATAAGGGTAGTTTTTAAACACTTATTTAACAATAGTTTGGGAGCCTTAAATCAAAGAGAATTTTTAAAATATTATTGTATAAAACTTAAGGGGATAATTTTTTAAATTAAGGGTAATTTTTGTAAACTTGTTTTCCCTTTTAAGAGTTCTAATTAGCCGTAAATTATTGTGAAAAATATTCTCAAAAATTGCTTAAAAAATCGTAATAGATCTAATTTATCAATTACACAGGCTTGCAAAATATGTACCTGAAGTTCCGGACGTCCGCACGGACGAAATTTTAAATAAATATTTTTCAACTTTTGCTGACGCCGCAATTTCTTTTAAAATACTTGAAAAATATGTTTTAAGTATAAAATATTATTAATTTTTTATTTGTAGGGGATGAAGGCACCCCCAGAAACTAATTTTAAGAATTTTTTTTTTCAATTTCGTCCGTGCGGACGTCCGGAATTTTAGATACATTGCAAAATTTCGTTCATGTTTGTTACAAAAAAAAATGGGAGGTGGTTTTTGAAAATTTTTTGACACAGAATCAGAATCTGACCTTAAAAATAGCCCATCGCGTCAGGATTTTGTTTATTAGCTTAAATCTTAAATAAACTAAAAATGTCCATTTTTTCGTGATTTTCTTGTGTCTTACCAATTTTTTTTTCATTTTCCTAAACGGTATCGTATAGTACTACTCTTAAGCTTCAAAACCCATTTTTGAAAATTATTTTACGATATTTTAAAAAAAAAGTTATGCAGATTTGAAATTTTTCATTTAGTCTAATATGCATATAAAACGTCTCTTTAAATTTCTTGGAGTGAGTTTTCACTCCACAAAGAGTGAAAATTTAGCCATTTCAATTAGAGTGGAAAACCTACTCTAAAAGAGTCAGATCTCACTCTTATACAGTAAATTCGCACCTTTATTCGAGTGGAAATTCACTCCAAAATTACGGTGAGAGTTCACTTTTTGCTTGGAGTGAGTTTCCACTCGAAATGGAGTGAAAATTCAGTTCAATTTTAAAAGAGTGAGATCTCACTCTTTTGAGTGGGTTTCTAACTAAATTGGAGTGGTTCAATTTTCACTCTTCGTGGAGTGAAAACTCACTCCCAGAAATTTAGAGAGACTACAGTTCTAAATGAAAAATTTCAAATCTGCATAATTTTTTTTTTTAAATCGTAAAATAATTTTCAAAAATGGGTTTTGGAGCTTAAGAGTAGAACTATACGATACCATTTATGAAAATGAAAAAAAAATTGTAGGTTACAACAAATTTACGAAAATGTCAAAAATGGCCATTTTTGTCTACTTAAGGACGCTTATACCCTCAAGCGGTTCTCATTCTATCGGACCATGTTAGTTAATATTTTTTTAATTTCATTTCGTCTTATAATTTGGTTTCTAAATAGTATTTTGTAGTTAAAATCATTACACAAACAAATTTTATTGAAAAAAAAAATTTCTGTTGAAAATTCCAACTTTTTAAAAATGTTTCTTTCTGATTATTTCAAAAAAGTGAAGGATTACTATCCTTAAATAACATTTTCTTAACAACGGAACGGTAAATTAATTAAATATTATTGTAAAAGTTGTATTCCATTACAGTTTAAAATACATTAGTTTTTATACAAAATTTGTAGAACCGTGTTTTTTTAATTAATTAAAATATAGTCATTTTGCGCGTTTTGTTACTGTTTTCATGTAAAAGTCCCAACTTTATAAATTTGTATCTTAAAAACAGAACGGTAAAATTCAATAAAATTGTAACAGTACATGTAAAGTAATGCATTTAATATGTCATTAAAATTTTATAAGAATCTGTAGAAATTGGTTTTTTGGATAAACCTCCTTAAGCTAATATTACAAAAAATTCTGACGTGATGGGCCATTTTTAAAGTCGCATTCTGATTCAGCGACAAAAAATCTACAAGAATCAATTCCCATTTGTTTTTTGTAACATACATGAACGAAATTTTACAGGTCTGCGTTATCAGTATTTTTGAAACAGATAAATAATAAACAACCATTCTTGTAAAAAATTTCTCGATTTCCGGTTGAAAATTTATAAAAAAAATTTATACCTGACTGTGGGGAGATCACGTATACTAGAAGTCATGTCTTGTGCTTCAGGTGAATATTTTTCGACGATTTGAAGAATATCCCAGAGCTCCTTCTTTGGTCCAAGAAGACCCTGAAAGTTTGGGGCATTATAGTCTTAATTCTGTTGAAAATTTGATCAATTTTATTATAATTTGATCAATTTTATACTAATTTGATCAATTTTTTTTTTTTTTATAATTTCATCAATTTTGAAGTAATTTCATCAACTTTATCAATTTTAACAATTTCATCAACTTTATGACAATTTCATCAATTTAATGCCAATTTGATCAAATTCATGATAATTTGATCAATCTTATGAATCATTTTACCTTCTTCGGTCGAAGACCATGTCTGAGCACGTGCTCTAAAACGATGAAGAAGTGCTGCAGAGGCATATGATCAGAGTCGAGCATTCTTCCATACTTTAAGGAAGTTTCGATGAGCTCCTTAACGATAAGTTTCGAGATATTAACAAGGTTGCTTCTCTCGATTATCACCGGGTCTCGTGCTGAAAAAAGAACACGAGTTGTCTAATCTCTCAAATGAATCATCTTGTTTTTTTTTCTTTCAATAAAAAAAAAAAAATCCAATCAAGGTAAACATTGAAAACTGATAAAAAGTGTGTCGTGCTGGACTTTCTATCGACTTTCATCGACACGTTTCTGCAACTGCAGTGACATTTCTTCAAGATAATTATATATGAGAATGCATCATGCAGAACAAAAAAAAGATGATGTTTAAATTGAAAATAATAATAAAATGTACATATATAATTGCGCACGAAAGCTGCAAAAAACTAAAATACGACAAATGTGTGTTTCACAGTTGATTTTAATGCAGTTTGAAATAAGTTGAGTTTCACAAAGTAAAGACTTTAACTGCCCCATTTAGCACATCCTTCGTTTGAAAATTTTAAATCGGTGATTGAAGTAAAACAGACTTTCTTCTGTAAGTAATTAATTAATTAAGAAAAATTAAACAAATTGGAGGTTAAATACGAAGCTGATAATATCTTGGAACCGTTTTTTCGTTTGAAAAAGAAAATATTTTTATTAGGAAAAATAGAGAATTGTTAATGATAATATAGAATTTGTGTACAATAACTAAACCTTGAATTTCTTTTGTCAAGTTATTCAGTTTACATTGTAATATTTCTCAAGGTTTGCGTGAATTAGATTAAAAATGAGTTCATGAGCAAAAATCGATCGAATCTCGAAGCTTATGAAAAATTAATGCTAAGCATTGACCGTCGATTCTTCTTATTTTTAAGAATCTGTAAACATTTCCAGTTTTTCAAAATATAATTTACTTTATGTTTTAAAAAGTTTTGTTAAAAAAAAAATCTCGATTCTGCTATTTAACTTTCAATACAATATGATTCTGTTTAAAAAATCAGGACAAGAAAAATCTATCTCACAAATATGGTTAATAAAACGACAAAATCAATTTTAGTGTTACACAGTGCTACTCAAAATATTACAGATAAAATTCAAGCTCTTCCTCGAGTTTTAAACAGATTTTCAAGATTTAGAAAATAATATTTTAGAATATCATACAAAATATATAATTTTAATTTAAGATTTAGTGAGAAAAATGAAAATTAGACAGAATAGAAGTAATAAATAAATAAAAGCGCGGATGGAAAAAGAATCTATTGTTTAAACATGTCAATTTTGTGAAAAAATGAAAAAAAGCAAAATTGCAGTGTTGATTAAGAGGTTTGAAAATGAGGTAAAATAGTACATTAATATGTCAAATATTGTCGATTATTCTCGTCAGTTTTACAATTTTTTTCTCAATATTATCAACTATTTTCATCATTTCTTAATTATTTTCTTTAATATTCAATTATTTTTGTCATTTTGTAATCTTTCTTTCAATTGTTAATTACCTGTTTTCTTAATATTTAAATTTAATTCTTTAATCTTTAATTTATTTATTTATTTTATTTTTTTTTTTTCGTCAATTCTCAATTATTTTCCTTAATTTTCAATTATTGTATTCAATATTCAATAATTCTTCCTCTTTTCAGTTATCAATTATTTTCTTGAAATTTCAATACATTTCTAAAATTTTCAGTTGATTTTTTCAATTTTGATTTATTTCCTACAATATTTTCTTTAATTATGTATAGTTTTTAATTGATAATTTATTATTATCCCTAAATTTTATAATTGTTCTTTGATCTTTAAAATTATTTTTTTCTGATGCCAATTAATCTCGCCATTTATCGAATTTTTTATCAATTCACAATTATTTTCCAAAATATTTAATTATTTTCGTCATTTTGTAATTTTTCTTACAAAATTATCAATTATTATCATACAGCTTCAATTTAAATTTTTATTTTTCAATTTATTTCTACAATTTTATTTATTTTCCTCAATATTTAATTATTTCCTTTTTTTCAATTAATTTCATCGATTATCAATTAATTCCACAATTCTTAATAATTCTCGGATGTTTGCAATTATTTTTTTTACTCATTAAAATTGTTTTAAATCTTCAGTTCAATTGTTCAATTCTACAACTATTTTCTTCAATTCTCAATTACTTTCTTCAAATTTCCATTCCATTAATTTTCAATTATTACTTTAATGTCAAAAAATTTCAGCCTTTGGTCAATTTTTTTTTTCAATTATCAATAAGTTTATTTAATATTAAATTCAATTGTTCAAATATTTCCTTCAATACTCAATTTTTTTTTAATTTAGTAATTTTTATTTTCCAGTTTTTAACTTTTCCTTCTACATTCAATAATTCTCGGGTTTTATCAGTAACTTTTTCAGTTTTTTATTATATTTTCTAATTTCATTTACATTTTTCACTTTCAATAATTTATACGATTTTTAACTAACTCTTCAATATTAAAAAATTTTCGGCTTTTTCAATTATTTTCTTCAATCATCAATTTTTTTTCTATTTTTAATCAATTCTTCAATATTTAAAAAGTTTTTTAACAATCATAAAAATTGTTTTAAATTATCAATTCAATTGTTCAATTCTATAACCTTTTTTTTAAATTCTTAATTCTTTTTTAAAATTTTTAATTCAATTCTTTAGTTTTCAATTATTTTTTTTTGTATTTAATAATTATGTGCTTTTTTAAATAACTTTTTAAAATGTTTTATTATATTTTTTAAATTCCAATTACATTTTTAACTTATCAATTATTTTCATTAATTTCAATTTTTTTTACGTTTTTCAATTCAGTTGATCAACTTACAATTATTTCTATAATTTTCCTAATTTTTGAATTATTTAGTTTAAATTTAATATTTATTGCTTCATTTTTTAAATTATTTTTTCAAATTGTTTATTATTCTAGCCATTTTTTGAATTTAGTTTTCAATTGTTAATTATTTTCGTCATTTTTCAGATCTTTTCTTTAAGTTTGTAATTGTTCTCGTTATTTTTCAATGATTCAATATTCAATTACTTTTGTCATTTTGAAATGTTCTTTCAATAATTTTTCTAAAATTTTAAATTACTTTCTTCAATTTTTAATTATTTTTATTAATACTTTTAAATTCTCGTAATTGGTTAATTTTTTCCATTATTTAAATTATCAATTAATTATTAAATATTTTCGATGATAAGTTTCTGTAATTTTAAATTCAATTGTTTAAATATTTTCTGCAATTCTCAATTTTTTTTTTAAATTTCAATATCATTTTTCAGTTTGCAATAATTCTCGACTTTTTTTAGTTACTTTTTTCAATCTTTCATTATATTCTGTAAATTCCAATTCCATTCTTCAATTTTTAATTATTTTCTCAAAATTTTAATTGTTGTCTTTAATTTTCAATTATTTTCTTCAATTTCACCTTTTTTTCCACTTTCAATCCAGTTGTTCAATCTACAATTATTTTCAACAATTATTCCTAAATTTTTGTTCATTTTTCTTTTTGCAATTATTATTTTTTTTTTTATTTAATTTTTATTGCTTTATTTAAAAAATTTTTTTAGTTGTGTATTAATTTATCCTTTTCCATTTTCAATTATTTTCGTCATTTTGAAATGTTTTTTCAAATATTTTTCTAAAATTATTTATTACTTTCTTCAATTTTTAACTATTTTTAGTAATATTTTTAAATTCCCGTATTTGGTTGATTTTTTTCGATTATTACACTGCAAAAACAGATGTCCTAAATTGTACAAAAATGTCAAAAATTAAGACATTTTTCGTGTCTTAGACACAAAAAGTATCTTAATTTAAGACATTTCTGTTCAATTTAAGACACCTATTTTTGCAGTGTAATAAGTTCCTTTAATTTTAAATTCAATTCTTCAAATAAATTCTGCAAATCTCTATTTTTTTCAAATTTCAATTCCATTTTTTAGTTTGCAATAATTCTCGCCTCTTTCAGTTACTTTTTCAATCTTTTATAATAATCAGTAATTTTCAATTCCATTCTTCAATTTTTAATTATTTTCCTATATTTTTAATTGTTATCTTTAATTTTCAATTATTTTCTTCAGTTTCAGTTTTTTTCCACTTTCAATCAAGTTGTTCAATTTACAATTATTTTCAACAATTAATCCTATAATTTTGTTTCAGTTATTAATTATTTTTTAAAATTACAATTTATTTCTTCTTTTTTTTTTATTACTTTCTTCAATTTTTAATTATTTTCTTTGATTTCTAATCCAGATTTTCAATTTTCAATTATTTTCAACTGTTATTCCAACAACTTTCTTAACTTTAAATTTATTTTTTTTAATTTAATATTTATTATTTAATTTATTTTTTTCAATTGTTGAATTTTCTAGCCATTTTTCGAATTTCGTTTACAAATTGTGCGACTCCAAGTGAAATTTACGTTATTTTCAGACAAGTTAACGGCGGAAAATGAAACTTTAGAATCTTATCATATTTAATATGACTAATGTTTTACATAAATATTTAGGTCAAAATATTAAGCAGTTTACGAGAATTGAAATTTCGAAAAAAAAAATTTAAATAACAATATGTTCCGTTCTATCAGTGGTATCAAGGTTTTTTTTAAATACTCAGGAAAATATAAGGAATATTTCTATTTTAGGGCAATTTTTATAATTTTCATATTAAAAAAGTTATGAAATAAAAATTATATATAACTTTTAAGCAGCAAGATAAAACTCAATGATCCAAATGCTAAAACGAACTTACCTGTGTTCTTTTCAAGATTCCAAAAGAAATCAACTTCACAGTTAATTCACTCCAATGTTTACATTCATAATTTATTAAAACTAAACATCAAGAAAGTAACTGTGAAGTTCATTTCTTTTGGAATCTTAAAAAGAACACACGTAAGTTCATTTTAGCATTTGGATCCTTGAGTTTTATCCTGCTGCTTAAAAGTTATATCATTTTTCTTTCATAACTTTTTTAATATCAAACTTATAAAAAAATGCCTTAAAATAAAAATATTCCTTATATTTTCCTGAGCATTTAAAAAAAAAGAAAACCTTGATACGACTAATGGCACCGGAGTTGACGACCCAAACTTCATCTGGCACTAATTTTTAAAACAGAAATATTGACAGTTTGAATAGCATTATGTGAACAGAAGGTGTCAAGATAAAAAGAATTGATGTATAAAGAAAATGAAGAAAAAAAAACGATTAAGAAAATGGGAATGAATGATGGTAGAAATTGCTGGATGAGGAAGAGTGCAAATGATACAAACACAAGCTTGAGACGTGTGGCATTTGCGGTGGACTTGGCGGAAGAATATCGCAAAGCTCTGATGGATCAGGATGATGTTGACGTTGATGTATACCACTGTGAACAAGGGGTGGCGATGGTGAACGTTGCATCGAGTCTTGCATGGAAAATTCCACGTCCTGAAGTTCTTTTAAACAGAGCCATTCACCGTCAACGGAAACCCGAAAATTGCACAGATAAATGGTGTCTTGTGCACCTGCCATGTCCTGCTCAATCATGATTGGACCGTGACGATGTTCGCCCGGAGGCAAACTTTTCAAACTTCCTTGAGCCTCTTGACGCATAGAAATCAATCGAAACTTCAACTTTCCTTATCTCCCAGTCAAAATCGAACTTTATTCTTTTATCGATCCACTCGTGTCTAGAGCAATGCCACTCTTTTCAGTCCTTTCACCTGTTCTTTTCTTCTTACTTTCTCACTATCTTTTTCCCAAAAAAAAAAAAAAAAAACTTAAAACTGCAACATTCCAGTTTTTGGTGTCTATTCTTCAACTGTTGTTATTTTGGAGATGAGAGTTGTTTCAATATTTCAATTTATAATTATACAATTGAAAATGGCGAATCAACAATGTTCCAATATTGCGAATTTTAACAACAATATTTAAATAATTAATATTCCTGTAGAATCGAACAGCTGACTGTCTGAAGATTCAGGAAGATGACCTCAGAATGTTTTTAGATTGTTTTTAGAGACCTGGTATCACTTACTGATTCTGATGAAATTCTCTTCAGGTCAGGACAATTAAATGCTTGTTCTCGATAAATATTTTGTGGGAAGATTTTAATTGAACTCGTGAAACGAGTGCACTGTGAGTATACTAAAAAAACTGTATTCTTCTTTTTTCTTGTCACGGATCGAGTTACTATTTACGACACATTTACTGCTGAATTTCTGATGATAATATAATCCTGCCAACTTGCACTATTTTTAAAAGAGGCGAAATGGAAAAATATTGCGTTCTGCCGGAGAAAAAGTTTCACTAAAATGTCGAGGGCCGGCGATTATATTGATTCTTCCTCCGACTATGCTTCCACCTACTTTAATCAATAAGTCTGTATGACCTTTTGCTTGGTGGGTGCTGGCACCTACTGAATTGTGTCGGTAGCAAAAATTGGGTAAAGCAGAAATAAGGAAAGCTTATAATTAACTTTCAAAACTGTAACTGTCAGCTCGGAAAAATTCGACAATTGTTCGGGATTTAAAAACATTCAAAAATGCATGCTGTATTAAGCTACGAATATCAACAAATTATGAATTTTTATTAGATATTTTTGGCAAATTTTGTTTTACTATTACAATTTTCTTGTCGAGATTCAAACATTCAACATAATTTTCAACTAAATAGTGAATTTGTTTTTAAACATATTTTGCACGTTTTTAGACTTTCAAGGGTCATCTTACTTTTTTCTTTGTAAAGAAGTTTTTCTTTTTTCTTTCTAAAAAAGTTTTTCTTTTTTCTTTCTAAAAAAAATGGTGTATTTGAAGCGAAATTCAACAATTATATAATTATAGAGAATGTTTTGAAAAAAATTGGATAAAAATTAGTATTTTTTATAAAAATAAAAGTAATATTTATCATTTTGCACAAGATATTTGTTTTTTTTTTTTTGTTGCAATTGCACATTTTTAAACAATGCTGAAACAGCTTTAAAATATATTTTCCTTGCTTTTCAATATCTAAGTCGAGGTGATGTTAAGATTCTGAGCTAATTTAATTTGAATTCATAATTTTACAGATAATAAAATTTTATTTTATATTTTTAAAGCATTTTTCAATTTGCTTTAACTATATTTTTTTTAATTCAGACTACTTTCTAATTTTAGGTTATGTTATTGTGATGAGCAACTTTAATTTTACTTTTAAAATAATCTTTCTGACAACTTTATCTTTCAAAATAAATCGAAACTGGTTTGACTTATACTTTCTTCCTTTTACAAATAACTTTTTAATTTGAGGTTATGTTAAGGTATTAAACTACTTTAATTTTGCTTCAAAAAAGTTGTCCTAATAACTGTATCCTTTAAAATGTGTTAAAATTATTTTTAATCATATTATCTTCCTTTTTCCAGTTCGAGGTTATGTTCGTGTATCTAACTACCTAACTACTTTAATTTTGACCCAAAATAATTTTGCCGGAAACCTTATCTTTCAAAATACGTTAAAATCAGGGCTGTTATCGATTTAAATCACTTTGATTTAAATCGTGATTTAAATCATGATTTAAATCATTGGAAAATTTGCATAAAGATCACGATTTAAATCAAAAAAACTTTACAATTCTCCAGAATTCTAATACTACATGTAAAACGTTGCAAACCTTAAACACAACCCACAAATTTGTAGATAAATGTTAAAAATTTCAATTTTAATATTTTAATCTTTAAAAAATTTTAAAAATTGTGCTAATACAGATGATCAAAATACCTATGATTTACAAATTTTTGGTATGAAGATAGCAAAAAATAGTATTATATTTTTACATCTTCAAGTCATTATAATTATATAAATTCCAAACGTCAATTAAGTCATTTTTCAATTTCTTCTAATTTTTAAATTTCAATTAATTCAAATTTAAAGGCATGTTAATTAATACAAAATAATGAAATAATATTAAATATTTTTCATATATAAATAATCATTTTTTTTTAATATTCTTACAAGATTCCTAAGAGATTTCAATTTTTCGAAACTGTTTAATTTTTATCTTATAATTTCTTATTTTTACAAAATTTTAAGTTTTTTTCTTCTTTTACTTTTGATATTTTTTCTTTTTTTTATTTATCTTTTTATTTTTGGATTTTCTTTAATTTTTCTCTTTTTGTGCAAATTATTTAATATTATTTTACACAATTTCGTTATTATAACATTCAGTAAACTTTTTATTTCATTGATTTTCATAATTGTTTCCATATTATTAAAAATAAATATTCCTTTTTTTTTTTTTTTTAATTTATTCAATTTTTTTACATGTTGTCTATCTTTTGCGAGATTTTTCGCAAATTTACTTATTCTTTCATCAAGTTTTTAGGCTTTTTTTATTTTTCTAAATTTATTGTTAAACTTGTTTTAAGTGTAATGTTATAAAAATGTGTTTAGTTTAATTTGCCTAAACTTTTTTATTTTTATATGATTTTAAGTTTCTTTTGTGAACTTTCTTTTTATTTATCTTGATATATGCATTTTTTAATTTTTTGTTATTGTACTTTTTACATTTTTTTAGTTTGTTAGATTAAGGATAAATTAAATTTATTTAATTTTCTTGATGCTTCACTATTTTTTTAGTTCTTCCTTGCGTTTTAATTAATTCTTTAATTTTTGTCATCATTTTTTCATTTCTAAGGAGGAAGCATTTTTCCTTCTTTTTAATTGTTTATTTTTTATCTTATAATTACGAATTTTTGAAAACATTGATTTGGTGCTTTTATCTATATTTTTAAAATTTACCAATTTTCTACTTTTTTGAAAGCTCTTATTCCTTTATTAATTATATTATGTGAATTTAATTTTTAATCT
This sequence comes from Ganaspis brasiliensis, assembly GCA_037103525.1. Lineage (NCBI taxonomy): Eukaryota > Metazoa > Arthropoda > Insecta > Hymenoptera > Figitidae > Ganaspis > Ganaspis brasiliensis. Next base: position 507,358 of record JAZKLR010000372.1, on the reverse strand, counting down.
TGTACTAAATATTCTTATTTAAACATCGTTCTTGTACTTCATAGAATTTCTTTTCTTTAAATTTTTTTTTAAATTTCCCAAAATTTAATTGATTCTTTTTTTATTCAATTTGTAAAATAATTTTCTAATTTTAAATTTTTTTTCTCTTTAGTAATATATTTTAACGTTATTTTTTATTATCTTCTTATTTATTATTTTAATTTAAAAAAATGTCCGTAAATAGTTGAATTTCTTGAAATAGTTTCTGCTTTTTTATATATAATTATGCCACTATTTCATTCTTGTGTTGTTTTTTTAATTTTTTCTTCATTTCTTTAATAAACTACTTACAAATAAACATTTGGAGATTTTAAATACTGGTCATATTTTTAAAAAATCAATTCTTGATTTAAATAAAAAAAATCCGATTTAAATCAAATAAATCGGATTTTTTTGATTTTTTTTTAAAAAATCATGATTTTTATCAGCCCTGGTTAAAATTGACTTTAATTATGTTTTCTTCATTTTATGGTTTCATGTTACTTTAAGGAATTACCTTAATTTTGCATCAAGAGAATTTTCCTGATAACAATATCCTTCAAAATATCTTAAAATTGGTTTCAATACTCCCTAAATCTAAGTTAGTTAAAAATAACTAAATTGAAAGCAAATTCAGTCACTAATTCAAATAGTTATAATTCTACTAATCGTTTAGTAAAAAATAATTAATTTTTAGGTTATGTCAAAATAACTAATATTTTAGTAAAATTCTGTTTACTAATTAAATTAGTCAAATTTAACTACTTTTTTGATTAATAATAGTCATATTTTACTAATAATTACTTATTAATCTTTACTAATTGATGAAACAAAAACTCAGCATATATTTTATTAATAATTGGTTATTTTTAACTAATTCAGTTTTAGATAGATTATATTTTCCTAATTTCACAAATCACTTTTAGTTTGAGGTTATGTTAAGATATTGAATCCCCTCACGTCTGATAAATTAATATTGTTATTAATAGCACTGTAATCTAAAACAAATATTGGCCAACAATAATTAATTATTAAATAACAATAATTAATTTATAATAATTTAGTAAAATGATTAATTTATCTTCTTTTTTTTACTAAACTAACCCTAAATTCTATCATTTATTATTATTATTTTGTTTTTGTCAAAAACTAATACAGCACAATAGCTAAATTAGATTTTATTTCAAATCGGCATATGCTTTAAAATGTGACCTCATTGTTTCACAGTACCATGAAGCACTGATTCATTATCAGCACATAATTTTAAATCTTTGTTATGTGTCAGATAATGTTCTTAAGTATTATACCAATCACTCTCTCTCAAATTTAAAAGACGGCATGTTATCTCAAACAAATATATATTCTTGAATAAATAGTTTGAAGTTAAATAATTTTAAACTTGAATATGGATTAAATTTTAAATTCAAAACTTGGCAAACATAACCTTTTTAATTTCAAAATTACTTAGACTTTAATATCGATTATTTTGTTTTTTAACTTGAATATTCAATTAGGTGATTTCTACTTATAATATAAAATAAACTAAAAATTGTATTTTCCATGGAATTGTTTATAACATTATTTTTTCTTTCAATGCTAATTATATAATTTTTCACCAAGACAATGTAGGAAATTTACTTTTTGCGATAAATAGTTTTAACAATAAAATAAATTCACAATAAAAACAAGTTCAGTAAAAAAACAAAACACGCAATTTAACAACAATTGGCAATTACTTTTAATTGTTACGCACTCTTTAGGCGCGAAAATAAACAAAACAAAGAAAGACCCTATATGTTGTTATACTCCGAATTCCTAACCTTGTTTTAAACTTCCATATCTCAAAATTTAAATTTTTCAAATTTCCCACGCAATACAGTAAAAAAAACATGGCATGCTGTACTTTTTGATTACTTACGTCTCGGGAGCCACCAAACATCCAATTTCCTGGGTCGAGAGACAACCAAATCAGGCCATCTGTCTTCTCTGATGGAATAAGTAGACGGTGAACGTGAAACACTTTTTTCATTTTCCTCGGAAATTAAACTACCGGACAACGACTTTTCTGAAGGCGACATTGGTACTAAGTCATTCGGGTCTGAGTCCATATTTATGTACTGACAATAAACGATAACGACACACACTAAAACACACTCATTACCAGATTATTTATAAAAAAACAACTGTCCACGTGGAACCTGCTATTTGTCACTTTTTTCTTTTCTGTTAAAATGGAGTACCAGATTGTAAAGGCTGTCGTACAAAATTAATAACAACAACGCCTCATTAAATCGACTTCCATCTCGATTATTTATTTATTATTAATCGATTTTTTATCTCGAGTTATATCGAACTTGATAATCGATAGAGATTCGAGATATCGAGCCGTGAGTTCTACACGGATGTAAGTCGGGTGGTCTACAATCAGGGGATTTAACTCTAAAATATTTCAATAAATAAAATTATAGTTCTAAAAACGTACTTTCTGTATTTTTTAAACCTACTACTTTCTTGAAAAAGATTTTTAAAAATTAATGAAGCCTTTCCTAGGTATTAGATAAGAGTATTTGAAATTTAATAAACCCATTTTTGTTATTGAAAAAGCAAATGACATTTCTCACATAACCACAAAAGTTAATTTTCAGAAAAATTGTAATAAATTATTTATAAAAGAATGTTTTTTACGGATTTAAGAAATTTGTTTTTAATTAAAGTCTATCATTAAAATTAGAGGATTTTAAGTTTTTGGTAATTTCTTCTAGTAAACTTAACTTAAATTCATAAATCATCTTGGTTAAGTCCAGATATTTTTAAATTGAAAATTCTTTCATAATAAAATGTTTTTAAACAGTGACAAATCGATTTTTAGAGGTTAGGTTATAAACTTTTGTTTGATTTTACTTTTTTATGAATAAGTTTTTAATACCTGCTTTACAAATATAGTTTTTTCTCACAAACTAGAGCATTTTTAATTAATAAATTTCCAAGCAATTTTCGTACAATTTCACAGAAATTATTATATTCTTAAATTAGATAATATAATCAGGAAATTCCAGCCAAAATTCCCAAGACATTTTATCCGTGTAATTTTTCTTTGTCGACAGTTCTAATATTCTGACATCGCAAATAAAGATCGAACTTTCATACCCGAAAATCCAATATAAAAAATTGCATTGCGCAAAACTTTCTATATTTTGCCAAAAAGTGCTTCCTGAATCGAGAATCTCCGGGGAGAAAACGTCAAATTAAAAAACTTTTTCTCACATCTTCGAATTAAGCTTTTTTCTGAAAGGGGAAAATTATCTTTTATTCTGAATTATCTCATGGGTCGTAATTACGTTATTTCCAATAGGCTTAGCAGGTCAATAACAAAAGTTTTAATTCTCGAGAAAAAGGCCTGAGAAGTTTTTGGTTTTGTTAAAGATAAGAATATTTTTTTTTTTTTTTTTTTTTGAAGCAAGTGCAGGCGCTTTTTTGTTTGAGAAGCTGCGCACGCAGAGCAGGTACATACCTCCCTTGATAGGAAGATATCAGTATCGCACCAAAGTCAAAGTTTCGTGCGCCGTTGAGCAGTAAGAACTTCCCACTCTCGCTTCCGGTCAAGTCGTATACGAACTAATACGAACTGTCCAAAACTCACTACAATGGCGCGAAACTTGTGATTCAATTCTCGAAAGTTGCGATAAACGGAAGTGTAAGTTTGAGGCTCTATTTTGTCAAATTAGACATTTTCGTGGGTAATTTAAAAGATAAACTGTAAATGAGTAATCAAAGTTTGTGATTTTTAAATAGTAATTTTTAGAAATTAAACAGTAATCATGTATGGAATGCTTTTGGAGAGTGTTCAACATTTCGTACAGGTTGGTATTTAGTGTCACAAAAATTATTTACACGAAGAGAAAAAAGTTGTTAAATTTTACTAAAGTATTTTATAATTTGGAAAATAGTCTAAAAGCAAATTTTAACATTTAGAAATAAATAAATAGAAATAGTGTAATTTAGAAAATTTTGTACACAAACAAATTTGTCAACCATTTCTCTCCGTAGGTAAATCTTTGAAAAGAGATTAAAATTTTCGTTTTAATTAAAGTTCAGAACATCAGGAAAATTAATTTGACTTCTGATTTATATCTCCTATTCGTTCATCTGTATGATTCTTGAAATTAATTAAATTGTTGAGTCTAAAAAACGTTATTAAACAATTTAGGATTTGGATAAGTTTTCAGAAACAGACTGTTTTAAAAATTTGAAAAAAAATGAAAGGTAAATTGGAATAAGTGAAATTATAATAATGACGACTTTCACGATTAATTAATTTAAAAACGAAAAAATAAATTAAAACTACTCACTTTACTTTACTTGTTTTGGCAAATTAAAATTAAAATTTGTTGAAACTTAATTTAATACCAATTTTGAATTTCAGAACAAAAAAAAAATGGAAGGAAAAATAAAAGTCAGGCTGTTGTGAACTTTATATTTTCCATATATAAACTCTAGTTTCCATCAAATTCTATATCTTCACCAAATTACTTTAAAACAAATACTTTTTTTTCAATACCACCAAATTTCAGTCTCGATCTATTCTATTTTTATTCAATCAAATTTTATTCATTAGGAAAAATAATTTTTTATAACAATGTTTAAATAAGTATTTCTTAATTCCTAGCAAGTTTTTACAATAAAAATGGCTTTCCAGAAAAATCTATAAATAACTTGACAATCTTTTTAGCCTAATCAAAAATTAATGAATCAGTATCCTACATGAAATTTTTAATCTTCCGTGAAGCTTTTTTCAGTTTACGGATGAAGACCCACGTGGTTTGCGTTGATGGAATACTAAATGAAACTCACATGAACAAGTCCCTTCAAAATCAATAAATTCATTTCATGAAGACATTTTATAGAAAATAAACAATACTGAAAATGTTACGCACCAAGTATATAGATCAGAAAAATTTACATTTTAAACCATGAAAAACAATGAAATTCTGAAAAATCGAGAAAAAACGAGACAAGAATAAATTTCATTTAAATTATACATGGAAATATAATCTAAAATAAATTAGAGGGGTAGAGCTTACAATAGGAAGGATCTAATAGCGAAGCAAAACTAATTAAAAAAAAAATTATTTTTAATCACTTTTTTAAAAAATGGACTGTGCCATTGTTAAAACCGTCCCAATATATCTGCACTCAGAAAAATTAGATTGAACTATTCATTTTTGGGTAAATCTATTAATTCTGCCACAAAAGGATTATTTCAATTTTAAAATATTAAATTGAAAATGTTTCAAAGAAAGGATTTTCAAAGAGGAATAATAATGTCATTGCTAAAGGGTAAATTCTATACATAATTTAATTCCTGGCCAAAGAGTATATGTTTCAGAGTGCATATAAGAAATAGCGGTTTTCCTGAAAAATAATACGGTTATTATTCATGAAAGTTCAATGTCCTACTTTATATTAAAATTTTAAAATAACAATCTTCTTTCATTGTTATTCACTTGAATTTTAATGCAAAAATCATTTGCATTTTGATCCATAATAAAATTAGATTATCAGTGGCATTAACCGAGGTTTATCAGAAATTCCAGAAGTTCGTAAAAGTAGCAAACGAAAGAAAGCTCGTAACCTTGCTTTGTCGGAATTAAAGTTATACGTCACTTGGCTGAGCTTGCATTTCCTGACAACTCTAAGCGAGATTTAACGTTCCCTTAACCAGAGCCATTGTCCTACAACTCCTCTCATTCCACACATAAATTACTCTTGTGTTATCACTACTTTCAGAGCTACTAAACTTTACTAAACAATTTTATTTAAAATGCAAAAAGTTGCCGAAATAGAAATTAATTACCCGGAAAAGACAGTTTAAAGTTATGAAAACGAGTATGATTAAATCAAATTCTTTTCGGTTAAAACTGGCTTTTAAATCAAAATTTTGGTAAAGTGAACATTGGTAACAGGTCTGATAAAAATCATGATTTTTTTAAAAATAATCAAAGTATTCATTATTGAATTTTTAATTCAAGTGTTTATTTAGAAGTAGTTTATTTTTTAAACTGAGAACATTTAATAAGAAAGAATGAAGTTAAACATTTAATCAAAATCGAACAAATGTAAAACTTTCAAAAAAATATCTTCGAATTCATGTAATTACGAAATTAAAAAAATTAGGTAAAAGCAACGAAAAAATAATAAATTATAAAAAAAAAGAAAAACCGTAAAAAGATAAGAAAATAGTCTATTAAAAAAAAGGGAGAAAATTCTTTTAGATAAAAGAAGTTAAGGACTTTATTAAAGAAATAAAAAAAAATTTTTAAAAAAACTACTAGAATGAAACAGTGACATAAAAATATAAAAAAGAGTAAAAACTCTTTTTCAAAAAATTAAACCATCTACAGTTATTTTTTTTAGATTAACAAAATTAATAAAAACATAATTAAAAAGTTTTTAAAATTAAAAAACTAACAAAATTATGTTACAAAGAATTGGAGAAAAAAAGAATGAATAAGATTTTGGAAAAATTTGAAAAATTTTACGAAATAGAAGAACGATTTTAAAATGATAATATTTAGTACAAGGTTACATTTACATAATATAAAAATAAAGAATAAAAATCTTCAAAAAAAGTATCAAAATGAAAAATATAAAAAATGTAGATAAAAGCCTCGAATAAATGTTTTCAATATTTTTTCGAATTTTTACAAAGGATTGAAAAAAAAGGATGAATAAAATTTCGAAAAAATTTCAAAAGAAAAAAATTCTACGAAATAAAAGAAGGATTTTAAAATGAGAATATTTAGTATAAGATTACTATTACATAATATAAGATTAAAAAATAAAAGTCTTCAAAAAAGTAGAAAATTGGAAAATTTAAAAAAATGCAGATAAAAGCATGGAATAAATGTTTTTAAATATTCGTAATTACAAAATAAAAACTAAATAATTTAAAAGAAGGAAAAACAATTTTAATAAATATAAAAATGATAACAAAAATTAAAGACTTAATTAAAATGCTAGAAGGAACTAAGAAAATGATTAAAAAAAAAACAAGGAAATTAAATAAGTAGGGAAAAAATTAAGAAATGTTATTTTCTTAAACTAACCTACAATAAAAACGTGTAAAAAGAAAAAAAAAATTGCTAAGAATCTACTAAAAAAATTATAATAATTATATAAATTATTTATAATAATAAATAATAAGAGAATTAAAGAAAATGAAAATAAAAAAAATATTAATTTGGTTTAAATGAAAATCATTATAATTATGAACAATAATTTACCTCTTTTTGGTTTCAATAAAAATTTAGTAAAAAATAAAAATATTAAAATTAAGTAGGTAATAATTTTAATATGACATATTAATGTTATTTAAATTAGCTAATTTTGATTTTCATTATTAATAATTCATAATTAATTCATTATTAATTATTATTATCATTATTATTATTATTACAAAAGTAATTATTTCCATTTGAATATCTTCAATATTATGTTTTTATATTTTAAACTATGTTATATTATTTTATTTTATATAAAAGAAATAAAACAGATTTTTATCCATTTTAAATTAAATTAGAAGTTTAATTTAAAAATGTATTTCTATATTTTATTGTATTTTATTTTGAATTGATTAAAATTAAATCTTAAATTTAAGTCAAAATTAAATTCTAATATATTAGATTTATTAAAAAATAAATGTTATAAAATAGTTTTTTAATGCAATTTAAATGTTATTAAAATTAAAACTATATTTTTTATAAATATATTTTAATTGTGAATAAAAAATAATTGGTAGAATTAAAGAAATTTCAATATCAAAAATTAAAAAAATAAGTCTAATTATAATGTATTTATAAAGACAAATAAAAATTCCACAAAAGAAATTATAAAATCCTTTAAAAATCAAAAAGTTTAGGAAAATTATACCAAATTTTTTTTATAATATTACACTTAATACAAATTCAATAATAAATTTAGAAAAATGAAGAAAATTTAAAAATTTTATAAAAGAATAAGTAAGTTTGCAAAAAATAGACAAGATGTGAAAACAAACTAGATATTTTTACAAAAAGATAAAATATGGAATTATAATGGAAAAATAATATGGATTATAAATATGGAAATAATTCAGAAAATCAAGAAAATAAAAAGTTTAGTGAATGTTTTAATAAAAAAATTGAGTGAAATAATATTAAATAATTTGCATAAAAAGAAGAAAATTACAGAAAATCCTAAACTAAAAGACAAATACAAAAAAAATATCAAAAGTAAGAGAAGAAAAAATCTTAAATTTTTGTAAAAATAAGAAATTATAAGATAAAAATTAAACAGTTTCGAAAAAGTAAAATCTCTTAGAAATATTGTGAAAATTAAAAAGAGGATTATCGTGAACATGGAAAATAAAAAAAAATAATATTGTTTAATTATTATGCATTAATTACCTTATATGCATTTAAATTTGAATTAATTGAAATTTAAAAGTTTGAATAACTTGGAATATGAGTTAATTTACGTTTGGAATTTATTTAAATTACAGTGACTTACAAATATAAAAATTAAATACTTTTTTTTGTTGTCTTTATACTAAAAATTTGTAGATTGTAGGTATTATGATTATCTATATTAGCACAATAATGTTTTTAATTTTATAAAGAATAAAATATTAAAATAGATTTTCCAAGATTTATTCACAAATATTTGTTTTTTTATGGTTTGCAATTTTTTACATGCAATACTAGACATCCGGAGAATTATGAAGTTTTTTTTTTAATTTTAATCATGATTCTAATGCAAATTTCCAATGATTTAAATCATTATTTAAATCAATTACCGTCCTGATTGGTAAAACCAAAGTTTTTGGATTTTGATTTCAAAAATTTTAGAAATAGGTACATAATTTTTTATTTACCTTTATTTAATTTTGAAAAACCTTAAAAAAGTTTTCTGTCATAAAAGTGTGTTTACACCGCTCGCTTAAAAGCAGACGTGTAAAAAAGAGCCCATTTTAAACGCAGTGTAAAATTGGAGTGGGGAGATGAGAGTGAGAGAGATGACGTTAACTTTTTCTATCTCTCTCTTTTTTATCTCCCCACTCTGGTTCCTTTAAGCAACGCTTAAAGTAGGTTCTTCCTTTACATCTGCTTTTAAGCCGTCTGTGCAATTTTATTTTATCTCTTAAAATCATATGCTTAAAATGCACACATATCGTCTTAAAATTAATATTTCATGGCCACATATTCCACGGTTCAGGATCTAATGCATTTCCTCATTATTAATGGATTTGATTTAAAACTCTATATCACCATTTCCTTAATGCAGTAATATACTTCGAAGAGTATATTTACTTTCAAAGAATTTTTTTTTTTATAAAAAGAGAATTTTCTTTGAAATAAAGTCCATCGTGTATTTATTAAAATATATCATCTTTCATTCTGTGAAAGGTTAGAAAGTTTTTCCCTCATTATTTAATTAATTTTAATACTCAAAGGAAAGAAATATGATTAAACAAACATCATTAAATTTAAGTTGCAAAATAATAAATAAAATATAAATAATAAAATATTCCATAATTATTACATTATTTTGAATTTAATTTTCCTCACCACTTTTTACACTCAAGAACTTAATTTGATAGCGCCTTAATTTTTTCTTTCAAAAATGCCCTTATCAACAAGAAACTCGAAAGAAACGTGAAAATAGAAATTACTGACGAAGAAAATCCAGACCAAGTGACTTAATAAAGAATCTCATGGGGACCACTTTTCTCTGTTACAATTCCCCTATTACCTTTACATGAGAAAATAAAATATATTAGGTATCGGGGAAAAGCCTCAAATTTGAATTATTTATGTGATTCGTTTTGCAGAATTAATTCATCATTAGTTAATTTTCTTTTTGTTTCTAAAGTAGCTTTATGAATTTTTCAAGAGGTAGGCCCCACTTTTTTTTTGTTATTTATTACTTTGACATTTATCTCGCTATTAAATTTTATCACTTCACCCCAACGACTATATTATTCGGAAGGAAGACTTTTTACGTGTTCAAAATTTTTATTCAACTTTAACGAATTAAATACCATTTTTTACACAAATTGTAAATATTTTAATAAACTTCTTACCCTAATGTATGTTCCTCTTAACAAATCTGTTAATTCTTTAATTGTAATTACAAATGTTTCTTTTCATTTTAATATTTTTGTTTTATTACTTTTAGTTTTATTATTATATCCTTGTACGAAAATGTAGGTTATTAATAATCCGACGTAGTTGCACATAATGCAACTCATATTTAATGATAATGGTAATAATAATAATAATATTAATATTAATATTGCAGTTTCGAAAATTGGTCACGTACACATTGTTCAATTCACATCGAAACAATTATAATCGATTCATATTATTTTCGTATCCTTTTAGAGAATAATCAGTGTATATTAAAGTCAAAAAAATAATTATAATAATTTTTAATAAATTGTCCTGATTTTGTGAAATTTACTATTTCTTGAAAAAATTCCTGTAAAAAGCTGTTTTTGTTTTACTCGAACTGATTCAAAGATGAATAACACGAATGAAATATATACTTCTCGAATGGACATAATTCCGAATTTCGCATTAGGCAATTGAATTTTCTGACAAACGAATTCCTCTCTGGGGAAATCTAAAAAATATACGAATTTCCTATTTTTGTCCAAAGTTCGACGTAATGATTAAAAAAAAAAAGAAATCACCCATTTAGACTTTAGAGGTTAATAGCTATTTCAACTGTTGAAAAAATATTGGTGTTTTCTAATTAAAAAATATTTTTTAATTCAATAAAAAAAAATTCAGTTACATTGAAAATATAATTATAAAATTTAATTAAAATTAGTACATGGATTTTTACAATAAAATTAAATTAATTTACTTAACTAATCATAAAGATATTGGAATATTTTATTTTTGGAATTTGATCAAGAATAATTATTCGTTTAAAAAAATCGGGAAAAAATTTTGAACTCCACTGGGGATCGAAACCCTGAAACTATTAGTTTCAAGTTGTATCATTTACCACTGAGCTATGAAAGCCTACATATTATATAATTAAAATCTTTTTATTAACCACTTTTTGTTAAAATATTACAAGATTCGGAAAAAAAGAAACTCCCTCATTTTGCGGTAATTAGATCTTGAACTTTAAAAATTAGATCTTTATTTATGTCGTAAGGAGGATAGAAAAGCTAATAAAATTGAATCCCCTTCGTGACTGTTTCAAATGAAAACATGTCCTCTGCAAAGTCTATTTCAATAAATGAATTTTCACGAGCATCTACGTCAGTTTTTAATCGTTCCAGTACCAATTAAACGAACCATTAGTTTTCGTGACTGGACTCATTATACAACCTTTAAGGAAGATCAGTCCAGTGTTTCAAACTCTAATTTAGCACGAATAATTAATTATCTTCAATGTGTTTTAGTCTCTGAAGTTCGTACAAGGAAATGGGAAAAATTCTTTATTTCTGCGAACAAGCGATTTATTATCTAGGTCTACAAAAGTCAATAAATTTAAACAGTTGACTAAAATAAAAGTGAAATTTAAAATAATAAAACTGATATGCACAGAATTTTATATAATTTAATCTTCTGTCGGTAGATTAGTTTTAATATCTGATTTTCAGATTAATTGATTTTTCTTTTTTTTCCCCCTTTCTGCAAAATCCAGAAATAATATTAAAGGAAGGATTATAAGCTTGAATTTCCAAGTTGTCGGAAATAACTGAGTCTCTTATAGCTGAGAACCGAAAATGGAATTCCCCTGTCTAATCCGTCATACACAGCTCGTAAAATATAACTCTGTAGAATAATCCGGAGGCAGCGGAAGAATTTTTTATTAAAAGGATTCAAGGAGGCAGAATAATTTTGTCCAGGCCATTTACTTTATGTATTTACCGATAGCCCATTAAATTCAAAAGATTTAAATGACAAAAAATTCCGCAAAGACGCCTATATAGAAGAAAAATAAAATTTATGGCCTACATTCATCACTGAGATATGTAAAGAAAATGAAACTTTTTATTTGAATGAAAAAAGAATTAATGGGAACGAGGAAAAATAAAGATTCGGGAAAATATTATTTTATAAAAGTTTGTTTTTATTGATGAAATTTAAAATAAAACAGTTTTCTACGTTGGAAAAAAAAGGTGATAAAAAGTGTATAATATGTAAGATAAAATATCTAGATTATAATTGTTCTAAACTGTGGTTAAGTTTTGATAAAAAAAGTTTTAAGTTTCGATAAAACCTTGATATATCTTGATTATACACTTTTTGATTCTTTTAAATATAGAACATTACGATTTTTATCGCTCCCATTTATAAAAGAAACAAGGACTTAAAATATTTCCACAAAACCATTAAATAGCGTGTCTTTTTCAGGAGGTTTAAAATTCGTAAATCTTCAGAAAGTTGAAATGTTATATATTCATTTTTATTCTCCATTATGTGTTCTGTTAATATTTGAAATCCATTTCCACTTGGTAAATATTGTGAGTTATCTATATAAAGGAAAACTAAGATAAAAATAAAGCTCTAAAAGAAAAACTGAATCAATTCTGAAAAAGAGTATTATTTTTAAACCTTGATAAATATTTCACATTATGATTTTTCAATTCCAGTATTGCTCACATTTTTCAATTGATCAATAGTTTTCATTTATTTCTTATTAGTTTTAGTTTAAAAACTACAATAAAGTATTTTTATTCTTATCTCTTATAACAATATAAGTAGACAATTGTAACTAAAACGTTTTCAGGGTTTCATTAATTTACACTTCTCTCTCTCTCTCTCTGAATAATTTTATTTAAGTACCTTCCACCATGCAGTAGTAGCACAAGGATGAGGATGAGTAATTTCATTATAACTCTGAAAGCCTATTTTGATGAGAGTATATATTCATTTATTTGATCTTTTCATTTCATAAGTTTCTTCTGTGACGTAACGAAAAAATATTTAAATTTATATAACGAAAAAACTTATACCTATTTCTAACTGAATAGCAAGTTTTTAATTGCCCGTATTTTCGCCAACAAAAAATATAAACTCTTAATAATTGAGGCAAATATCAAAAGAAGTATCAAATGAGAACAATTTACTATTTCCTTTGCAAGGAAAATTTTCAGACCGATAATTGGACCAATTATTTTTACTTTGTTAACACATTACACTTTTCAATTTCCTCGCTTTAGATATTTCGTTTCATTTTAATTAACATAAAGTTCACAAATATATGGCACTGTAAAAAAAGAATCTTATTTTAAGACGTTTCTTAAATTCAGCGAGCCCTGCTATATAAATTTTTATGTAAAAAATACTAAACGGTAAAAAGAAAGTTTTAGTTAAAGTCAGAAACACTAAAAAACGGTATTCTTACTTTAAGAATTATTCTTGACGCCTATTTAAGAATAAATTTTCTTATATTTAGGACACAAAATTCTTAAAATAAGAAGAATATTTCTAAAATAAGAAGCACATTCTTAAGTTAAGAAGCATATTCTTAAGGACATAAACATTATATTCGTAAGGACATAAAAAATATTTTAAATTTAAAAATATGCTTCTAAATTTAAAAATGTGCTTCTTATTTTAAGAACATTCTTCTTATTTTAGGAAGGTTATATTCTTAATAGAAGAATATTTTATACTTTAATAGGCGCCAAGAATAATTCTTAAAGTAAGAATACCATTTTTTAGTGAAAGCTCTCTTATTTTAAGACGGAACATTTTTAAGACAGATTTTGCTGATTTTACAGATATTTCTTTTACTTTAAACTGTGCCAAAAAAAATTAAAAACTTTAAATTTGCATTAAAATCAGAATTACTAATCAATTTAAAAAGGTAAATTCCTAATTATTGTAAATTCATTTTGATTAAGATAGTATTTTTTACATTAACATTTATATAGCAGGTCCTGCTGAATTTAAGACACGTCTTAAATTAAGATTCTATTTTTACAGTCTATCTTAATCAAGATGAATTTACAATAGATTTATATTCGTAAATTGATTAATAGGTACTGCACGTTTTTATACAAATTTAAAGTTTTTCATTTTTTTCCACAGTTTACAGCAAAAGAAAAACCTGTAAAATAAGCAAGAGCTGTCTTAAAAATGTTGCGCCTTAAAATATGACAGCTTTTCTGCCTTAAAATAAGACTTTCTTTTTACAGCGGGTCTAAAGATCCTATACACTGAAAAAAAACGTATTCTTTATTTGAAAATTATTCTTGAAGCCTAATAAAGAATAAAATGTTCTTCTATTAAAATTATAATATTCTTAAAATAAGAAGCTTCCTTTTAACTTTGGAACCTTATTCTTAAGCCATAAGAAAATATCCTTAATTTAAAAATATGTATCTTAATTTAAGAATATGCTTCTTATTTTAAGAATATTCTTCTTATTTTAAGAATATTATATTTTTGATAGATGAATATTTTATTAAATTTTTGGAATTAATAAACAAATAATCAAAATAATGTAATTCAGAATTTTTAGAATTAAGAATTAGAAATGTAATATAATTTGTTTAGGATAGAATTGTTAAACTCTAAAGTTGTACATGGAATTAATAATAAATAAAAACAAATAATAATAATCAAAATAATGTAAAATTTGTGAAAATCATTTATACATTAAAAAAAACAAAAACTGACGAACTTGATTAAAATTTGAGAAATATAATTGAAAAATGATCAAAACATTGAAAAAAGGATACAATAACTTAGATTAGTGATAATAAGTGAAACTTTAGGATATTAATTAAGAAATAATCTATAATTATATCTAATAAAAAGGTGGAGAAAGTAATTGCAAAAAGATAAAAGAAAATAAAAATTAAATAATATAATTGAAAAATGAGATAAATAATTGAAAATTTATGAATTTAATTGACGAATAATAAAAATAATTAAAAATTGAAGAAAATTACTAAAATTTGAGAAAAACATTTTAAAATCTAGGACATTAATTGAAGAATATTGAAAATAGTTCAACATTCGAGAAAATATTTGCAAAGCAATAAAAATAATAAAAAATGAAGAAAATAATTTTAATTGGAGAAAATTACAACATAAATTTGTAAAAAAAGAAAATTATTGCAGAATAATAAAAATAATTGGGAATTTCAAAAATAACTAGAATTAGAGATTCCAGTTATAAATTCATTTGTAATTATTTACAACTTATTTTCTACAGGTTCTATTAGCAACAATTATAAATATTTTAAATACAATACTTTAAGATAAATAAAACAAGATTTATTTGCATAGAAAAAAATTAATAAAATTTTAGAATTGAAAAAAATAAAAAAGAATCATTAAAATTTGAGAAAAAAATGCTTTAATTTTTAGAAATTGTTTGGATAATAATGAGAATAATTAAAATTGCGTGAAATAATTGAATAATGATACAAAAAATAGAAATTGGAAATAATTATTGCAATTTTAGATAAATAATTGAGAAAAATACAGAATATATGTGAAGTAAAAGAAAGTACTTAATTACAAAATAATTTCAAGAATTTTAAATTGAAGAAATTAATAAAAATATTAAACAAGTAATCGAAAATTGAAGAAAAGAATGGAAATTTGGGATAAATAAGTGAAATTTTCGGAATTAATCGACAAATAATCAGAATAATATAAAGTTTGTGAAAAATTTAAAAACAACTTAAAAAAAAATTAAAAATTGACGAACGTATTGGAAATTTAAGAAAAATAATTGAAGAATGATCAAAACATTAAAAGTGGAAAAAATAACTTAGATTTGAAATAATAAATGAAAATGTAGAAAAATAATTGAAAATAATTAATATATCTCATTAAAAAGTGGAGAAAATAATTGCAAAAAAATAAAAGAAAATTAAAGTTAAAAAAAATAATTGATAAATGAGATAAATAATTGAAAATTTATGAATTTAATTGAGAAATACTAAAAATAATTAAAAATTGAAGAAATTGATTGCAAAATGATAACAAAAATAATTGAAAATTAAAAAAAATTATTAAAATTTAAGAAAAATATTTTAAAATCTAGGAAATTAATTCAAAAATAATAAAGATAATAAAAAATTCGAAAAATATTTTCAAGGTAATAAAAATAATTCAAAATTGAAGAAAATGTTTTTAGTTTGTGAAAAATGATTGAAAAAATTGCAACATATATTTGCAATAAAAGAAAAGAATTGCAGAATGATAAAAATAATTGTAAATTGTAAAAATAACTGAAATTAGAGAAATTGTAAAAAAAATTAGAAAACTATTTAAAATAATTGAAAATGACAAAAAGTAATTGAAAAATGATAGAAATAATTGTAAATTGAAGAAGATAAAAAAAAATTTGTTAAAAATAATTGAAAAAAATATTGAATATATTTGAGATAAAGACTACAATTACCTGAAATTTGTGACTAGATGTTTTTTTTATTCTAAATTTTAAACCATTTACCACGTACGTATAAAATTTTGTTGAGTTTATAACTTATAATAACAATTTGAATTTCTTCGAAATTTCATTGATTACAAATTTAATTAATCTAGGCTTTGAGAATAGTAAATTTGAAATTATTTAAAATTTCTACAATTTTTAACAATTATTTTCTTTTATGATTTAAATTATTTTCAAAAATTTTTCTTTAATTTCAAAATATTTTCATTATTTTTCTATTTCTCTCCTAAATTTTAAATTCAATTTCCTCAAGTTTCAATTATTTTTCTTTAATTTTTTTAAATAAAACTTTTTCAGTTTCAATTATTTCCTTCAATATCAAATTTTTTTCAGTATTTATTAATTAGTTTTCAATTTCTTTCCTAATTTTTCAATTATTTTTACAAAATATGATTTTTGTTTTTCAAATTTTATTTTTTTTATGAATATGATTAAAGTTAAGAATATGCTTCTTATTTCAAGAATAATCTTCTTATTTTAAAAGTATAATTTCCTTGATAAAAGAATATTTTATTCTTAACTAAGAGCCAAGAATAATTCTCAAATAAAGAATACCATTTTTACATTCTCATCTAAAATTAGATCTTAAATTTGTGCGATTTTGGACTTTTGCTAATTTCCACATTTCTCGATGTTTTGAGACCTCTTAATTCCGAAAAAATGTGTTTTACATAAGTGTCGGTCTGTCTGTCTATGGAAAAAATGTTGTTGTCGGACAACTTAAATAAAAATTGTCGGATCAACTTCATCTTTGTTAAACTTTTTTTAGGTACAAAGATACAGGTCAAGTTCGTTAGCCAGCTATTTCCGTCCAAAATCATCAAAAATAGAACATTTTCAAAAATAAAAAAAATTAGAGAAAATTTTTTTCCTGACGTTGTAAATAAGTTCACATTTTTTACATTTAATTAAGTTCCCCTTTACTTCTGCCCATATTTCGTCGGTGTAAACATACTCTACGTTATAAATACATCTAAACGATTCTATTTTCCTATTGCCTGACATTTTTATTAAAAAATCAGATATTTTTCTTTTACTGTTCAAACCAGACTCTAAATTTTACTTTCAATCTTTCTATTTCGTCCGAATCCTGAATTATTCTCCTAATATTGATAGATAACGTCTTTCAGCTCGAATATGGAGAAGAGTTATGGCTGCAAATGTTAGAAAAAGCAGGAGTGAAACATACAGTATTCAACACAAGACAAATCTATCCGGACGATTTAATGACAAAATTGGCAGCAGCCCTTGCCGATCACATTGGAGAAAGTGTCAATAGCGTAATGGAATTTTTCGGCAAATGTTTCGTTAGATTCTTTAGTAATCTTGGGTAAGACAGTAGACATTAATTTAAAATGATTATTAAAAGATTCCAATTGTTTACAAATTGTTTGACTATTGGTAATGTTGTTTCAATAAAAAAGAAAAAGCCAATTAAATAAAAAAGCAATTCAAGCTTAAACGACAAATTAACCCGCAAATACGAAAACTTGTTTTCAAGAAAAATAGTGGAATCAATGGAAATTGATGCAATCCACTTTGAAAGCAAGTTACTGAATATTCTACACTTCCATTTACCTCAAACCCCGAATCAAGCCTCTCGAATACCTACCAAAGTTACGAGAGTTTCATTTCGTAGCCAAAGAAGTTGAAGTGATGCTAGAATCAGCTTTCTGCTAAACTATATATAATACTTAAAAATTATTACTAATTAATATTACTAATTTTTAGGTAAAAAAGTCCATAGTTTATCTAAAACAGATAAATTTAAATTATATTTTTTTGCCATATTCAATACTCGCTTCTCCACTTTTTCACGAAAAAAGTTTTTTTTTAAAATCAAATGTCTCGTTTACAATAGGTACGATTGCACAATAAAAGCAACTGGTCGCTATTTTTGTGATTTTTTGGGAAGTGTGGACAATATTCACATGCAGATGAGATTTACATATCCGAAAATGAAAAGTCCATCGATGTATATAACGCACGTGGACCCGCATGGTGTGATTCTAGTTTATAGAAGCAATAGACAAGGTTTTACTCATTACTTTATGGGTAAGAATTTTTATTAATTACTTAAGAATTTTACTTTCTCTTGTTCCTATTTATTTCTCTTGCAATTTCAATTTTCTTTTACTTTACTTATCTTATCTAACATTAAAAAAAATGGAAAAAAGATTATTTCTACTTAATGAAACTAAGTAAACGAGTTCTTTTTCTACCTTTTATCAGGCCAACTTTATCAAATTGCGAAAGAGCTTTACGAAACAAGTTTGGACATTAGGGTCCTGGAAACTTCGACCAACATCCCAGGTAGTCGAAGTGTAAAAGTTACTTTTCGCATTGATTTTGACAACCGAGAATACGTGAGTAAAGTAAATTATAAAAACAATTTCTTAATAATATAAATTATTAATTGTAATATTATACATTTTTTCACAATATTATGAATTTATCCCTCAGTCAATAATAATTTCTCCTCCATAATATAAATTATTATTTTCTACTTATATAAATCGTTGTTTTTTGTTAATTACTAATTATGATTAATTGTCATTAGTAATTTACTTGTAATTCGCAATTTATAATTTCAGGCTTCACAGTGACAATGAAGAATATTTTACGGGAAATAGGGGGCTTTTAGAGTACTTTAAAAAGTTAATAAATAAAGATAAATAAATTATATCTCCTAATTAATTTTCAAGAAAGAAACACTTTCTAGTCAAAATTTTAAAAGAGTTACGATATTTCTTCTAATATTATTAAATTATTAACTTTTATGATAAAAAATATTTTATTTATAAATACGTGGATGAAATAATAAGACTGCTTAGTCAGAATTGTGCTGGGACTATTTATTAAAAAATAAAGAAAAATATCTTTAAACGTAAGAAGTATGAAAACTAATTTTTTGTTTCTTATTTCTTTAATGCTAAATAATTCTTAAAAGGCTCAAAATTTGAATCGACTGAAACTTGAATGTTATAAAGTTTGTATAGATTGGAATTCTGATAAAATTACGACTGGATTATTAGTAAATTTGAATCAAATAATATTTAAAGAGATAAAATAGAAAAAACAGAAAAAGAAACAAAGCAATAAATTGAAAAATGGGAGAAAAAATTCGAAATAAAGTTTAACAAAATTTGAAAAAATTAGGAAAAATATAGAAACAGCAAAAAATGAACAACAAAATAAAAAATAGTAAGAATAAAATAAGAAAATGTAAAAATTGTATAATCAGAATGACAAATTCCTTTAAAAATGAATAAATCTGGAAAATTTATAAAGAAATGTCTAAATAAATTTAAAAAATAAAAGAAACAAATTTTTAATAACAAAAATTTGTTTAAAAAATCTTTGAATCCCTCCCCTCTTAAATTATCAAATTAAATAAGAAAATCAATAAAAAAATTAATAAATTTTTTGAAACTTTATAGAATCAAAATTATATAAAATAACCTAAAATACTTTGCGCAAAAAAAAGAAAATCTACAACAACACAAATATTAGAAGCAAATAAAGTAAAAATCTACAAAAAGTGATTTGCATTAAGAAATCCTATAGAAATACGAAAGAAATAATAATAATAAAATAGGTACTGACATTTTTTTTTAAGAATATTATATTATCAGAAAAAAATGTTTCTTTTGATAAAATTATATATATATATATATATATGAAATTTCAAAGAAATAGAAACATGGTTATATTAAATTAGAAAATTCATTGTTAATAAGTCAAATAATGATAAAAGAAAATTACCAAGGGAAAATTTTTAAATAAACATAGAAAATATTTTAATTCGGATAGATTTTAATTAAGGAGGTTTTCTCTATTGATATAACCTAGAACTAAAAAATAACTTTTGCCAACAAATAAAACTATTATTCAAATAAATTTCACCAAATTTTGAAAGATCCACATTTTACAAAAAAAATTTCCCCGCCCCAAAATTTAATTTTAGAGTTAAAAACCCTTTTTTGCAGTTTTAGTATAAAATATACTGTTACTTCGACATTTTTCGACAAATTTCAATTTTTTTATTTCAATTTAAAGCTGAAGAACAAGGCTTTCTATATCTAATAGAGGTTTCACGTTTGAAGTAAAATTTACGGTAGAAAAAGAGTAAAAAAGTTCGAAAATTGTCAATTTTTTTGAATTTTTTTAACTTTAGCAATGATTTACGGCCCAATTTTATTTAGAATGTTTTTTCTGTGCTAAATTATTTAAAGTTTAACTAAATTTGTGTCAAATGAGCTTTTCTTAAATTAAATTACTCATAAATTGACTGAGTTATTACTTTTTTTATCTTTACTATGACAGTATTTTGTTTAAGCAAAAAATATCATTTGATTTGCTTTCTTTAATTATTGCAAGTGGTACTTATCATATTTTAACAACTTTTTTATATTTATTTTAGTAAATTTCGGTAAAATATTAAAAGTTAGGAAAGTTACCAAAATTTTTGAAACTTGATTTTCCCGAAAATTCTGTGATTATAAAGACAAAAAATGCAATAACTCAGCTAGTTTTCACCAATTTAATTAAAAGAAGCTTATTCAACACAGAATTAAATACACTTTGAATACTTTAGAACATTAAAAAAATTTTAAATTTCTACTGTAAATTTTATTTAAAACACAAAACCCCTATTAGGCATTGAAAGCTTCGTTTCTCAGCTTTAAAATTAAAAAAAACTTTTAATCGGAACAAAAATGATAATGTAACAGTATATTTTATAAAAAAAACTACAGAAAAACGGTTTTTTAGCTCTAAAATGCAGTTTTGGGGGTAGGAATTTAATATATACCATTTTTTTAGTTTTTCATGACAAACAACTTAAGCTAGGTCCGATTAAAAGTAATTTTTTTTCATTTTTTGGAACACAATGTTATTTGAAACAAATGGATGAAAATTCCAGTTGTTTATTAAATTTAAAGAGAAAGCATGAAATGTTAAATAATTATTATTAGACAGCAAATTTTAGCTTAACCTAATTTTTTCCAAAAAATGCACAAATGGATCTTTCAAAATTTTGTAAAATTAATTTGAATAATATTTTTATTTGGGGTGAAAAACGACTATCCAGTTTGAGGTAATGTAAATGGAGAGAACCTTCTCATGTTAAAATGAATTATAAAATAATTAATTTTTGAATTTTAACTATTAAAATTTGAAATAATTGTAATTTAAAGCGTTAAATAAATTAAAGTTTGGGATCAAAAGTTTTTTATAGTTTTTTTTATAAATTTCCAGTTTTCGTGAAAAATAGGGGATATTAGGGACAAATTTTCAAAATAGGGAACTATTCGGGGAAATAGGGTACGACTGTGAAGCCTTTAATTTTCTTTTTCAATTTCGAAAGTAAGTAAGAAAGCCGATTTTTCCTTGAAATTGTCTCATAAAGAAAATAAATAGCAAAGCTTAGAATAAAAAATTGAACCGAGATAAGTCAAAATTTATGTTGGGTGTGACTTTTGCTGACAGGTGGCAAAAAATACGAAAATGAAAGCTCCAATGGGCCGAGAATTGCCTCCAGTACCATGTTCAATACTTTTGCGATTATTTCCGTTTGGTGTTGTGCTGAATCGCGATATGTGTGTACAAGGAGTTGGAGAGAAGCTTTTGCAAGCCTGGGGTGGAAATTCATCTATTTTAAATAAACCCGTTACAGAAATTTTCAAGCTGCGTAGGCCAAAAGGGATTACTTTCACTTGGGGAAACGTAAGTCAATTGTGCTGAAAAAGTTGTGCACAAAGTTAATTACATTTTTTATTAATCAGTGCGTTTTTTATTGCACACGAAAGATAAAAATTGGTCTTTGTGCAACAAAGTTATCAAAATGAAACCTACTTTAATGCAATTAAATTTTATTTTACTTTGGAAATAAAACTAGTTTTACTTTTATTTGAAACAACAAAAATAAAATAAATATGTAACAGATGGGAACCTAGCAAGTTCCAACATTTCAAATACAGGGACAAAACTTATTCTGAAGTTGTCTTGTTTTAACTGAAACGAAACACATTCTCTCATTTGAAACGTATAACAAAAACTAAATTGCTGTTTAAAAACTAAACAATCTGCCGATATGAGAAAACTTTTTTTTTTTGTTTTGTCCTTATATTTCATATATCACAAAGAACAACAAAACATGTATTGTTTTCCAAGGCGAGACTTTTCTGTAATTTAAAATACGTTATTTGATTAGTTGATATATCTGCACTCGGTAATGTTTGAAATGGAGTTGATAAGGTCAACTGAAAATCATTTGAGTTCAGCAAATAGTGAAGCTCCTAGTACAAGCAGCGGATTAGACAGAAGGGGAAGCCAAGGAGCACGAAGTATATTACTCAAGGGACAAATGAGATATATAGAAGACATCAAGTCTATAATCTTCCTCTGCAGTCCACTGTAAGTCATTAGCAATTATGTTTCGTGGAAAGTCAACGTTAACTCCCCTCTATTGTGTATAATTTTTCCATAGAGTCAACAGCTTGGACGAACTTCTTAGTATGGGGTTGTATCTTAATGATCTTAATCCTCATGGGCTAAGTCGAGAGTTAGTTCTTGCTGGCTGGCAACATTGTGGCAGGTAATTTAATTATTATTTACTACGTTGTTAATTTAAATCAAGTCTCTTAATAAGAGATACACGCAAACTAATCAAGTTTTAACAGAGATTAGATTAGAGAGAAAAAGATCTAGCATAGTTTTTGGCCTTTTACAAGGTTTTATAAGAAATATAAATTACTAGTGAGGAAAAAAATAGCCTCTGCATAGTTTTAAATCTTCTTCTTGGACAGAACGGGAATAAACCTATAGAACCATGTAACTAACTCCTACCTCAAAAACCACGTAACTTTCTTCTACTTCTAGAATCACTTAACTCCATCTTACCTCAACACCCAGGTAACTTTCTTTTATCGTTCGAACCACGTAACTTCCTTCTACCTCTTTAACCACGTAACTCCCACCTACCTCAAAAACAACGTATCTCCCTCATATATCAAGAACCACGTAATTTCCTCCTACCTCAAAAACCACGTCAAATCTAGAACAACTTAATTCCATTCTTTTTCTAAAACCACGTAATTCCCTGACACATCAAAAACCATGTAACTCCCTTCTACATCTAGACTTACGTAACTCCCTCATACATCAAAACCTACATATCTCCCTTCCATCTCTAAAACCATGAAACTCCCTCCTACCTCAAAAACAACGTATCTCCCTCATATATCAAGAACCACGTAATTTCCTCCTACCTCAAAAACCACGTCAAATCTAGAACAACTTAATTCCATTCTTTTTCTAAAACCACGTAATTCCCTGACACATCAAAAACCATGTAACTCCCTTCTACATCTAGACTTACGTAACTCCCTCATACATCAAAACCTACATATCTCCCTTCCATCTCTAAAACCATAAAACTCCCTCCTACCTCAAAAACAACGTATCTCCCTCATATATCAAGAACCACGTAATTTCCTCCTACCTCAAAAACCACGTAAATTCCTAAACAACGTAATTCCCTTCTTTTTCTAAAACCACGTAATTCCCTGACACATCAAAAACCATGTAACTCCCTTCTACATCTAGACTTACGTAACTCCCTCATACATCAAAACCTACATATCTCCCTTCCATCTCTAAAACCATGAAACTCCCTCCTACCTCAAAAACAACGTAACTCCCTCATATATCAAGAACCACGTAACTCCCTTTTACCTCTACAACCACATAACTTCCGCCTACCTCGAAAACCACGTAACTTTCTTCTACCTCTAGAACCACGTAACATTCATCTACCTCTAGAACCACGTAACTTTCTTCTACCTTAAAAACCACGTAACTCCCTTCTACCTCTGGATACACTTAACACCATCATAAATCAAGAACCACGTAACTCCCTTATATATATAGAACCACGTAAATCCCTTCTACCTCTAGAAACAGATAATACCCTCCTATCGCAAAAACCAGGTAACTTTCTTTTACCTCCAAAACCACGAATCTCCCTCCTACCTCAAAAACAACGTAACTCTTTCATACATCAAGAACTACGTAACTCCCTCACACATTAAGAACCACGTAACTCCTGCCTCTCTCAAAAACCACTTACTTTTTTCTACTTCTAAACCCACTTAACTTCCGGCTTCCTCGAAAACCACGTAACTTTTTTCTACCTCTAAAATTAGGAATCTTCCTCCTACTTCAAAAACAACGTAACTCTCTTATACATCAAGAACCACGTAACTCCCTCATATATCAAAAACCACTTAACTTCCGCCTACCTCTAGAACCACATAACGCCCGCTTACCTTTAAAACCACGTAACTCACGCCTACCTCAAAAACCACTTACATTTCTTCTACTTCTAGAACCACGTAACTCCCTCCTATCTCAAAACCCACTTACCTTTTTTCTATTTTTAGAACCACGTAACTCTCTCCAACCTAAAAACCACAAAAATTTTTTTTATCTCTAAAACCACGTAACTTTCTTCTACCTTTAGAATTACATAACTTTTCTACTTCTAGAACCATGTAACATTCTTCTACCTCCAGAACCAAGTAACTTCCATCTACCTTTAGAATCACGTAACTTATTTCTACGTCTAGAACCACGTAACTTCTTTCTACCTCTAGAACCACGTAACTTCTTTCTACCTCTAGAACCATATTACTTCCTCCTAGCTCAAAAACGACGTTACTTTCTTCTACTTCTAGAACCACGTAAATCCCTCATAAAACCCTAAAAAGGAAGAAAAAATGAACATTTTAATTGAAATTTCAAGAAAACAGTTTTAAATAAAACAAAATGATTTAAGATTGAGAAAAATTGTGGAACAATAACGCAAATTATTTTAAAAAAGTAAACAGTTGAAAATATAGTAGAAGTTACAATTTTATTGAAAAAAATAAAGATAATGATTAACGATTTTATGAAAATAATTCGAAATTGAAAAATGACACAAGAAATGGAAATATTGAAAATCTTATGTAGGGGAGAGTGGCCATCAATGTACCAGTTTTTTCAATGAACCATTCCAATTTTCTCAGAAACAATTAAATAAAAATTCTCCTAATTTTAAATATAAATGAAGTTTGCGTAATCACACTACGTCCATAAATTTGAGACGTGTGGATTTATTCTTTACAGAGAAAACTGAAAAAAACTGTTTTTGATGCACTGAAGAAAAAATTTACCTAAAATACAAACACGTTTTTTAATTGAAATAAGGCAATTTAAAAATAAATGTACTTACGATTTATTTTGTTTTGGGCCTTAACTACAATATTCTAATGAGATAAAGATTTTGAAATATTGGATTAAGTTATAAAAAACCATTTTTGTTGCAAATGTCATGTTGATTCAATGTACCGGGGAACAATGAACCACCTGGAATTTCAGTGTATTTTCGATTTCTAGAGTGGTATGCCTGATTATAAAACTAGGCATGCGTACAGCATGTTACAGCGATTGTTATCAGTACTTTTCTCAACATAGCAAAACTAAAATGCCATTTTAGCTAGTTAACTTAAAGTTGAGGTATATTTATGTTACACATTATCAATTAAAAAGTGTTAAGTAATATTTTTTTATAGTATTTGATAGAAAATAAGTTTTTTTACAAAGTGAAAATTGCAATATTATTATTGTTGAACATTTTTAGTGTTTTTATAGAGGTGGTTCATTGTGTACCCAGGTTGTGGAAAATGAAAATAGCCTGTTAGTTTAGAAAGATCCTAAATTTTATTATTTAATCAAAATAAATCGTGTATAATATGTGTGCATTACCTAGAGAAGTGTTGTAGTTTTATATTGATGCAAAGAAGTGCTTGAAATTGGTGAAATTGAATAAGTACTATGACCTTGAAAAAAACCCGGTACATTGATGGCCACTCTCCCCTACATAGTTAAAATTAAAGAGAATCATTGATAAATAAAGACAACATTTCATGAAAATAAAAAAGAAATTATTGAAATAACTGAGACTAAAAAAACAAGGCAATTTTGAATTTAATAAAAAAAAAAAAAACTGAAAATGTAAAACTATAATTAAAAATATAAAAATTGATAATTGAAATTTGCATTAATAATTAGAAATAGGAGAACTTGATTGAGAAATGTCGTCGCTAATTAAAAATTACGAAAAATAAGTACATATTCGTCAAATTACTAGAAACTTAAATAATATGTTTTAAGTAAAAGAAAATAATTGAAAATAGAAGAAAATAATTGAAAAAATGGAAACATATAATTGAAATTTCCAGAAAATAAAAAAAAAATTAATAAAACACGTTTTTTATATTAAAAATATTTAAAAATAATTTTAAAAAAACAATAATTGGAAATCATTGTTGAAAAGGTTATTACTATTATAATTATTATTATTATATTATATGCATAACAAATAAAGTAATAAAAATCCGTATATAGGCCAAAGCCATTTAAATTTATAAATTGGAAATATTAAAATTGATATTGCAATTTTGCATTAAAAATTCGATGCTAAAGAAATTAATTCAACGAATTAAAGAATATAATGAAAATTTGCAAAAAGTAAATTTAAAACTTGTGGAAAAAGTTGTCAAGTAATAAAAATAATTAAAAATTTAAAAAAATAATTAAAAATTGAAAAAAAATTGAAAATTGATAAAAACAGTTGAAAACTATAGTGTAAATAATTGAAATCATAATAGAGAAGAATTAAATATTTAAAAGAACGATTAAAAAGTTAAATATATTTTTAAAACAATTCAAATTTAGTACACCTAAGCTTTGATTAATTGAAGTTTTTACCAATGCAGATTCAAATCGACACAAGTTTAAATAAATTAACATTTTTACAAAAAAAGGTAATGAAACTTTTATTTCATGATGCCTATTGTTATTTCAGAATTTATTTGAAAATTCAGGGTCATTTCAAGGTTTTTCAGGTGAAAAAAAATTCAAGGTGCTCAAGGTCACTGAGAGGTGAAAAATATTTTCAGGCTAGCCACAAAATTTCATTATCAAAGTTCTCTGATTTTTCCCTGACTTCTGACTAATTTTTCATTTTCCCTGACTACCAATGTTGCAAAGTTTTTTAATTTTGCTTTGTTTATTAGGAATTTAAACTAATAAAATCATGAGTTTTTAATTGTGATTCCTATAAGAACAAATTTCCTGACTATTAAAGACTTTTTTCCCTGATCTCCGGCCACCCTGATTTTTTGTAGACAACTTCTGATTACTTTATTACCTACTTTTTTAATTTACTACTTAATTTTTCTTGTAGACAAGTTTATTTTTATTATAAACTTTTTCTAAAACCAGTAATAAAAATTGCAAACTAATTTATATTTTACTAAAAATAGTATAATATTATAGAGTTAAATTTTCCTTCCTAAAGCTGAAAAAAAATAAATTTTAAATCATTCTTGATTTTTTCATAATTCGTGTAGGGTGAAGGAACCAATTACCGAGTCTGTACAAATTGTTGAGTCGCGCTGAATACTTTTGCTTATAAAAAGTGAATTACATTATAAATTTAAAACAAAATAATATTTCCATGTGAATTAATAATTTATGCGTACATGCAAAAATATTTCTTTATATAATTAAAGACTATTTTTCTAGAATTAAATATTTGTATATCCTTCACCAACGATATCAGCTGACAGTCGCCACCTTCTATTTTCATTTAAAATGTGACTACCATCATTTAAATTCTAAAATTCGCCTGTTTTTATATTTTAAAATTAATGCATCAATATATCAACATACGTAAAAAAGAACAAAGTTTTTGAAAATTATAATAATAGTTTTATAAAAGTATTTAGCATTTAAAAGGAAATTATTACTCGGCAAATGTTGATTTATTTTAATCGGTCTCCAATTGTCGACTTACATTTTCTTGAAAACGCTTTCTGTTGTTTTTATAGGGTTAAGCATTTTTCGTGTTTACAAACGGGGCCCGTATCATTTTGACACAAATTTTTTCAGGCAACTTGTTATATTCTACTCCTGAAGATGAATGTTATATTTTACTCCTACTAAAATCGAAGATTTTTAAGTTTTAATTATTCAATAATTGAATTTATTGCATTAATTAAGTCTTTGAATATTAATTTAATGTATTAAAATCAATTATTTAATAAATAAGACTTAAAAATCTTTGATTTCAGAAGGAGTAAAATATAACATTCATCATTAGGAGTACAATATAACAAGTTGCCCGAAAAAATTTGTGTCAAAATGATACGGACCCTACAAACGTCAAAACAGAAAAGAGTAAGATACGTTAATTTAAAAAAAATGTTAAGTTTCCTGTTAACATAAATGTTTATATCTATTTGTTTATCAAAAACTAATAAAAATAGTAAATTTTTAATGGCAGTATTTTAAAGTAATAAGAGTTTCAAGTAATTTATAAAGTGCAATCGACAATTGGGTTCAGGAATCGAACGATTGGTATCTCCTCGACAAATGGTATTTATACAATATTAATTTTGGTATTAATTTTTTGTTTGTATATCTATTCTTTTACTATAAAATCATATCACAAATTCAAAATTGAACTATCTTTTACTTAAATAACCAATTGCTTTGTATATAAATAGTTTTATTTATGAATTTATTATGAATTAAATTTTATTGCAGTGTCACTATTTCCTCGACAATTGGTTTCATCACCCTATATTCCCTATATTCCGAAATATTAATATCAATTATATAATATAATTTAATTACAATATAAATTATAATTATCATAATATAATAAGTCTCATAAAAAACAAAGCAATCTTCCGTGAATAAACATTGTTTATCTAAATCTAAACAGAACAATGAATCTTCATTTTTGACCCTGTTGTATACAGTACTACTTTCGTTTCTAAAGATAAGTGAAAGAATGAGATTTTATTAACCTTTATTTTTATTTCAGATTGGAAATGATGTTTGAAAGAGCGGAACAAAGATCGCAGGAATTGGAGAATAGTTACGCCCTTTTGGACCGTTGGAAAAATAAGAGCGATGAACTCTTATATTCGATGATACCACAAACTGTTGCTGATCGTTTACGAGCGGGGGCGAGTCCCCTGAGCACTTGTGAGGTGAAACTATATTTATTTCCATTCAGTCTTTTTTTTTCCAAGAAACATTATATAAATTTTATTTCAAATTTTATCTTCACTTTATTTCAGTCATTCGAATCGATAACCGTCATTTTCTGCGAACTGTGTGAATTTGATTATTCAACGATTGAAGGTGCCATGGACATTGTCACTTCTATGAATGCTGTTTTTTCCTGTTTTGACTCCTTAATGGACAAATTTCAAGTGTATAAAGTAAATGTGCTACAATTTTTTTTAAAGATAAATAAAAAAAAATAAAAAAAACTATACAAAAACAAAATAAAAAATTAGACAAAATTTCCTTGGTTGGAAGCAATAGAATGATATTGAAAATAGTTGATAATAAAATAACATTTTTTTAAAAGGTAGAAACAATCGGAAGAGTGTACATGGCTGCCAGTGGTGCACCAGACAGAACTGAAGATCATGCAAGAAATGCTGCGGACGTATCTTTAGAACTTCTCAACAACGTTCGGTCTATAAAGCTACCCTCTGGTCTAGATATTCAAATACGCATAGGTAATGTAAATTAATTTGTTACAAGAATAAAAAAAAATTTTCCTCTTGACATTTTTCGGAGTTTGTGGCAAAGGGTCCTTACATTTATAACGAGAATGTGCTGTCTATTAGTCTGTCTGTCCGTCCGTCCGTCCACACCGAAAAAAATATATTCTTCTTTTGAGCGTATTTCCTCTACAATATGGTATCAAAATTCCATCCTCTACTATTCAGTAGAAATCTGCTTGTTTTTAGAAGAATATTCTTAATTTGACAAGAATTATTCTTTAATTAAGTGAAATATTCTTTATTTGAGAGGAAAATTATTTATTTGAGAGGAATCTTCTTCATTGGAGAGCAGTACTTTTAATCTTAGTCCATATATTACGTCACACTATTTTTCACCATTTTAGACCCCCCCTCCCCCATGTCACACACTGTTCCATACATTAGCGCCATTTTTTCTGATTGTTGTCACAAATTGGTTGATCCCCCCCACCCCCTTAAAGTGTGACATAATATATGGATGACCCCTTAGAGGATTTACTCTTGATACTATTTTTAAGAGAATCCCTCTGTGTTACGTTTCCGTAACGTTGCGTGGTCGAGTTTTAAAAAAAGAAGTTTTTAATTCTCTTCGGAGTTTGAGCTTTTTCGCACAAGTTGGTAAGACTTGTGCTTAATTTATTTTTAAGGTAGGTCTGTTATTGCTTCAGCTCTACGGGAGCTGTCATTGCATTGTTTAATAAAAAAAATTAAATAAATATATATATTATATTATTTATAATATGAATATTTAGGAAAAGGAAAGAAAAATAAGAGAGGAATAGTATTATATATGGGAGAGAATAAAGTTATTTTATTTTTAATCGACAGTAAAATAGTATACAAAGAAAGAGGGTTACAAATAATTCTTACCGATTATTCGGTTTATCAGATCGATGTTCACAATTATCAAGTTGAAAATGTTTGTTGGTTGGGAGTCAACACGAGTATAATCGTTTCGTTTATTTAAAAATTTACAATTAAATTTCGCGTTTTGACTAAAGCTTTACATCGATGCCTGATTATTGATTTTTGAGTATTCCGGACAATCGATTTTACTTAATGAAGTTTTCAATCTAGTACCAGTTCAACAAATAAAATAAAAGGGCGTTAACCGATGGGACTTGGCAAAAGTTAAACTTCACTTTTCGAAGGTTGGAAGTTAAGTGTCGCAGAGGTCGAATTCTGGGGGAATCCTGACTCCCTTATATAGAGATGACCAGTGATTTGGTGTTGGTTTTTCCTTATTCATATCCAAATCATCGATGTATTACATAGATCGATGAGGTGGGGATGAACTAAGCTCAGGTCATCTCTAACAAAGAAGAAGAGTGTAAGGGGTGGAGCTTACTATTGAGGTTGAATGAGATCATCGCATAGTCCCTTTGTTTAATATTATTTTCAGTATTTAAATAATTTTGATCTCATAGATAATAATGAATACAAAAATGATAACAACAACAACAACAATAACAATAATTGAAATTATTTCCATCTTCATTGTTGCTATAATAATGCCCCTTTTAACAATGTTTATTGACAAAAGTGTATTTATTAATTTGTCTATTGTAGCATTTATTTATTTAATTTATATAATTTTCTTAACCCTTATTGTTAATAACCCAAATCTCAATTCAAAGAGGTTTGATTATATTTCAATAATAAGGAATTTAGCAAATATTTTATCTTTTTGCTCTCCTTTTCATTTCTCTTTCGTAAGTTGAACTCTTAATTCTTTGTTTATAATACGTGCGCCGGTTGACGCCGAGTCAGGAAGTGCATCGATCTCGAATTTTGTAGATCTATTCTACTAGCAATACTGAACAATTATATTACATTGCACTCTGCACGTAACTAATAAAATATTAAGATTTGGTCTTATCTTGCATAAATAGGTTTCAATGTTGATTAATTTTACAAACTGCAATATAACAAAAATAAAACAGTTTATAAAATTAATAATATAAATTTTGCGATATAATTAGAATTAACTATTTATTTAAGGAATAAGAAAAGTGATATTATTTTAAGTTTGGTATTTAAATTGTAATATTCATAGATATAAAAATATTGATAGAAAATTGATTATATAATTGAATTTGTGTAAGAAGCAGAGTACAAGAGCTACGAATCTTATTCTCAAATGAAGAATATTTAACTTAATTGAAGAATAATTCCTGTCAAATTAAGTATATTCCTCTTAAAACAAGCAAAATTTTACTTAATTTGAGAGGATGGAATTTTGATACCGGATTATCGGATTTAAACAATTTAGAATTCGTAATAGACATTTTTAAACCGGTTCTGAACAAGTTCTGAATAGTTCAAAACAAGGTCGAAACAGTTTTTAACTAATTATAAACAGTTAAAACCTTCTGTAAATGATTTCAAACAAGTTTTAAACTATTTCTAACCAATAATAAGCAGATTTAAGCAAGTTCTATGTTATAAATTTAAACAGATTTAAGTAGTTATGAACGACTTAAAACTAGTTATAAGCTATTTTAAACCAGTTCCAAACAGTTTAAAACATGTTTGGAACAGTTCGAAACAATTTTAAATTACTTATGAACTGTTCAAATCAGTTATAAACTGTTTCAAATAGTTCTAAATAGTTTAAACCAAGTTCAAAACAGTTTTATTCAAATTTTAAACAGTTTTAAGTAGGCTTCACCAGTTTTAAACAAGTTCTGAATAATTGAAAATGGTTTTAAAATGTTTTAAGTAGTTCTAGATAGATCTCTATTGCTTTTAATTACTTTTAAATAATTTAAATCTGTTTTGAACTAATTTGAAACAGTCCCAAATTATTTTAAACTACTTTTAAACTGTTCCAAACTGTTTTAAACTACTTTTAAACTATCCTAAACTTCTTTTAAATGGTCCAAAACTGTTTGAAACTACTCTTAGACAGTTTCAAAATATTTTATGCTACTTTTAAACAGTCCTAAACTATTTCAAACAACTTTGAAAATGTCCTAAACTGTTTTAAACTACTTTTAAATAGTCCTAACCTGTTTTAAAGTACTTTTAAACTGTCCTAAATTTTTTTAAATGGTCCAAAACTGTTTGAAACTACTCTTAGACAGTTTCAAAATATTTTATACTACTTTTAAACAGTCCTTAACTAATTCAAACAACTTTGAAAATGTCCAAAACTGTCTTAAACTAGTTTTAAATAGTCCCAACCTGTTTTAAAGTCCTTTTAAACAAAGGCAAACTGTTTTAAACTACTTTAAAACAGCCCTTAACTGTTTTAAATTATTTTTAACAGATTTAAACTGTTTTGAAATACTTCCAACCAGTTCTAAACTGTTGTAAACTTGATAGAAACAGTTTTTGATGGTCCTAAACAGTTTTAAGATTTTCAAATAGTTTTAAATAGTATTAAACACTGAAATTCAGTTATAAATGGTTTAAAGCAAGTTTTAAAGTGCTTTGCGACTAGTTATCAACAGTTTAAAACTAGTCCGAGACAGTTATAAAAAATTTATAAACAGTTGTAGGTGATTTTAAACTCTTTTAAGTAATTCCAGATAGGTACAGATTGCTTTTAATAATTTTTAATAATTTTCATGTGCTTCAAGCTACTTTTAAACAGTCCTAAACTGTTTTAAACTACTTTTAATCTTTTAAACTATCCTCAGCTGTTTTAAACTTCTTTTAAACAGTCGTAAACTGTTTCAAACTACATTTGAACTGTCCTAAACTGTTTTAAAATACTCTTAAACAGTTTAAAAGTAGTTTAAACTACTTATAAATTGTCCTAAACTGGTTTAAACTACTTTTATATAGTCCCAAACTGTTTTAAAGTACTTTTAAACAGACACAAACTGTTTCAAACTAATTGTAAACTGCTCTTAACTGTTTTAAATTACTTTTAAACAGTCTCTTATTGTTTTAAATTACTTTTAAACAGTTCTAAATTATTTTGAACTACTTTTAAGCAGTTCTAAACTGTTTTAAACCTGTATGGAACAGTTTTTAATGGTCCTAAATAGTTTTAAGATTTTCAAAACAGTTTTAAATAGTTTCAAACACTGAAATTCAGTTATAAATAGTTTAAAGCAAGTTTCAAATTGCTTTGCAACTAGTTATCAACTGTTTGAAACCAGTCCGAGACAGTTATAAAAATTTGATAAATAGTTGTAGGTGATTTTAAACTCTTTTAAGTGATTTTAGATAGATACACATTGCTTAAAATTACTTTTAAATAATTCTAATCTGTTTCGAACTACTTTTAAACAGTCCCAAACGGTTTTAAACTACTTTTAAACTGTCCTTAACTGTTTTAAATTACTTTTAAATAGTTGTAAACTGTTTTGAACTATTTTCCTCCAGTTCTCAACTGTGGTAAACCAGATTAAAACAGTTTTTAATACTTTTTAATTGTTTTAAGATGTCCAAAATAGTTTTAAACGGTTGTAAACACTGAAATTCAGTTATAAATTGTTTACATCATTTCTTAAATTGCTTTGCAACTAGTTATCAACAGTTTTAAATCAGTGCGAGATAGTTTTAAAAAATTTATAAATAATTGGAGGTGATTTTAATCTTTTTTAAGTAGTTTCAAACAGTGCGTTGTTATAAGCTATTTTAAATAAATTTTTAACAAATGAAAACAAATTTAAAAGAGTTCTAAACTGTTTTAAACTGTTTTTAACTTGTTATGAACTGTTTAAACCAGTTCTAAGTTTTTTAAACTAGGTAAAAACAGTTTCAAAGTAGTTTTAAATTGTTCTCAATTACTTTGAAGCAGTATCATAATAGTATCTTAAAAACTTTACCGATTTTATGACTACAATTATATAAAACTCACGAGTTAACTCGACTTAACTCGACTTGAGAAATAAATATAGGAAAAATAAGTTTGAGTAAGAAAACAATTATTTTCGATGAATTAACCATAGTTCTATTTTTGTAACAAAATAAATTATCTTTTCGTGTAGGAAAGTATTTGAGAGCACTGATAGCCTAAATTTGTACAAAAGATCGATCTGAAAAGTTTTCTCTTTTCCCAAAGGAGAATGAGAAACTTAGGGTAGATTAGGTATCTTCATAGACTAAGCCGCAAAATACGTGTAAAAACTGTAAATCGGATTTTCTTCTGTTTTTTTTTTCAGGAATTCATTCTGGACCTGCAGTTGCTGGAGTTGTGGGAATTAAAGTGCCCAGATATTGTTTTTTTGGAGACACTGTTAACACTGCGTCTAGAATGCAAACGACGAGTTTGGTTTGTTTCTCTTTCAGACAAAAGTTAAATTATAAAAAGAAGTCGAAAAATGACTAAAATTCAGTCAAACAAAATGTTTCTAGATCTTTTTTTATTCAAAAGACAAATTTATCATTAACGTAAATGACATATTATTCAATTAAATTGAACAAAAATGAATTGCTGGCAATAGTTTTAATTCTTGAATGTTTAAATGCAAATCTAATCAATAAAACTAGGTTTCATTAAAATTCTTTACTATTTTTTTTAATGAGTTTTCTGCACAAAAGTATTTAGTTAAAGGTGGTCCAAAAATTTACAGTAAAAAAAAAACTTTTGAATATTTTGCTCCTACCGCCCAAAAAGTTTCAAAATCGAAAAATTACCACTATTTAAATCAGAGAATATTTAGAGGTTGCTCAAACCACTTTAAATTGTTTAATAATTTAAATATGACTATTTGTTTTAAAAAAATGCACTTTATTTGTTAAATAAATAATCTTATTTCAAAAACTGTGCAGTTTTTTGAAAATCCGCTTCCATGAATTTTTAGATAATTTATTTCTGAATATTATAAATCAAAATCGCATAAATTTAAAAAATGTATAAAGAAGCGATATGAGAAAAAAGTTTTGCACACTAAAAGTGTGTATATCTAAATATACAATTAACATTAAATTTTTTTTTTCCTAAAAAAGGACGTTTTCCCATCCTAAAAATGTAGTTTCCAAAAATTTTTGAATCTTTTGAAGGACACTGGAATTTTTTTTTTTTTAATAACCTGCTTTTAACCGAGAGATATACCTTAAATATAAAAAATTAATAGGTTAAAAAAATAATTCCTAAGTGTTTTAAAATAAAAGTTATAAACTAACAATAATAAATGGTTTAAACAAAGTAAAAATAATAACTTATAGTCAATAATTTTTCTTCTTCTAACCAGTGCCCATTAATATAATAATAATATAATATAATAATAAATGTGTGTCTTTCAAGATGAATTTGTCAAGAATAGTTAATTATTAACAATAATTAGTTTTAACAATTTTAAGTGGCGGTTGTTGTTAATTTGGCTAAATATCTTATTATTAATTTTTCATATAAAAAGTTAACAAGGTAAAAAAAACTACAACTCGCTAGATGTTTTAAAATAAAAGTTATAAATTAACAATAATAAATTGTTCAAACAAATGAAAAATACATAAAAATAACTGTAAATATTTGTAAATTGACGATATGTAACAGTTTTGTTTGTGTTTTGTTTGTGATATGTAACATATATACTATTAATTTGTAATTTTAAAAAAAATGTCATTTTTTTCATTTTAGGGGTTATATGTGACCCTATAAAAAATAGTTAATATTAATAATTTATTAAAGAAATTAAGAAATATTGATGTTTAACGACTTTTCTAGATGTGATATGCTATATTGATGTTTTCAGTGATTTTTTAGGATTTTTCAGCAAATTTACGAAAAAGTGCCTTTTTTCCATATGATAAATTTATGGGGAATTTCAGGGAATTTGAACCACCCTAAAATATTGTACACTAAAAAAAAGGGATATTTTTTCCGATTTTGAAACTTTTTGGGGGTTAGGAGCAAAACATGTCAGACCACCCTAATTTATATGGACATCTTTCTTGCAGCAAGGTATGGTGCACATATCACCGGATACAAAAGCTCTTTTACCAGAGGATCGATATCATTTGGAGCCACGTGGTGTGGTTAGTGTTAAGGTAAGCTGGAGAATATAACAGTTATTCACCTCTGATTCCTTCCTACATATTTATTATAATAAATCTCTAGGGAAAAGGAAACATGGAGACATACTGGTTACGCGAGAAAAATCACAGGCCATCTTCATCTAATGGGGAAGAAATTCCAATAGAAACGCAATAAATTAAATCATTTTTCCTTTTTTACTTTACCCTAAATCTAGTCCCCTTTCAAATACGAAAAAAGAATTTTAGACGACAAACAAAACTTATGTTTTAATTGACGCAAACATATCTTCATATTTGTACAAATTAACATTTATTAAAAGCTGATTCTATTTTTTTTATAGGAAACTCTACATTATATCATAGAAAATTATGTTTTATGAAAAAAATCTATTTTATCAAATTCTATTTCATACTCAATTATTTTATCATTTCCCTATCATCTCAAAATAATAATTTTTTATAACTTATAAATAAATTGTAAAGGTTATTAGAAAAATGTTATAATACTCATAATATAATAAAATTAGGGAATATACTCTGAAAAATAAGCAATATATTGTTAAATGGGTAATAAACATCTTTTAATAATTTGGAACTATACTTTAAAATAGTTATTACAAATAAACGGAAACTTTTTTAAATAATAAATTTTTTTGTAAATAGATAACACATTAAAAAAATTTATTTGATACGAATAAATATTTCAAAAAAATTATTCCAATATTAATATTTAAATTTATTTATTTATTATTTAAATCAAGTAAATTTTTTTTAAAGTGGCATTGAGCAGTTCCAAGAGTAATAAATCATAAAAGATCATTTGTCAAGTTCAACGAAATTTATTTGACTAGATAGAACACCAACGTTTTATATTAGAATATTAGATCTTAGATAACAGTTTAGTCTAATAAACACGTGTACATCGTTGTTGAAATGTCAGAGCGTGATCCTAAAACCACATAATCCTGTTTTACTTGAAATTGTAATAAAAGCGACCTACATGCTTGAATACACAATCCTCAGAGTGCAAACATTTCTTTAATAAAAATATTTTTCAAAAAAACACTCGACGAAATCTAATAAGATCCAAAATTGTTCTGCGTGCATGTTTTACAAATTTTTTTTCATTTTACAAAAACATTTCCATGTTGTACTAAAAAAAAAACGTTTTGTTTATTTCGTAAAAAAGTTATTTTTTATTTTACATAAACCTTTTTTTTTGCTGCCTTATAAAAGAAGAATTTAAAGAATCTTGTGATTTTGGGATCACGAGAATAGTCGATAGAATATATATTCGACTTTACATAATCAGTATTACAAGACTCAACCAAAAAAGGCCTAAACTTGCGTTTGTGTAAAATTAGCCAGATAGTATATATTCCAGAAAGATAAAACATGTTCTAGGCCTAGTTCAAGGATGACGCGTGCCTTAATTTTCAAGTATAATTATATATATGTATAAGTGTAAAACATTTTAGATAGAACGTTTCCCATATTATCTCAAACATTGTAAAAATATTTGTAATTAAATAAATAAATCTTTGCAACAATGGTATGTTTCATTTTTATATAAACATGAATTATAACTGCTAGTCATAAATAAATAATCGGTAAGTTATAAATATTAATAATATGACACTTTAAAGATTATTTTGTTCAAAAATTAGTATTATAATTATTTCAACTCGTTTCAGTAACGAGTTAATTGAATTTTCTAATTATTATCAGACTTGAGGATGACTTAATTAACAATAACAGGCATCAGCTGTGTTATGGTCGATCCACGAAAGGAAACGATTAACTCTTGAGTAAACTCCGGGAAAATTAGGTTGAGCACATCCTTCACCCCAGGAAACGACTCCTTTGAAAAACAGAAAAAAAAGAGATTTTATATTGTGCCTAACTGAAAAAAGAAAAATTTACAGTCAAATTAAATTAAAAACGTACCAGCAATTTGGTGCACCTTTCCTTTTCGTACATGCAAAGGACCACCACTATCACCCTAAAAAAATACACATTTTTTTAAAATATCAGCTCAACTTTTCTTACTCTAGGCTGGAATTAATTTCATTAACAAAGAGTGTGTTTACACTGACAACTTTAAGGTGGGTTTAGGACAAGATTAAATTTACATGATATAAAATAAAAGAATACAATTTTTTAAAAAAGTAGAAAATTGAGAAGTTTAGAAAATGATAAATGTAGACAGAAGCATGGAATAAATGTTTTCAAAAATTCGTAATTATGAGATAAAAACTAAACAATTTGAAAGAAGAAAAAATGTATGTAACAAATAAAAAAATAATGACAAAATTTAATAAATTAATTAAAATGCAAGGAAGGACTAAAAAATTGAGAAACAAGAAAATTAAATAAATAGGAAGAAAATGGTGAAATGGTTTTTTCCTTAATCTAACAAAATATAAAAAGTAGAGAAAATTTGATAAGAATCTACTAAATAATTGAAGTTAATTACAATAAAATTAAAAAAATGAATACAAAAATAAATAAAAAGTACATACACAACAAAAATTTTAAAATCCTTTAAAAATAAAAAAATTTTAAAAAATTAAGCCAAAAATATTTTTATAATATTTTACACTTAAAACAAATCTAACAATTTTAGAAAAAATATAAAAAATCTACCAATTTTATGATAGAATACATAAGTTTGCAATAAAAATAAACAGGATGTGAAAACAAATTGAAAAAATTTACAAAAAAAATTAGCACAGAGAGAATATATTATATTATATTAATTACTAGTAACATTAATGAGAAATTTTTCATTGTTGTTGGTCATTTAAAACTATTAAATTTTGGTAAAGCAAATAATGAAAATTCAAAAAATGGCTACATAAATACACAATTGTAAAAAATAATCTGAAAGATAATAAAACAATAAACATTCAATTTAAATAACAAAATTGAAAAATTAAGAAAATTATAGGAATAATTGCTAAAAATAATTGAAAATTGGACAACTGGAATGAAAATTAAAAAAAAAATAATTGAAATTTTTAAAAATAATAAAAAATTGTAGAAATAAATTGAATATTGAAGAAATAATTTGAAAATTGAAGAATTAAACTTAAATTTAAAAATAAATTGATAGTTGGAAAAAAATTACAAAACGCGAAAATAATTGACAATTGAAAACAAAATTCGAAAAATGGCTAGATAAATCCACAACCGAAAAAAAATAATTGATAAACTCTAAGAGTAATTATAAAATTTTAAGAGACTAATTGAAAATTGAAAAAGTTGTAAGAAATAATTTAAAATTGCGAAAAATAATTAATAATTAAAAGAATTAATTGAAAAATGACAAGAATAATTGAAAAATTGAAGAAAATATCTGCAAAATGACTAGATTAATAGACAGCTGAAAAAAATAATTGATAAAATTTAGCAAAAACTTGAAATATAAAGATAATAATTGCAAATATAAAAATTAAGAAAATTATAGGAATAATTGTTGGAAATAATTGCGCATGGAACGAATGGATTGAAAATCGAAAAAATAATTTAAATTGCAGAAAGATTGAAAAGAGCCGAGAGTTATAGAATATAGAAGAAAACAATTAAAAATTAAAAAATAAAATTGGAATTTGAAAAAAATTGAAAATTGAAGAAAATAATAAATAACTGAAAAAAAATTGAAATAACGAGAATAATAGCAAAATTGAAGAAAATATCTAAAAAATTACGAAAATAATTGACAACTGATAACAAAATTCGAAAATAGGCTATAGATTAATACAAAACAAAAAAAAATCATTTAAAAAATTAAACAATAAAAATTTTATTTAAACTAATCAATTTAAATTTGGAAAATTAAAAAAATTATAGAAATAATTGTTGGAAATAATTGCTAATTGAACAACTGGATTAAAAGTGAAAAAAAACTTAAATTGACGAAAATAATTGAAAATTTTAGAATGGAATTGGAATTTTTAAAAAATAATTGAGAACTGAAGAGAATAATTAAACAATTGTATTTAAAATTATATAAGCTTATTGATATTCGAAAAAATAAATGAAAAATGGAATTGAATTTTAAAGAAAATAATAAAAAATTGAAAAAATAAATATCAATTTGAAAAAATAGTTGATAATGAAAAAAGGCAAGGTTTTTGGAATATTGAATAAAATAATTGAAAACTGTAGAATGGAAATGACCTCAGAAAACAATTGATCATTAAAACAAATATTACAAAATGACGAGAATAATTATAAAATTTAAGGAGAATAATTGTAAATTGAAAACTGTTGAATATTATAGAAAAAATTGTAGATTTTTGTTTACTAATTCCCTGAAATATTTAACTTTTCTTTCTTGTTATTTTGTTCTTTTTCAAAAAATTTGTAAGTATTTTGTTTTATATTGTTTTTTGTATTTTTACAAAATCACTTAGGTAACTTTTATTTCTTTTTAAAAATGTTTCTTTTTTATGCGTTTAATAATACTTTTTTATAGATTATTTTTTTAATTTTCTTCTTTTTACAAAAATTACTTCAGTTAATATTATACAGTTTTTATTT
Source organism: Ganaspis brasiliensis (assembly GCA_037103525.1). Classification (NCBI taxonomy): domain Eukaryota; kingdom Metazoa; phylum Arthropoda; class Insecta; order Hymenoptera; family Figitidae; genus Ganaspis; species Ganaspis brasiliensis. The sequence goes on along the minus strand of JAZKLR010000372.1, from coordinate 465,701 downwards.
AATTTTATGTAAATTTGATCTTAAAATAAAATCATAATTTCTCTATTTCTTAAAAATACTTGTTTTTTTCTCAAAATTGATTAATTGCTTCTATTTAATTCTTCATTAAAAAAAACTATTGTTTCTTGCCTAATTTCCAAAACAAGTTTTTAAAGTATTTTTTTCTGTAGTAAAATTTCTCTGTTTTTTACTGATTATCTTATTTTTTTTCTTAGTTTAAAAATATATTCGCAATTATTTAAACTTTTTAAAAATCATTTTTTCCTCTCTTTTGTAGATTTTTAAATGTTTTTTTTTTAAATTTTTTTTACTAATTATCGCGTAGTATTTTGATTTCAAAAAAGCAATTTAATCAATCTTTCATAAACTGTTTAATGTTTTATAACATTAATACCATGTTTTTTAATTTTCCTCCTTTTGCCTTCAATGAATTTTTTACCTTTTTTATGTTTGAAGAATTTATTTATTTTTGTCAGGTTTCTCAATTATTACACATTTTACATACCTATTATTGTAAAATTTCAAGTTTTCAGATTTTGTTAAGATTCTTTGAAGATTTTTTCTATTGTTTAAATGATTATTCGCTAGACATTCTGATGAGTTTTTTTTTTTTTTTTTTTTTTTTTTTTTTTTTTTTTTTTATTTAGGGGAGACCAGAAATTTTTTTGTGCTTCAGGGCTCTTGATTTGAATCCTGACTTAAATGAAAGTAATTTAAATCAACTACATCCCTGGTAGAAAAAAAACTTCAATGAATGTATTTACGCCAATGGATTAAGAGGGGAGACATTAAGTCGGCGGTGTAAACCGGCTCATGTACAATAAAAAATTTTTTTTCTTTGTCATTTAAAACTGCACATTTCAATTTATATAAATTCCTAAGAAAAGAACCAAAATAACTTTCCAATAAAGATCAATAAAATACTAAACTAAAAATTCAATGAGTATGTTTACACCGTCGATTTAAAAAAGAAGGCTTAACGTAAACTCTCCTATTAAGCCTTCCTTTTCAGTCATCGGTGTAAACAGGCTTATAAAAAATCTTCTCTCTTTGTCATTTTAAACTGTACATATCAATTTATATAAATTTATAAACTTTTCCAAAAAAAAAAACTTTCCAATAAGCTTCTAGCTACAAACTTTGTGAAAGCTTTGAGAAAGTTCTTTTCGCATTAGAAAAGTTTTGATTTAAGCACCTGACAGGAATCCTTTGCCCCTTCTTTGTAGCCGGCGCAGAGCATATTATCGGTAATTCTCCGAGCAGGATATCTGCTTGTACGACATTCTGAGTTTGACATAATGGGTACCATGACCTCTCGTAAAACTGTTGAAACCGGTCCAGATTGTTCAATGGCACCCCATCCCGTGACAATACCTGTCATGCCGGAGAAAGTCCTTCCTGCATAAGGAAACAAATTTTTTTCCTTATTCACTTGATTATTAAATCGAATAAACTTTTTTCCTTATTCTGCTGATTATTAAATTAATTCCTTGTTTTTTTTTAAAAAATACTTTTAACTTTAATATCAAACAGCAAAACACACCTTTTTCAGGCAGACAGACAGGTCTCATTTTTCCCTTAAATTTAAATTCACCCTCGACTTTAATAAGAGCAATGTCATTGTCGTAATTTGTTGTCGAGTATGATCCATGCCTAATAATCTCCTGAACTTTGAAATTTTGAATTTCCGACTCGGAAGTTGAATTCCTGTCGTGTTCTAATATCCTCACTGATAGTAAATTCTTGTCAAATCTGCAAGTGTGTGAAGATTTAGATATTAAGAGGTCCAAAGTGACGATATTTAGAAGCTAAAGACTGAGGTTATAAATATTAGATATACTAAAAAGAAAAAAGGTTAGCATTTTTTATTATACAAAACTGTTGTTGTTGCTCCTCTAACCTCTAATACTTTATAAAACTTGCCCTGGGTTAATATATACCTAATATTAACAATTATATATTTTATTAATTTTATTAATTCTTTAAATTAGCAATTTAATATTTTTTATAAACTATAAAATACTTTTAATATTTAAATAATTTATCTCAACAAATTAATATAAAAATTCTTATAATATAATATATAAGATATAAAATTGTTAATATTTGACCAATTCCCACATATGGATTTTCAATAGATTTTATTCCAATTCAAGTTAATAAAATTACAATATTTAAAAATGATCAAAATAATACTTGACTAAGAGGATAAAAAGAAAACCATTGAATTTTCATTTAAAAAAAAAAAAATAATTATAATAATAAAGTAACTATAGAATTTCCAAATCTAAAAATTTTAGGGTCTCCTAAAATATAAGGATTTAAACAACATAATAATAATATTAAAGTTATAACTAAAACTATTTGTATATCTTTAATTAAAAAATATCTATGAAAAGTAATTTTATATAAATTTATATTAACACCTAAAGGATTAATTGAACCTGAGATAATATGTAATCTAATTAAATGAATTATGACAATTAATAAAATTAAATTAATAAAATCGATTCTATTGTACAAACATTGGTTAATGTTATTTTGTACAACAGCTAAAAATAAAGGTTTTAACATTATTCAATTGAATTAATAAATTAAATAAATAATAAAAATTTTAATTAATTCATAAAAATCAAATATATTTATCAATTAGAGCCTGAGAATCTTTTAATTTTAGCAGTTGTGCAAAATAACATTTACCTATTTTTGTACAATATTACAATCTTCATGATAAGTTTCATGTCAAAATGATATCACTGAGAAACTTTTCATTACAGTTTTTGCTTATTTGAATTTCTATATATTTGTAATAAAACGTAAGAGTTTAGGGATAATCGAGGTACGATCATAATAATTCTTTAAACAAAAGAAGATTGTGTTAGCTTGTTTTCTATTATTATAATTTCGTGAAACAAAAAATTAATACATATATAATTAGAATTAATATTATTTGAGGTTAGAAAAGCGTAAATGTGGAAAAGCGATATTAATTTGTAACACATTCTGATATTATTTACTATGGCACGTCTAAAACTTTATTAGAATATTTCTACGACAGTTTTTCGAGCAGGCATATTTTTCATAAGCCTTTACCACTTCACAATATTTATTCAAAAATACATTAGAGAAAAATTGATCTCTAATAAAATTTCGTACCATTCGAAATACTGAACACAGATTTTAATTATTATTATCATTTTAGCTTCAATTTAGTAAAAATTCACTTCTTAAATCACATGAAATTTTTTCTAGGTAGTATACAAGGACAGCTAAAACACTCTATTCCAGCGATAATTACGCGTGCGATTTTTCGACGTCATCAAAATGTTATATACTTGTAGTTTAGGATTAAGTGTGTTATATATAGCACAGTATAGGTTGTTCGTTAAATATATTTCGTCACATACTACTCTAGAGAAATAAAATACTTATAAATATACATACACTGAAAGAAAATTTTGTTAAAAATTCCTGTGCTGTTCACTATAAGAGCGTCATAATTGACAGTCTTTTAAATGTTACCGTGCTGTCTTATAATTTTTACCCGATTTTCTAGTAAAAATTATAGGAAATCCGGTAAAAATTGTAAGACAGCACGATAAAATATAGGTGACTATCAATTATGAAGCTTTTATAGTGAACAGCACAGAAATTTTTACCAAAATTTTTTCTCAGTGTTTTTGAAAGACGAACTTGAATCCTTATCTCTGACCGTCTGACCTGTCAAACAAATACTGCCTTTTTTCTTTTTGCTGCGCGCGCACCTCATATTTTTAACACACGTTTTATAATTCTTTATTTTCATCTCTCTAAAATTCTTTAGAGATATAATATAATTATGTGTCTTATGAAGTGTAACACTTTTACTACTTCTTAACAAAAAGACAACTGTTGCATCTAAAACATCTTTTCATAAACAATGTACCAATTTTTATAACCCCATCTCGATTATCCCTAAATTCTTAATTTTTATATGTGATAAGCAATAAAGCATATATTAAAATCAAAAGTTTCTCAGTGTATATACTTACTCGCTTTTGGCAGTTTATCAAAAACATTTAATAAACAATAAGTGATTAAAAATTAAATATTTTTAAAAATTGGTTCACAAGATATTACCAATTATTTAGAACTGAAAATAAGATAAAAGCAGAATATAATGGAACCTAGCCGAGATAAAGTGTGCACTTAAGTTTAAGAATGACATTATTAGTTGAATATAGCTATTGATATAAAAAGAAGCATTATAGAACTCATCAATTAAATCCGTGGAATACCTGTCAGTTACACAGTGGGCAGCTGTCAGCACATATCGAGAATTAATTACACTGCCACCGCAGTAAAATCGACCTTTATGGAACAGCAAAGCCATCCATGGATATTCATTTACTTGTGTTTCAACTCCGCCAACAATTCTATGCTGTTTGTTTGTGAATCCACAATCTAAGAAAATAATAATTCCAAAAAGTCACAAATGATTACAATATTCTATCGAATTATTTAAAATAAAATTCCAGAAAGAAACAGAAATATTTTAAAAACCAATCAATATTTTAACTTCAGGATTAATTAACAGTTTTGTTCTTAAAGTAATTCAGTTTTAAGCAAAACTAGATAGTGAAATTTATCTGTTAGATAGGAGTTGAAATTTATCCGGAAATTTATGTGTATAATCATTAGGGTGGTCCAAAAATGCAAGGGAAAAAAGTAAAGTAGGAATTTTAATGCTCTCACCCCCTAGGATTGTTCTACATAAAAAAAAATACCCCTGTTTTGTTTTCAAAATCAAAAAATATTTATAGGTCGCTTAAAGTTTCCCATGTAAAATGCATGGGGAAAATTAATTATCTATTTTTTATAGGGCCTCAAAAAAACCATAAATTACAAAACTACGAAAAAGTCGTTAAAAAACATTTTTTACTATTTTTATAAAAGTTTTTCCTAGATTTTGAACAAATAACATAAATATTATTTTTTAAGCATCATTCCATGTAATTGATAATTTTTTTAAACAAATTATTATTGTTTATTTACAACTTTTTATCAAATCAGTTACATCAAAATTATGAATTATGTTACATCAGAATTGTAACTTTTTCTCAATTTGGCAACTTTTCAAGACGAATGTAATCAATTACTAAGAAACTAAAAATAATAATTTTACTTATTGTTTAAACAAATTACTATTGTTTAGCTTCAACTTTTTATCAAATTGAGCTACAGAGTTGCAATTTTTTCTCAATTTTGCAACTTTTCAAGACGAATGTAACCAGTTACTAACAACAAACTAGAAATAACGATTATACTAATTTTTTAAACAAATTACTATTGTTTAACTTCAACTTTTTATCAAATTGAGCTACAGAGTTGCGATTTTTTCTCAATTTCGCAATTTTTCAGGACGAATGTAACCAATTACTAACAATATAAGAATAACAATTTTTCCAATTGTTTAAACAAATTATTATTTTTAAACTTCTATTTTTTATCAAATTGAGCTACAGCAGGACTCGGATCGACTTTAAGACTAAAAAATCAAATCAAGCCTAAATCTACTATCATCATTAGAATTTTCAAGTTGTTCTTGAATTTATTTTTTAAAACAATAAAGTTAAAAAATTGTAATAGATTTTTTTGATACAATGATACTTATTTATAAGCTGAAGGTGTTTTTTTTTATCATTTTAATCTAAAAATGTACTACAATTTTTAATTTTTATTATCTAATAAACTAAATTCAGGACAACCATAAAATTTTATTGTCAGTAGGTGTAGGCGTGATTTGCATATTTTAAAGGTATCAAATTTTTATATTTTTCTTAAACCAAGATATTAGGTCGTAAAGTTCACAAAATTAAAAAAAATTCGTGTTTTGAATTTATTATTTCTCATAAACTTAATGTAAACATTTATAAAGTGCTAAGAAATTTTGAAAGTTAAATTCACTTGCTTCATATTGCTGAGTAAGATAAAATTTATGTTATTAATTACATTTTCCCACAAATAGCGGTTAAAAATCGCAAAATTAGGTTATTTGACACTTGATAGTCGAACTTTAAAACCATCTTTTATCTATTATTATATATCTTTAAGTGCACAGAGAAAAATCCGTTGCGATTATTGTTTGAAATTATTTGTGCATTTTTTTCATAATTCTATTGATGCTACATTTCTAACAGAACGTATAGTTATTGCTCGGGCTTGGCCTGAAAACTAGGCGGACCGGCCTAAAATTTAGGTGGATTTGTGTAATTTTGGTATAGTTAGTGTCTATGCTATATTCATAGCATCTACTCATGCGATAATCGCAACAGATTTTTCTCTGTGTGATTTAAATACATTTAAGAACGATAAATTCAATAATTTTAAACAAAGACAAATAATTATTTTTTTTTACTTTTTAAGTGCAAAAATTAAAAAATAAAAATTTCAGATATAACTCTATATTTTTGAAAATATTCTCTGATGGGTAAAAAAGCGACATTTTTCTATAATTCCTATACTTTAAAGTAATATTTTAATATAAATAAAAGAAATATTAAGATAATTATTTTTCATATCTCATAATCTAGAAACCATACAGAAATATTTCAGACATATTTTGTAATTTTCTTAAATATTTATTCTTGAGCTTAAGACACGTTTTTCAAAAATAAGATTTATAATAATCAACAGGTGCAACTTTAATCTACATATTTGTCAGAAACTAATGAAATTATGAAAAGTCGTCCACAAATTGAATTTGTAAAAATTTCTACACTCAGGGCGGGGGGGGGGGGCCTTAAGTCGCCCCTCTCATTAAACAATTTTTGCCACTCTTCTCAAAATTTAAACCAAAAAATACTAAAAATAAATCTGAAAAAGTAATTGGTTACATTCGTCTTGAAAAGTTGAAAAGTTGCAAAATTGAGAAAAAATTGCAACTCTGTAGCTCAATTTGATAAAAAGTTGAAGCTAAACAATAGTAATTTGTTTAAATAATAAGTAAAATTATTATTTTTAGTTTGTTAGTAATTGATTACATTCGTCTTGAAAAGTTGCCAAATTGAGAAAAAGTTACAATTCTGATGTAGCTTAATTTGATAAAAAGTTGTAAAATAAACAATAATAATTAGTTTAAAAAAATTATCAATTACATGGAATAATGATTAAAATTAATATTTCTGTCCTTTATTAAAAATCTAGGCAAAAACTTTCATAAAAATAGTAAAAAATATTTTTTAACGATTTTTTCGTAATTTTGCAATTTATGGCGTTTTTTTGGGACCCTATACAAAATAGGTTATATTAAATTAAGAATTATTCTTTAATGTCTCTTGAAGGGAAACAGAATTTACTGAATGAAAAATATTCATTTTCAAGGATTCTATACCAATTCTACAAAAAAGTGTTTTTTCCCTATGCATTTAACATGGGAAACTTTGAGCGCTCTTAGCTATCTCTAAATATTTTTTGAATTTACAAAAAACGAGTTTTTTTTCGATATAGAACAATCCTAGGGGGTGAGAGCATTATAAAATTCCAACTTCACTTTTTTTTTACCACCCTAATAAATCATTGATAAATTGTTTTTGAATTGAAAACATATTGGCAATCTTTCTGGAAATTATCATACAAACAAGAATAAGTTAAAACTCATTCGTGTTTTTTAGAATATTAATCATCAAAAAATAATTTTTGAGAAGACATACCGCAAGAAGGACACTTTTCGTGATGTGGAGGTACATCAGGTATTTGAGTTGTAGGCTTAGCAGTAGTAGTAGTAGTCGTAGTAATTGGCCTTGGGCCGAAAATTTGTTGCCACCAATCTGGCCAAATATAATTGGTGACATTTAGATTTTCGTTACCATTTTCCTATAAAAATACAGTTGTTTAAATTTACATTAAATTTAAAACACATCCAAATTTCAAAATTTAAATCTTTGTCTTCTATTCATTTTAATAAAATTTCCCATCTTAGAAAAATTTATCTGTCTAAAATTCGATCCCTAAATTCGTAAATAAATAAATAAACAAATAAATTCTTTGGGGTAATTTCGAAAAGAAATTGAAGCGTTGGGTGCAGTAAGGGCGTTAGACAAAAAACGACGACCGGAGATATTTTAACTCAAAGTTTTTAAACTTTTATACTTAAAAAACTGTAAATTCAAATTAAATAAACTTTTTTTTATTTGATTAATCATTTATTAAACTCTCCAATTCATGTGTTCACGTGACTGAAAGTTGTGATTAACTATCAAAAACTCAGCTTTTTCGTAACCAATATTAACGCCCTTTTTGCACCCAACCACTAAATGTTTTAGGCGTTAGTAAAATTTTTAATTTAAAATTAAGATAACTTTAATTTTAAGACTTATTTCGTTATATTTTGTTATATTCTATTATTTTTCATATATTCTTAACTTTTAAACATAATTTTAAGCCTTAAATAGTTGAAAATATAAAAATTTTCAAATTATTAAAAATCAAGGTTTTTTAAAATTTTTTTTGTTATTTTTGAATGATAGAATAATTATTGTTGATTGGTATAAAAATTTTTATTTTTTCTTTTTTATTTTAAAAGACAGATTCATGACCATTTCAACTTATTAAACTATTTAAATCTATGCATTCAGTATATCTAAAATTTTGTAACCTCCTTTTAAATATAAAGAACCTGCCATGCTGTTTATATCGTCAATTGTTTTTTAATACAAATTTATCTAGGAAATATTCAAAGCAATAAAATTATGTGACATACTTCCAGATTTTTATTCTTAGCATCATAAAGAAGCCTTAGAATGAAATGAATTTTTGTAAATATAAACTAGAGTATATTTATTTATTTATTTATTTATTTGAAAATAATTAAGCCCAACAGTATGAACCAATTACAGGGCTACAAAAAATGTAAAGTTATAAGCGCAGTAAGCAAACTGCTTTTAACACAATTTATAATAAACATCATATAAATTACGAAGCTTGTCTAATAAATCTGTGCGTTGCCAAAGTAAATTCACTCAAAGACATGCTAAATAAGTCTAAATCAGTATTATCGGACTTGAGAAACATATTATTAATATATGAACACATACGATATAATGGAGATCGGTCATTAAGATCAGAGTATATTGTAATATGTAAGTATATTGTTACCATTTGGAATGAATAATATCAAAACGGGCGTTAGCTGTCTAACGCCCTTATTGCACCCAACGCTTCAATTACAGAATTCATTATTTTCAAGAATAGCGTAAGTTTTCTATTTTAAAAGGCATTAACTTGTTACTATACATCCCTAGAATAATTGCATGGGATAGTAAAATTTAGGGTTAATGGCGAAAAGAGTTTTTTTTAAAGAGAAGTCTAAGAAAAAAGTTATCTAAAGTATACACTACTGTATTAAGGGATGAAATAGCTTGAAAAAAATTCGTAGTAGGTACATGATTCTTTAATCAGTTGATGGATAACGTTTCTATCATATAAGTTCAAAAATCAACGTTACCGTAAATAGCAATGTAAAGAATTAAATAACTTGAACAAATTTTAAGAGATTTATCTTAAACTTGGTAAAAAAAGATGAAAATTAATCTAAAATCAGCCTTTTAAAATTAAAAATGACGGATCCAATAGGGCGGACAATTCTAAAAAAAAATTCGTAAAAATTTTACGATTCTCTATTTTAGGGATCAAAATTTGAAAATTCTTTGATCAATTCTATTGTTTACATTCAACTGTAATTTCAATTAAACTATTGATTTTAAAAAAGGAACCACAATTTCAACCGTTATATCTTTACGAAAACGAATTTTATTATTGCACGATATTGTTATACTTATTTAATGATAAAGAGAAGGAGAGATAGATCACCAGAATAATAAATAAATTTTCTCTCCCTTACCTGATTAGAAGTTACTATCGTGATTGATGCGAGAACTAATGCTAAGAACGACAACGTGATGTGCATCCTTGGTTGGAGCCAACGGCGATCAAGACATGTGCTTCCTTATACCTTCCAACGTGCGAATGATACTACGCGTATTGTTTTAATTCGATCGGCAAAACCGACGGCCTACTCGACAGACACTTTCACACAGGCTTCAAATCCTGTGCCACATCTTTATTTATACGGAATACTGGACAAACTAGTACCCCGAGCGAAAATTTAGGCTAGTCGTATGTTAATTTCTGACAAAAATAAAAGTTAAAACGCTTCTTTGACAAATAGCGAGTTAAAAATGAAAATAACTAACAATTTGTTTTTACCGAAAAGTATAGTAGATTTTATGGAACTTCCAGGTTTATCGAACTTTCGATTAAAAAAGAGAAAGTAAAAAAAAGGTTATTCTTTGAAGAATATGTTCTTGGAATATCCTTGCTTAATTGATCTAATTTCTAGTTAGAGTTTCCTCAGTGTTTTTTAATTAGCTGAATAATTAGTTTCTGTTTCTAAGATGTAGAGATTTTGAATATTTAACACAGGCACACAAAAAAAAAGTTGTAGTTTGAACTAGAGGCCGACATATCTTATATCATTTTTGTCAGCTAAAAACGAATTTAAAGTGAGAATTGCTGTATCACCCTCTGTTTTTTTTTAATTTAAAAAACTACCCTTAAATGGACAAAATCAGACTATACAGGGAGAAGAAATGAAATAAAAGATTCTTTTTTATATCAGAGCCACACATCACTTTATTATTACACAAACAACTTAAAAACAAACTTAAAAGGTTTCCCCATTACACTCTGGTTTATTTTAAATCGAAAAACTACCCTTGAAATAAAATAAAGAGTACAAAAAGCAGGCGCATTGTGCCTACAATGAAGGGTTACATGATCTTCTCTTACTTCCTATTTTCCTCTCTCTCTCTCTCTTACACACACACACAACTGAAAAAACTCTTCTCCTCTCATTCTCACCCACACAACCGAAAATGCTAAAAAAAAATCTCGTCTAAAAAACAACTATATTTTTCTTTTATAATTTTAGCATTTTCCCCCGTCCCCTTCACGATTACATATCACTTAAGAACCACGTAACTCTCTCATACATCAAGAACCACGTTATTTTCTTCTACCTCTAAAACCACGTAACTTTCATCAAATTCTAGAACAACGTAACTCTCTTCTACCTCTAAAAACACGTAACTCTCTCATACATCAAAAAGCACGAAACTCACTCCTACCTCTAAACCCACGTAACACACTTACACATCAAGAACCACGTAACTCTCTTCTACCTCCAGAACCACGTAACCCTCTTCTACCTCCAGAACTACAAAACTCCCATCTACCTTTAGAAACTCGTAGCTCTATTCTACCTTTAGAACCATGTAACTCACTCTGACATCAAGAACAACGTAACTCTCTTTTATCTTTAGAAAGACGTAATTCTCTTATACCTTTAGAAAGACGTAACTCTCTTTTACCTCTAAAACCATGTAACTCACTCATACAACTAAAACCACGTAACTCCCTCCTCCCTCAAAAAACACGTAACTTTCTTCTACTTTTAGAACCATGTAACTCTCTTCTACCTCTACAACCATGTATCTTGCTTATACATCAAAAACCACTTAATTTACTTCTACCTCTAGAACGAGGTAATTTCCTCTACCTCAGAAACCACGTAACTTGTAAAACAACGTAACTCCCTTTATTTCTAGAACCACGTAACTCCTTGATACATCAAAAACCACGTAATTTCCTCCTACCTCAAAAACCACGTAAAATCTAGAACCACGTAACTCCCTTCTACCTTTAGAACCACGTAAATCACTCATACATCAAGAAACACCTAACTTCCTTCTACCTCTAGAACCACGTAACTCCCTCTTACCTCAATAACCACGTAACTTCAAGAACATAAAAAACCATGTAACTCTCTTCTATCTCTAGAATCACGTAACTCTCTCATATATCTAGAACCACGTAACTCCCTTCTACCTTAGGACCACGTCATTCCATCATACATCTTGAATCACGTAACTCCCTACTTCCTTAAAAACCACGTATCTTTCTTATACATCAATAACCACGTAACTTTCTTTTATCTCTAGATTCACGTAATTCCCTTATACATCAAGAACTACATAACTCATTTCTACCTCAAGAACAACGTAACTCCCTTCTACTTTTAGAACTACAATTAGCTACTAATTTACAATTTGCAATATTTCTAAAATTATGTTCTAAATAAGAAGTTTAGAGTTCTATTTGATAACTTTATTTTGGTTTGAAAATTAATCAAACACTGATTGTATGATAAAATTTAGGGGAGAGTCGGATAGCCCCGGACACTTAAGCTTTTTTAGTTATAAATTGTAAAATAATGTTCATAAAACTAATGTTTAAGGTTTTTTATAAGTTTAACATCATTAGTAACACTTTTAAAAAGCAAATTTAAAAAATAAACATATAGGAATTAATAAAATTAAGGAAATATATTACGCTAAAAATGGTTATAAAAAAAAGTGTCGGGTAGCTCCGGACACTCAGAAAATTGTTAATTAAAAATTTTAAAAAGTACTTTTGAAGTAGAATACCTGATTTGTAACTATTATTTATACATTTCCTATACTTTTATTATGGATTAAACACTTCTTCTTAATCTTATATATTTCGCAATTAACCAAATATAAACATTAAAATTTTATTCTGACAGAAACAAGTGACTTCTACTATGTAAATTATGTCTGGTAGTATACGACAAAATATGTCCGTGGCTACCCGACGATGATATATTTCAGTAAATTTGCTATAAAAAGAAAGAAACTTTAAATGAACAAACAATATTAACAGATTTCATTGTCTGAAAGTACATTTAGGCATTGCTGAAAAAAAAAGAAGATTATATTTGACATTTTTAAGTAAAAATTGTACATTAAATATGGTCTTAAATTCTTAAAAAGTCATTGATTTGAATGGAGTGAACATGAAAATACGATTTTCTATTAATCCCATTAATGATAATAGACCATATTTTTAAAATTACATTTGATGAACATTTTAAACGATACAAATGTGATTTTAGACTTAGAAAGTAATTGGTTTATTCTATTTCACGTGTGTCCGGGGCTGCCCGCTGTCCGGGGCTACCCGACTCTCCCCTATGTGTTTTTTGTGTTTTTAAATAAATAATATATTTTTTGCAGTTTATACAGTTTGGAATCTTTTTAAGTTTTCATATATCTTTGTTTCAATAATAATAGTAATAATAAAAATGTAAGTTAATATTATTTGCTTAGCTATATAGTTTAAAGTTCGTGAGTTAAATATTTTAATGGAAAAAATAATAAATTTCTTAAAAAAGAATATGTTTAAGGTATTAGTCGCGTAAAATGATTTTCGTCAGATTTTTTTAAAACTTTGTATCTGTATTCATGAGGTATTTATCTATGAAATAAAATCTATCCTATTAATTTTGACCACTTCTGAGCTTCAAAATATTAATTCAAAGTTTATACCTTTTACATGCAATACCACAAAATGCATGTAAAAAATGTCTCTTATATTCAATTATAAAAAAACAAGTCGTCAGTTTTTCAAATAAAACTACTAAGTTACACATTGAGATAAAATAAATCCTTTAAAAAAAAATTAATTTTATTGACCACGCCGTATAAAAAATACAATAATTTAAAAATTCATAATTTTTCATTTTCACGTGGTTTCATTGAAAAATGTCGAAAACGTGTAAGCAATACATCACGATAACTTACAGTACCTGACTCAAAATCGTGAAAATTACATATATTACATTAGAAGAGGTCACAAGGAAGCAAGTGAGTTGATATAAAAGTTTATTTTTTGTTCTTTTTATTTTGCGGGAGTTTTGCGGGAGCATTTACGCGACTAATACCTTAACTTTTGAAAAATAATATTAAATTTTAAGAAAATAACAAAGTTTAAAAAAACATTTCAGTAGATAAGTTCAACATTTTAATTTTAATATTTTTAATTAATCATTTCAAATTTTATTTAATTAATAATTCAGGTATTAATATTTCTAACTAAAAAAGTACTATTAATTAAAACAATATAAAAAATTTGAGCGGAATTGTATTTTTTAGGCACAAAATTAAAAAAAGAATACATCTTTTACGTATATATAGTCTTGTATTAACTTTATAATATAGTATTGAAGATTGAAATAGAATGTTATTGCATATATTTGATTAAATAAACATTATAGTGTACGTTCGGCCCAATTAACATTCTATGGCACTCAACTTCAACAGACATTTAATTAAACAAACAATTAAATACAAATCATATCTTACAAAATTATTAATAAAAATGATTTTCCACTGTTTTTTAAATTAAAATTTTATTTCATTGGCTTTTTAATAAACATGTTATCAACGGGGGGCGTCGATGTATTTATGGTTCTGCTTTAACAAACAAACTGTTTTTTCAACTGTTTACACCTAAAGTTAGATTCTGTTAATTTACGGGTAGTTATTTTTAATTTATAGAAAACCAGAGGATGCTGTAGATTTTTTTACTTTCTTTTTGCGTTGTTGGATCAAAAATACAATAATAATAAAGTTTGGTTCTGATAATTTAAGGGTAGTGTTTCGATTTAAAAAATAACCAGAGGGTGCTGGAGACATCGTGAATTTTTTTTTTGCGTCGTTTTAGAGCAAAAATACATAAATGGTTAATTCTGTTTAAAAAGACAATCAATTTTTTAAATTTTTAACCTCTGAAGTTTGATTCTATTCACTTAAGGGTAGTTTTTCAATTAAAAAAATAACCACAGTGTAATGGGGAATGTCTTTTTGAGGTGTTTGAGCAAAAAACAAAGTATTCTGTAATTCCTATTTAAAAAACAATTCTTTAGGTTATTATTCTTCCCGCAAAGTCTGATTTTGTCAATTTAAGGGTAGTTTTTTCGATTTAAAAAAAACAGAGGGTGTTGGAGCAATTCCGATTTTAAATTTGTTTTCAGCGCGCAAAAATGCTCCAAGATATGTGGGTCTAGTTCAAAGTACAGACATAACTTTTTTTTGTGTGCTTGTAGTAATAATTAATACCACTCTACGGCATGCAAGGGCATTACAAAAAGTTTTGTATCTTCATTAATAATAAAGATAAAACCTACATCAAATATTTATTTTAAAGCTTAAATATTTGACTTGAAACGATACCTAAAAAAAACTAAAAATAACTAATAACTATTTTTTAAAAATTGCTTTACGATAATTTTTAAGGAAGATATGAACATTTGTTCCTAAAAATAGCCCTTTTTTCAATTGCTGGTAACTTGAGAACAACTGACTTTCGGAAAAAATTGTTAAGAAAAAAAATGTCTTAATGTTTAAATATTTTTTCCCTAATTCTACGCACAAAGAGGCACATTTTTTTCAACATTTTTTTCCCAAAGTCAGTCGTTCTCAAGTTACCATCAATTGAGAAAAAGGCTATTTTAAGAAATAAATTATCATATCTTCCTTAAAAATTATTGTAGAGCAATTTTTAAAAAATCGTTTTAAAGGTGATAAAAAATTCATTCAAATGCCATTTATAGAATTGAAATGTGATGATTTCTTCAAAAATTGTGTCAATTTAAAACTTTCCAAAAACATGAATTTTTTTTTTTTTTTTTTTTTAGCAATTAAACAATAAAAAAAATGTTTAAAATTTTTTTTAAGTATTATTTTAAGTCAAATATTTAAGCTTTAAAATAAGTATTTAATGAAGGTTTTATCTTTATTATTAATGAAGATACAAAACTTTTTATAATATGCCCTTGCATGCCTTTGGCCGGGCAAATCCTTTTGAGCGTCACCGTATAATAAAATAATGTAAATTAAATAATACAAATTATTTTAAAAACCGATCACCTTCTTGAAAACAGAAAGAA
Organism: Ganaspis brasiliensis; assembly: GCA_037103525.1. NCBI lineage: Eukaryota > Metazoa > Arthropoda > Insecta > Hymenoptera > Figitidae > Ganaspis > Ganaspis brasiliensis. Next base: position 449,854 of record JAZKLR010000372.1, on the reverse strand, counting down.
ATTAAGATGCTCGATTTACGAGCAGTGATAAAGATTGGGATTCGCAACCTATTTCTTTTTTTTTGTCGATACTTTAAGTGATATCCTCATATCTTAGAAGGACGCAATTAAACGCGTGTGATTCGCGTCTTATCAGAATTTAACTCGTAGACTTAGATAATAATTGTCAGGACAGATTGTGCGGTCTTACCTGTTACCCATAACAGTAGGTCAAGGTATATCGGTCACGACACCCTCATGCGGGCGAGGCGCCTCACTTTAATGTCTTGGCGTGTAAATGTTGACACTTTTTATCAAAATCCTTGCTTTGTTTTATCCCAACCAAAGTGACCAGGGTCACATCCCACTTTTATTTTGTTCCAGGTGTCGAAGGATTATGCATTTATTACGTGTCAGAATTATGCACTTTTGCGACCTTTGATAAAGATTACCAATCATTACTATTATATATTATATTATTGTATTACAAAATTGCAAATTCGATTACGAGAATTGCAACATGAGGGATATGCAATTTTGCACTCTGCACACGGTTTTATAATCCTAATGATAAATAATTAACTAACAAGGACTTTTTTCACTACAAGTAAATGATCAGACGATTTTTGGAATTTGGATCTTTTGAAGAAAATGTTTTATACTTCGATAGGAAATGTAATTAAGTAAATTAGATCCTATTAGAATAATAATGGAAAAAACCTTCATTCCATTGCAGATTTAATTTTTTTTCTTTTTATTATGACATGTTTTTTTCCAACTGAAAAGCGAAGAGTGGATTTTCATTAACGTGATGTTATTTGCATAAGTCATTGAAATCCTGTGCTTATTCAAAGTTGATGTTTTCCTATTGTGCGTACGGAACTATGACATAAATTTTACTTTCTTTTTACTGGGCATAAAATAACATTTATTATGACTTGACTCATTAATTACGAACCATGAATTATCTGAAGCTTGACACCGTAACTAATGACTTAAAATTATTTTACTATACTTATTTAATACCAAGGTTTCAAATGTAGGTTTATAAATAAATTTTATTGTATTTACAACATCAAGGGGTTTGGATAAACAAAATAATGAGAGACTGATATAAGGTTTGTCAGGCATGAAATAACTTCATTCTTGTTTTTTGAGATAGTATTTTAATTACTAGGGGAAAAAATATTTTAAAATAAAGATAAGGTACAATTGGCGGCTGACTAAATCTCTAGAATTCCACTAAAATGAATCCCAATGAGATATGGTCGATATCTTTTTAAAATGATTAGATACAAGATGCTTTAAGAGTATTAGTGTAGTATTTGACAAAATAGATAAAAGAATTGAAAAATAATTAGTAATTATTAATAAAATCAATTTATAAGTTTTAAATAAAATAGGAAAATTATCAATCACCCCGAGTTAATCTTAGTAACCAAATCGAATCAAATATTACTATTTACCTATTATTTTTTTTTTTTTAAACAAACTTTACGTTTAAATTACATTTGAATAAATCTCTGTTCAAATTAAAATAAATGTTTCGAGAGTCTTGAGGATAGGGAATTAAACCGAAATACTGAAAACCTGGAGACTTATAGCAGTAGTAAGTACTTCCCACAATTAGCAAAGGCATTAAGTTTTTGTGCCAAAACCTAATTACTTTTCGATTTTCTCGTTTAGTTAAGCACTTCGGAGAAATAATATATACTTTTTTACCACAGGTTTATGGAACTGAGAGCAAGGGCAAGTATTCATCTACTTTGACCTCATTTTAACGCAATAACTCTCGACTCATCTCAATGTCTCAGAAAAATTGCGTAAATATTTTATGTCATAACAACAAAATAATTCGACAGTTTTTTTTTAAGAGTGAGTTTACACTTGCTATAGGCGAGTAAACTTCATCTTTAAAAAATAGTGAAGTTTAAAAAAATTATTTGTATTTTTCAACCAATGATTTGGATTTTTCCAATAGTAATTCGAATTGTTTGACAACAATTTGGATTCTTCGAAAATTATTCGGATAATTTAACAACAATTTGGAGTTTTTGAAAAATAATTCGGAACGTTTGCCATAGTTATGGGTTCTTCAACTGTTAATTTAGTTTGTTTTAAAAATAATTTTGATTATTTGAAATCTGGAAATGATTTTTTTTTTTTGACAAATAATTTGGATCGATAGACGAATGATCCAAAGTTGTAATAATTGTTAGCCAATTAAAGAATTATTCCTAATTCTTTAAAATTGAAAAAAGAACTTGATTGTTTGACAAAAATTTGGAACCTGCAAATAATGATTCGGATCATGATTTACATTCTTCAAATAATTATTCGTATTGATTGACAATATTTTAGATTTTGCAACAATTAATTAAGTTTTCTTCTAGAACGATTCTGATTGTTTAACCAATAATTTGGATTCTTTGATCAATGATTACGAATTCCCAAGAATTGGTCAATATTTAAATAATTCTGAAATGTGTCTAAATAATTTGATTTTCTGAAGAATAATTTTTAATCATTTGACAAATAATTTAGATTATCCAAAGTTCGAATAATTGTTTATCAATGTATGAATGATTTTTAGTTCTTTTAAAATAAAAGAATAAAGAACTTGATTGTTTCACAAATGATTGGGATTGTTTGACAAAGTTTGAATTGTTTAATAAAGCATTCGTATTCTTAGAGAAATGTATACGAATGTTTGACAAATTTTTTTAATTGTTTGCCAAATGTGTCTGATTGTTTGACAATTGTTTATGATTATTGACCACAATACCTCGCTCTTTATCAAATGCTTCACATTATTCAACAATTGAAATTCTTTCTCGTAAAATTACCAATATTAAAACAAATTAAAAATTATTGATATGGATTTTGAAATGAATTATTTTTCGAATAATTCGAATTGTTTATAAAACATTTTGATTCCATAGATAAATCATTCGACATTTTGGAAAATGATTTTTTTTTCTTTAACAAATAATTTGGATCGATAGATGAATGATCCAAAGTTTTAATAATTGTTAACCAATTTCAGAATTATTCCTAATTCTTTTAAATTGAAAGAAAGAACTTGATTGTTTGACGAATGGTTTGAATTGTTTGACAAGAATTTTGATTCTTTAAAGAATGATTCGGATCATAATTTAAATTATTCAAAGAATTATTCGTAATAATAGACAATATTTTAGATTTTTCAACAATTAATTAAGTTTGCTTTTGAGAACGATTCTGATTGTTTTACCAATAATTTGAATTCTTTGATGAAAGATTAAAAATTCCCAAGAATTGGTATATTTTTACATAATTCTAAAATGCATCTAAATAATTTGGTGACAAATCATTTGATTTTTTTTTAGAATGATTTTTATCATTCGACAAATAATTTAGCTCCACAAATTATCCAAAGTTCCAATAATTGTTTAGCCATTTCCATTCTGCAAATAATGGTTCTTATCATGATTTGGATTTTTGAAAGAATTATTCGTATTGATCGACATTATTTAAAAATTTTCAACAATTAATTAAGTTTGCTCCCAGAACGATTGTAATTGATTAACAAAGTATTTGTACTGTTAGACAAAAGTCTAGGATTGTTTGACAAATATGTAAAATTGTTTGTCAAATGTTTAGGATTGTTTGAAAAATGTTTACGACTATTAACCATAATATCATCAAAAGCTTCACATTTATCAACAATTCAAATTCTCTCTCATAAAAGTACCAATATTAAAACAAATTAAAGATCATTGAGATGAATTTGGAACCCCGAACTTGGGCAAATTTCACGAGAGTCTTGAAAGTGAAACTCTGCATGATGTACCCAAGACGACTGGATGCAGTTTAGTCGATAAAAAACGAGCGATGCACAACTTTCATTTTTGGTGGGCTGACGAAATTGAAATTGATATGGTCGAATTATTGTGCATCGAAACAAGGAGACGTACAGGTTCCACGTGCTGACATTGGTAGATAAGTTTGATTAAAAAATTGCGCCATCGGATCGTTTGTCGGTTCTTTCTTAACGGGGAGAGACAACAATAGCAACAGGTGATTTTAAAACCTGCGACAGCAACATTTGCCAATACAAACGCGCCATTCAAGGTGAAAACCCCCACCAGATGTGGCAGCTTTATTAGTTATAATATACTATAAAACGGCAAAACCACCTCAATCTTTACTTCTCACGTTCGGCACGCGACACGCGAATAATTGGCGGAGCTAACGCCATTGGAGGTACCAATCGACTTTGATATGGAGAAACTAAACATCATCCAATGTCTACTCATCACATTTTTACAAAATTATTTCATCTCAGCCACCCCTGTAAGTAACAAATCTTTCATTTTTGTTTTATATTTTTTCTGCCAACAGTAGTTTCACATTACCCCGGTCTCAATATGATTTATTTACCCCGCTGACATTTTCCCAGTAAAAATCGAAGCTGCACAATTTATCATTTTTCGTTATTTATCATCTTGCCGAAAACTTTATTTTTAACGAAAAAGATGTTTAAGACACTTTTTTTTTATAAATGTTGTTTTAAATTTTAGTAACTGTTTAGTTGTTTTTTTTTAAATTTGGTGTATTTTTGAACAAATAATTCCACTCACTTTTTATCAATCACTATTTCTGGAAAAAAGATTTTCTAATCACTTTTTTGATCGCACTTGTTCAAAATTTACACACAAAAGGACAAATCTACTGAGAGTGTGATTAAATAAAAAAAATTATATAAATAATGTTTTATGAAAAGCACGTTTTTTTCTCGTTCACTTAAACTGTGTGTATAGAAGAGAATGCACGGGTTAAACACCTCAGTGTCGCGTGTAATGCGTAGCTGACTAGTCTTACCTATGTCGTGACCCCAGGTTAACATAGTTTTTCGTAATGAGTGATGTTTTGTTATAATGAATGTTAAGATATGCCTCCACAGGTGCATTTCACTTCATACGTAATATTCTCGAGTAAAATTATGTCCCCATTTTAGACGATACAATTGGCCGAATATTATGCCACAATAAAAAAAAACTGAAACTCCAATTACTATTTTACATTTTGTAATTAAAACAAAAGACATGAGATATCTCGCAAGGATAATATATTTTAAATTCAGGAATAAATCACCTTTTTCTATTAAATATCACATTATCTAATATTTTTTTTATTTTATCAAAAAATTGTTTTTTCTTTATTAAATATGTTTTTCTATTTAAAGCACAGATCCTTGAAGTTTTTAATAATGAGGAGCATTTTTACAAAAGTATCTAAAGATGATTGTCATTTGCCGATTACACACTAATATGCGCGTCATAAACAAAAAAGCATATCTCATTGCCCTCATCGTATATGAAATTCTGTAATGTAAATCATATTCTTAATCAGAGCAAAATAATAATTTTAAACAAGAAAAAGTGATATTTCAGTTACTTAATTTTGAGATTTTGATGAAATAGATGTTTTCAGACACTTACAAGAGGTGCAATTTTTTTTAAATTTAGGGTATATGTACTTAGTACTGCAAATGCACCAATTACTGCAGTTTTTTTAAAAAAATTACTATGCACTTTTTAAGAGTTTAAAATTTATTTTAATTAGTTGAAAAAATTATTAAAAACCTTACTCGATACAATTGCCAATAAGGATGTACATTTAAATCATTAATTATTTAATTATTTAAGTTTAAATTACTACTTACCGCAGTAATTGGAACATGCATATGTTTCTGTTACTGCTGACAACCTAACCTTCAAATACGAGTTATTCTCACTGCAGTAATTGAGGCACAGTAATTGGTGCCGATCCGCAGTAATACCCGCACACAGTATTTTTTATAAATTTGTTATTTTTAAAAATACATAATTTCTTTTAATATTTTAATTAGTTGTTTTTACTTCAATAGATAACAAGAGTGTTTTTAAAATCAGTCAAATATTTATCTTTCATTTATAATTGTATTCATTTTCAATCATTAATTGAACTTTGATTTCATACCGCAGTAATTGGTACATTTACCCTAGATTCAAATACTTTCTCTATGAGGAAGCAAAAAGGCACTTTTAGAAAGATATATTTGTTAAAAAGAATTTTCAATTAGAAAATACATTTTTTAAGCGGAAAAAATATTAAAATTGCAGATATATGGAAGAAGAGAGCCAAATTTACCTCAATCGAATGCTCAAGTTCACTACAATATAACGAAATCTCAGCTGGGAGATTCGGATTTAGATGAAGTGTCATACATAGATTTTGATGTGTCATCGTCTAGAAGACCTCGAACTTGTAACGATTGCGGTAATTAGATAAATTGTTTAATCATTAATTACACAGTCCCACCAAAAAAAAATTGTCCAAAACACTACACTAGTATATTTTTACGTATTTTTTTTTCACTGAATCTGAATCCAAAATTAAAATCTGATAATATAACATGATAAATATGACAATATAAAAATTGATACTACTTTTTGAGATAGTCTCAAAAAAATTTAAAAACATAAATCATAACCAAAAAAAATTTTTTTGGCCGGAATACTACACTAGTGTTCCTACGTATTTTTCTCTGCTGAATCCAAATCCAAATTCAAAATGATCAGATTAGTTACATTTTTGTAGATAATCTCAAAAAGCAATTTTTTCGTGTTTTTCAGAAGTTTTTTAAGATTATCTCAAAAAGTTTAGCCAATCTTTGGATTCAGCGGAGAAAAATACGTGGGAATGAAACTAGCACATTGTCCAGGTCAAAAAAAATTTTTGTTTTGTTTTTTTTGGGTTTTTGGGCAAATTTTTGAGATTATCTCAAAAATTTTATAAATCTTGAATCAAAAATTTACGTAAAATTTAATTAATCCACGCTCTGAGAATAGTAAATTTCAAATTATTTAAAAATTCTTCAATTTTTTACAATTTATGGTTTCAATTATTTGCTACAATTTGCAACTGCTTTAATCATTTTTCAAAAATTTTCTTTAATTTCAAATTATTTTAATTTTTTTTCAATTTCTTCCCTAAATTTTAAATTCAATTTCCGCAAGTTTCAATTATCGCCTTCATCAATTTTTATTAAAAAAAAATTAAATTATGGAATTTTTATTTATTGTTTTTAAATTTTAGTTAGGCTTTTCTAATATTTAAATGATGTTCTTTGTTTTTTAATCACTTTCTTCTAAATAATAAATAAATTCTGTAATTTTCTCAATTCTTTTCCTAAACCTTCATAATTATCTTTAATTTCTTATTATTATTATAATTTTTCAAGTATCTCAAATATATTATATAATTTTTTCAATTATATTCTTTATATATTTATAATTTTCTTCAATTTTCATTATTTCTATAATTTTTCAATGACTTTCTGTCATTTTCAATTATTTTTTAATTAATTTTCTAATTTTTTATTGTTTATCTCAAAATTCAGTTAGTTTTTCTATTTTTATGATCCTGCAATTTTTTTTTTATTACGTATATAAGTTATAATTTTTTCAAGAATTTTTCACAAATTACAATTATTTTCTTCAATTTTTAATTAAATTTATTACTTTGCAAATATTGTCTTAATTTTTTATTATTTTTAATATTCTTCAATTAAATTCCTAAATTTTAAAATATTTTTCTCAAATTTTAATAATTTTCTTCAGTTTTCAATTATTGTTGTTTTGCTATCAATTTATTCATTTTTAACCATTTATGATTTCACTTATTTACTACAATCTTCAATAATTTTTATTATTTTTCAACAATTTTCATCAATTTTAAATTATTTTCAATTTCTCCCCTAAATTATTTAATTTCCACAAGTCTCAATTATTGCCTTCAATTTTTTCCAATACAACTTTTTCAGTTTTAACTATTTCCTTCAATATCAAATTATTTTCATTATTTATAAATTAATTTTCAATTTTTGTCATTATTCAATTATTTTTAGAAAATATGATTTTTTTTTAAATTGTAATTTTTTTTTTCAAATTACAATTAATTATCAGTTTCACTATATTCATCGTTTCCCATAAATATTTTCCAAATATTTTTCAATATTAAAAAACCTTTTTTCATGCTTCATAAATTTTTATTAAATAAAATAAATTATGAAATTTTTATTTATTGTTTTTAATTTTATTTTTCAAGTATTTAATTGATGTCCTTCGTGTTTTAATCACATTCTTTTCAAATAAATTCTGTAATGTTGCCAAATATATTCTGTAATTTTTTCAATTATTTTTTCCAATTTTTATTATTTTCTTCCATTTTTAATTATTTCTATCATTTTTCAATTACTTTCTCTCGTTTTCAAGTATGTTTTAATTAATTTTCTAATTTTTTATTATTTATCTCAAATTTCAATTACTTTTTCAATTTACAATTATTTTTATCCTTCTGAAATTATTTTTTTTATTACTTATATATGTTGTAATTTTATCAACTTTTTTTCACTAATTACAATTATTTTCTTCAATTTTTAATTATTTTTATTACTTTGCAAATATTTTCTCGAATTTTTTATTATTTTTATCACTCTTCAATTAAATTCCTAGATTTTTAAATATGTTTCTCAAATTTTAATAATTTTCTTCGTTTTTCAATTATTACTGTTATCATTTTGCATCCAATTTCTTCAATTTTTAATTATTTTTACTATTTCTGAATTAAATTAAAAATATTTCAATTATTTATCTCGCTTTTCAATTATTTTTTTAATTTTACTTTTCTCTTATCTTTCTTTAATTATTTTCTCCACCTTTTAATTATGCATATTAATTATTTTTCAATTAATTTCCTACATTTTTATTTATTATTTCATATCTAATTGTAAGTTATTTTCTCTACTTTTCAATGTTTTTATAATTCTTCAATTATTGTTTTCAAATTATAATTACGTTCGTCAATTTTTAATTTTTTTTTTTATTTGCAATGATCTCACAAATTTTATATTATTTTGATTATTTGTTAATTAATTCCGAAAATTTCAATTATTTATCTCAAATTTCTATTATTTTCTTTAATTTTCGTTTTTTTCAATAATGTTTTAATTATTTTCCTCAATTGAAAATTCTTGAAATCATTTTGTAAATTAGGTACTTTCTTCTACTTCACGTATATTCTGTATTTTTTAAAATTATTTTTCTAAAATTACAATAATTATCATCAATTTTCTACTATTTTTATCATTTTTCAATTATTTCACCCAATTTTAATTATTTTCATTTTTATCATTTTCTAAAATTTTTAAGTATTTTTTCTCAAATTTCAATTATTTTTAAAATTTTTTTCAGTTCCAAGATTATATAAATTTTGTCCTATACAAATAAAAATTGATTTATTTATCTTGTAGTATTGTATTTAAAATATTTATAGTTGTTGATAACACAAGCTGTAGAAACTAATCGCGCACCAGCCCGCGTTGTATAATAATAATAATAATAAATCAAATAAGATTGTCAAATTTTTGCGTTAAAATAATTACGCTAATTAGGAAACTCTGTAATTTATTTTTGTATTATTCTCTCCCCCCCCCCCCCCCGATGGCAAAAATTTACAAGTCGGCGCCCCAGAATACACTAGTGTTGTGACTAAGACAAAAATTTTTTTTTGTGGGGCTGTGTGCTTAAGGATTGTTAGGTGATTTGTAACTTTATTGCTAGAATTGTAAAAAGTTTCCTTGCTAATGTCTATAATAAATTTAAAATTACATTTCTATTGATTCTCCAGTTTGTGGTATTAGTAGAACAAGTAGAATTGTTAATGGAAACGTAACAGAATTCTTCGAATTCCCATGGATTGCCAGCATTCATATTGGAGGAACTTACCAATGTGGAGGCAGTCTTATCACACCAAAGCATGTTCTTACTGTCAGTCATTGTTTATTCACGTAAGTCTGTTTTACAAATAATTCCAAATTTCACGAATTATGGGTCTATTAATTTTATTTGAAAGAGGAATTTAATTAAACTTAAATTTATTTAAATGTAATTTATTTGAATATAAATTTAAATAAGATTTAATTTAATCAGAATTAAAAAAACAATAGATTTTTAAGGTATTAGTTCCGCTACAGTCCCAACCAAAAGTTAACTTTTCATTGGAAGCGTTTTTTGTAAAAAACTATTAACATTTTTAGTTATTTTATCTATTATATTTTTTCGGTATTTTCTTATTTTCTATTTTCAGTTTTTTTATGTCCTATGCTCAATTTGGATGATCATTTATAAATATTGTATGAAAAGTTAATGTAAAATAAATCTTTCTAAATGTTGCACTTAAATTAAATTGAAATCATAAATAATCTTAAATAATCATTGAAATTGAATATAGTGCTTTATAGAAAATACCAGAAATACAAAATAAGCGATAAAATAAATAAAAGTTGTATAGTCTTAAAAAAAAACATCAGTGATTACTTTTCGTTGGTACTGTATAGCACAACTAATACCTTAATGGAAAAAACAATTTCAGTGACGATCCGCAGGAATATTTAATTATCTTAGCCGACAATAATTTACCAAATAGTAAAGAATATTTAATGGAACGTGGAGTTGCGTCTGTCAGAATGCATTACGCTTATGATAGTACATCTAAAAATAACGACATTGGTATAATTGAACTTGATCGACCAGTGCCACTCGACGGGAGTATCCAAACTGCCTGCTTACCCCAAGACAGTAAGTCATTTTTAAAAATTAATTTTAAAAAAATAATGTTAGGGGAGAACCGGCCAAAATGCCTATGATAAAGTTTGGATAAAAAAAAAGTATTTAATTATAGTTTTGAAAAATATAAACCATCACATATTTAGAAAACAAGCATTAAGAACATAATAAGGTACAATCGTTTCATAAGTACTTATTTTAGAAAAAATTGAAATAATAATTATTTAAATATTGATGTAAAAATTCGCCATCTTGACTCACGATATGGTGATATTATTCTAATTACTAATTGAAAACATTATCGTTTAAAAGCATCATTTTCACAATTCTTTTATAAATTCTTTAATAATAAACTGATAAACATTAAATTTTATAGAAATCATCTTTACATCAATATACTTCATTAATAAAAACAATTATGTTTAATATTTATTTTTGGCAAAGTTATTAACGATTGCCAATTTACCCAAGTAGGCATTTTACCCGGTTCTTTCCTATCTATAATTTATTCTAATTGCAAAACTAACAACTTTCAAAGAACTTTATTATAAAATTTTTTTCTTAAATATAAAATATCACTAAAAAATTGTATCAGAACCAATTGATTACTCCGGAGCTTTGGCAGTGGTAGTTGGACGAGGCAAAACGGGAGAAGATGAGGCACTTAGTGAAGAATTGCGTAAGGTTTACGTTCACATTTTACCCGAAGAAGAATGCAAACGTGCTGGATATGAAAAAGGAAAAGTGACGAATAACATGTTCTGCGCAGGGTATCTCGACGGACAATACGATTCGTGCAATGTAAGAATTTAACAATAATTTATAACAAAGTATTTATTATTATTATATTATTATCATTATTACTATTAATTATTTATGATTATTGATATACAATGCAAAAATGTATCCTAAAAATTTAACTACCATTGAATAGTTAAGTGAGAAGTATTATTATTATTTTATAATATCTACAATGAAAAAAAAAATATTTTTTAGGGAGATAGCGGAGGTCCTCTTCATGTGAAGGCATCACATGGTTTCATGGAAATCGTAGGTAAATATTAAAAAAGCACTTTTCATACGAGAAAAAAATTTTCCATTGTAATGTTTTTCTCGACTCTTAACAATGATAATGAAAATTCCTCCAGGGTTAATTTCATGGGGCCGCGGTTGTGCAAGACCCAGATTCCCTGGGGTGTACACGAGAGTTACGAACTACATGGACTGGATAGCAAATCAGCTGAATCAAGATAATGCGTGTGTATGTCAACATCCTCGTTAAATTAAATTAAGATTTCATTATACAGAAAAGATATGATGAAAATTTGAGAAAGTCAAGATTAAAAACGAAACACAAATTAATTTTTAATTTCGGTTAAAATAAAAAATATCTTTTCTGTTATAATGAAAAAAGAAATTTATTAAGAACTGTTAAGCGTTCAAAAAACCGTCCAAACGATGTTCATGTAAATATCGAATTGAAACAAGATTTAAAAAACAAGTTTAAAAAAAATAGCTATAGAAAAGCGTCGTTAATTGGATCGGTTATAACGATTGTTATCTATTTTAAAAAATCTCCCTTCTGACAAGAGGCTATGCATGTATTATTTATAAACTTTACAAATAATTATAGACAATAATTACACTACCGGAAAAAATTGTGGGACCACTTAAAAAAATGGGATTAAAAACATGACTGTTGGAAAATATTGATAACTCTGTCAAATATTAGCGAAATAAAAATTTGTATATACCATTACAAAGATTATAAAATTTTCTGTTAAATGGTCCTATTTTAAAGCTTTTTCGACTTATAGAAACGGAGATTCAGTGTGATAAAGACAGGTGATTTTTTCTATTTTTGTGAATTTTTATTGTTCAAGTTTGGTAGGCTGCATTTTTTAGAAAAGTGATTGGAAAATTTTTGAATCAAGATAAACTCAACCTTGAACTTCTAGCTTTAAAATAAGCCGAAGAAAATTAAAATATCTTAATTGGTTTAAAAGTTATAAGTAAATGTGTATAAACAAGAAAACGCAACGATTCTAGTGCTCGCTCCATTTCGGCAGAGTGGGGAGAAAACAAAGCAATTGTTGCGTTTTCTTGTTTATACACATTTACTTATAACTTTTGAACCAGTCAAGATATTTTAATTTTCTTTGGCTTATTTTAAAGCTAAAAGTTCAAGGTTCAATTTAGCTTAATTTAAAAATTTTCCAATTACTTTTCTAGAAAATGCAGCCTACCAAACTTGAACAATAAAAATTCACAAAAATAGAAAAAATCACCTGTCTTTATCACACTGAATCTCCGTTTCTATAAGTCGAAAAAGCTTTAAAATAGGACCATTTAACGGCAAATGTTATAATTTTTCTATGAAAAATTCCAGTTTGCTAATATCTGACAAAGATATCAATATTTTAAGACAGTCATGTTTTTAATCCCATTTTTGTAATTGGTCCCTCAATTTTGGCCGGTAGTATAATTTTTATAGATTTAAAATTTGTCAATGAATGCCAAATATTCAAGTTTAAATTTCTCTGTACAGAAATATTATTTTTAACGAAATGTCTATATGATTAATTGAATTCATTCAGAGATTGGAGAAAGAAGCGAGTAATTTTGCGTCGTTGTGTAAAGTCAAATTGTTTACCAGTTTCCCTGATGAGTAAATCATCCCTGTTCATTATTAACTCGATTGGTTACCTCCAACCAATGGCTATCGCTATTATCCTACATTACGTGTGCAATTGAGTCTTAATCTATATCTATATGAATGACAATCTAGTCCAACGTATCCAATATCCGCCACGTCAAATGTAACCCAACAAACTAATCAGAATAATATACATAAATTTTCAAGCTTCAGAAAACTTGTTTTCTGTAGAAAGTACAACCAAAATCGAATATTTATTTAAATCAAAGGAAATACGGTTTAAATTCATTCTTCCTTCGAAGAAAGTTGTATTTTTTTTTTTTTTTTTTAAGTAAAAGAGAGAAAAACTCAATGAATTTTCTGTGTTTATTTTGTCGTTGCATTTGAAAGGGCGGACGGTGGATAAAAATGTAAAAACCTCTCTTTGGTGCTGTGATGTATGTTCTTACAAATGTTGATTTAATTAAATAAATAAGCGTGCTGATAGTAATTACCACATGTCTTTTTTAATCAACTAACAATTTACTAGACAGTTACATTGATTTTTGTTTGTTAAAGACAATTAGTTGACTATTATGACTCGAGTGTAATTACTTTTTAAATGATCAGAGTTCAATCAAGGTTCAATTGTTTCAATAAAATGTCTTCCATTGACAGGAAATCGATGTAATTGAACAGCTTGTTTCCTGGGCGGAAATAATGGAAAATTCTTCGTTGAGTTGATAGATAATAATTTAGAGCTGAAAATTAAGAGACTTTAGTGAAAATACTAGCTATGTAATTAGTAGTCAAATAGATAATAGTAAATAATTCAGAATTAATAGTTGTAAATAAATAGTGAGTTAATAGTTAAGCTTTGAAAGTTAACTACTAGTATTCAATTTGAAAAATAATAGTTTTATATAATAATCAAATATTAGTATATAATAGTACCTAATCAATATTGAGTAAATAGTTATAGATAGTCAATAATGAATCATAGTAGGCAACAATAAATGATTTGCAATAGTCAATAGTTAATAAAAAAAATTTCTGTACATCTAAATAATAGTAAAAATCAATATTTTATCTGTAATACTAAATAGTTAATAGATAGCAAATAATAGTAAATAGCAAATGATAATGAATAGTCAGTAAATAGTGAATATTAATAAAATGTCAATAATCGATAAATAGTCATAAATTGTCAATAACTAATAAACAATAACCAAAAATTTAAGGCCAATAGGTTCAATAGCTAGTAATATATAGTAAATAGCTAGTAAACAAAAATATAAATTTTAACTTAATAGTTAGTTTTTTAGTCTTCATTACATAAAAAATATTCAATAAACCTCATTTTAATTTTACATGATTAAAAAGGAATTTTTAATCAAGGTGATACTGGCCACTAAACATAACCTAAAATTTTGATCTTCTTAGATCCCTTTTTTCGTAACCCGTCACATATAATATATTACATAATTAATAATTAGAAATTAATACTGAAAACTTAGGAGTAGCTAACAAAATAAATAGTATAAAATAATAAGTAGTATAATAATATAAAAGTTTGTTACAATAAAGGTTAAATCGGTTCAAACGTTCTTGTAAAATTTTAATTTAAACTTCAATTGATTCGATGTACTGTAGTACTAAGTTTCACGAACTTTTCAAGAGATTGTTTTATGCAAATCAGAAAATCTATTCAGTAAATAAGGAAGATCCGAATATTCCGAAAATCGGGTCACGAGTCTGATTCGTTTTGCTTTCAGCGGTAAATGTGGGTTAGTGAAACCACAAGACCGTTACTGACAAAGCGTGACTCTTCTTTTGAGTCTTTATAAGATTCAAAGTGTAAGTGAAAATTTATCAGAAAAATGATTACCTTGAATTATAATATATTTTCCACTATCTGGGGTAAAAGGCAATTACAAAAGAACCGTTTCCGGAAGTTGTTGGCAAAACTTTGAGCCAAGATATCTTCAGTCTAATTATTTGTCTTTTTTACACGAACCGTACCCAAACTTTTTCAATTTAGAAAAAGTAAATTATTTTTATTATCATTTTTATTAATACAATTACATTATAACGAATATTGAAATATTAATGGTATTATCGATAAAATACATTAAAAATTTAATTTCAAATTTACCACTTTTCATTAAGAATTGCGTATTTTACAAGAGCAATCATACGAAAGAAATTTCCAACCGATAGGATCCCTAAATATTACGTAATAACAAAGATTCTCATCACGATTCAAAAAAAAAGAGTACAAAGAGAATTCGTTATTATTCTTGGTAGGAAACATCATTGGTATTGAATCACTTTCTTTTTTAAAAAAGGAAGAACAAAAACTGCTCTGTACGAGAAAATAATAAAACAGACGGTTTTAAAATTTGAAAAAATAACACAGGTAGTTTAACTATTCATTAGCATAAAATAACGGATTTTACAATCAGATGCTAATTTAGTCCATCAACAAATGGAAATTTTTTGTTAGAAATCTTTAAAAACTATCAAGAAAGATTATTTAAAAATATAGAATTTAACAAGAATATAACTCGATTTTCTATAAATTAATTTGGCAGATATTTGGATAACATGGATTTCATTAATTTTGTACTGTTTATTGAAGAATGGAATTTTTTGCGTGGAACGCACCGCAACAAATTTTTCGTGTATTTGCTTAATTAATTAGGTGCACAATTAACTAATTACCTAATTATCCAATCACTCAATTATCTAATTACTTAATTAACCAACCACTTCTTTTCCATATCAAAACAATTTTCTAATTATAATTACACGATTAATTAATTAAATACACGAATTAAATGAATTGTCTATAAATAGACTATTTACGTTTTCTGTGTGTTGATAGAAGATCTAAAAACGCACAACTTTCCCGTCTTTCGTTATATAGTAGAAGATGATAACCAATATGTAAATGATTTTCAGCGCTGGCTTTCCAGATTTCCATTTAATTTATAATTAACAATCAGGAGAGTGTCTTGAATGGGACTTGGAGTGTTTAAAGTTTGTCACACAATATTATAATGTTGGCTCTCATTTAATGCCCGAACAGGTATATAGTGCAAATGTGTACAACTATAGAGGGATACTGAAATAATTTCGAGGCGAGAAGGTATTCAAGAGAAAGAACTTTCTTCGTTGGCTCAGAACGTGGCTGACTAACAAGTTTGATTCCGGTGCGACATGTCGAGAAAAGACGGTGAAAGCAACCAACAAACTCATCAAGATTCTTGTGATCTTCAGTGATCTTTGCTACGAATTTGTGGGCTCGCAACCTTCGGTGTCGGGTGCTTACTGAGAAGAAAAACGCGCCTTATAATGCACCTTCACAGGAAATTTGTCTCATGTTATAGCAAGTGCTGTTGTAAATTAAAACAAATTGGTTAAAAGAATTCAATACTAGTTTAAACTTCCGGTTAATTGGAAATTAAATTTCTTTTGGAAAATGAACGTTAACATCAGTGTCAAGATTGTTGTGCTTCTTACTTTTTATACTGCAATTGGAGATGGACATTTAGTGGATTTTGAAGATCAGGAATTTATAAAAAATGATGTTTTTGTAAGTAATAACAAAATTATTAACAAAATAACAGATGATAATAAAAATTTATTAACGATGTGCAATTTTGAAATTTTTTTATGTCAATAAATTTGAAAGATTAGTTCCAGTGGCGTAACTTTTAAGGGGCAAAGTGGGTCAGTGCCCCTCGGGGCCCTTAAACTCAGAGGGCCATTGGTCAACCCTAATAGACCATTAATTTTTGTTTAAATTCCAAAAACCTTATTAATTTGAGTAATTTAAAGTTTGACTAAGTTAAACAATGCGCTCTGGCAAGCGATTAGTTTCTACACCTTAAGTTATCAACAATTATAAATATTTTAAATATAATATTTAAAAATAAATTTAAATAAATAAAATTAATATTTATTTAGCACAAAATTTATAAAAGTTTAAAATTTTAAAAAATTGTAAAAAATAATTGAAATTAAACAAAATATTCCCAAATGTTGAAAATTCATTGTAAAAAATAATGAAATCAATTAAAATTTAGAGAAAGTAATGTAAAAAATCATAGAAATGTTTTAAAAATAAATAAAATAATTTAAATATGAGAAAAATACTTGAAAATCTTACAAATAAATTTAAAAAAATTAAATAATGAAAAATTAGAGAAAAAAATAGAAAATTGAAAAAAATGATAGAAAATTGAGACAAATAATTTAAAACTGAAAAAAAATAATTAAAATTTGAGAAAATAATTTAAAAAATTACATAATTTATTTTAAATAATGGAAAATTAAAAAAATTTTCAGAAAAAGACTTAAAACTTATTTATTGTAAAAAAAAAGGGAAATAATCAAAAATTAGAGATAATAAATGAAAAAAGATAAACATATTTTAAATTAAAGAGAATAATTTTTAATTAAAGCGAAATATTTAATAAATTTTTGGAAATTATGAATAAGAACCAAAATAATCGAAAATTTAATTAAATAATTCGAATGTCAGATAAATAATTTAAAATTTTGAAAATTATAAAGCTAATGAAAAAAATTGAAAATTGTAGGAAATAAATTTTGGAAAATATTTGAAAAATGATTTTGAAATTTAAAACTTGAGGAAAAAAATGGAATATAGGTTGTAGAAAATAAATATCCTTTAAGGTAAATAATTAAAATAGTTGTAGAATTTTTTTTTGAATAAAATAAAAAATATTTGAAATTTGAGAAAAATACAAGAAGATCTTAGAAATTAATTAAAAAAAAAAATAATAACTAAAAATTGGAGAAAAGAATTAAAGAAAGCTAAAAATAATTGAAATTTGCGATAATTAATAAATTTTTTTGGAAACTATGAAACCAAATGAAAATAATTAAAAGTTGAAGAAAATAATAGAAATTTTAGAAAAATACATAAAAATCTTAGAAATTAATTTTAGAAAATGGGAATAATTATTAACAATTGAGGAAAATAATTAAAAAATGATAAAATCAATTTAAAATTGAAAAAAAAAATTGAAACATGATGAAAATAATTTAAATATGAAAAATTATTTTATTTAAGGGCATGTGATGGAGTATGAAGTTACTTTTTAAGGCAAAATTTGACAGTAAACTTTCTCTTAAAATATTATACATTTTGAGACCAAACTTTATGAAATTACTATTACTTCAAATATCATTGAGAAGGTCTCTCTGACCCAAATTTGTTTAAATTTTGCTCTTAAGTTAACTTTTAAAAAAATTAACTGATTTTCGGAAAATTAAACATATTAATTTTAACCCAAAATTTAAACAAACTTGGGTCAGAGAGAGCTTTCTAATACTATTTTAAGTAATTCTACAAAGTTTGGTGTCAAAATATTTATTATATTAAGAGAAAGTTTAGGAACAAATTTTGTCTATTCTAATTAAAAATTTGTCATTCTCCATCACATGTCCTCAAAGAAAAAAATTAAAAAATCGGAGAAATAATCTAAAACTGATGAAAATAATTGAAATTTCATCTAAATAATTGAAATTTTTGAAAATTATATCAAAATATAAAATGAAATAAATAAAATAAAAAAAATAATTGAAAAATCGTTTAAAACATGGAAAATTGATGACAATAATCTAAATTTGAGATAATAGCTGAAAATTTAGGAAATTAATTGAAAAATAATGAAAATATCGAAAGATGGAGAAACTAATTGCAAAATAATAATTAAGAAATGAAAATTAAACATAATAATTGAAAATCAAAATTTGAGATATATATTTGAAACAGGAAATTAATTCAGAAATTATTAAAATAATTAAAAAATGAAAACAATAATTGTAAAAGGACAAAAATAATGGTAAATTAAAGAAATTAATTTAAATTTGCGATGAATAATATAAAAGTGAGTAATAAATAATTAAATTAATTTAATGTCAAGGGAAAAATAATTAAAATTCAAAAAGTGATTGTAAAAACTAAAGAACTTGACTGAAATTTAAAGAAGGTAATTTTTAAGATTTACGGAAACAATTTAAAAATAATTTAAATTTGGAGAAAATAATTGAAAAATGATAAAAATATTACAAAATTGTAGTTTAATTAATTGAAATCATAATAGAAAAGAATTATTAAAAATTGAAGACATTTTGAAATCACTTCAAATTTAGTATATTTGAAACATGGATTAATTGTAACTTTTAATCAATTCAAGTTCACATTAACTGGAATAAAAAAAAATTAAAATTGCTATAAATTTAAAATTTTAAAACATTTTAAAAAGGTAAAATATGATTTAAAATTTTAAAGGAATCTAGTGCCAAATGTCAGGTGCTAACAGAATAAATGAATGAATGAAGGAATTAAACTTGTAAATTACTTTATGTAATTGGGGCCCTATTTTTTCTGCGCCAGGGCCCTTGCCCTTCCAGTTACGCCACTGATTAGTTTGAGATTAAATATTAGATAAAATATTAGATTATACTGACTAGCGTAACGAAAATGCTAAACAATTTTTAAATCCGAATTTTTTGAAGTTGTTGAAATTTTAAAAACGGGAAAATAATTATGGTTAAGATAACCAGAATTCTCGTTGGAATAATTAAAATTCTGTTTGTTATTTTAAATATGCAATTATGTTTTCAAATAACTAGAGTTCGTGTTATAAATTTGTCAAAATTCAGGTTATTTTTAACCTTATGGTTTTAATTCTGGTTATTTAAACCAAATCTTTCGAGTTCAAGTAACTAGAAATCTGGTTAATTTAACTATTTTTATTCTTATTAGAATAATCAGAACATTTTTTTCAATTAAAAGTTCCTTAACTCTAGATTTTTAATAATAATAATAAGAAAAAAAAGTAACAGTGGCGTAACGGGGAGGACAAGGGCCCTGAAGCAGAAAGTAAAATGGAGCCCTAATTACATATAATAATTTACAAGTTTCATTGATTCATTTATTCATTCATTCAATTCACATTTTTTTAAATTTTAAATCATATTTTACATTTTTAAAATGTTCTCAAATTTTAAATTTATAGCAACTTTAATTTCTTTAAATTTCCGTTAATGTGAACTTGCATTAATTAAAAGTTCAATTAATTCGCGATTTAAATATACTAAATTTGAATTAGTTAAAAATTTCTTCAGTTTTCGATAACTCTGTTCTATGATAGAAAAGAATAAATAAATAAATTGTAATTTGAATTACTTAAACTACAATTTTTAACGATTTTTATCATTTTTCAATTATTTTTTGCAATTTTTAATTTTTAAAATTATTTTTAAATTGTTTTCCTAGATCTTAAAATTACTTTACTCAAATTTCAATTGTTTTGTTCAAGTTTCATTTCTTTGTATTATTTTGCAATTATTTTTTCCATCTTTTAATATTTTCATTATTATTCAATTAATTTCCTAAACTGTCAGTTATTATCTCAAATTTAGATTATTGTCATCAAATTTCCATGTTTTAAACGATTTTTCAATTATGTTTATTTGTTTACAAGTAAATACTGTAATATTTTTAATCTTTTCTTTAATTGTTCAATTTCTAATTATTTTAATTATTTTGGAAAAAATTTCCAATTATTCATCTGAAATTTCAATTATTATTTTCATCAATTGTTAACTATTATTCTCATTTTCTAAAATTATTTTTTAAGATTTTTAAGTATTTTTCTAAAATTTCAATTATTTTCTTCAATTATAAATTTCACTTGGATTCATAATTTTCAAAATTCGTTATTAATTATCGCAAATTTAAATTATTTTTAGCTTTCTTCAATTTTTTTTCAATTTTTAATTATTCTCATTTTTTTCAATTAATTTCTAAGATTTTCATGTTTTTTTCTCAAAGTTCAATTCTTTTTTCTTATTAAAAAAAAAAGTTGTCATTTTTTCAAATATTTCTCTTAAATTTAATTTATTTTTTACATATTATCATTGCCTTTATCATATTTCAATTACTTTCTTCAAGATTCTAATTTTAAAATCATTTTTCTATAATTTTCCAAAATGTAGGTATTTTCTTCAAATTTTAATTTTTTTAATCTGTTTTATAATTTCCAAAATTTTAAACTATTTATCTGACATTTCAATTATTTCATTCAATTTTCAATTATTTATATTATTTTTCTTATTATTTTCTTCAATTTTCTATAACCTTGGTTCTTTTTTTAAATATCCAAAAAGATTTTAATTATTTCTCTTTAATTAAAATATCTCTTTATTTAAAATATATTATGTAATTTTTCCAATTATTTTCACAATTTTTAATTATTTTTTTCAATTTTAAATTATTTATATGTATCACCCTTAAGAGAATTCTGTTACAAATGTAACACAAAAATGTCATGAATTTCAAATATTCTAAAACATGCATAGAAAAAATCGTGCTTTAACAAAAAATTGGAAATTAACTTTTTATTGTTGTTTTGAACTTTTTGATCCAAGATTTTGAAAAAATTATTTTCCATTAATTCCATTTTTGAAACAAAGTCTCAATTGTGTAGTTTGTAAATCAAACTTTCATTCACTTTTTATTTTTGTTTGTATTCCACTACTCTCTCCAACTTTATTGGATTGAATCTTCAAACTTTTCCTTTCTTCAATGTCATTTTACACTTCACAAAAGATTGTACTTCTCAATAAGACTTCGATTTGGAATGAAATACTTTTTTAAAATAAGTTTTCAACAAGAAAAATCATCATTTTAAAAAATTATTATATACAAACTTATAATGAAAAGAATACGAGAGATTTATAAAAGAACTTTGAGTTTTTTTTAAACGTCTTTATTTGATTTGAAAAGTTAAACAAGTTTAATTTGATGAATCAAAAAGTAATATTTCAAGAATGTAAAAAAAGTTCAATCTATAAATTATAATACATAAAGGTGCAGTTTCGATTTTTTTCAGCCAAAGAAAAGCAACCGAACGGGAAAATTCTTATTTGATGAAATATTTGGACTGGACATTACTGGTTCAGATTCCGAACCAGAACAACAAAAGTTACGAAACTGTTCCTGTGGTAAAGTTTAATTCAAAGTAATTTATAGAATAATTACTATTATTATTAACAAAACTGAGATAAATTATTTCTTACATCTACTAAGAATTAAATCATCTTTGACAATAGTTTTGAGCCAAGATTACATACTTGGATCAAGAATAAATAATCAGGACCCAAGAATATTACTTGGGACTAAATAATAAATTATTTTGTATTCTAGAAAGTATACATTAATTAATAATAAATGTATATATTAGGCCCAAATCTAAAGAATAACTCAATCTCGACTCAATCAATCCTTTTTAGATTAAGAAAAAAAATGTCTCAGTGATAATAATGAAAAACTACTTAGAATTGAAAATCCATTAATTCGAGATTAAAAAGAAAAATAATAAAACAAGCAACACTTTTCGACAAAAAATATAAAATTTTCAGAATGTGGTATTACGAATCAAGAAATTAGGATCGTAGGTGGAAAACCGACTTTGCCACATAAATATCCTTGGATAGCGAGACTTGTTTACGATGGCAAATTTCACTGCGGTGCTAGTCTACTTACAAACGATTACGTGATAACTGCAGCACATTGTGTCAGAAAGTAAAGTTTATTATTATTATTAAAATGCTAGTAAAGTGTTCTACTTTTTTTAACACTGGATAAATACCCAAAAAAAAATGAATATTCATAAAAGAAACAGGTAAGCAAAAATTTTTAAAATAATAATTTCCATTTACAGACTGCAGAGGACGAAAATTCGGGTGATTTTGGGCGATCATGATCAATATATAAACACTGACGGAGTAGCGGTTATGAGAGCAGTGAGAGCAATAATACGTCATCGAAATTTTGATATGATGTCTTTCAATCATGATATAGCTTTACTTCGATTGCGAAAGCCGGTCACTTTCTCCAAAACGATCAAGCCAATTTGTTTACCTGATTCGTGTAATTATTCATTTCATTTATCAGCAATATTTTATTAATTCCATTTTCTTTTAAAGAAATTAAAATTAACGTTTAAATTAAAATTTATTTATCAGTATATTTATAACACAGTGCCACAAGAAAAGAAAGGTTTCGGGTTTGAGGTATGAAACCCATATTCCTGAACTGTCCAGGTCAAAAAATAAAATTTATTTAATTTAGCTTAAACTTTGCTAGGGTGTTTTCACTGTTAGTAGAAGTGTAAATACTAAATATTTTCAAATTCCAAATAATAGTTTTTGAGATACACAGTTTTAAAGGTTTTAATTTTTTTAAGATGTAGTTTTTTAAATTTATTATATTTCTAAGTAGATTGCATAAAAGTTAACATATGTATAGTGATTTTTAAAACTTTTTTTTACAGGCTATTTGAGAGTAACAAAAGTCTCTTTGTAAAAAAAAAAAATTTATCTTGAAACTCAAGGTTAAAGTGTTAATTTGATTATATCTCGAAATCGGATTTTTTTAAAAAAAATTTTAACTATCTCAATGGAAAGCTTGACTTTTTTCCTATAGAACATGTAAAAATCAGAGTGGGACTCTAAATACATTCAGCAAAAATACACTTTAAAGTTTTAAACAGCCGAGCGCGCTTAAATAGCTCGACCTCGCGCGAGTAACCACGGTGCACAATGAACCAGAAAAGGGTAATTTCTGGCAAAAATTCATATCTCTGAAAATACATAAAATTAATTAATTTACAATTATGCTACCTACTGTTTTTGGGGTCTCCGATTACGAATCTCACATCAGATTTTTAAAATTCAAAATGGCGGATCCAATATGGCGGACGACGTTTTTAATAAAATCATTAAAACTGCTTAAAACTAGTTACTCAGGGGTTTTTGGGGTCGCTGATTACGAATCTGATGTTGGTTTTTAGAAATTTAAAATGACGGATCCAAGATGGCGGACACAAATTTAAAAATATATCGTATTCGTTTTAAACTAATTACCTGGGGTTTTTTTGAAACTTCTAATCAAGTTCTAAAATGTTGGAAAATATTCAGAAATGTGACCCCTAATTTTTTCAATTGATATCCAGAATTATCATCCCTTAGAAACCACTACTGAGAAAAATAGTAGAAAAAATGTTGAAAAAGTTTATAAATTTCTACCAAAAAAATTCTAATGAAGTTCAAAAATTGCGGAAAATACTCAGGAATATGCCTCCTAATTTTTCCAATCGATAACCAGAATCATCATCCCCTAAAAACAATTTTTCTCGTCATTTTTCTATTATTTAAACAAATAAAAAAAAATTATGTCATTGCTTAAATTTTGAGTAATCACTGATAAAAATTACTTTCAAATCGTGTTTTAAAAATCATAACTGATGTAGAAATATTTGTCAAGTATCAAAAATTAATATGCAAGTAGTAATAATTATTATAAACAATTACTTTTAATTAAAATCTGAGAAGAATATTCATTTACTATTGAAAATGGTAATTTTTGCTATAAAGAATTGCAGAAACTACAATAAACTAATAACTTGAAAGTCAAAATTTAATATGCACAGTCATTATTATTATAAACAATTTAAACGTTTAATATAACTTTGGTTCGTTTCTATTTTTGCTAATTCTTCGTTTTCATTATTGTTAAGTTAACAGTTCATGAGATTTGCCCATACTCATTATCTCAAAATATTCTATATGAATAATTGTTTATCACAAAACTGTTAATATATTTTTTACTTAATTTGTATTTATTTGTTGTTATAACTGCTTTACAAATATCGTGAATTTAAGAAAAATAGTGATCACTTATAGTGAGAAACAACACTCTAAAAACAAGTGTCTTATTTTGTCCTCACTTTTAAGACATTTTATGATCTCTTAATTTTAAACCATTGAGAAAATGTCTTAAAAATACCTGTAAGACGCTTTCTAAACGTCTTATGTCTTAAAATAAGACATTTGTAAGACACCTGTTTTTACAGTGAAAAATTCAGAAAAAAGAGAGGATGAGTAGAATAATTTATTGCTTCCAATGTTTATAACAAATTAATTGTTATTATTAAGGTTAATTTACTGTTTTTAATAGTTTTAAAAATACTTTATAGTATTTAATAAAACGAGAGTTCACCAAAGAATTTAACAATAATCAAAACGAAGAATTAGCAAAAATGGAAGCGAACCAGAGTTATAATGAAAAGTTTAAATTGTTTGTAATAATAATAACTGTGGATATTAAATTTTGATTGTCAACTTATTAGTTTATTGCAGGTTCTGCAAATCTTTGTACCAAAAAATTATCATTCTTAAGTCTGTAAAAAAAGCTTTAAAAAGTACTACAAATATGTTAACTTTTATGCAATCTACTTAGAAATATAATAAATTTAAAAAACTACATTTTAAAAAAAATTCTAATTTTAAAACTGTGTAACTCAAAACTACTTCATGAAATTTGAAAATATTTTATATTTACACTTCCACTAATAACAGTGAAAACACTCTAGCAAAGTTTAAGCTAAAATGAATCAATTTTATTTTTCTGACAGTTTAGGAATTTTGCCCCCTTATTTTGATGTCCTGAATCCGAATCCGCCATCAGAATTGGCTCAGCACCTCTAGGTTTCACCCTAACCTCAAAAACACATTAAAACTGCTAGAATAGCATTTTCTGTCTACTAGAAACTAAACCCGACTCCAAATTGATGTGTATCTAAAGATTCTAAAGTAAATGGAAAGCTTGAAATGCTTTATTAAAATTTTTTTAACATAGATTTTCATTTTTATTTAATATCTTGCACATTGTGGTAATCACCAAAAACCCCCGAGTAACAAGTTTCAAAAGGATCCGACTTATGTTAAATTTTTTATTTTTACATCGCCATTTTTAATCCGACATTTTGGATCCGCCATATTGGATTTTTTATATCTGATTTGAAATTTGTAATCAGCGACCCCGGAAACCGCCCGAGTAACAAAATTCGAGAGGATCCGACATATGTTAAATTTTCTATTTTTACTTCGCCATTTTTAATTCGCCATTTTGAATTTTTTATATCTAATTTGAAATTCGTAATCAGCGTCCTCGAAAACCCCTGAGTGATAAGTTTCAAGAGGATCCGAATAATAATTGATTTTCTATTATTACTTTGCCATTTTGAATCCGCCATTTTGTATCCGCCATATTGAGTTGTTTAAATCTGATTTGAAATTCGTAATCAGCGACCCCGAAAACCCCTGAGTTACAAGTTTCAAGAAGAAGCGATCGATGTTTGATTTTCTATTTTTACTTCGCCATTTTTAATCCGCCATTTTGAACTTCATAAATCTGTTTTCAAATTTTTAATCAGTGATCCCAAAAACATCGATTGTATATGTAACTGAAAGCGGTTTATATTCAAAATTTTTCTTTTTAAACCAGCATTTTTTCACTTTATTTGTTTATAATTATTTATTTATGCATAATTGCACTCTAATATTAATTTTGATATTTAGATACATGCTTGCTTTGGAGGAAAATGTAAAAATTAATTAATAATATTATTTATTATTAACGTATTTATAATTTTTTTTATAATTATTTATAAATTATTAATTAATTTGAATAAAATGTATCATATCTTCGTTAAAAATCATCACAAAACAATTTTTAAAAAATCATTTTAAAGGTAATAACTCAAGCTTTTTATTGTCATCAGATATATATCAATTCGGAATCGAGTTTAATTTATAGTAAACAAAAAGTGCCATTTGAGCAATTTTTTAATGTTTTTGAGGTTAGGGTCAAACCTAGACGAGCTGGACCAATTCTAATGGCGGATTCGGATTCAGAGTATCAAAATCCATAGGAATATACACTGAAAAAAATGTTTAGTCATATCAACAAAAATTTGGTTGAGCCAACCAAAGTTTTGTTGCTATGACTAAAAATTTTGTTGGCTCAACAAAATTATTGTTGATATGACTAAACATTTTTTTCAGTGTATAGGTCTCATATCTCAACCCCAAGATTTTTGTTTTCTTATGGGGCTGGCTGTGTATTATTTCAATATTGTTTGAAGATGAAAGTAGAAATATAATATATTGTTGTCAACTAATTTTCTGCAAACGGATAAACTGGAATTATTTAGTTTTAGTTTTTAATTATAAAATTTTTCACTTGCAGCTGTAGATCCTGGGGGTAAAGAAGGAACTGTTGTGGGTTGGGGTCGAACTAAGGAAGGAGGAATGCTTCCCGGAGAAGTGCACGAGGTTCAAGTTCCAATTTACTCTCTTAACCAGTGTCGGAAAATGAAATATCGAGCCGACCGTATCACTGATAACATGATATGCGCTGGACAAGGTTCACATGACTCCTGCCAAGGTGATAGTGGCGGTCCTTTACTCGTGCAAGAAGGAGATAAATTAGAATTGAAAGGTATTTCAGTTACCATTTAATTTTCACATTTTTCAATCTAATATAGAAAGAAAGCATCTTAAACCCATTTTTAAGGGTATGCGGTGCAGTATGACGTCATACTGGTACATGCAAAAATTTCCGTGATTTACTGAAATAAAAAATACAAAAAATACTAAAATACTGAATATTTTTTCATGAAACTTGTCAGAATTGACAAAAATATGATTTAGAAGGACTGTCTGATCTAAGTTTGTTGAAATTTAGCAAGTAAAATAATATTGATAGGTGATTTTCAACATTTTGCAAAGTTATCTTTATGAGGTAAAATCCCAACAAACTTGGACTAGACATACCTTCTAGGATGTATTTTAGATAACTGTATCAAATTTTATAGAAACATATTTTGTATTTTAAGAGAAAAATGGTGGACAAATGTTGCCTGTACAAGTGACGTCATTCCTCTTCACGTACCCTTCATAAACTGACAAAAGTTACAGTGGCGTAACTGGGAGGGCAAGGGCCCTAAGGCAAAAAAGAAAATGGGACCCCAATATAATAATTTACAATTTTAATTAATTTTTCCTGTCCACACCGGACATTTTTCACTAGATGTTTTTTTCTTCTAAAATTTTAAATCATATTTCACCTTGTTAAAATGTTCTGAAATTTTAAATTTATGGCCATTTTAATTTCTTCAAATTTCAGTTCATGTGAACTTGCATTGATTATATTAAGCTCATGAATATCTAAATTTGGACACAGCGATTTTTGAAAATACCCAACCAAATTTTTTTGAGCACATTTTTTCATAGAAAAAAATCGTTTTTTGTCTAAAATTTTTTTTATACTAAAAATACAACTCAAGGAATACAAAAATTATATTCCTTATCCCAAAACGAATCGATTGACCAATATAACTTTTAAATAAATATGATAAAAAATTCGTAAAATAATTATGTTTTCTTCATTTTTTTTGCATTTAAAATTCTTTTTTTTTTAAATAACTTCTCCAATTAACTTTTATATTATTAAATTATTGCTTCCTCTACGAGGAAGCAAATTACTTTGATTACTTGGAAGCGAAATGTCCATGAAATAGACATAATTTACATTTAGTTTAAATTGTTCCCCTAAATCTCAAATTTACCTTCTTAAAATTTCAATTAATTTGTTTAGTTTTTTGCAATCCCTTTTTTAATTTTAATTATTTTTCCATTGACATTCAATCAATTTAATTATTTATCCCTAAATTTTATACTATGCGTCGGGAATTTAAATTAATTTTTTTAATTTGCCATTATTTTTGTAATTTTGCAATTATTATTTTTAATTTTTAATCGTTTTTATAATGTCTTAATTAATTTCTTGAACTTTCAAATATATATATCTCAATTTTCAATTATTTTGTTCACTTTTTGTTTATTTTTATTATTTTGTAATTAGTTTCTCCAACTTTTAAAACTTTTATTATTTTTCAATATATTTCCTGAAATTTCAGTTATTATTTCAAATTTACATTATTGTCATTAATTTTCCATAATATAACGATTTTTCAATTATTTCCATTTGCTTAAACATAAATTCTAAAATTTTTCTACTATTTTCTTCAAGTGATAATTAGTTTCATTATTTTGACATTATTTTAAACAAAATTTCAATTATTTATCAGAAATTTCAATAAGTTTCATCAATTTTCGTTATTTCTGTGATTTTTTAATTATTCTCTTTAATTAAAATTTTTTAAGTAATTTTGTAATTATTTTTTTTTAAACATATATTCAATGTTTTCTTTCAATATTATTTCTCTCAAATTTTATTTACTGTTTTTAATTTTCCATATTTAAATTATTTTCATCATATGTCAATTTTTTTCTCAATCTTAAATTATTGTCAGCATATTTCAATTATTTTTTTCAATTTTGAAATAAATTTATCATTTTTCAATTATTTTTTTAATTTTTAATGATTATTCTCAATTTCTAAAATTATTTTGCAAGATTTATAAGTATTTTTCTAAAATTTCAAATATTTTCTTCAATTATAAATTATTTTCAATGATTTCATAATTTTTAAAATTCGTTATTAATTATCGTAAACTTAAATTATTTTTAGCTTTCTTCAATTTTTCTTTCCAATTTTTAGTTTTTCTCTTTTTTTCAATTGATTTTTAAAATTCTCATGTATTTTTTTCAAATAATTTCAATCATTTGTTCTTTATTTAAAAAAAAATTGTGTTTTTTTTTAATTGTCTCACTTAAATGTTAAATGTCATTTATTTTTTATAACTTATCATTGTTTGTATCATATTATAATTATTTTCTTTAAGTTTCAAAATCTAAAAACATTTTTCAATTATCTTCCAAAATTTATTTCCTTCAATTTTCAATTCTTTTAATTTGTTTTATAATTTCAAAAATTTTAAACTATTTATTTGACATTTCAATCATTTCATTCAATTTTCAATTATTTATTTTATTTTCTTTAATTTTCAATTACTTTCGGTCTTTTTCTCGATCTTTTCCATCATTTCCAAAAAAGTTTTTACTTATTTCTCTTTCATTTTAAATTCTCTTTATTATTTTTCATTTATTTTCTCTAATTTTTAATTATTTTCTTTTATTTCAATAAACATCTGAAAGTTTTAAGTGGTTTTCTGAAATTTTCTTTAACTTTCCTTTATTTAAAATATTTTATGTAATTTCTTCAAAATTTGTTCAAATTTAAATTATTTGTTTTAATTTTAATTTATTTATCTCAATTTTCAATCATTTTTTTCAATTTTACAATTATTTTCTCTAATTTTTCATTATTCAATTTTTTCAATTTACTTTTAAGATTTTCAAGTATTTTTCTCGAGTTTAAATTATTTTCTTTATGTTTGAAACATTTCTATGAAAGTTTAAATTACTTTCCCCAATTTTTAATTGATTTCATTTTTTTTTCAATTAATTTGTTTAATATCAATTATTTTTTGCAATTGTTTTTATTTCTAAAATATAATAAATTTTGTCCTATAAATAAATATTTATTTTATTCATATAAATTGATTTTTAAATATTATATTTAAAATATTTATAATTGTTGATAACACAAGATGTAGAAACTATAAATTACTACAATTAGTAAGGTTTTGCAATTTTTTTTTAAAAAAAAAGGTTCTATTATTATCTTAATAGTTACACCACTGAAAAGTTATAAATTTATCACAAAATGTTAAACTTGTTCGACAAAAAAGTATGATTTTTATTAATAGGAAGAAAGTTAATAGAATTAAAATGAAATTCTTTTTTTTCAGGAATAGTATCCTGGGGAGTGGGATGTGGAAGAGCAGGATATCCAGGTGTTTATACAAGGGTCTCAAGATATTTGAAATGGATACAGACAAACATGAAAGATTCCTGTCTTTGCGTCTCATAGGTGCGATTTTAGCCCAACGATTGAAAATCTCAAGCACAAATATCAAAATGAACACAGGGTGCTGAAAATTGTGTAATACAACACTCTTAGTCTGAATTGGTCATAGTTAAAATTATTTTTTATTATTTAGTTAAAATAGCTAAATCTCAGTATGGAGAATTTCCAGTTACTGATAAATAATTACTAAATATTCGTAAAAAATGGACAAACTATTTGCGAAGAATGAACCAATTATTAGTAAAAATGACTAATTATGAATATGACTAAGTTAGTAGTTTTTGAAAACCGAAAAGCTCAAAAGTGTGTGATATTTTACAACAAAAACATGTATTTATTCTAATTTCGTAATAAAAATATCAATAATTTATTTTAATAGTAACAAAATGGACTGCAAAATATTTATGTATAATAAATAGCCGCTCATATTAAAAACTGTAAAAAGCACAAAATATTCTAATTAAAATTAAAAGTAGTTTTAATTATAGTAACCTTTAGTTTTAGAGTATATTATACACAGATTATTTATTCCTCTTTAATAGGAAGTTTTCATAATAAAAGTATATTGAATAAGCTACAATATAATTTCATTTATTTACTCATATTAGAAATAATTTGAAGAGAAAACGGGAATAATTATTATCATTATGATGTAAGGAAGTACAGATTTACAACTTGTAACAACTTTATGTCAATTTTATTGCGGTCGGACGCAAATGGAATAATGCAGCAATTTAACGGTTCTCTATATCGTACTAAGTAGCAAGGAAGATACTGCAAAAAATAATTTATTTCCATCTGATTATCTTAGAGCAAGTAATAATTAACAGATATTTTCTAAAAATAGAATATATTTCACAATTCTCAAAATCACTAGAAATCATAGACATCTATTCGATTCAATTTTATATTATAATTTAGACTGATGCCCAAATCGACTAAAAATGTGAATTGATGAAAATTTAGAAGATTAAATTAAATTAATTGGATTTGATTCTTTGCGAAATAATTGCGTTTTACAACACTGAAATGTTCTGAAATACTTAAAAAAGAGATAAAAATTTCGAAATCAAAATTGAAAAATGTCTGGGATAGTGCGGTCAGTGACAGTGGCAAATGTGTCCATGACCGTGATCGTGAATGGTCAGATACTGTCCGGTTGGATACCAGACGTTGACTCCTTTCCTTTTAAATAACAAGTAACACTTTTGTGAATGCATCATCAGTATTCCTGGGACCTTGCTAGAAAACACTCCCAGATATCTCTTTAACATATATGATTCACAAAATATCTCGAGTTTAGCAGATGGTGAAAATTATTTAAATAACTAAAGGAACTTTCACGAATTAATTAATTTAATATATTGCGGCAATTGTAAACGCTCCATCTATTAACAATTATGTATTCAGTAAAAGTTACTCAGTTTCTCATATATGGCATCCTTTTTGCATTGTGTTTAGCAACAGAAGATTTGAATGTAAGTAAATATAAAGCCAATCAAATTATATTTATTCTTCTCAAATTTAAATTAGTTAAGAAATCGGATCAATTACTAAATAATAAAGTATTTGACAATTAACAAAATTATCCAGAACAATTTTAAATTTATTTTAATATCTGGATAGAAATAATCCAAATTCATAAATTAAAAATTTACAGGTGACAGACACAACTGTACTGAAAACTTTCATAGGTGCTTTTGGAAATTCATCACCTCCAAAAACACCGTCAAGTCCATGTTCTTGCAGTAAGCGAATAGATAAATTTTTCGAATTACTTCAATTTATAATGAAAATGAAAATTAACGAGATTAATAAATATTCGAGGAGATCTTGATAGAATTAATGTCTGTCGTAATAAAAATAATTACGATTCTTGGAAGAATGCGCAGTGTTTTAGTTTTGATAAATTTGGATAATTATATTAAACTGTAAAGGCAATTAGATTAATTGAAAATATTTTTTCAGGCTGTGGTGTTAGAAATGATGAAACTCGAATTGTGGGAGGTCAAACAACTCACACGAATGAGTTTCCCTGGATGGCAAGACTATCATACCTTAATAAATTTTACTGTGGAGGAACTCTGATTAATGATCGTTATGTTTTAACAGCAGCCCACTGTGTCAAGGGGTAAGAACTTGGCAAAACTTTCACAACTTTTTAATTAAACAAGTTAAATTGTCAATATTTTATTTTTCTAAATTAACCTTTTATTTTTTATTACCAAATCTCTAAATTTAAATCTAAGTGAATTTTCACTTATTCAAAATCACTCAAAAATTTACTACAAAATTTATTTCACAAATTTAGAGAGAATAAATCCTTAATTCTCTAATTTTCAACTGATAAAAAATTCCAATGCTTTTAATGCAAATTTTTATTTCTAATTTCTTAATTAGGTATTGAAATTTGGAAATAATTTTTAAGAACGAGATTAATAACTGTAAATAAAATTTGTTACGGATGCTGAAAGAAGAATAAAAGCTAGATAAATATTCCGTGCGTGTCACTAAATAGGATGTCTATATACTCTACTGTCATTTTTGCAATATTTATCACGTGTAATTATGGTAATAACCCTTTTCTGCATAAAATGATGAAGTTCTATATTCTATTTCTATATATTATTCAGCACCGTAACATACAAAATGACACTTTCTTTCCATAATTAACCAATATTTCATTAAAATAATTTTTATAAATAAAAGTTTACCTTAAAGAGTAACATTATTATAAATTTGCAGTATTTGGATAAATTCTTTAAAAATAAAAATTTTAAATTGTCTTTAAATTATGGCAAGTTTTTATCGACACAGGGAAAGAAAATTAACTATATAAATTTCATTAAAATGGCTTATCATTTTGGGGAAAAAATGCCAAAAAAGCGAAATTTTCATTCACGTAATTTTAAGCTTTTAGAAAAACTATTAGAATAATTACTAAGTAGTTTTAAACTTTAATATAGTCTATAGCAAAATTAATTTAATTTTTTTAAAGTTTGAAATTATAAATCTGAAATTTTCTCTTTTTGATCCCTTTTCCCTAAATTGCAAAACACTTTTATAAAATTTATAATCAATTTTCTTTCCGTGCACCGTTTTCAAGGTCAGGGTTCAGTTAGATAATAATTAATTAAATAACTTAGAATAAACTCGAAAATAGTTTATTTTTCTACCCCACACAAAAGTCGATTTTTTTACTTCCAAAAAAGATCTTTTAAGACAATTGTCTCTTAACTTTAATGAAAATGAGTGAGAATTAATATTACACTGAAATAAAAAGAAGAAAAAGGATAAAAGAGAAAATAAAAGCAAAAAATTAAAAATAATTTACAATTTAAACATATATTTTTGAATTACTAAACAGTATTTTAGACAATTTAATTTAAATTAAAATTGTTTTTGAAAGTTTCTGGTTGTTAGAAAATTGGCAGAGTTACAATATTATTTTATAAATTAGAAAAAAATAATTACATTTTATAATGCTTGCAATTTTAAATAGAGAGATATCGATTTTTCTAGTTTTCTTTTCAGATTCATGTGGTTCATGATCAAGGTCACTTTTGGGGAACACGACAGGTGTTTTGAGAAAGCAACTCCCGAAACACGATATGTTGTAAGGACTCTAAGTGGCAATTTTAGTTTTTTAAATTTTGATAATGACATTGCTCTACTTAGATTAAACGACAGGGTTCCATTGTCGGATACAATTAGACCGATTTGTTTACCTAATGTAAAAGGTAAGCAATATTTACAACAAACAATAATTAAATTATAATTGAGTGTTTTTTGTTAAAATAAAAAAAGAAACGTAAATATAATAGAATCGGGAAAATAGTTCATAAAGAATATTAATATTGAAAATTCGAAAATTTTAACCCTAACGATTTTTTTTTCAATTAATTAAAAATAAGTAATTATTAGTAGAAAATTACTAAGTTTATTAAATGGATTAACATAACCTCAAAATTGACTATAATCAAATTGGTAATATTTACTAAACTATATTAGCTAGCAGATTTACTATTTGACGTGAAAATCGAAACTGTGAAATTAGTAACTTATGACTAATTGAGAGTTAAAGAGTAAATCGACTATATAAATAGGAATTCTTATCAGCTCATAGTTGTTAATATTCTCTAAGGATTATTTCTAAAATTCTTATCACAGCAAATATGACGAAAGGTTTATACGGGCTTTTGTAATAATAGATAACGAATACGTTGGTACGAAAGCAGTTGCTTCCGGTTGGGGCACCTTACAAGAGGAAGGAAAACCTTCATGTTTGTTGCAAAAAGTGGAACTTCCTGTACTGAGTCTTCAAGACTGTCGCAATACCAGTTACAGTCCCAAAATGATTTCTGAAAATATGGTTTGCGCAGGATATTCTCAAGGCCTCAAAGATTCTTGTCAGGTATTTAAAAAGAAAATGCAAAAATGTTTCTGAATTAGCAATTTACTAATTTTCGAAATTAAAAAAAAATACAGTGGAACCTCGATTATCCGACCCTCTGTTATCAAAACAGTAAAACATTTGATCAAAATTTCTATTATCCGAATTTTTTTTCACCTTCTCGAATTTCAAAATTGATTTTTAATATTTATCATTTATATTCACCGAACAGTAAATAATGATAAGTAGATAATTTTAATTTTCTGAAAGGTTAATTGACATTTTTATTTCTGCTTATTATTACTATTAGTTTTTAGGATTAGTCTAAAGTAACCTGAACGTATTTTCTTGACAGAATACTCGTAATTAACATTTAAAAATGAAAAAACTAATTTACAGTACCGAATAAAAAATTGGCCTTATATACATGGTTTTTGTAAAGAATTAAAATTGCTTAGAATTTGTAAATGTGTTATTATCAAAGCTTGAAGCTTAAAAAAGAATATATTCCTTCACTAGGCTTTTGTTTCATTTATTTGCAAATATTTCAGCACTTTTTTGTCTGTAACACAAATTCTAACAGTAGATAATCAGCATTAGATAGTTGATATGAAAATTACATTAAATTAAGAAAGTATTTATTAATTACATAAATAAGTAGTGACACAAATGGATTTAGGTAACTAATTGCCCATTTTGTTCATATGTAGGTTTCAAATTTCGCGCCCTTTTAAGCTCATACGTTAGGTTAGGTATATAGCAGACAGGACAAATGCCAATTTCTTGGTCTCAGTCGACAAAAAATGTCAAATGAATCTCAATTCAAATAATATTTTGTTTAAATATTATAGATTACAGTGCGTTTTCTTAACGAATCGATTATATTTGTAAGAATACTTGTTTTACAGTTTATATATCTTAAATTAAAAGCGATTATCTATTGTTGGAAGGACTTTTTCAATGCCGTATATTTTGACTGTGTAGTAAAAACATTAAAAATAGATAAATATCCAAGTTTAGGGTGAGTTTGACTATTGCATTGCTTAATTGAAATGTTAACGTTATTTTACTAATTCAAATTTTATTAATTACTTCAGTCTGAAGTCATTTGACGTGTTAAAATTTTTCACTAATTACTATTGGACGGTTTCCCCTAAAAAAAAAAAACTTTTTAATTGTGATTGATCAGATTTACTCGACTCCGAAAATAAAAACCTATTTATTTTTTCTGAATCGGTCATGAGCTCAAGTGAATCTGTTTTCTTAAAAGGAAATTTCCGATTCAAATATTTTTCATTTTCCAAGTGTTCCAATCTAACCTCAAAATTTCCAAACTGATTCAATAAATTTTGGATTAATGGGAAATCACTTATTAAAAATAACTCCGATTCAAAACTATTCAGAATTTCAATCGTTAATCTCCTTTTTTTAAAAGCGACTATTCACTAGAGGTTTTATTCAATAATACGTTTTTTTCCGGGGGAAATTTGTTTTTCCGTTTGCCGATTTCGAATATAAAGTAAACATTTTTAAATTTAAGTTGGCGGCTTCAATATGGAGGACAAAAAATATAAATTCCTATAAATTTGCTTATTATCCGAAAATTTTTGGAGTTGCTATGAATCTCAATTTTCTAAATTAAAAATAATCCGAGTTTCATTTCTTTAAATTCAATTTGATCTAAACCTAAATTTATATCAATTTGTAAACTGATCCAAATGTTTATTTTTTCTATATTATTTACTAACCTATTATTGTATATTATTTTCATTAACCTGCACAATTTATGTTCACTTTCTGAATAAAATAATCCAAGAACTGCTCGTATAATGACATCAAAATCTTCAGAAAAATTGTTTCTCGTGATAATAAAATTGATTGAAGTACAAGAAAAAAGAATTAACTTAATTTAAAAAAAATTCACCTATTGGTCAGAGAACAGAAACAATATTAAATATAATATATGATTCGATTACCAGCCTTGAGCGTGTATTAGCACAGTTTGTAATTTTCTAGTCGGATAAAAATTGAGTTTTCATGTAGGGGATTGAAGCATACACTGAGACAGATCTAATAGTCTCAAATTTATCTGAGAAACTATTGGAAAAATCTAAATAAAACGTTTATTTAACCCTTTCGTGCCCCACTCACAATTTATGTACAAAAATTAATTTTTTTGTCTCTAAAATATAATTTTGGATATAAAAGTTGAAAATAAATAAATCAAATTTGTTTTTATTTAAAATTCTTTTTTCTGCAAATAATTAAAATTCTTTAATTAAAAACCAGCTTAGGAGACATCAAATTTACTAGATAATAATTAGATTTAAATTATATTTTATAGTGTACGGATTTTATTGTCAAAAAATTTGTAAAATTAGGTGGGCGTCAAAGAGTCACACTATGTTTGTATTAAAAGATTGCCTTTCAATTAAAAAAAAAAAAAAAAAAAATTGAAGCCCCTCTGTTGGATTTGCCTTATTGCATGCTTCACTCCCTATCAGAAAAACCTTCATCTGAAATATTCTTTTTCATTTTTAGGGAGATAGTGGTGGTCCTCTAATTGCGGAGAGGGAGGATAAAAAATACGAAATAATTGGAGTCGTGTCCTGGGGAAATGGATGCGCCCGACCTGGATATCCCGGAGTTTACACAAGAGTTACGAGGTATTTGGACTGGATTCTCGATAATACAAAAGAAGGCTGCTTTTGTGAAACATAGTATTGTTCTGCAATAAAAAGAAATTGATTTCCCGCGAAGAAGTAGAATATGTCAAATTTAATCAAATGTTTTCTAATCAGAAAGTGATGCTTTTAAAAGACAACTAATTTAAACTATTAAAACTTCCCCCCAAATATTTATAAACCCCGATTTAAGTCAACAAAAATCACTAAAAAAATGTGTCAAATAGATTTAACTATTATTAAATAAATTATTTATTGATTAGTAAATTATGACGTAGATGGATAAACAAATTTATAGGCAGGAGATGTAAACAATCTAAATTTATAAATAAATTTATAAGAAAAAGACTAATTCAATTTATCAAGAATTGCCGATTTTTGTACCTTATTAAAATTGTGAATAAATGATTGTTCTTTTTTTAGAAAAAACATTTTCAAAAAATCTGTTATTTTATTTTATTTATTTTTTTTTTTTAATAGGAAATCATAATTGAGATTGGTATTTTTTGATTTTAACTTTGTGGGAAAAATTCATTTCACGCCCACGGAGATGAATAACGGTATAGAAACGGTCCGTAAGGTCAGCGACTGGCTAGATGCAAAACGAAATCGCAAAATATAAATGTGTCGGCTTGTGTTATATATGCAATAAGTGACACCACTAAACGGAACCTCGAGAATTTGCAACAACTCATTGCAGTTTTCTACGTATGCGGGCTAACAATTTTTCTTTTTAGCAATCTTTTCCCGAGACGTCAGTATTCATCTAGCAGTCAAGAGAAAAGTCATGACATTACAAGACATAGTTAAATTTCTTCTTTGCATATTATTAATAGTCCAATTTAATACACTTGCATATCAAAAAGTTCCGGATGAGACAGTAAGTATGTTTATTAAAATATTATACATTTACTGGATTAATTATATTTATCAGATTAATTTGTATTAAATTAAATTTTTATTAATTTTACTCTCTGAAATGAACTCTGTATCAAAGAATTTTTTAATCTATTCTAATAAGTTAATTTAAATACATAAAATCTGAAGATTCTATCCTTACTATTTGTTAATATTTAGTTTCATCTTAACTTGTTTTTAAATCAAGTAAAAACTGGAATAAAAAATAGTAAATATCCTCATTAATTTTTAGTAAGTTGTTGCTGATTACAAATCTGAAGAAATATTTCAAAATTTCAAAATGGCTGATCCAAGATGGAAGATTTTTTTTTAATTAATCCAATATTTGCTTAAAAAGCCTCACTCAAAAGTTTTCGGAATTATTTATTACAAAAAATCTGCAGTACTATATTAAATCCACGTTTAAAATTATAAAAATCTAATTTTAGATTCTTAATCATCGAACAAAAAAATCTCGAAGTATCAAACTTGAACTAAATCCGATCAACTTTTCAAGAAACCGCCATATTGAATCCGCCATTTTTAATTTTTAAAACTTGATTTGAAACCCGTAGTTAACTAAAACGATCGAAATTCGAAATTTTTTTAACTTTGGGAGAAATTTTGTAGTTTCCTTTCTATTAGCGACACTGTAAGACAATTTAAAAATTAGAAATACATAAAAAACAGACCGAGGTCTTTTGGGAAGTTATAACTTTCTACCTAATTAGTTTTATTAAAATAAATAAAATTGCCCTTTATGCGAAAAGGCAATTTTAGCCAGTTTATGAGCAAATAAATAAAAAGACTAAAAAACGTTTAAACACTCAAATAAATAAATAAATAAATAAATAAAAGACAGTAAAAAAAAGAAAAGAAAAAATAAATAGAGTTTGTTTACACAGTTAACTTTAAGAGAAATTTATTTTAAAAATAGCTTTAAGCATGCCTTTGAACCGTCGGGATAAACAATCCCAGATTAACAAAAATGTTCAATTTTCAGAAAAACGAACTTTACTCAAGATCAGGACGTGGTATTTTTGATTTTTTCCTCGAGCTAATCAGACCATGTGGAGGATGTTGTGAGTAAATGCAAAACTTTTTTAATTAAAACCCCAATTATAAACTATACCAAATAAAACTGTCGTTACAGTATGCGGACGATCTAATAAGAATGGCGCCCGCTTTTTGGGCGGAGAATTCACAGAATCCCATGAATTTCCCTGGCTGGCAAATATCCTTATCAAATCTAGTGTTCTTATAAGTGGAGTTTTAATCAATGATCGTTATGTTTTAACAGCAGCTGCTCCATTAATCGGGTATGTTAAATATCTAAAAACCTTAAAAACCAAGAATACACAGTTCTCAAATTTTAATTCAATTTTTGATTTTTTATTTTATTCAAAAAAGGGCCACGCCACCCGAAGTAAAAATTTCTCTAGGAGAATATGATCGATGCAATTTGGAAATTTCCTCGGTCAATATAAGCGTGGAAAGTATAACCGTGGAACCTGGATTTAATCGTGAATCAAAAACTCACGATTTGGCTTTACTTCGTCTTACTCGACCGACTAAATTTGAAAGAAGAATTTCACCCGTCTGTTTGCCGAGATCAGGTTTGTTATTTTTTATTTTATAAACTCTTTAACAATTTTTTATTTCTTTATTCCGTTTATATGAAAAATCAATTTTTTCTTCTCTTTAAATTATTTTGTTTATAAAACAAAATAAAAAAAATTCCTTATTCTCCAATCCAATGTTTATATAGAAGACAAATTTGTCCTATTCTCAAATTCTTAATGATTTATTTTATCAATATTTTTTCAGGATCCATATTCTTGGATCAGGTCGGAACCATAAGTGGATGGACAGAAAGTAAATCGGAGGAAATGAGTAATCGAACTTGTCGACCTCGAAAAATAGGTCTTCCAATCATGGGGAAAAATGAGTGTCTTAAATCTGGAGCTGATGCGTCAAATTATCATGATGATTCAGGATGCATTGGAATAGTTGGAGGAAATTCAATTATTTGCAAAGTCAGAATTTAATTAAAATTTTTTTTTTCATTCACAAAAAATTTGATTTTAGATCCAGTTAATCATTTACTTACTTATATTTGTATATTTTTATTTGCGTTTAATAGGACAGGGATTGGACACATACTCAAGAAGAGGTTATGTTTGAAGTCAGGTTTTTGGTTTTTGAAATAGAAATATTAACTTTTAATGTAATTGGCTTTAGTTCAAATGTGGAAAATTGAATTTAAAACAGAACAGGCCACTAAAACTCCTAATTCGATTAAAATTGAAGTTTTTTGAGATTTTGAAACGTTCTAAAAAAACGAGATACTGAAACTTGTTTCTAAAGTTCAGAAATCTTTATTTTTTAACTAAATAAGAGTTTTGTTCGTTTTGTTTTAAATTTAATTCACCATCTTTCGACTAAAATTTACATTAAGAGTTAATTTTTTCTATTTCGAAAAGCAAAATTATGACTTCAAACATAATCTCTTCTAGAATATGTCTAATTTCTCTTTAATAATCGGGCCATCTTGAAACGCATTATAAAGACGCGTATGATACTAACATATATTTTACGGTAAATGACAACCATTAAAACTAATAATTTTATATTTGGACCATAATTTCAGTCATTAAAAAAGCTCATTAAGATGATCCACTCATTAAGACATTCCCCTATAATATGTTTTACTAGCACTTTATTACATTATTATCATTACTATTAATGCTATAATTATTGTTTACTCTCGTGATTATTATAATTATGATGATTGTAAATTTGTTACCTAATTTTGATTATAATTATTATTATTGATTTTATTATTAATACTTTATTAATAATGTTATTGTTATTGTTTTTCTTATATTATTTTATATACTTTTTTAGAACGACGTGGGTACTTCTGTGCTTTATAGGTCTTATTTTCAAATTTACGATATAGTTGGTAAGTTTTAATAATATAATTTTTATTATTATACACTAAAATAAATAAACACAATTTGCCACTTAAAGAATTAAATTATTTCCAACAAATCATATTAAATATTTACACTTGTAGAATACTCATGTCGAAAGTTTAATTTAAAGAAATTTAAGAAAGTCTCTTTATTATCAACAGGTATTTTTTCTGACGTTAATAACTGCAATAATGAACCGCGAGCTGCAATTTACACAAGAATAAGCCCGCATCTCGATTGGATTTTGCAACAAACAAAAGATGCATGTTATTGTACAAAATATTATAGTTAGATTTTTTACATATTTCATTTACTTTTTATTCATTTGCAAATAGTCACTAATTTTGTGTACAATAAATTTAATATCCTCGTTAAACTGCATTTTTCATTAAAATTCTTTTTTTTTTCAATTAAATTTTAAATTTAAACCTCCGAAGATTATTTTCTGACATTTTTCCTATTTTTTTTCAATCAATTTTCATATCGTTATTTCTCTATTTCTTTTCGTCGCGAAAAATCAATAAGAAACAAGTGACACAGAAAAAAATTGATAAACCTATTAGGAATTTCGTACAGTATAAATTTTCATAAGCGTCGAAATACGTGAGAAAATTAAATTCACGTGTAGATTCAAAATATAGGTCAACATTTTTGTGGCCCTGAGTAATTTAATCAATAAATTTTTGATAGATTATTGTATATAATTTTTACCGTAGACTTAAAATTTTTAATTTGACTGCTTATTGAATAAATTTAATTTTAATCTCTAATTCAGAAAATTCTTTTTTATAAAATAGGAGAAAAGAAAGATAATTTTTTTGAAAATAAGTGAAAAAAAGTGACAAAAAAATACACGAAATAATGTTGAATCTACAATAACAAAAATGTGTACCTATTGATTTTTGTATTAATTGAAATTTGCATGAATCAAATTCAAATTTCCACCTCTGAGTTTTAATCACTAAAAATAAGGAGGAATTAAATTTGGGAGGAAAATATTTAAGAAATTAAATTGTAAACACTGGCTTAATAAATAAATTTTAATATCGCTAAAATTTAATAAATTGTATTTTAGCACATTTTCAATTAATTAAATTTTGAATATTAAAAATTAAGTGTTTATATTAGTATTATTAATATTAAATTAATAATGAAAGTTGATAATTATCCTTTGATCGATAATTAAATAAACTAAATCGTACTTATTGATTGGAAATAAATGTTAATTTCTTTTAATATTGAAAAATAAATTTTATATACAATCTAACTGGAAACTAAATTAAATATATATTGTAAAATTCCGAGCAAACAATATTACCTTTTAAATTAAATCAAAGAAACTGATCAGTATTAAATTTCCGGGTAAGTTTGCATATAATCAAGTATTGAATTTATTCGTATCATAAACAACTCAACGTCAGGTGTTGCATACAGATATTAAAGTAGCTGAGATTGGATTCAGTAACTCTTTCCGAGAGTTACTGAAAAGAGACAGTTTTAATAATTATACTGATTGTGCCTTTGCACTTTAAAATGGAATTAAGGGGAACAAACATTTGCAATGAGTTGTTTTAATTATGCACGTTCGTTGAGAGCAACTAAAAAATTAAAAACAATCAATTAAAATTAATTACTAGGTATTATAATTTATTAATTTAGTATTTTCAGGAAACTGAAACAATAAGATTGCAGAAATTTAATATTAATCCTAATTGTGGTATTGAATTTTATTAAAACATTAAGCATTCTTTTATAGGGTTTTTATAGCATATATTATCGAAATCATTACATTGGGAATTTTTTTTTTTTTTTATAAAAATAAATAACTCTCTTGTATTTTACATAATATAATCTGGCATTTCTGGAGGTGATTCTTGATTCATACTGTATCGTCGGGGAAATTATTAGTCAATTTATTGATCAATATATAAAATTTACAACTAAAACTTTAATTTATCTCAATTTGAAAAAAAATCATTAAAATTTTAATCAAATTAAATTAAAAACATTTTTTTATTTATTTTAATCCAAATGGCGATTAATTCAAAAATATTTCTATTTAATTTTTATTAAGCTAGGTTACAATTAACCTTTGAATAAATATCACATGTTAAGCATTTAATCAATGCCAGTAATGTATAAATAATATAAATTTCTTTTTTATAGTAATTTCCAATAATAAATCAACTTAAAAAAACCTTTTATAAAACATTTAATTTTATAAAATCCTGAAAGTGGAAAATTGATCCTAATAATTAATTCAATAGGAGATTGAGACTATGCAAATGAAGAGGTAAAGATTTCTGGATGGGGACAAGTACTTGAAAGTGTTGAAGCTTCGAGATATTTACGACAAGCTTTTATAAAATTTTTAGTGACTAGGAAGAATTTAAAATCAAACAAAAAATATTTCCTATTTATTTTCAAAAAATTTGTT
Organism: Ganaspis brasiliensis; assembly: GCA_037103525.1. Lineage (NCBI taxonomy): Eukaryota > Metazoa > Arthropoda > Insecta > Hymenoptera > Figitidae > Ganaspis > Ganaspis brasiliensis. The sequence goes on along the minus strand of JAZKLR010000372.1, from coordinate 405,414 downwards.
TGAAACTGTATTTTAAATAATTGCATGCGAAAATATTTAAGGATTTATTTAAAAAATCAACTGAAAACGAAACAATAACAACAGTTTCTTTAAACGACATTTATTGAATATTAAATTAAAAAGATACATTGTAAAAATCATTTCTAACTTCAAACAAACCATACATACAAAGCATCAAATTTTATTTTCTATTTAAATAACACATGAAATAAGAAAGCTGTAATTTGTTCCTTTTAGCTTGGACCATTTTTATAAAACTGTCAAGTTTTACAGCAATTGTTAAAATCTCGCTCTTTAAAATCAAAATCTGTTCATAATTTTTTGTCAGTAAAAAAAAAACAAAAAGAATTATTTCATGGACTAGAAAATAAGCATATAAACCTACTTAATTGTATAAATACAAATTATGTCAAGTTTGCGCAAATTTACAGTGTGAACTTAATTCTATTTCGACGCAATGCAGCCTATTTTTTCAAGTATTTCATTTATAATTAAGTTATATTAGTTTATTACACAAAATGCAGCAGCAAAAATAGTTTAGTTTTTAGTTTATCATAACTTGAAATTACAGTTAAAATTTATGATTACAATAATGAATCACTGTACAATTTTAATTTATTTTATTTACGATGTTATTAAAATTTTTTATTATTAATTCTTATTATTCATACTATTTTGTTAATCTTATGCTTTTATTATAATTTCATTATAATAATTTTATAATTATTTACTTGATTAAACTGTATGTACAAGTTTTTCAATTTCATTGTACTATTTTATTAAAATTTAAGTAGAATAACAAATTTTTACAAAATTTTTTTACTTTATAGTAAAAGTACTTGTCACTATTAATGTATCTTTAGAATTAAAAGTTAAGTTTGTAAAAAAAAAAGAAAAAAACAAAGTTGAGAAATAAGTAATGTTATTAAAATAGAGAACTTGAAGAACAAATGTATTTTCTATAAACGTATTTCAATAGAAAAATGAAAACAACACAAAAGACTGAAAATAGACTATAGATTAGAACGTGAAAATCAAATGCTTTTCTTATTACAATACTAATCATTACAAATGTAACAAGAATTTATTTTCACTTATGTTTGCACTAACATTATATTATGTCGGACGGTATTTATTTCAAACATTTTTAATTCTGATTAATGTACAAAAATTTAAGAAAGGCAGAGATAATTTTATTTTCAAATTTTTTTTTTGGAAATTTAGATACAAAACGTAAAATAAAAACTTGTAATTTGTTTCGGAAACAATTTTCCAACGTTCATGATACTTTAAATGCATTTTCTTTGGTAAAAATAAAAAAAGTAATACCTATCTTTTTTATTCTCTGTATTTATTATAAATAAGTCAATTTAATTTTAATTTTGATAACTTAAGGACAATAACACTAATTTTGAGAATGTCATTAAAATAAAGAAAATTTATTATTGTCAAATTTCTAGAAAGAAAAAAAAACTGGTTCTTTAATAACACTCCATATAGATATATCTGCAATTTCTTACTACTTTTGTAATTAAACATAGCTGCTTTATACAGTGCCAATTTATATAAATATTTTAATTAGCACATATTAAAGTTTTATTTATTTGTTTATTTATTTTATTGATAGGAAATTTTATTGCTTTTGAGTTAGTACCAAATTTGATACAAAAACGTTAAATAATGTAGGCAAATTCAAAAGCATTCAAATTTCTTCAACAATTAAGTGTCAAAAAAGCTATCACTCAGGGTTATAACATCATGACTTTCAGTTGCACTATCACAAATAATTATTTACAAACTCAAATTATATTGAAAAATAGATTCGCTTAAAACTACATTCATACCTTTTGAATTTCTTTAACGAAAACAGAAAGCTCGTGATTTAAAAACCACAGATTTCTGGATTTGATAATCACAAAATTTATGATTGGAAAATCACAATTCTTTCCTTTAATATATCACGTTTGTGACATTGGAATTACACTGAGACGTGACAGCTTCTTCCAGGTTACAGTCCAATTTCCTGTAATTTGCTGTACTTGGCCGACGTCGACCTCGTCCACTTCGTGATCGCCTTCCTTCCAATAAAATTGCCAGAATCTAAAAAAATCATACTTTTAAAACAGGGCCGATAATTTAAATTTAAATCAAAAATTTATTTTTTTAAAACATAATCAGTATATAAAATTTCTAAATGTTTATTTGTAAGTAGTTTATTTTTTAAACTGACAACATTTAAGAAGAAATAATGAAAAATAAAACATTTAATTAAAATCAAATTAATTAAGTCGAATGAATGAGAACATTACAAAAAAATGTCTTCTAATTCATTTGATCGCAAAATTAAGAAAATTAGGTAAAAGCAATGAAAAAATAATAAATTACAAAAAAAAAAAACAGAAAAACGTAAAAAGATAAGAAAACAATCTATGAAAAAAAGGAGAGAATTCTTTTAAATAACAAATCTCATAGACACTATTCAAGAAATAAAGAAAAAAAATGTAAAAAACAACACAAGAATGAAACAGAGACAAAAATATATAAAAGAGTAGAAACTCTTCTCAAAAAATTAAACTATTAACGAACATTTCTTTTAAATTAACAAAATAAATGAGAAAATTACTAAAAAAAACGTTAAATTGTATTACTAAAGACAACAGATTTTTAAAATTAGAAAAATTAGAGAATTATTTTACAAACTGATGAAAAAAAGAAATATTTATTAGTACGAGATTAAATTTACAGCCCGTTTATTATTGTAAATAAATAAGTAAATAAATACAAATAATTTCAAAAATTCGTAGTTACAAGATAAAAACTAAACAATTTAAGGGAAGGAAAAATGTTTCTAAGAAGAATAAAAATTATGACAAAAACTGAAGAATTAATTAAAATGAAAGGAAGGACTAATAAATTGTGAAACATAAAGAAAATTAAATAAATAGGAAGAAAATGGAGAAATGATATGATTTTTCCTTAATCTAACAAACTGTAAAAAAATTTAATAGTACAAAAAATAAAAAAAAATTGGTAAGAATCTACTAAAAAATTTGACTTAATAAACAGAAAATATATGTATTTTATGTATAAATATAAAATATAAATATATATATTTATCGTATATAAAAACGAATAAAAACTTCAGAACAGAAAATTAAAAATCCTTTAAAAATAAAAAGGTTTAGGAAAATTAAACCAAAAATATTTTTATAATACTTATTACACTTCAACAAGTCCAACAATAAGTTTAGGAAAAATAAAGTAAATCCAAAAATCTTATGAAAAAATAGACAAGATATAAATACAAATTCAACAAATTTATAAAAAAACGAGCGTATTTGTTTTCAAAAATATGGAAATAATTAAGAAAATCAACGAAATAAACAGTTAAGTGAATGTTGGATTATTGTGAATATGAAAAATAATTAATATTATTTATAATATAATAAAAAAAACTAATTTTTTTACGTTCTTTGATGATTAACAATCAGGGCTGATAAAAATCATGATTTTTTTTTTATTTAAATCAAAAATTAAAATTTTTTTACAATAATCAGTACATAAAATTTCCAAAAGTTTATTGGTAAGTAGTTTATTTTTTAAACTGAGAAAATTTAAGAAGAAATAATGAAGAATTATAGATTTAATCAAAATCAAATAAACTATGTCGCATAAATAAGAAAATTCCAAAAAAATATTTTCAAATTCATATAATCGCAAAATTAAGTAAATTAAGTAAAAGCAACAAAAAAGTAATAAATTACAAAAAAATAAATAAAAGAAAACAATAACAGAAAAAGATAAAAAAACAATCTATTAAAATAATGAGAGAAATATTTTAAATAAAAAATGTCAAGGACATTATTAAAAAATAATAAATAAGAAGATAATTACAAAAACGTCAAATTGTATTAACATGTTTTTAAATTAAAAAAAGAAAAGAAAATTTAAAAAATGTTAATTTTTAGAAAATTTAAATAGAAACAAAATTTTATGAAATAGAAGAATGATGTTAAGGTGAGAATATTTTTGTATAAGATTAAATTTATATAATATAAAAAAATGGTAACAACCTACTAAAAAATTAGATTTAATAAAAATAAAATAAAAAAATGTACATAAATTAAAAACACCTTTAGAAAACAAATTTAAAAATCCTTTAAAAATAAAAAAGTTTAGGAAAATTAAACCAAAAATATTTTTATAATATTACACTTAAAACAAGTCCGACAATAAATTTAGAAATATAAAGTAAAATGTTACGAAAAAATAAGTAAGTTTGCAAAAAGAAACAAGATATGAAAACAAATTTATTAAAAAATGTAAGTATTTGTTTTAAAATTAAGAAAATCAACAAAATAAAAAGTTTAGTGAATGTTATAAACACAAAATTGTGCAAAATAATATTAAATAATTTGCAGAAAAATAAGATAAGAATAATAAAAAGTCAAATACAAAAAAAATATCATTAGCAAAAGAAGAAAAAAGCTTAAAATTTTTTAAAAATAAGAAATTATAAGATGAAAATTAAACAGTTTCGAAAGAGTGGAATCTTCTGGAAATATTGTAAATATTAAAAAAAGGATTATTGTGATTATGGCATATAATTAATATTATTTAATTTCTATGTATTTTAAATAAATAAATTCAAAAGTTTTAACAAATTGGAATATGACTAGATTGACGTTTGGAATTCATTTAAATTATAAAGACTTAAAAATATAAAAATTTAAAACTATTTTTTGCTCTCTTATTTATACCAAAAAAAATTTGTAGATCGTATGTATTTTGACCATCTGTATTAGCACAATTTTTATAAATTTTATAAAGAATGGAATATTAAAATTTTCAAGATTTATCCACAAATTTGTGGGTTTTTTTTAATGTTGGCGATTTTTACAGGCTCAACCCTGTTTTAATACTTCCATAATCATCAAAATTTTGAAAATAATTCCCTCTAACTGAAGCTATATTATGAAAACAAAAATTATTCATACTTATACTTAAAAATATTTTTATTTTTGCAAGAGTTTGAAAATGAGTGGCATTTATTTTTAATTATTTCAAGAATGTAAAATAATTTCAAGATTGAGGTATTTTATTTCTTAAAGCTCGTTATTAAAATAAATTGAAACCACTTCAAATTTCTTTCTTTCAACTAGCTTTTTCTGCAAAAAAAAACTTTTACATACCTTTTTTTTGTTGAGATAACCAATGTAACAACAGACAAAGAGCAGAGAAAACGCAACGAAATACGAAAAAATGTGGGACTCTTCCTTCGCATTATTTCCAGGATAATGTGACAGTATTTTCTTTATTGCTGGTAATTCCGGTTCCTGATTCTGTTGACCTGCAATTCAGAAATTTTATTTATATAAATCTGAATAATTCCTAATTTTGTTAATAACTTCCAAAATGTAATTAGGTAAAATGTATTTAAAAGAAAAAAAATTAAGTATTTTAAAAATTATAGTAAAGTACATATTTTTAAGGTCAAAATAGAAATCACAAAATTTGTTGAAATAAAAATTGTAAGATGAATTATTTACCAACGCCTCCAAATTGTTCATCTTTATCTGGAAAGAATTGAAAGTACTTTAATTAATACTCTAAAATACATAATTACAAAGTAAAAAAGAAAAAATATAAAATGTGTTACCTAGAGGAGACATTTCTTCATCTTCTGCAGGCGAATTCTCATCGTTGGTATTGTCCGATATAGTACTTGATTTAACATCTTCAGTTTTCTGACCAGCTCCAGTTTTTCCAGCATTTGCTTCCATTTTCTTATCAGTTTTAACAACATTAATGTCCGGTTTTTGGTTTGTTTCCGGTCTACTTTCGGTATTTTCAATTCCTTGATTTCCTACAATTTTCTCACCCTGTTGTATTTTTGAATTTCCATTAGTTTCCTGCACTGGTTTTTCGTCATTTTTATTTGGAGCTGGTTCAGGATTTTCATTATTTAATTTAAAATCATTTTTTTTCTCAGAAACTTCCTCTTGATTTGCCGTCAGCTGTTTCTCATTCGGAACAGGTTCATTTTCAGTTTTTTGAAAATTAGATGTTTTGCCATCAGAATCAGGCTGATTGTTGATTTTCGAATCCTTGGTTTCACCAGGAACAATTTCCTTTCCATTCTTTGTCTTTGTCTCAACATTTTTTTCTGAAATAGGCTTTGGATTAGAAATTTCTCCAGTTGGCTTTTTTAATTCTTCGGGTTTAGATTCTGCGTTTGCTTTTATGATTACTTTAGATGATTGTAGTTTTAATTCAAGCCAAGCTAATGCAGAACATACTTTTTTCTCTTTTACGTTCCCTGTTTTAGGATCCATACAATTTTGCATGCAAGTAATCGGATCACTAAAAAACTCAAGCAAAGACGGTTCATTGTTAATTAGAATTTTTTTTTCAATTTTACAAAACGAGTTTTCTTGAGACAATTCAAATTTGGTAACTTGTGAATCAAAGACAGTCGCATTTTTTATCTCAGGTAAATCAAAGTTCTGTGATTTTTTTAAGCACCACTGTAATCCTAAATAATCGAGTGCTAAACACTCAAGATTCCTGGGTTGAAGTATACACGATTTAGTGTAAGTAGAGTTCAGGAAAAACTCAACAGTCGGACAATGTGGTTTAAATGTTTCTATTTTTTGTTCCTGCGGCAATGATCTACTTGTGACATCGCAAAATAGGTTTACATATAATAATAGTGACAATATCAAATAAACCGAGTTCTTCATGTTTTCAAAATAGACGAATATTTATCTTACACGTAAAAAGTTATCAATTATAAACTGAACACATCACCATACTAAAAAAGGTGTTTTAATGTAAATCAGAACGTGATTTTCTTTATTCGCACGTAAAAATACACTAGCAACATTGCAAACTTTGTTTTGTTGGAATTAAATATTTAAAATAACTCTGAAACGCGTTTATAATTTGTTTCTTTTAGGTTAAATTGACCTTCAACAAGTTCAACAACTTTCCGGCATCTTTCTAGGAAAATTGACGACATTACCTTCATGGTCAGGTAGAAAACTGTTATCGACTGAGTAAGGCGCGGGAAAATTCGAATGTTTAAAGATAAAGATATTTTATATTTAATTATTTTACTTAAAGATTTAAATTAAATTATTAATTTTAATTTTTTTGGTAATATAAAAGGAATTTTAGTGTCAGGAAATAAAATTTTAATACATGCGGTTACGATTTTTTTTAAAGATAAAATATTTGAAAATATATTTGAGATACAGGAAAATTTGTAGAAATTTTATCGTAAAGATATACTAATACACCGCAAAATCTGTCACAAGTGCGCTATCTGAAGAAGTGGTTTTACTATCATTTGTGGTTTTCTTTTTTGAAAAATACGTTTTTGATAAAAGAACATAAAATAATTGTTTAAAGTGAAAACATTTCAATTTCTCACGACAGTTTTTTCGTTTAAAAATATTTTTACAGATATTTAATGGATATGCAAAGAAAAATGCGAATTTGTGTAATTGGCGGAGGGGCCGCTGGACTTTGTGCTATTCGAAATTTTGCGGCAAATTTGAATTTTTTCGAATTAGTGGCTTTTGAAAAAACGGAAAAAATTGGAGGTACTTGGGTTTATAATGAAAAAACGGGATTAGATTCGAATGGATTACCAATTCATTCCAGCATGTATAGAGATCTCAGGTATGATTATAAAAACAGAATTAATTTACTTAGATTTAATTTTTATTTTAAAAACAATTTATACGTTAGAAATTAGGGTCTAAATAGAAACTGAAACACAATTGACAGAAATTTAATGTTAGTTATAAATAATGTATAATGAACTAAATGTAAAATTCCTGTTTTTTAAATTGTTTAGAACCAATTTACCATGTGAAATAATGAATTTTCCTGACTATCGAAAAATGAAAGGGGATAAAGTGAGTACATTTACTCATCAGCAAGTTTTATCTTACTTGAAAGATTATGCTAATCATTTTCACCTTTCTCAATATATTCGGGTAAGTAAGAGTTTAGTTTTTTGAATTTTGATGCAGTAGAACCTTTCTAATCTAGACTCCATTTTTCTGAATATGGATTGGACACATTTTCGAAAAGAGGTTATGTTTGAAGTTGTTATTTTCATTTTTGAAATAGAAAACCTAACTTTGAACATAATTTTATTTAGACAAAATGTAGTAAATCCAATTTAATACAAAGTAAACCATATATTTTCATAATGAGATAAAAATTAAAGATTTTTGAGATTAAGAAACGTTTTAGAAAAACGAGAGTAACTATTTTGTTTCTGAATCTAAAAAATCTTTTATTTTTCTCCAATTATGAGTTTTAATGGGTCATTTTGTTTTAAAGTATATTTGCCACATTTTTTCTACTTAAAATTACGTTAAAAGTATGTTTGCATATTTCAAGAAGAGAAATAATGACTTTAAAAATAACCTCTTCTCAAGTATGTGTCCAATTATTCTATAATTAAAAAATTAATTTGTTATTATTAATTCTTTCATGTTAAAAATCTAGTTTCTACTTAGACAGATTTTAGTGTATCGATATAAATAATTCAAAAATTAATAATAATTATTATTAATAGTTTAATACACTCGTGGAACATGTCAAACCGGAAATAAAGAAAAATAATGAAAAAAATACTGTTTGGAAAGTGCAAATTAAGGATTTGAAAACGAAACAAATATCTCAAGAAGAATTTGATGGAATTGTTGTCTGTACTGGGTATTTATTTATGTTATATATCACATTAAAATTTATTAGATCTATTTTTTATTTTATTTATCCATATGTGTATGATCTTTCGATCTTCTTAAATTTATTAAAATGGCAATTTATAGACATAAATAATTTTGATGGACAGAAAAGATTTTTTTTTTACCAAGAATAAAACTATGCTTGAATTATATGCTTGAATCAAGAATAATGATACCTACTTCAAAACAAAAAAAATTATCGTTGATCCAAGAATGTGTATTTCTTCTTCAATAATAATAAATTACTCTTAATCTAAGAATAATTATACATGCTCCGATTCTAAAGGTGATTTATAACTGATCTAGAATTTAAAAATATGTAAAAGGATAATAACCATCAATAAGAAATTTTAATTACCTATAGTAATTCTTTTAAAAAGTTGACCAAATAAAAATTTTCAGACAATATTTTCAACCGAATGAGCCGGAAATTCCCGGAATCGGAACATTTCCTGGGACAATTTTGCACAGTCATTCATACAGAAAGCCTGAAGATTTTTCAGGAAAATCGGTTGTCGTTATTGGTGCTTCTTCATCTGGAATTGATATCAGTATCGAGATAAGTTCATATGTAAAGAGCATTTACTTAAGCCATTATGGCGAAAGGTATTAATTCCGATATAAATTTTAAATACTCTAGAAGAAGAAACTTTATAAAATTAAAGGAAATTTTTTGAAATATAAAATTACGAAAATTTTCAGACTAGTGAGTATTTTACCACCAGAATTAAAGCAGGTAATGGGGATTAAAAAAATAGAAATGAATAAAATAATTTTTGACGATGGAAATTCAGTGGAAGCTGATACAATTATCTACTGCACTGGATACTTAATAACTTTTCCATTTTTGGACCCAAGTTGTGGAATAACAGTTGATGATAATTACGTTTCACCTTTATACAAACACATGATCAATATTAACAACCCAACAATGTGCATTTTGGGTTTAAATAGTAAAGTGGTACCTTTCCCGATGTATCATATGAAGGTGAATTGAAAATCAAAATCATCTAATTTTAAAAGTTACAATCTTATGGATTTTTGAAAAGAGGAAAATAACTATTTATTTTCATTTTAGGCACAGTATTTTTTAGCATATCTCAAAGGGCAAATAACTCTTCCTTCAAAAGCAGAAATGGTTGAAGATTCGAGATTGAAAACAGAGAAGAAAAGGCACGCTCACATTCTTGCTTCTGAGCAATGGGCATTTAATGACAGTTTGGCAAAAACTGGTGGATTTAATCCTCTACCTCCATTCTACAAATTGGGTTACGAAGCTTGGTGGAGTTTAAGAAAGTCAAATTTGTGGCATTATAAGGATTATAAATTAATTATTGCTGATGATGATAAAAGTGTGGAAATTGTGATTCAGTAATTATTTTAATATGGTTTATTATTGATTTTTATTAATAACGCTAAATAAAATTTCGTCGTTTTAAAGATTTTATGAAGTATCACTTTGTGTAAATGGAAATTCGGACAAATGGAAATTCGGCCAAATGGACATTCTGTAACTTAAAAATTTTGCTAAGTTAACATTCTGTTAAACAGAAATTCTATAAAGTGAAATTTATGTCAAATATGAGTTTGGTGTCTTGAAAATTCTACTTAGTAAAAATTCGAATTAATTCACATTCGATTGAAAACAAATTCTGTAAAATAAACATTCGACTTTATGAAAGTTCGAACTAAAGAGTTTTAGAACATATATGTATGCGTCTCGGAAATAATTATACTCGCTCCGGCAACACTGCATGAGATAACTGTTCGAAGTAAAGATACATTGCTATAGTGTAATGAACAACTTTGATTTTCTCACACTATCTAGTTCATTAAAACAAAAAGAACTACATTTCCTCATCTCTTAATATTTTTTTTACATAAATAATGAAAAGAAAAATGCGAATTTGTGTTATTGGCGGTGGGGCCGCCGGACTTTGTGTTCTTCGGCATTTATCTGCAAATTTGGATTTTTTTGAGTTTGTGGCATTTGAAAAAGCAGAAGAAATTGGAGGCACGTGGGTTTATACTGAAAAAACGGGATTGGATTCGAACGGGTTACCGATTCACTCTAGCATGTATAGAGATCTTAGGTATGTTTAGAAAAAATAAAACAAGGAAATTTTCATTTAGTACACATTAAGGTATTAGTCGCGTAAATGCTCCCGCAAAACTCCCGCAAAATAAAAAGAACATTAAATAAACTTTTCTATCAACTCACTTGGTTCCTTGTGACCTCTTCTAATGCAATATATGTAATTTTCACGATTTTGAGTCATGTACTATAAGTTGGCATGATGTATTGCTGACACGTTTACGACATTTTTCAGTGAAACCACGTGAAAATTTAAAATTGTGAATTTTTAAATTATTGTATTTTTTATACGGCGTGGTCAATAAAGTTAATTTTTTTTTAAAGGATTTATTTTATCTGAATGTGTAACTTAGTAGTTTTATTTGAAAATCTGACGACTTTTTTTTATACAAATGAATATAAGAGACATTTTTTATATGCATTTAGTGCTATTGCATGTAAAAGGTATGAACTTTGAATTTATATTTTGAAGCTCAGAAGTGGTCAAAATTGATAGGATAGATCTCATTTCATAGATAAATACCTCATGAATACAGATACAAAGTTTTAAAAAAATCTGACGAAAATCATTTTACGCGACTAATACCTTAATTTTCAATTATTTAAATCCAGAATTTTGTATTTTTTTAGATCCAATTTACCATGTGAAATAATGAATTTTCCTGATTATCAAACAATGAAAGGGGATAAAATGTGTAGCACAGTTACACATGAGCAACTTTTATCTTACTTGAAAGATTATGCTAATCATTTTCATCTGTATCAGTATATTCAGGTGAATTTAATTTTTGGAATTCTAATACAGTAAGGTAACGGTACCTATTCGCGATTAGCACGAACAATAGAACTCTAAAAACAACATTCCTCTGTTCTAAAATTGCGGGTGATTAAGAGAAGACGTTTATCATTTTCGTACGTACGGCCCTGGTTGTTTACGTTTGATTCGACCTCTAACCTCCCCAATTTATTTAACACCATACCAAACCGTCAGCGCATAAATTAGGGATACTCGGAGGTATTTGAGGTCGCTGGTTATGATTTTAAAGTAATCAGCGACCCCAAAAACCCCTGAGGAACAAGTTTCAAACAAATATAATCGATTTTCAAAATATCGTCCGCCATTTTGGATTTTTAACATCTTTATTTATAGTAACCCCAAAAATCTCCGAGTATCAAGTTTCAAACAAATCCGTTAGATTTTCAAAATATCGTCCGCCATATTGGATCCACCATTTTGAATTTTTGAAATCTGACGTCAGATTCGTGTTCAGCGACTTCAGAAGAATTTATACACTCAGATAAATATAAAATTTTTTTCAAAGAAACGTACACAGAGAATATTTCTGTATTAGAAAAAAAATTTCTTCCGTCGCCATTTTGAATCCGTCATCTTGAATTTTTTTAAAGTACTGTTCAACATAATAATTTAAAATTTTATAGTAATAAACTTGTATTACGTACTTATCAACATTAAAATATAAGAGCAATCGATCTGAACTAAAAAATTGCAACTATGTGAAAAAACGTGAAAACTATGGTGTTCTTTAAAAAATCATAACTCGGTGACTATTAGGCCGAATTAAAATTTGAAAACTTAAATTTAAAGCTCATATAGTCTACTTTAACTTCTGTGTACATAATTTTTCCATCTGATAACATGGAAAAAAGTTCTGCGTCAGTTTTTAAAAACAATGTTTTTTCGGGAAAAAATGATGAAACATTAGTCAACTTTGGAATAGCATACTCGGGAACTATTTGGACAATAATTAAGTTCATCTTTATTTTAAAATACTCAAAATTGTATATACTTTTTCTTTTGTAAAACATATTTTTTACATAAAATGCATTAAAAAAAACCGTCAATTCCAGAAAATGTGATTTTTGGCACCTTTTTCGAAAAAATTAACTGATGGGTTTTCAGTCGACACGCTTGCCGAAAACTTAGTGTATTTAATTCAATGACAAAATAAAGGGTTTAAACAAGAAATACCGATCTTTAGAGTTAAATTATAATTATTTAAAACCTTTCACATAGGTTTTACTGTTGACACTTAATTTATTAATATTAATTCGTAAATAATAAGTGCAGTTTTTAAAGCATAAAAATCAGACTTCTTAGAGAGCTTCAATCAAGCGGCCGCTAGGTTCGCATTTTCGTGCTTACCGCGAATACTCAATTAGAACCTCTAATCGATCAGTGATGATTTAATGACATAGAATTAATTAATAGTTTTATTATATTTGTAAAAATAAAGCTTGTAATATTCGAAATATTATTTGGCATCAACATTATTAAACTATTAATTGCTTTTAACCAATTAAATCATCACTGATCGACTATAATTTCTGATGGAGAATAGGTACCCTTAAGGTACCTTATATAAAGAAAAAAAAATAATAATCTTCTTGTGTGGAAAGTAAATCCGAAAATTGAGGTGCGATTTAGGCAGGTTTTTTCTACATTTACAAGCATACAAAAAATAATCGTTATATAAAATAATAACAATCATTATTATTAATATTAATTAGTTCAATACGTTGGTAAAACACGTGAAGCCAGAAATTAATGGAAATGATCCAAAAAAGACTGTTTGGAAAGTGCAAATACATGATTTAAAAACGAAGCAAATATCTCGGAGAGATTTTGATGGAATTGTCGTGTGCAATGGGTACTTATAATACATTATATTATTTTTTTAAAATAAGTTTACGATTAGGGGTCATCTACATATTACGTGATATCTTTAGGTATGGAAGGGTGGTCGGCAAAATTTGTTAACAATAGAAAAAGTATCACTCAGGGGAGTGGAGGTTTAAATTAGCTAAAATTTGTATCACGTAATATGCAAATGACCCCTTAATGACAAATTTGTAGAAGAGATTTTGAACCACGTGTGCCTAAAATTTCTGGAATCGAAACATTTCCTGGGACAATTTTACACAGTCATTCCTACAGAAAGCCTGAAGATTTTTCAGGAAAGTCGGTTGTTGTTATTGGTGCATCTACATCCGGATTAGATATCAGTATAGATTTGTGTTCACATGCAAGTAACGTCTATTTGAGCCATTATGAAGACAGGTACCACGTAATTTGTCAACTTGTATTTTTAAAAATTCCATAAAAAAATTCAGAACTTGATTTAAAATTACATAATTTATAAAGAATTATATTGTAAAATTCTATACGAGGTTATAAATTTGAAGAACTCTATACAACATTATAAATTTATAAAAATAGAAATAATTATGAGACGCGCTAACAAATAATTTCTGATTATTAAACAAACAAATTACAAACAAAATTACGGAAATTTTTCAGAATAGTGAGTATTTTACCCCCAGAATTAATCCAGGTGATGGACATTAAAGAAATACAAGCGGATAAAATAATTTTTGAAGATGGGAATTCAGTAAAAGCTGATACAATTATCTACTGCACTGGATACCTAATAACTTTTCCATTTTTTGACCCAAGTTGTGGAATAGCAGTTGATGAAAATTATGTTTCACCTTTATATAAACACATGATCAATATTAACAATCCAACAATGTGTATTTTGGGGATAAATAGTAAGATTGTACCCTTCCCGATGTTTCATTTAAAGGTAATTTAATAAACATGTCACAAGTTAAAATAATGATTTAAATTTTAAAAAATGAATTTAATCATGACAAATTCAAATTAAAAAAAAAAATACGCCATAGTCAAATTCCCTGACATTAATGCCGACTTTAGTAAAAACAAAACATGTAAATCAAAATTCTACTCATTTGGAATATTGGAATTAGACCAATTTTTAATAAATTGAAATTTGATTTTAATTCTTTTTAAGCGCAGGAAAATTCTAACTAATATTTTTTATGTAATTTTTATGCGCTTAAAAAGAATTAAAATCAAATTCCAATGTCTAAAATTTCAATTTATTAAAAATTGGTCTAATTCCAATATTCCAAATGAGTAGAATTTTGATTTACATGTTTTGTTTGTACTAATGTCTACATAAAATACATAAAATATATTAGTTAGAATTTTCATTGTATAGAATTTTATTAAGTAAAATTTCTTCGTATTTTAGATAATTTAGCAGAATTACTGTTTAATGGATTTTTTAAGTGAATCGGATATTTGAAAACCGAAATTTCCCTCCGACAGAATCTTTATTTGTCCGAATTTCTATTTTTACACGAATTAATATTTGATAGAATTCTCAGAATGTCGATTTTTCGTTTGATCGAATAAGTGCAAATGGACAAATATACATCCGAAAGAAAGATTTCAAAGTGAATTATAAAAATTACCATTCAGAAGTTATAAAAAAAAATGATGATTAATCAATTTTAAAATTCTCTTCGAAGTCAATTCGAGCAAAAACATCTAAATAGAACTGAAAATTTCTGTAAAATGAAAATTCGATTATCTAAAAAATCTGCTGAGTAAAAATGTGTGATGATTTAAATTCGATTGAAAACAAATTTGAGATATTAAAATTCGGCTATAAAGAAATTCTCTCCAATGAAATTTCTATAAATGAAAATTCTAACTAATAAATTTTACGTAATATTCACGCGCCCCATCAAAATTTTACTCAATTGGAGTTGGACCAATTTTCAAATTTCAATAAATTAGAAAAGAAGTAGGAATTTTATTTACATTTTTTTATTTTATGTGGTATTCTCAGAGTAAATAATTCATATAGTCTACAAATCTAATAATTCACTTCTTTTTATTACAGGCGCAGTATTTTTTAGCATTTCTTAAAGGTCAGATAACTCTTCCTTCAAAACAAGAAATGTTGGAGGATTCAAAACTAAAAACTGAGAAAAAACATAATGCTCACTGCCTCCCTTCTGAGCAATGGCCACTTAATGATAGCTTAACAGAAGCTGGTGGATTTGATCCTCTACCACCGTTCTATAAATTAGGTATAGAATCTTGGTGGAGTTTAAGAAGCACCAATTTTTGGCACTACAAGAATTTTAAATTAATCATCGCTGATGATGGTAAAAGTGTAGAAGTTGTAACCTAATTAGAAGTTAATAAAAATATAATCTAATAACTAATATATTATAAATACTAGACCTTCCAAAAGAGCGCTACGCTTATTATTATAAAAGATTACAAATTAATTACACAGACCCACAAAATTTTTTTTTTGTCCGAGACACTACACCAGTATATTTCTATGTATTTTTTTTCACTGAATCCGAATCCAAAGTCAGAATTGCTGAATTAGTTATATTTTTTGAGATTTTTTCAAAAGAATTTTCAAAAACACAAATTAAAACCAAAATTTTTTTTACATTTTTACCGGGACACTACGCTAGTGTGTTTTTAGGTATTCTTCTCCGCTGAATCCGAATCTGGACTCTGAATAACCAGACTGGCTACATTTTTTGAGAAAATCATAAAAAACTGTTCAAAAACATGGAAGAAAAAAAATTTTTTGGCCGGGACACAACACTAGTGCATTTCTACGTATTTTTCTCCGATGAATCCGAATCCAAAGTCAAAATAATCAGATTAGCTAAAAATTTTTAGATAATCTTAAAAAATAGATTTTTGAGCAGTTTTTTTGAGATTATCTAAAATTTTTTGAACTAATTTGATTATTCTGACTTTAGATTCGGATTCAGCGAAGAAAAATACATAGGAATACGTTAGTGTAGTGTCTCGACCAGAAAATTATTTTTTTTTGTGGGGCTGATGATGATAGAAGTGTGGGAATTGTGATTCAATAATTATTTTAATGTGTTTTATTATCAAATTTGATTAATAACGGTCAGAAATAAAAAGAAACAAAGAGTGAATTCTAGTTCACAAACATTCAAATTTACTAAACAAAATCGTTAATTTTCGGACGACTAAATTTATATTATATTTATATTTATATTATTTATATTTGATAAACATTAAAAAATTATTATTGTTCATTTTGAATTAATCAAATGGATGGATTAATTAATTTAAGAACAAGTAAAAGGAGATCCTGTTTGAGACACTCTACTCTATAATAAATTTAATTTAATTAATTGTACTAATTGCAGGGATCACAGTGGTTTCTTCGTTCAATTTTAGGTGAAAAAGGGGATTTTCTTTAATAAAAAGGGGATTTTGGAAATTAATAAAAAAGGGTTATATTAATAATTCAAGTTTTCTTTTACAAAATTATATTGTTTCTTTTTTTCAAAACAGTTTTATTAATTAGTTTAGTCTTTTTTTGTTCAATTTGTTTATGAAAATTTAAAAAAAAGAGCACTTTCGGAAATACAAAAATTTATCTTTTAATAGGTTGTCTGTTCAACGACGAGAAGATGGTTGTTGCAATTAAATAATTTTTTAAATAATTTTTAACTTCAAATGGTTTTTTAAATTATTTATTTAATAATTAGAGGAATATGACAAAATCAATTCAAATTATTCTTATTAATCTCTTTTATTGTATTTTTCTATTTTAGGTATGATTCAAAGCAATTAATTTTTGTTTGAAATAAGTAAATATATTTCATAAACAATGTTTTTTTCCATCCAATAAAATAAATTTGATGTATTTCAGCAAGAATACATGGTACTCGAAACATGTTTTAATTTTATCAAAAATATGACAGCAAAATTTTTATTACAAAAATATAATTAGATACATTAGATAATATAATAATTTTCATAACATTTATTTCTTTTTTTTTAGCAGAATGTGACAGAATTAGTTCAAATTATTTTTATTAACCTTTTGTATTATTTTATTTTATGATGCAAAACTAGTAATATTTGTGTAAAACGAGTAAAAAGTATTTAATAAAAAAATTTATAATTTAGAATTAATTTGCTGTAATTAATTAAGAAAACATGGTAATAAGAATATTATTTAACTTTTTAAAACAATTTTATTTTAATTATGTTTTTTTTCATGTTTCCTGTTTAAAATCTAAATTAATTCAATACATAATTGTACAGACACCCTAAAAAAGGATAAATTTTTGCATTTCCGAAAGTGGAAAAATAGAAACTTTTTTAAAAAAAAAGAATGTCAAAGAGGAGAAAAATCTTGATTTAGGCGTTTTAGGTGATTTTTCTAAAGAAATGGGAAAATAAGGGGAAAAGGGAAAAAAGGGGATTAGGTGAAAAAGGGGAGAAACTGTGATCCCTGTAATTGTTCTGTCTTTTGAAAAAAAAGTAATCGTTAATAATTTCTATCTTTTGAAGTTTAAAATTACCACTACAAACGTTTTGTATAGAAATTAAAAAAAAATTAGTATAAATTAACACTAAGATATAAACTGGCAAACTTTAGGAATTCTAAGTGTTGTGTTTTTACAAGTTTGACTATTTCTTATAATTTTAAAGTTTTCTAAATGTAAATTTAGTATGATTTTAAAGATTCGTTCTTTTCATAATATCTGCACTTTTCTCCGTTTCTTTTTACCTGACTACCTTTTTTTATCTTTCTAACTTTATTATTTATCTCTTTCTAAAGCTTCTAGAAGTTATTTTTCATGTATTTTTCCATAGCAATTAGCAGTGCAGGTGCCATTTTTGAATTTAGTCTCTGACCCGTTCTCGTCCTGAGCACAACCTCGCTCCGAGAATAAGCAATAATTTTTATTAATTTTACCATACTTAAATAACTTTTATTTGATTTAACTTATCCGCTCAATAGACGACTAAACATTTATCATAAGTGTACTAATCACTTCCCTCACTTCCGTATACTGTCTTTTATAGAAATGATGTCACAGTAGATTTAGTGAGAAGATATGGATTTATGAAACTGTGGCAGCTAGTGACAAGTTGTGTTTATGTGTAATAATGAAACATATTTGTTTGTTCGAATGAATTTGTTAATAATTTGTTTACATTTAACAAAAATTTTCTATTATTAAAAGAATTGAAATTTTCTTAGCAATGTGTGATATCTTCAACAATAAAAAATCCTTATATCTTTTATGTCACTGTCATTTATAAACGATAAGATTAAAAATAAATGAAAATAATATGCCTGTTTGAAGTTAATGATTGAAATGCATTCCTAGTGTAGTGAACACCTTTGATTTTTTCACAGTTTCAGTTCATTAAAAAAAAAAAATCTAAAAGGAGAATTACATTTTCTTTTTTTTTTTTTAAATAAATAATGGAAAGAAAAATGAGAATTTGTGTTATTGGCGGTGGGGCCGCCGGACTTTGTGTTCTTCGGCATTTATCTGCAAATTTGGATTTTTTTGAGTTTGTGGCATTTGAAAAAGCAGAAGAAATTGGAGGCACGTGGGTTTATACTGAAAAAACGGGATTGGATTCGAACGGATTACCAATTCATTCTAGCATGTATAGAGATCTGAGGTATGTTTAGAAAAAATAAAACAAAGCAACTTTCATTTAGTATACACTACCGGACAAATTGTTTTAGGATCTCTTATAAAAATGGGATTAAAAACATGACCGTCTGAAAATCTTGATAACTCTGTCAGATATTAGAAAATTAAAATTTTTCATAGACCATTGGAAAGCTTATAAAGTTTGCAGTTAAATGGTCATATTTTAAAGCTTGCTTGATTAATAGAAACGGAGATTCAATGTGATATAGAAAGGTAAATTTTTCGATTTTTGTCGAATTTCATTGTTTAAGTTTGGTTGGCTGCAACTTCTAGAAAACAAATTGAAAAAATTTGAAATTAAGCTAAATAAAACCTTGAACTTTTAACTTCAAAATAAGCCAAAGAAAACTTAAATATCTTGACTGGTTCTAAAGTTAGAAGTAAATCTATGATACGAAAAAACGCAACGATTCCTAGTCCTCGCTCCATTTTGGCAGAGAGGGGGGAAAACAACGAAATTGATACGTTTTCTTGTTTATACACATTTACTTATAACTTTTGAACCAGTCAAGATATTTAAGTTTACTTCGGCTCATTTTTAAGTTAAAAGTTCAAGGTTTTATTTAGCTTAATTTCAAAATTTTCCAATTACTTTTCTAGAAAATGCAGCTAACCAAACTTAAACAATAAAAATTCACAAAAAACGAAAAATTCATGTCTTTATCACATCGAATCTCCGTTTCTATTAATCGAAAAAGCTTTAAAATAGGACCATTTAACGGCAAATTTTATAATTTTTCTATGTAAAATTCCAGTTTGCTAATATCTGACGAAGATATCAATATTTTAAAACAGTCATGTTTTTAATCCCATTTTTGTAAGTGGTCCCACAATTTTGTCCGAGTGTATATTAATTTTTAATTATTTAATTCCCTCATTTTATCTTTTAGAACCAATTTACCATGTGAAATAATGAATTTTCCTGATTATCAAACAATGAAAGGAGATAAAATGTGCAGTACAATTACACATGAGCAACTTTTATCTTACTTAAATGATTATGCTAATCATTTTCATCTCTATCAGTATATTCAGGTGAGTTTAATTTTTAGAATTCCAGTACAGAGCCTTTCTAATCGAAACTTAATAATTTTCATAAAGTAAAGAAAAAGAAAAATTATAAAAAATAATAATCTTTTTGAGTGACAAATAAATCCAAAAATTGAGGTGCGAATTAGACAGGTTTTTCTACATCTACAAACATAACAAAAATTATCCTTATATAAAGTAATAATAATCATAATTATTAATTAGTTCAATACGTTGGTAGAACACGTGAAGCCAGAAATTAGTGAAAATGATCCAAAAAAGACTGTTTGGAAAGTGCAAATTAAGGATTTAAAAACAAAACAAATATCTCAGAGCAATTTTGATGGAATTGTCGTGTGCACTGGGTATGTATATTATAATCTATTAATTTTTAAATAAATTTACGATTAATAAAAAAATTGCAGAAGATATTTTGAACCATATGTGCCTAAAATTTCTGGAATCGAAACATTTCCTGGGACAATTTTACACAGTCATTCCTACAGAAAGCCTGAAGATTTTTCAGGAAAATCGGTTGTTGTTATTGGTGCATCTGCATCCGGATTAGATATCAGTATAGATTTGTGTTCACATGCTAGTAACGTCTATTTGAGCCATTATAAAAAGAGGTAACTCGTAATTTGTATTTTTTTTAAATTTCATAAAATCATTCAAAACTTAACTTAAAATTGAATAATTTACAAAGAATTAGGGGAGACTGTCCAACAGTAGATTGTATAAATTTCCAACAGGTGTAATTATTACAGGCTGAAGTAATTAATAAAATGTTTAACACTAATATGAAGCTAATCTATTCAATCAATTATCACAAACAGCAAAATGGGCCTAAAATTAACCACTTATTTACAATAAGTATTTTTATAATACGATAAAAATTTACTCCAAAATTACCTCCTGCCAACAGTAGATAATCCTTTCTTATTTGAAAAATATAAATCGTAGAACAGCTTTTCACCCGTAATATAGTTCCTTAATAAGTATTCTTGAAAATAAAATAAATTTGTTAACATAAGAGTTTTTTTTTTTTTAATTAAATAAAATATTAGAAATACGAGAAATTTTGTAACCAAACCTACCGTAACTAACAATAAGACGGCGGGAATTAGTTACAATTTATATAACACTGGTTCATAAAAAGAACTTACATAATTATGAATAAAAAAAACTAACACTTCGTAGTGCCATATATTAATTTTTTAGCCTCGAATTTTAATAATAGCGCATTTAGGATCCATAAAAGTTTGTATTCTTCATAAACACTATAAATATATTTCCGGTTAATTTTTTTCAACATTCAAGAACGGTTTTTTTCATTTTTACACTCTAATTATCAATATTCTTTAAAAAAAAACACATTGTTATGTTACTTTATTTTATTCCTAAAAGCTTATTATAATAAACTGAATTAAAATTTTTAAATCATTTTCAGAAACTTCAAATTATCTACTATTGGGTTCCATCCTCTATATTGTAAAATTATTCTATACATAAATTTGAAGAACTCTACAATGTTTTAAATTTATAAAAAATAGAAATAATTATGAAACGCGCGCTAACAAATAATTTCTGATTATTAAAATTAAAAATACACTTCTTAGAAATAACAAACAAAATTACGAAAATTTTTCAGAATAGTGAGTATTTTACCCCCAGAATTAATTCAGGTAATGGGCATTAAAAAAATAGAAGCGGATAAAATAATTTTTGAAGATGGAAATTCAGTAAAAGCTGATACAATAATCTACTGCACTGGATATTTGATAACATTTCCCTTTTTGGACGAAAAATGTGGAATAACAATTGATGAAAATTATGTTTCACCTTTATACAAACACATGATCAATATTAACAATCCAACCATGTGTATTTTGGGAATAAATAGTAAGGTTCTACCATTCGCGATGTTTCATTTAAAGGTAATTTAATAAACATGTCACAAGTTAGATAATATAACTTTATATTATAAATATAAACTAGAAATTTAAAAAATAAACTATAAATTTTAAAAAAATATGCTTCAAATAAAAATAAATGAAGCTGAATTGAGTAAAAATAAAAAATGTAATTTAAAATTCTATTCATTTGGAATTAGACCAATTTTTGATCAATCAGGGCTGACAGCGGACTTGCAGATTAAAAATAGTGAAAAAAGTGAGTTTTTAAGTTAAAAAAAAGTGAGTAAATACATAGAAGTTTTTAAGTGAAAAAAGTGAGTAATCAATAATAAGTTTGAAATTGCTAATATTAATTAGGGGTCCGACAGTCGGGAAAGACATTCAAATTTGAAGAAAATAATTCGAAAATGGCAAAAATAATTTAAATATGAAGAAAATAATTAAAAAGTTTAAAAAAAAATTGAAGTTACAAGAAAATAATAGAAGAATGAATAAAATAATTAAAATTTGAGAAAAAATTGAGACTGGTGTAAAAAATTAAAATTTAGAGTGCAATAATTGAGATATTGGCAAAATAATTAAAATGTTAAGAAACTAATTGAATAATGAAAAAAGTAATTGAAAGCTGGTATAAAAATAAAAAATTTATAGACAACAATTGAAAAATCGAAAAAAATAATAGAAGTTTCAAGAAAATAATTGAAACTAGAGAAAAATTAAAAACATTATAAATGTAGAAAACTGTTAAAAAATGACAGAAATAACTGGAATTTAGAAAAAAAATTAATGAAAAATGAGAAGTATATGATTAAAAAATGTTGTAAAAAGAGAAAATTTAATTCATTAATTGAAAAATTGTATAAAATAATTGAAAAATTAACGATATAATTAAAATGTGAAGAGATTAGAGTGACATAAATAATTAAAAACTGATGTTCAAAAGTTAATAACTTCATGACTATAATAAAAAGATTGAAGAAAATAATTCCAAAATTTCAAATATTTTTGAATATTAATCAAAATAATTGTAATTTGAAAAAAAATAATTGAGAAATGACAAAAATAATTTATAACTGATGTAAAAAATTAAAAATTTGAAGAATATACCTACTTGAAAAATTGTCAAAACAATTCAAATGTTAAAAAAATAATTGAATAATCTCATAAATAAAGCTGGGGTAAAAATTAAAAATTTATAGACAATAATTGAAAAAAATATTAGAAGTTTGAGGAAGATGATTGAAAGTTGAAGAAAATAAATGAAAAATAACAAAAGTTAATTTGAAACTTATGCAGAGAATTTAAATATTCCTGCCAATATTTTGAAGAACAGAATTCAAGTTTAAAAAAAAAATAATTGAAAAATGACAAAAATAAATGAAAACTTGTGTTATAAAATTAAATATTTATGACAATAATTTAAAGACTGAAGAAAATAATTGATATTTGAGAAAATACGAATCAAAATCGCAAAAATACTCGAAAATTGACAAAAATGCTTTAAAGTTGACAAAAGTACTTTAAAAATGACATAAGTATTTGTAGACTGTAATCAAGTTAACATTTTTAATTTGTAAATGTAAAAGATTGAAATAATTAGATAAATTAAAAAAAAATTAATTATAGATCTTAAGACTTGGAACAAAAAACAATTTGAATAACTTAAAGTTAAAACAGATTTGAGTTCACATCTCGTTGGAAGTATTTTAAGTTTGGAAAAAATTAAAATTTGGATTGATAGAACTTTTGAAGAGTAAAAATTTAAATTAAGTTAAGTTTGTAATAATTGAAATTTGTATTGTTTAAATAAGAAAGTATGAATAAGAAATTTTCTGCAATAGAGTTTTGGAATAATTGAAGTTTGTATAAATTCTAGAAGTTTGAATACATTTTGTCCAAAAAACTATTTTTTCAACAAAAGTATTTTAACTTTTTGCAACGTACAAACATACTCTTTAGCGCGCGCTTATTTTTCCTGTTTTAAATATAAAATTCGAAAATTCGTGCTTTTTTAAACCACTTTTTATTACTATTTATACTTATTTCTCTAATATAAACTAGAAAAAAGTGAAAATTTGATTTAGATTATTTCATTTTATATGGTATTTTCAGAATAAATGATTCAGAGTCTACGAATCTAAATTAATTTCTTTTTATTACAGGCGCAGTATTTTTTAGCATTTCTTAAAGGTCAGATAACTCTCCCTTCGAAACAAGAAATGTTGGAGGATTCGAAACTAAAAACTGAGAAAAAACGTAATGCTCACTGTCTCCCTTCTGAGCAATGGTCACTTAATGATAGCTTAACAGAAGCTGGTGGATTTGATCCTCTTCCATCGTTCTATAAATTAGGCATTGAATCTTGGTGGAGTCTAAGAAACTCCAATTTTTGGCACTACAAGAAGTTTAAATTAATTATCGCTGATGATGAAAAAAGTGTAGAAATTTGTAACCTAATTAAAAGTTAAAAATATAATCCAATAGATATAAACAGTAATAAAAAAATCGCATGTAACAATTATTATTCGTAAATAAAAACGAAATATTCTATTTTTACTACTCTTCTTTTATTCAAAAATATCTTGGTTTGAAAAATACATGTCACTTATTTGTCATCTTTTGGCAATCAATGTTACGCAATAACGATCCTTTTATCAGGTAAAATACATCGTTCAATAAATGCACATTACATGTCCAAATTATTCTCCGGAGTAGTTTTATTCTTAATTCTACGAAATCTCAATACAAAGGACGTACAAAACGTTAATTAAAAATATAATAGCTTACACAGTGAACAATTATTCGACAAAGGAAATCCTATAATAGAATCAAGGAAGAGACTCAAATACTGGCGTTTTACATAATGCAAAGTCTTTGGTTCTATTATAATTTAAATGCGTCATGTCTTAATAATGTCACTAATAACGACAAATGTCATTATTTATTTTTCATTCCTATATGCACATAATCAGTTTAAAATCACAATAATGCAAAACTGCGCAACTGAATTAAACTTACGT
Source organism: Ganaspis brasiliensis (assembly GCA_037103525.1). Taxonomy (NCBI): domain Eukaryota; kingdom Metazoa; phylum Arthropoda; class Insecta; order Hymenoptera; family Figitidae; genus Ganaspis; species Ganaspis brasiliensis. The sequence continues at coordinate 380,219 of JAZKLR010000372.1, read as the reverse complement.
AATGCATTTCCTCATAATTTAATGCCTCACGTCTCTCAAAAGAACAATCGTTGCAATTAATTATCAAAATATTTGCATTTAATATCAAAATAATTATTTTATATCAGTATTTTTGAATTTATGAATAACATTATTATTAATTCTTAAAATGAGTTTTTAATTTTTAGTTAAAAGTAGTGAAAATAAGCAGTAATTATGAACACAGTCAAAATGGAAATATGTAATAGAAAGAACAATTTTTCGTAACTAGTTAAATAATTAAAAAAAAAAAAAAAAAATACAAGAGTTATTCTCTTGTACACAAACAACAATAATGCACAATTTTGTGGAAAGTTAATGACATAATTTGTTAACTTAAGACAATCTAATTTTACCGTAAAGCAAGAAGTAAATAAAATAATAAATAATTCTTATTTTACTGAGATCATTTTACTCCTGACTTTAAAAAATTATATAAAATATCAATTAAAATCACTTTTTGGAAGTGAAAATTGCATTTAAGAACCAAGAATAGCATTAATATCGCACAGTTGACATTTTAACTATTTATGTAGACACGTGTTTACGTGATATGATTAATCACTTGACAAAATACATAAAGTCAATTGTTCAAGTTCAGCCTTATGTGTTTGTACAATTTTGTCTAATTGTCAAGAAAATGGATACTTTCTAATTCAATAAATTACTATAAATTATGTCTCAATTAGTGTAAATTCAAGTATTTACAAATTATTTTAAAGTATTTTTCAAAAGCGGTTGCTGTGATTAAGACTATTTTCCAAATGTTTATAAAGATTTACAAATAAAAAATAGATTCAGCATTGCCTTTTATTCCATAAAAATCGTATACTTTTAATAATTTAAAAATAAAATGTGACGTATTTATAATCGCATTTGAAAATTACAATACAAAATTGATGAAAAAAAAATCTTGCAAGATTTGAGTTACGCAAGAAGTTTGTTTAAAGTTCATTATTATCATGCTCTTATTTACATGATTAATCTCATTAAATTATGGTTTTATGGTAACGATTACTGGCAGTCAGTTAGTATTATGTGACTCTTCTTTGCACATTCGCCTCGATTAACTGACGAATTAAAACTGTAAATTCTATAAATCTAGGAAATTTCGAAGATGTCTGTTTAACAAGATTCGAAAGTGTTTATTACAAACGGACGCATTTCACTTAGAAGGTAAACTATACGCTAAATTATCAATAAGTAAATCTACGCAATAAAAAAAAAATCCCACTAAAAATTCACTAATCACGAGCAAAAAAAGTAAAAATAATCTTAACTAGGTTCAAGACCAACCACACATTTTAATATCTTATTCTTGTCACCATAGACTAGATTCTGTTGAAAAACTAAGTTCGTTAAAGTTAGTCTAATAAGTGGCTACATTCTTAAATTCACTCCGTCTAAATTGCAAAAAAAAAGAGAGCAAATAGAATAAAGAAAAAACAGAAACGAAATATCACGTCTTTTTTATTTTTCTATTTGGAAATGTTTTATTCAACTCAATTTTAATTCTTTAAAGATAGATATAGTAAAAATCGACAAAACAGAAGAACAAGATTTATTAAAATAAAGTTGTTTTTTTAAACCCTAAAAATTAATTTGAGAAATAAACTAAAAATCGTTCTGTAAAGAAAACACGATTTAAAAAAGAAATCAAACGGCTCTAAAAACAGTTGTTCTTTAACATAAAACTTGAATTAACAATTAAATTGAGAATTGATCTAAAAAGGAAAAATTGAGTCATCATTATTTAACCAAATGAATCTAATTTAACTGATTATTAAAAATAAATAGATATTTGCACAAAGATGAAATTCACATTACCTATTTATGTATTTATAAAATTATCCTTCTTTAAGGATAAAATTTGTTCATTCTACTCTTAATATTTAATATAGTACAATATACGATTTACATGCGCATCTTAAACTATCTATTCTTAATTGAAATTGTGAAATATGACATAAGACGGTTGAATACGCGGAAAAAATAACGAAAATCAAGCAGTAGAGCGATCTATTGTATAGCTGCTCACAGCCGGTGGTGCAATCATCATATTTTAATATCAATTTAAATTGGTTATAAGCTATTCACCAATTTTTTTCAAGAATGCACTTAACTTATGCATTAATAAAGAATTAATTCTATTCAATTTATACAATTTTTCACCAGGGATTTAAATCACTTTCAAAATGACTTTTCATAATCTACATCAACATGCTTTTAAATTAGAAAGAAATTGAAGAAGTTGAAAACAGTAATTATTATCGAGAAAAGGTCATTTATCTCAAATTTAAAAAAGAAAAAAGTATTTTGAAGACAAATTCTGAAAAGACATTGTGAATATATTTATATTTTATTATATTAATTTCTTTATTAATTTTATTATACTTTATTATTATATTCAGTTTGTTTTAGTTTTATTTATATATAAATTTTTTTATATTCATTTTACTTGATATATTTAATAAACGACAACAGTAGATAACAGTCCTTGTGAAACAAGATTTACTCTGTTATATTAGTTCAAAAAATATCCTTGCAAAATTTGTTTTCAAAAAACACATAATGATTTTCTAATTTTAAATTCCTAATAAAATGTCCTGATCTCGATTTTCCATTACCTACATATTTATCTACCAAATATATTTAATATATCCTATAAAATGTGACAATATTGATCGTTTTGAAATTTTCAATAACAGTCAAGTTTTGGTTCACATTGTTTGGATACTTTGCCGTAACTATCACATAATTTATTCTCACTCTAATACTCAAGTATTAGAAAATATTTCCTCCTATTATACCACTGATTTTAAAGAAATCTTTATTACATTTCAAGAAGCTCAATAAATTTAAAGTGGACCTTTTAAAATATTCTCTATTTTAATAACCATCAACCACTGTTTTATGATCACGTATTACTCTTATAGAATCCAGATTCTTTTTTTTTTCAACTAAAATAACTAAAATCATATAATTTACAATGAGAATTTCTTAAATTACGTGAGAATATCATTTCTCTCATCTCATAAATTTACGTTGAAAAATGTTTCTCATTTGTATTAAGAGATTGTTACAAAATTACTTAAAACGTAATTTTCTGTAACTAAGATGGCATTAAATACCTGGTGTTTTGGGGCAAAATTTCGTTCATGTTGACTGCTTGTTGTTGAAAAATATTACCCTCTTTCAGTGCTTGTTCTTTAAATGCGGAAAAGGTTTGAATGTGTTGAAGTAAAGTGGCTTCTTGTTTAATAAAACTGCCATCTTTTAGAATGAAACTCATGTCTTGCTTAGGAAGAGCAGAGGACATTTCGGCAATTTTGTCTAAAGAATCCTTATCCGAGAATAATAAGTCTTTTGTCTTCGCCTTGGTTCTTTTAATACCCAAATGCGTTTGAGCGTGCTTGTTTAGATGATCTTTTCTTGAAAAAGCCTTATGACACACGGTGCATGTAAAATTTTTGTCTCCCGAGTGAATCACATAATGCCTAGTTAAATGCTCGTTTCGTTTAAACGCTTTTTGACAAACGGGACATTTAAATGGCCTCTCATCAGAATGACCCCTCATATGTTGGTCCAGGTGTTCCTTTCTTTTAAGCATCGCTCCACATTCTTTACACTGGTATTTTCTTTCCTGAAAGAGAAACATTTAAATCGTTAAAAACATAATAAATGGATTTTTATAATTAAAAGTTAATTATTAACGGGGCTGTAATAGTAATTGATTTAAATAATTGGGACATTTGCATTAAAATAATGATTTAAATAAAAAATAACTTCACAATTCTCTGGATGTCTAATATTGTATGTAAAAAAAGCGCAAACATTAAAAAAAAACCATAATTTGTGGATAAATCTTGAAAATTTCAATTTTAATATTATATTCTTCATAAAATTGTGTTTGTCTATTTTTTGCAAACTTATTTATTTTTTCATAATATTTTTAGATTTACTTTATTTTTCCAAATTTATTGTTGAATTTGTATAAAGTGTAATATTATAAAAATATTTTTGGTTTAATTTTTCTAAACTTTTTTGTTCTTAAAGGATTTTAAAATTTCTATTCTCAAGTTTTTATTCATCTTTATATACCTACATTTTCTTATTTTATTTTTATTACATCTAAGTTTTGGAACGTATGCTTAAGTTCTAAAATTAAATATTTAGAATATTTATTTCATAGAATTTCATTAGACAGAATCTTCTTTTAGTCAAAGTTTCACACTGTCGATCATGTTTTCAATCGTACATAAATTAATCCGAATTTTTACGTAACAGAATTTTAAGGTCATATTTAACAGAATTTCAGGGATCACAGTGGTTTCTTCGTTCAATTTCAGGTGAAAAAGGGGATTTCGATTTTCAAAAAAGGGGATTTTCTTTAATAAAAAGGGGATTTTGGAAATTAATAAAAAAGGGTTATATTAATAATCCAAGTTTTCTTTTACAAAATTATATTGTTTCTTTTTTTCAAAACAGTTTTATTAATTAGTTTAGTCTTTTTTTGTTCAATTTGTTTATGAAAATTTCAAAAGAGCACTTTCGGAAATACAAAATTTTATCTTTTAATAGGTTGTCTGTTCAACCACGAGAAGATGATTGTTGCAATTAAATAATTTTTAAAATAATTTTTAACTTCAAATGGTTTTTTAAATTATTTATTTAATAATTAGAGGAATATGACAAAATCAATTCAAATTATTTTTATTAATCTCTTTTATTGTATTTTTCTATTTTAGGTATGATTCAAAGCAATTAATTTTTGTTTGAAATAAGTAAATATATTTCATAAACAATTTTTTTTCCATCCAATAAAATAAATTTGATGTAATTCAGCAGGAATACATGGTACTCGAAACATGTTTTAATTTTATCAAAAATATGACAGCAAAATTATTATTACAAAAATATAATTAGATACATTAGATAATATAATAATTTTCATAATATTTATTTCCTTTTTTAGCAGAATGTGACAGAATTAGTTCAAATTATTTTTATTAACCTTTTGTATTATTTTATTTTATGATGCAAAACTAGTAATATTTGTGTAAAACGAGTAAAAAATATTTAATAAAAAAATTTTTCATTTAGAATTAATTTGCTGTAATTAATCAAGAAAATATGGTAATAAGAATATTATTTAACTTTTTAAAACAATTTTATTTTAATTATGTTTTTTTTTCATGTTTCCTGTTTAAAATCTAAATTAATTCAATAAATAATATAAAAGAAAACAGTTTCAAGTTAAAAAATAATTTTTAAACATTTAAATTCAATAACTAATTTCTCATCAATGTACAGACACCCTAAAAAATGATATACTTTTGCATTTCCAAAAGTGGAAAAATAGAAACTTTTTAAAAAAAAAGAATGTCAAAGAGGAGAAAAATCTTGATTTAGGTGTTTTAGGTGATAAAATCTTGATTTTAGGTGTTTTAGGTGATTTTTCTAAAAAAAAGGGGGAAATGAGGGGAAAAGGGGGAAAAAAGGGGATTAGGTGAAAAAGGGGAGAAACTGTGATCCCTGGAATTTTCATTTTATAGAAGTCCTTTTAATCAACTTTCCATTCAAAAGAATTCCAATTTAAACGAATTTTAATTTAGAAGAATTTTTATTTTACAGAATTTTAGGTTAATCGAATTTTTAAATACCAGAATATTCATTTGACAGAATCTTCATTTCTTAGAAATTTTATTTGTACGAATTGACATTTGATATATAGAGAACTTGGCCATTTGCAATTTCGGAGAAATTAACATTCTTCATTTTAATTTTTCTATCAAATGCCAATTCGTACTAATATAATTTCGGACAAATAAAGATTCAGTCAAATAAATATTCTGGTATTTAAAAATTCGATTAACCTAAAATTCTGTAAAATAAAGATTCTTCTAAATTAAAATTCGTTTAAATTGGAATTCTTTTGAATGAAAAGTTGGTTAAAAGGATTTCTGTAAAATGAAAATTCTGTTAAATCCGATTTTAAAATTCTGTTACGTCAAAATTCAGACTAATTTATGTTCGATTGAAAACATATTTGAAAATGTGAAATTTCGACTAAAAGAAGAATCTTCCTAATGAAATTCTATGAAATAAATATTCGAAATAATTAATTTTAGAATTTAATCAGACGTCCCTAATTTTTAAGTAGATTCTTACCAAACTTTTTTTTTTTTTTTGATATTTTTTACACTTTTGTACAATTTGTTACATTAAGCAAAAAACATATCCCCATTTTCTTCCTATTTATTTAATTCTCTTGATGTATCACAATTTCTGAAGGTCTTCCTTGCATTCTAATTAATTCTTTAATTTTTGCTATATTTTTTCTATTTCTTAGAAACATTTTTCCTTCTTTGAAATTGTATAGTTTTTATCTTGTATCTGCGATTTTTTGAAAACATTTATTTAATGCTTTTATCTACATTTTTTAAATTTCTCCATTTTCTATTTTTGTTCGAGATTTTTATTCTTTTATTTTATATTACATAAAAATCTTGTACTAAATATTCTCACCTTAACACCGTGCTTCTATTCTATAAAATTTTGTTACTTTTAAAATTTTCCAAAATTATCTTCATTCTTTTTTTCTTCAATTTGTTGTCTTTAGTATGTAATACAATTTAACGTTTTTTAACTATTTTCTTATTCATTTTTTTAATTAAAAAAAAATATTAATACAATTTAACGTTTTTTAATTATCTTCTTATTTATTCCTTTAATTTAAAAAAATGTACGTTCTTTATTTTTTCTTTTAACAATGTCCATGACATTTTTTATTAAAAAGAATTATCTTATTTTTTAATAGATTGGTTTCATATCTTTTTACGTTTATCTGTTGTTTTTTATCTATTATATTTTTTAATCTATTTTTTAAATAGATTGTTGTCTTATCTTTTTACGTTTTTTTGTTATTTATTTTTTTCGTTTGTAATTTATTATTCTTTCGTTGCTTTTATCTAATATTCTTAATTCTGCGACCATTAGAATTTGAAGATATTTTTTTGAAATTTTCTTATTTATTCCACATAATTTATTTTATTTTGATTAAATGTTTAATTCTTTATTATTTCTTCTTAAATGTTCTCAGTTTAAAAAATAAACTACTTAAAAATAAACATTTGGGAATTTTTTATACTGATTATCTTTAAAACAAAACAATTTTGGATTTAAAAAAAAAAATCCGATTTAAATCCAAAAAATCATAATTTTTATCAGCCTTGATTATTAATAATCAAAGTGCGTTAAAAAAAGAATAGTTTTTTATTATTGCACTAAAATTCATGAATTGAGAATAAAAAATCAGAAACCTTTCTACCAACAAAATGAAGTAATTACTTATGATGAAAAGTGTTTTTCCATCTTTGTTTAAATAACGTGTATCGCAAAAAGTTACAGGGAGCACAGAACTTTTTATTCATAAAATAGGTGAAAAGGTGAATTCTTTTCCGTATATCGACTACAAAAAAAAAAAATGTTGCATAAAACAAATTAACATGCAAAATAAGTAATTTAAATCAGATGAAACATAAAATTTGATTGAAAGACATAAAAACACTTTTGAATACAAAATACACTTTGTATATTGAACAAAAACTTACTTGTATATGGCCTTGAATGTGTTGCTCGATATCAGTTTTTTCGGCGAAAGCTAGATTACATTCCGGACAGCAGTAAAGAGTCGAACCATCTATAGCCATTGTGATTTTAATTTCTCCAGTTTTCGCCCTAAATTTCATCTTCTTTTCCGGTTTTGGCGATTCCGTTTGTATCTGCTGATCAACGATTGTTGTTTGCGAGCTACTGTCACTCTCCGACTGTCCCTCCATATGCACATTCAAATCACTAGGATTTATTGCAATCATCATGTGATCAGGATTCATAAAATGATTTCCATTTTGTAAATGTGAATTTCTAAATCCTGGTACACTCGGAATATTTAGAATACTACTCTGTGTCTGTTCAACTTTTGTCTCTTCCTCCAATTTTTCACGTTTTATCTGCTCAGTTTGAAATTTAATCAATTGCTGCAGTGTTATTGGCAAGGTGGTTGCTTGAAGCTTTTGAAGATATTCCGTCATGGTAGCAGTTTGTTGCTGAAGTTGTATTTGACAGTTGGTCTAAAAGAATATTTGATTAATTAATTAATTTATTTATTTTAATTAACCTGTAATGTCTGTCCTTTCCTAATAAAAATTAGGATGAGAATGTAACAAACAAATAAATCGATGGCTCCTAAATGAAAACACGTTATTCGTGAGAGCAGATAGAAAACGTGTTATTTAAAATGTTTTTTTTTTAAGGCTATGTTACAATTTTAATTAATGATTCTTTCAGGGATCACAGTGGTTTCTTCGTTCAATTTTAGGTGAAAAAGGGGATTTTCTTTAATAAAAAGGGGATTTTGGAAATTAAGAAAAAAAATTCTCTTTTATTGCATTTTTCTATTTTATGATTCAAAACAATTAATTTTTGTTTGAAATAAGTAAATATATTTCTTAAACAATTTTTTTTCATCCAATAAAATAAATTTGATGTATTTCAGCAAGAATACATGGTACTCAAAACATGTTTTAATTTTTGCAAAAATATGACAGCAAAATTTTTATTACCAAAATATAATTAAATACATTAGTATAATAATTTTCATAACATTTATTTCTTTTTTAGCAGAATGTGATAGAATTAGTTCAAATTATATTTGTTAACCTTCTTTATTCTTTTATTTTATGATGCAAAACTAGTAATATTTGTTTAAAATGAGTAAAAAATATTAAATAAAAAGGTTTTTTATCCAATAAATGTATTTGCTGTAATTAATTAAGAATACATAATAATAAAAATATTATTTAACTTTTTAAAGTAATTTTATTTTAATTATGTTTATGCAACTAAAAATGACTCACTAGATTGGTAATTATTATTACGACTTATAAACATTTTTTTATTTTTTAAATTTTCCTATTAAAATTGTTTATTTATTTGTTATAGGAAAATTATAATTATTTGATTATTTTAAAGTTAAAAGAGAATTAAGTTATTTAATTCATATTGTTTTTAAATATTAAATAATATTATTAGTATCATGTATTTTATTTTAATTGCAGAAAATTTATTTTATTAAATAAAATTATCACTATGTATGTAATATAGTTTACTTGTTTCAAACAAACATTAATAATTTTAAATCATAAAATAAAATAAGACACCGATAAAATTAGTTAGTTACTATAAGGATAGCAAATTCTCAGCTACGGTAGCTAAAAATTAGCTAAGTTATTTTTAAACATTTAAATTCAATTACTAATTTCTCATCATTGTACAGACACCCTAAAAAAGGATAAATTTTTGCATTTTCGAAAGTGAAAAAATACAAACTTTTTGAAAAAGAGAAGGCCAAAGAGGAGTAAAATCTTGATTTTAGGTGTTTTAGGTGATTTTCCTAAAAAAAGGGGAAAAAAAGGGGATTAGGTGAAAAAGGGGAGAAACTGTGATCCCTGTTCTTTTCAAAGTCTAAAAATATTATAAAAATTTAGATCAAATTTACTGTTTATATTATGTTAAATTAACTTTATACAAATAAAATTCTTCATTTTTGACATTTTCAGGCATCACAGTACCTTTTATCTTAAAAAAAGGTGAAAATGTGAATTTTTTCACTGGAACAGGTAACATAAAATATAAGAAAAAAAATATTGCAAAAATTTAAGAAAGTAATTGAAAATTAAAGAAAATATTAAATAATTGAAGAAAATAATTAAGAAAAAGAAGAAATTAATTGAAATTTGAAAAAAAAATCAATAATTGAACAAAAAATTACAAACTGCCGAAAATAATTGACAATTGAAAAGAAAATTCGAAAAATGGCTAGATTAATACACAGCCGAACAAAATAATTGAAAAAAATTAAAGAATAATTATAAAATTTTAACAGAATAATTGAAAATTGCGGAAAATAACTAATAATTGAAAGAAATAATGGAAAAATGACGAGAATAATTAAAAAGTTGAGAAAAATATCTAAAAATTGACCAAGTTAATTAACAATTGAAAACAAAATTTGAAGAATGTCTACATTAGTAGACAACTCAAAAAAATCAATTTAAAAAATTGAGCAAAAATTATTAAATTTAAAGAAAATAATTGCAAATTGAAAAATTAAGAAAATTATAGGAATAATTGTTGGAAATAATTGCACATTTAACAATTGGATTGAAAATATAAATAAATAATTAACATTGAACAAAATATTTGAAAATTGAAAAAATCATTAAAATTTGCAGAATGGAATTGAAATTTAAAAAATATACAGTAGAGACCTTATTATTCGGATTTTCGGTTATCTGGACAAATATTCAGTTTTTTAAAAATCAATTTTTTTCTACTAAAATTATTAATCTTTAATGTCATCAATTGTCTAAAAAGTTAGTATTTTACATAACTAAACCTAAAAGAAGCTATTAAAAGTGTGCAGAAGTTGATTTTAAGAAAATGTTTATGCAAATTTTATTTTAATGTCTTACTCAACATTTACTAATGTTGATTTAAGGAGTTTAAATTTGTTCTCATATTTTTATAATAAATATATACGTAAATTATTTAGTCCGGATAATGGGTTCTCTACTGCAATTGAAAATTGAAAAAAGTAATTAAAAAAGCCTAGAATTATTGAATACATTAAAAAATAATTAAAAACTGAAAAAGGGAATTCAAATTTGAAAAAATTGAACAATAGAATTTAAAATTAAAGAAACTTATTGATAATCGAAAAAAATAATTGAAAAAAGGTAAGAATTTTTTTAATAATTAAGAAAGTAACTGAAAATTGAAGAAAATAATTCAGAATTTAAGAAAAAATTGAAACATTGAAATTGAATTTTGTGAACATACCTACTCCGAAATATTTACAAAAAATTACATATTTTTGACTCCAAAAAAGGTGGAAAAAGTGACTGTCTGTGATGCCTGCATTTTATGTTGACTTAAAATAAATGCTAAAATTTAAGAAAATTAGGTTACAAAATTTATCAAATGAACTACGTGTTTTCTATTTGTTTTTCTGTATAACGTGTTTTCTATCTGCTCTCAAGAATAAAGTGCTTTTAATTAGGATCCATCGAAATATTTTAAATTATAGAAACTTGTTATACCGAATTGGAGATTCCTGGTTCATTTTCACTTTTTATTTCCGAGATATTTGGAATGATTCTCAGTGGTAGACTGTTTGATTGGACGCTTAAAATTGAAGCGTTATTACTGACTGCTTGACCGTAGTTAGGAATGTTGATGGCTTGAATACCCTGTTTTTCACAAAGTTGAATTAGAGTATTGGGATCGGGCCAAGTCAGAATCGTTCCTGGATATTTGTTTGAAGAATTCGCCTATTAATCAAAATCATTGAAATTTAATTTAAATTGTAAATATGAAGCTGAAACTAGACGCTACTTTATTAATTAATTACTCAAATAATAGTTAAATAATCCTCATTCATGTGAATTTTGTGTTGTTTTAAACCTAAATTTGAAAATTGTATAAAATAATTCAAGTCTCAGAAAAATAACTAGCAATAACTAATAATAATAAACAACAACACTATATTCAAAATGCCTTGCTCTGAAGATTCTTTGTTTTTCTCGAATGAATCTCGAGGGCTTGGTATTTATGAAAATAGCGGTAAATTTTGCTTCAAGAAAAACTATGTAAATCTTAAATAAACAAGCAAAATGCCTAGTTTTATTGCTGTTTAACAAAAGTTTTTTGTCTGAAATTAATTTAATACAAATTTTAATGACTATTTAAATTAGCAATTTAAACCTAATTTAAATGAACGGATTTTTTCCCAGAAAAATTCAGAAACACAAAATTTACTCTAAATCATAATTTTAATATAAAATACTTACTAGTAATTGTTGTTTCGACTGATTAGATGCTGCTGCAGCAGTATTGTAAATAGCATTTGCAGCTGCTTGTAAATCAGCGTTACTTGAAATAAATCCTGAATTCGACCGAGAGGTTATTTCCGAGAACTGTGGTAACGATATCTGAATACTGGCTTCGTCGGTAAAATTCATTTTTGTTAGATGAATTGCTTTCTTCAACAGAATTCAATATTTGTCATTTGCAGTTTGCACTTGAAACAAAAGATATACGCCAGTCCTTATAACCTCAAACTAAAGTCACTGCCGAACAGGCTTCACTGACAACCACTGACGTTTGTTATCGCACGTGATATAATAGTCACCATTTTTAAAGACGTTTATTTATCACTCCAAATAAAAAAAACCGCTCTAATCGACCGACTGCTCTCATAATTAAATTAAATCACTAATTAATCAAACATAGCACTTTGCAAAAAGGTACGCCGCGTTATGAGCGTCTTTTCAAAATGGCGACGGTCACAAGTACCAACAGTACAAAGCTAAAAAATACTTTTTGTAATTAATTTATAATTAACTGCTATAATTAATTAAAGTAGGTAGAATTAGAGAACGTGATAAATTTATAAATATGATTTAATTAGTCACATTTTAATATCTAATGTGTTTGATAGCAAGATAAATAGAAATGTAAATAAACTGACATGAAGTTTTCTGTGTTTACTGCATTGATTAGCTAATTTGTTTACCTAGTTTTGACAGAAGGGCCAGTCAATCAAAAACAAGTAATTTTATAATGGAAAAATGTGTATTATTTTATGAGTTCGTGTAATAAACTTACAATTTTCAAGATGCTTTTATCTGCCTAGAACATTTGTAAGTATTTTTTAAAGAGTTTGAATTTTAAATGATTATTTTTAGCAGACGACTATAATAGGTTATGTTGTAATTATATATTTTTCTTATTAATAATTAATATTCTATATTAAATTTACCCTGTTAATTTCCTTTCTTAAATTTATTTTATTAATACTTTCTGTTATTTTTATTCTATTAATTTGTGTTAATTTATTCTATTGATAAATTATTCATTAATTATCATTTTTTTTTACATTTATTGAATATATTTTTATTTTTTACCAATTTTATTTTGTTAATTTTTTTTCATATTTTTCACTAATCGTAAATAATATTTAAATAAATCTCTGAATAAAATCTAATTTAAAGTTAAACAATAATTATTGGACTAATTGCTTATTGAATTTCTTGTGGAATTCTATTTACGGAATAGCAACATGACCTCGACCGTTAATTTCATTGATTTATAATCCAAAAATGTGCATTTTCAATTTACATGATAAAAATTTATTTAAAAGGAGTGCATAGAGGTCAGAAGTAATGTTTATCCTGATATGGCATGTTCTCTCGAAACCCATGTTGCTAAATTACGTAAGAGAAGTCGTACTTTATTGGCTCAGTTAGAAGAAAACTCGTGGAAAGTTAATCAGGAGTTGAAAAAATTGTGTTTGCAAACGTAAGTTTCAAACAAAATTGAAATTTTTTTTTTAATGTACAACATTCTTGCAATAACAATTTTTTGTTTAATTAAAAAGTTTCACTGTTTTAAAAAATGTCTAATAATAATTTTTGAAATAATGAAAGGCGGATCCAGACGAGGGTTTTGGATGGGGCGATATGTGAGATAGAAAGAGACAAGAATATAGTGCTATCTCTTTCTCTCTCATATGATAATCTAAGGCTTTTGGGAGGGGCGATCGCCCCCCGCTGGATCCGCGCCTGGAAATAATTTAGTTCTTTTAAAGTAAAAAAATTGTTCAATTTGTTTCTACAGTTTTTAGATATTTTTTTTACATTTTCTTTTATTTTATTTTTGCATCCTCATGGCTTTTAATAATTCCCGCATTTTTTCATTTTTTAATAATTCGTTAGAATTTTTTAAAAAATGCTCGAAGTTTATAATATTATATTCTCACTTTTTCTTATTTTTCAGATGTTTAAAACTTTTTTGTTTATTTTTAGTATTTATATTTTTCTGTAAATTAAACCTCCTTTAGGATCAATTTGTAAAGATTCTTTTTTTTTTTTTTTTTCATTTTTTAAAATATAAAATCTGAATATTAAATTTTCTCAAAAAAAATCACGTTCCTTTGTTTCTAAAAACTGAAATAAATTACTTCAAAAGGTTACTGAATTAACTCGAATAAATTGTACTTTCAGACCCTTAAAAAAAAACTCGAGCGAGCATCCTCCAAGATTATCAGAATTTTGGCAACTGAGGAACGATTCAAGCGGCGTTGGTGGAATTTTGTGTCAAGATTATTATTCTTTTAAATCGCCTGTTGTGCCTAATTCTCTATCGAACATGACAATGCAAAGACGACTTTTACTATCATCTAAGAAGAAAGAAGAGGTTAAATTTCGCAAGCCAGAGAAAGAATGCTACTGCAATCGTCAAACTCGTAAAAAGCAATTAAGATCGACGAGAACAAAACTAAAACCATCGCCTTGCAATCACCACAAGAGTCTCATAGATTTAAGACCAATGGCATGGGTAGAAAGTAACGATTTTCAGCCAAGATTAACAGCACCTTTCAGTTGCGAGACACTGCGAAGAGTTCAAAATATCAATTCTTCTCCCAATTCTGAATTTCTTCAAAATAAAATTGCCTCCACTCAGTGTCTATCAGATGAAAAAGATCATTCTCGATTTTTGTCATACAGGCCTCAAAGTAAAATTAGACCCAGCGTGTGTAGAAATCATCAATCGGAAAATGAGTTCGATGACAAATTTAATAATCCAGTGGAAAAAACGTCGTATTCTAAAAAAAATTGCGCAAGCAAAGAATTTCTAATTAATCCCAAGAAAGCGCCGAGAGAAACATTAGCAAAAAAGACGCTATCATCGAAAAAAACGTTCACTTCAGAAAATAATAAATCACAAAAAACAAAAAGCAATCACTTCACTTCAGAAGGTCGTACCCGATCCTCTCATTCAAGTAATAAACATCCAAGTCATGAAACACTTTATAATGAAGACTACTTTGAAGAGAATGATGCAATTCCTAAATACTTGAAACATGCGAGGGAATTTCTAGGCAGAACAAATAAAGATAAACTAATAAACGATGACATAAGAAATCAAATGGCAAATTTGTTTAAATTTCGCGAGCAAAATTATTTTGATACTCATGGCTCGAGTCAGACGCTTTTGTCGTCCGGGTCGTCGGGTTCGTTGGAAAAATTCGTACTAAATGAGAGATTATTTCCACAACCGGCTGGTAAAATTCATCGTGGAGACTTGGTGGTCAGTATGCCTGAGTGTGTTACAACAGAAAACAAAAGAGTGCATTATTTTCCTCGATATGTTGTCAGACAGGAAAAAAATCAAGCAAATAGTGTAAAAAAGAAACACACGTGTCCTTTAACTGGTCATGCCATTGATGTCAGAACTTTGAAAATTCATCATCCCTCAAACAGCTTGGCACTTAGATTCCAGAAAGGAGTTCCCTGAATAAAATTATAGAGCAGCTTTATCTTATGCTTTATGCATTAGGGTAAATTATTACCTAGTGAATCAAAATAATTTACATTTTAATAGACTCGTATTTGGTGTATCTTTTTCTTGGAATTTGGCCAAATAATATAAATATGTATAGTAGCTATACAATAATGTACTTCTAAGCTGAACCCTTTCTTTTTTATTTTATTACATTTTTTTAGGAGAATCCTTTTTGTGAATGTTGTTCGCTACGTCATGGATCTTTTTTTCACAAAAGAAAGAGGATTCTATCCGAAAATAGAGAGATTATACAAAAACAAGAAAATTAAAGTGAACATTTTAAATAGTAAGGTAAAAGTAAATAATTAAGTAGTAATTTAAAAAAAATAATTTAGTAAATATATACAAATAAAAAAAAATGTGAATCGTAATTTATATAGATGTATCACGAAAAATCTTGGTAGAGGATTTTTATAAAATGAAATACATTTTTTAAATAAAATTATATTGATGATTTTATTTTAAAAGATTCTGTTTTTACTTCATTGTTGAAAACCTATTAATTTCCAATTTTAATAATAAAACACTAATGAAATTTAACCTATTTTTCTCATATTATTAAATCTGCTATTATTATTGAAAATTTAAACGTTAATTCATTCTCATTTTAATTAGATTTAGATTAAGATTTATTCAAAGTAAGTTCTTAGGGCTAAAAAGTCCCATCTGAACATAGGTTATATGTATCATTCGCAATTACAACCTTGATCGACTAATCGTTGACAAAGAGAAAAAAAAGATAAAGCGATAATAAGATATTATAGTAATACAATATTATAACCACTGTAAATCATATAATTAGCAACAGCTAACAGAACAAAATATAAATGGTAGATAGGGAATTAATTGCTACAAAATTAGATGCAAATTCGATCTCACTTTGATTAAATATGTTTTTAGAATTAATTAAAACCTTCATTGACTATTGACTTTAATTTAAATTTAATAATACGTACTAAAGGAATTTAATATATTTTTTAATTTATAATTTTATTCTGATTTTGATTTCTTTTTAATAATACGTATTTCAAATCTGAGAAACATAGAATTTTTCAATATTTTATTCATTTCTATTTACATTGACAATTTTTTATATGATTAATTTAATTAAATTTACTGAAAACTTACGAACGCTTGGATTAATGAAGTGATTCCTAATAACTAATTATTCGATTTTTCAATGATTAATCGTCTTTTTCTAAGCGTTTGCTCATAAAAAACAATTTAATTAATCATTACACTGAAAGATTGAAAGTAATTATTAGAAAAAATTGAAAAATTTCAGTTTAATTAACTCTAAAAACTGGCAAAATTAACCAATATTTTTATTAATTTAACCAATAATTTAATTGTTTTTATTTATCGCGATAGAATTGGTTTTAGTTGTAAGAAATAAAATATGTAATAAACGGAAATAGAGAATAAATAAATAACTAACTAAAGAATTAATAAACAAAACAATTTTTAAAAACTAAAATCTACAAAACACAGTCTTATTTTCAAGACTGAAAATATTTTAATTTCCAAAGATGTTTTCCTTGAAAAGTTGACTCTCAAACTTTAAAAGGTCAATATTTCAGATAATGATTCTAAATTAATTAGCGAAGTAGTGTAAACTAATATATGCAACAAATTTGAGGATTCAAAAATATTTTTATTAATTTAAAATTGATATTTAATTGACATATATTGTAAAAAAGCAACTTTGGGAGTAGCTACTTCTTTAATAGCGAATTACTTCACTTTATAAATGTTTTATTTTTGAATTTTTTGGCAAATAAAATTCTCCTTCTATAAATCTTAGACATGTCTTATCGAAAAAACTTTGTTAGTTTATTTTTTTTTGTCACAAAGGAGAATACAGGACGAATAAAGGTTATTTACACATAGACGTCATTAGCAATAAATCTCCCGGCAGTATTTTTGAAATTATGCATTCTATCGACATTCAGAATTTAAAAACATATTTTTCCAAAGGTGTGAATTTTTCTCCAAATTTCAAATTAGCAATATCGAGTGATGAGTATTTGAATTAAATTTTGATAAAATATCTGTTTTAATTTTTTTTTGTAAAATTTACTTTTTAGTTTTTTAAAATAACTGAATTGAAAAGAAATTTCGTTAAAATCAAGAGAAATAAAGTATAAGAATATAAATTATCTGACAGTTGGGAAAACCAGATACCAAGATGAGTCAAAATTCGATAAACTATTCGTTAAAAGGAACAAAAAATCAGAAGAAATCTATTTACGTTCAAAATTAAAATTTATTTGTAATCCTAGAAATGACGTTGAAATTAAAGTTTAATAAATTGTTATTTGAATACAATAAATTGAATTAAATTTTTTTATTAAACTGAACAAAAATTAGACTTGTAATTTAATCGATTTTTAGATGTTCCTTTTAATTATTTTATACAAATTTTGAATTTTTTTTCGAATTTCTCAAGCTGAGAAAGATGTTTTTATTAAGTACCTATTTAATTTTTTGATTCCAATCACAAAGGTATTCGAAATCAAGAACTTAATGAAAGTAAAATTTTTGTCAAGTTCTTACTCTGATTTGTCTTGTTTTCTATATAAATTAATAAACGTTTTTATTACCGGATATTTTAAGCTGAAAGATTTCTTGATCAATTAACAAGTAATCAATAGTTTGTAGAAAACTGGATTTTAAACTACTTTTAATTCACTCAGACATTCTAGAATCAGCTTAGAAATTATTTATGTATGCATACCATCTTTTTAATCAAATATATTTTTCCAGTTCATTACTGTGAATAAAAAGTAAAAGTTTTAACCGTTTTAACAGATTTTCGTAATTGAAATATTAAAAAATAATATATTTTGAAATATTTTTAAAAATGAAAAAAAAAAAGATTAAATGTTATAATTAATTTAAAGTTCCATTTAAAGTTTCAAACACATTTTAACTCAACATTCCAAGGTTTTATAACCCTGGACTTTGCTTAAAGCAAATTTTTTACATATATTCACAATCTTCCTTATTATTAAGAGTTTTCTATTTTTTCAATTTAAAGTTTATTACAATTCAGGAACGAAAGTCTAATGAAAAAAAAATCACACAACTTAATATGTAAACCAAGAGGCAACTAAAAAACATAATAAATTTTTTCTTCCTTCATTTTCTGTACTTATCAAAGTTTTATGAAAGCTGGATTACGTGAAGGAAATTCAAATTTGTAAAAAAAAGAAATGAATTATTGTCATCTGGAAGATTTTCTAACTATAGTAAAATCGCCATATGGGCAATAAATTCTACTTTTATTTATTTCTAGCATAATTCATTCAATTTATTTGCTTTTGTATTATACGAATAATTAGTAAACAATTTGTAATTAATGATAATGTCACTATGTGGCAGGATATTAACACGATAATCAGGATCAAAGTCTAATTAATAGTTTCTTAATCAAATTTAAATTTTAATCCTCAGGAAATTAATGAGAAATAAAAGTACAATATTTAAAAATTTTTAATATAGGTACTTAAAATAATTACCATTTTTTGAGGCATTTAAAGCAATTTGGAGTTAAAAAGTTTTCTCATTTGCAACATCTGAATGTAATTTAAAAAGAATTCCATTAAAGTGTACATTATAAAATACTAATTATTACACTATTTTAACCTTTGCTTTAGAATAGAGCAATAACTCTTTTTATAACATTTTTTGCACTGTTTGCGTCTATAATGTGATAATTTATACAACTTTATTCTAATCAGTAAAACGAAAAAAAGGAGAACAATAGCATCCCATTGAGTCAGTTGTCCAGATCTTATTTTTAATTCAAGAAAAAAAAATTTCAATAATAAGAACATAGAAAACCAAATTAACTATAAATGAATAATAAAATTAGTTAAATATTTCTTGCGCTCTGCAAATTTCAAATGCATTAGTTTAAATAAATAATAAATTAAATAAAAAAAATGTAATTATAAACTAAAGAGACAATTTAAAAATAAACTAAATAACAAACAAGATAAAAAACTTAATAATAAATTAAATAATTAATTCAATGCATATAAATAATAGTAAAATATTTCTTGTAATTTTACAAAACAACTTTTTAAAAATTGAATGTTAAATAGAACATTTACTATTTACTTTATATCCATAAACAAAAATGAGTGTAAATTTAAATAATCGAGAGAATGTAATTTATTATTTTAAATTGTTGTTTGTAAATGAACAGATTAATAAAAATGTAGATAAAATTTAAAAAAAAGTAAAAACTGGTTTTACAGAAAAAAAAAACAGTTTTCCATATTGTGAATTACAATGAGTGTGGAAAAAAGGAACCACTGCTTGTTTTTTTAATTTTTTTTTTAAAACACACATACAGAATTGTCATTTACCCCTGAGTATTTGAGAGGGGATATGCCTTCATATATATATTATGAGCGAGCAAAAGTTACAGTTGATTTTAACTTGAAATACCTTCGCGTGCGACAGAAGTTGTCTTTGTTATAAGTTTAGTGCACAGGATTTAAACAAAAACATTTTATCGACCATGTTTACAGCAGTAACAGGATTATTTTTAATTGTTTTTGCATCAGCAACTGCAATAGATTTACGTAAGAAAAATAATTATAATTATATTAACTTCTTTAACTACTGACCTGAAATTAATTTAACTTTTTCTTGATGATGTGTGATATTATTACAAAATTAATACTACTCAGAAGATTTACATTCATTTAATTTTTTCTTAAAGTTAACCTAGTTTCAATAATTGTTTAATTTTCTTTCTGTGAAGTGGAGAGTAAAAATCTATATTTTTAAAAACTCAGATTATTTATTTCAAATTTTCAAGTTTTTTCTGAACTGTGCCCTTAACCTTGTTTAATATTCAAATTTGTTTTACAATTTTTTTTTCCTAATAATTCATTATTGCCTCTAATTTACTTCACCGTTTTTTGTTTATTCATGAGAACGTAAATGGTAATTTGAATATAATTTGCGCATTTTATTAATCAAAAATGATATTATAAAAAAATCTGTAAATTTTCATCTCTTTTTTATTTCGATTTTATTGAATTAATTAATTAAGTCGAAAAAAGTTTTTCAGTAATGTATCATTAAATTGCAAATATCAACATGAATGTTTATTAAAGATAAAAAGGAAAAACTACATTAAAAATAAAACAAAATAAAGAAAAATAAATAAAAAATGAAATTAGATACAAATTTAATTGATCTTTTAAAAAATTAAGGATTTAAAATATAGTCAGTAAATAATAAAGCGCGCAGATGATCCTTGAAAAAATAAATTGACAAAAAATTTAGAACCTTGGAGTTAAGTTTGCAACTACTGTTACTTGAACTTCAAATACTTCCTAACAATTTCCGTATGACATAAAGAAAAATAATTATTGTTACTAATTCAAAATTTACAAATTATTCAGGACTATTTGATTATAGTTAATAAATACAAAATAAATTCAACTGCTTTTTTAAAATTATTTTCACCACGAGGAAAAGTATATACATATAAAAAAAAATGAATAAAAATAACTTAATAATGCTTCTAATTTAGCCGAAAACTTCAAAGTATGTAAGAGATCAGATCCAAAATGGCTTGACTGCTTAGGAGATGCTGCAATTGATGCAGTGACTAAATTAGGAAAAGGTAAGATGAATCATTATAATAGTTATCTAAAATTAACTTTAAAAAACTATCTCTTAAAGAAAAAAAATGTCTCTATCTGTTTCTTGTTTAAAAGAAAAATAAAACTTCTTGCCATCGAGAATTTAGTGCTTTAAGAATTCTGTCGAATAACAATTTGTGGACATGAAAGTTCGGGCAAAAATAAAGTCTACGTAAAATTGACATTTCATATTTGAAAATACAATTCTATGAAAATTTTGTTACATTAAAATTATGTTAAGTAGATGAGAATTCGGTGAACTAGAAAATCTGCAGCTTTAAAATTCTGTTAAATAAAATTTGGTTGAATAAAATATTCTTTGGAGTTGAAATTTATAAATTTGGCAATCCGGTTTCAATAGAAATTAAAAATTATTATTTTCTAGGTTTAAAAAGTCACAGAATTTTACCCCTGGATCCCCTTAAAATAAATACTGTTTCAATTGGCGAAACAGGAGGTTCAGTATCTCTTAAACAAGACTATAAAAATGTCGAAGTTCATGGACTAACCAAAGATCTAATAAAAAGAAAATTTGAGTACGTACTTTAACCATTTCTTTGTTATTAAATATATAAATATTAATAAGATAATGTTTTGAATATATTATAATATTGTTATAAATTATAATCAAATGACAGAGTACTGTTTGACGTCATAACTCTGAGAAAATTTGAAATTTTAATACAATATTTAAATAAATTAATTTTCAGGTTTGATTGGGAAAATTTATCAATTTTTATGGAAACTCATAATCCACAAGTTGATTTTGTAGGAAAGTACAAAGTTGACGGGAAAGTTTTATTATTGCCCATAAAAGGTTCCGGAAATTCTAATATTACTATGTGTAAGTGATTAAAATGAATTATTTAAAAAATATTAATAATTTAAAAATAAAATAATACGAATTTAACAAAAAAATTAATTTTTCAGTGGATCTCGTCAGCAGAGTTAATATGAAACTTGAAAAATATCAGAAAAATGGAGAAGATTACTTGAAAATAAAAACTTTTAATATAAAATTCTTTCCTCAAAAAGTTCACTTAGTCTTTAAGAATCTTTTCAATGGAGATCCAGTTTTAGGTAAAAAATTGATTTGTGAACTTTTGATCAATTTTAAAGTTTTAACTCTGAATTTTTAACGTATTTAATATTCGATTTCAATTTTTTTATATTTTTCTCTTTTTTTCAGCACCACCAATGGAAAAATTTCTTGATGAAAATTCAGATTTACTTTTTAAGGAACTTCAAAAGCCATACGAATCTTCTTTTTCATTAGTATTTAAGCAAATAGGAAATGAATTATTTAATGTAGTACCATTGAGTAAAATATTTCCTGAATAAATAAATTAATATCGTTTAATTAAGCTGTATAAAATGTTAATATGTAGACACAATTTTTTTATAATAAAATTTTTATAAAGAAATTGTGTCTTTTAAAAAATACAAATTTTTCAAGAAAATAAAATTATTAAATTTTACTGAAGTGTTATTTTAATGCAATTATTATCTTTAATACCTTTTCTTTCAGAAAGTTTTTAATCTAATAATAAGAGTTAATTTAACTGCATTGACAGAAAATAAATTAATTAAAATACAGTTTACCCTAAAATATTGAACTGAAATCTCCATACACTCAAATTTTTAGTAAATTAAAATTTAATTCTATCAATATAAATTCACTTGAAATGTTCTTGATTAAATTAATTGATATTTAGATAATTGGAAATTGAGATCATTAAAATTTTGAAATAATTATTTTTAATGAAAATCTAAATTAGTAAATAAAAATCAATATATATTTAAGTTTTAATTTATTGAAGTTTGAATTCATCTAAATTTCTATTATGGTTATTAGGCTTTAAATTATCTAAATTTTAATCAATTCTTGCGTTTTTATTATTCTGATTATTAATAGCTAAACATTTAAACTTTTCACAATTTTAATTTTTTTGTAAATATAAATTTCACTTAATTTCAAATTCCATTAGACCCAATTTTCATTGATTCAAATTATAGACTAAATTAGTATTTTCAAAATTTTGACTGATTAAAGCTTTAATATACAATGAAATTTTTTTGTATAATTAGAAGTTTTTATATAATGGTTAATGTTCCAAATAATTTAAATATGCATTAATAGATTTTGAAAATATGTAAAGTTTATAGGTAACAGTTCAAATTTGAATTAATTAACATTTTTATTATTTGAAATTTAAAGGGATTAAAAAAAAATTTAATATAAGTTTAAGACTTTAACAAATAAAAAATTGAATTAATTGAAGTTTAAATAAATTTGAATCAACATTTCATTGAAACTGTTGTAAGTTTGGAACTATTTTAAATTTGGAAAAATTAAAATTTAAATTGTTAGAACTTTTGAAGAATAGAAATAATCCTCAATAGAAATTTGGAACTAAATTTTTTATTTATTTTTTTTATTATTTTTTCTCTTCTAAATATAAAATTGGAAAATTCGTGTTCTTTTAAAACATTTTTTATTTACTTTCATTTAATTGTTTATTTCTTGAAGTCGGCAGCAATTTTAATTTGCATAGAATAAAAGTTATATTTATCTAGAATATTAAGTTTATTTAAATTACAAATTTCATTAAATTATTTATCTTATTTGTACTTGCAAAAATTTATAGTTGTAAATGACCAGAAACAATTCAATGTTTTTCAATGTTTATGTTGCTATTATTTTTAACAGTTTCCAATATACAATTATTCTCTTTAAATTTTATAATTAATCCTTATTTTTTTTAGATATTTTGTTCTGTTGTGAATCATTCTCGACAGATTTAAATTTTTTCTTTCGATTGTAAATTATTTTTCTCATTTCTAAATTATTGTCTTTAATATTTAATTAATTTTATCATTTTGTAAACTTTTTTTCAATTATCAATTATTTTATTGAAATTTCAATACAATTCTTCAATTTTCATTTATTTTCTACAATTTTATTTATAATTTTCATCAGTTTTTAATTTACAATTTATTATTCTTCTCCAATTTGATGATTCTTCATTAAATAAAAAAAAAAATCCCGATTATTCTCACCATTCTTCAATTTTTTTTTCAATTGTTAATTTTTTTTTTTTAATAGTTAATTATTTTCGTCATATTGTAATTTTATTTTTTAATTATCAATTATTTTCTTGATAATTTCATTTAATTCTTTAATTTTCAATTTATTTATTCAATTTTTAATTATTTTCTTCAATTCTCAAATATTTTTTTAATTTTTAATTATTTTTTTCGATTTTTAATCCAGTTGTTAGATGTGCAATTATTTCCAACAATTATTCCTTCAACTTTCTTAATTTTTCAATTTGCAATTATTTTCTTTCAATTTAATATTTCTTTTTTAATTTTTTTTTTTCAGTCGTCTATTAATCTAGTCATTTTTCGAATTTTGTTTTCAATTAACAGTTCTTTTTGTTATTTTTCACATATTTTCATGAATTTTTTAATTATTCTCGCCATTTTTCAACTATTTCTTTTAATTATTAATTAATTTCCGCAATTTTCAATTATTTTCTACAATTTTATCAATGTTCAATTATTATCTTAAAATTTTATAATTATTTTTTGATTATTTAAATTATTTTGTTCGGTTGTATATTAATCAAGACATTTTGTTAATTTTGTTTTCAATTGTTGAATATTTTCGTCATTTTGTAATTTTTGTTCCAGTTATCAAATATTTTTTTCAAATTTTAATTTAATTCTTAAATTGTCAATTTATTTCCTGGACTTTTTATTATTTTTTTTTCAATTTTAATTATTTTTTTCGATTTCCAATCCAGTTGTTCAATTTGCAATTATTTCGAACAGTTATTTCTATAATTTTTCAACTATTTTGTTTAAACTTAATATTCATCTTTTAATTTTTTAAACTATTCATTTCAATTGTGTAATTATGTTGTCATTTTTCGAATTTTTTTCAGCTGTCAATTATTTTCGTCATTTTTCAGATATATTCTTCAATTACGTAATTCCCATTATTTATATTTGCAAACATTTATAGTTTTAAATGACCAACAACAGTGGAAATTTTGTCGCGCGTTAATGTTGCTAGTAAAGATTATAATTATTTTATCAAGATGTTTTTATTTCTTAGAAAGTTTTTCCCTTTCTCAAAACTTTGATGACTTTTTTTTTTAAGTTTTTATTTTCTTGACAACATTTAGTAAACTTTCTGTTTTTTTTCCTTGATATATTTTTATAATTTTTAAAACCTAGATTGTAAAAGCATTGTAAATCTCAACGTTTTGTTAAATTCTAAATAACTAAAAAAAATTTTTTGTTTACACTTCAGCCTCTTTCAAAATGTAAATTTTCATTATAATTATATTTAAGTTGCATTTTATAATTTTCCTGAAATTAAATGAATATATTACATTTATATAATTTCAAGCAATTTTTGTACGAGTTCAATTATAATCCTAAATTCACTTAAATAATTCTTTCTTACATAATTTCCAAATTACCGAAATTCTAAGTGTCCTAAATTTCGTTCTGTCGACATATTATTTGACATAATCCCTATTTCTTCTAAATATCAATATATACATAAAGAAAAAAATCTTTGAATTCGCTAAAATATGTTTCAAGTTTCATATTATACGCGCAACAGAAATTTACTCCCGAATGTAATTTATACATCTTATCAACTTTAATTATACATAAATTATTAACTCTTAGATTCTACAAAGTTCAGTGTTATCTCATAAAACATTATTTTTTAATATTATCTTTGTTTTAATTAATAAACTTAAAATTATATTACCTGTTTTCTATACTTAAAAGTGTTTGGCAACCGCTTGATAAAATAATACTCTTATTACAATTTTTTTTATCTCTGCAACCATAAAACTATAAAAATATTGTACGAAATATAAAAAATACTGCTTTTCGAAAGAATTAAAGAACATTTAAGGAGGAAATTTGAAAAAGTTTTTAAAAAAATGTAGTTTGTAGAGGTTATGATTCAACAAAGGACGCTTCGCACAATCTTGAAAATGTTCTATTCACGACAAAAATCAATATAAAAGCACTACTTATTACTTTACTACAATGAAATACTTGATTTTTTTTTTCTAAAATATTCAGAAATGACTATTAATTCCACGAGATGTAGTTAGATTTCAACTCACTACAGTGTTTAAACGCGCCAAAGTTTCGCTCACTTTCTGTTCGTTTAGGGATTTTGCTTTGCGCAGTGTTGCCAATCTAAAGTAATGAAATTGCCAACATAACAAAAATAAAATTGATTCCTTCCAAAAATATGAAATAAAATATATAAATTATAAAATTATAATAAGAAAAGATACAAAAATGATAAATT
This sequence comes from Ganaspis brasiliensis, assembly GCA_037103525.1. NCBI lineage: Eukaryota > Metazoa > Arthropoda > Insecta > Hymenoptera > Figitidae > Ganaspis > Ganaspis brasiliensis. The sequence continues at coordinate 353,714 of JAZKLR010000372.1, read as the reverse complement.
ACATTATAATTAAATATATTAAACAGAACATATTAATTAACAAAGACATTATTATATATACATAAGAATTTTAACTTTCACAGTTCAATTTTCCCTCTAATTTTTGTGATTGGTAATTCTGATTCTGTTTGTTTACTTACTTCACATGCTATATTTTTTATGTCACTCTCACTCATTTTTAATGTTTTGATCGCTTTGATTGATTAGCGTAATTGGTGTTTAGCGTGTTTAGTTCATTTAGTTTGATTACATCGATTACATCTATAATTCAATCTATTGTGTTGTTGCAGAAAATTAAGATATAATTAAAAAATCTTGTTTGCCTTCAATTTGCTTTAATTATAAGGAAATAAATAGCGTTGCCTTCCACAATAATAAGACAATAATCTGTGCTAATTTAACCTCAAAATTGCATTAAACATGCAAAAGTCACAGAGCAAAACAAAGTATTTATACGATATAATTGGCACTGTTTCTCAAATCAATACACCGGATAAAGCAGAAATAGAATTTGAATTAAACAATAGAGTTGAAAATGCATTATTGAGAAAAGATAAATTTTTTTATAATGGAAGGCGTATTCCAGAAAAGGATCATCTCAGTGACTATATTATAGTGGGATCCAAGGTAAATTGATTTAAACTATTTAATTCGAATTCAGTTAATAATTAAATACCTAATTTTATTAGTTAATATATAAAAGAGCATTTACTACCAAAGAAAGAATAATTTGCTCATGCAGAATGATAGATTTTTAATATTTAAACCAAAACTTAACTAGGTAAATTGTGGCAAAAATACTAAATATTATAAAGAATCATGCAATTTTAATTTAATAATTATATTCTCTTTTGCAGATTATATTTTCTTGTCATTTATTAAATACTGCAGAAAAAAACGATTGGCCATTGTTTTGGTTTATTATGATAAGTCGAAATTTTGAAGAACATCCAGATCCAGGTTTAAAATTAAAAACAGGTCTTGTAAATTGTACGGGATGTGTCCGGGAGATTCATAAAAGACATGGTGTTCTTTATACAGACCATAGTTTGGAAAAACAATCGGCAATTTATTTTTTAGCCAGTAAATTTTACGTGGATGGAAAAAGACTTCCGTCTTCTAGATCCCTTAGTGAAGTATTAAACATAAACGATATTGTATTTTTTGATGCGATTCCCTGCATTCCTGATGAAAACGAAGATTACTGCAACTGGTTTGCTATTACAGTTTTCAAGGGAAAACGACCAGACATTTATAAATTGACTGATAACAAGACGTTAGAATCAGAAGAAAAGGGGAAAAAGGTAAAATTCATTAAAATTTATTTTAATGAATAAAATAAATTTTATTCATTTACAAATAATTAATCTTATTATATATATTATAACAAAATTGTGTAAAATAGTATTAAATAATTTGCATAAAAAGATGAAAATTAAATAAAATCCTAAAATGAAAAGACAAATAAAAAAAAATATATATATAAAAAGTAGGAGAAAACATTTTAAAAAATTGTAAAAATATGAAATTATATTACTTACCTCATTTGTAGTAAATTAGTTAACTTGAGCTTTGAATTATGACAAATGCGTGTGACATTAATTTTGTGAAATATAATTAATATGTTTTGTAGACTTCTAAAGACGAGGAAGAAAAGAATTGCAAGAAAATTGTAAAAAATAGTCAAAATCAAAAGCCATACATTTACGATTGTATTAGTCGAGTAAGTAAAGCTTAAATGGTATTTCTTTTTTTAAATATTATTCATAAAATTTTGGAGGTAATAAAAATATTTTTATTTCTAGTATACAAAAGATGCTCGAACTATTTTTGCTCTTGGAGTTGGAATCATTATGGACATTCCAAACGAAGAATTTGGAATTATTCTCGGACAATTCAAAAAGAATAAATTTCAAACAATTTTGTTTCATCGAAAAAATGCATTCCTTTACAAATTGTGTATTTCCAAAATTGACTTGAATCTAATCTTTGTTGAGGGTAAGTTTTACTTTAAAATGAAACAAGTTGTTTTTAAAAAGTTTTAAAAAATTGTTCTTTTAAATCTATAGAATACTGTTTGCCGTCTGTTGGAAAAGTAACATTCTACAGAATCAAATAACGAACGCAACGTCTGTGTGTTCTTTATTTTATTACCGACCGAGTGTAGATTTAAGTCTGGGCTAAACTTTATACCAAAAATTCTGAAGTAGTTAAAGTTATAAACATTTTTACATAAAATAATTTCAAAACGTTATTTATTTGGAATTTATTATTAACAATTGTTGCTGTTAATCATTATTAAAAATTAATGAATTAATTCTGTTTCAGGTGATCGAGTGAATTTTATTGCTGTGAGTGCACCTGAGGGTTTTTTAACCGAATGGATTGCTGTACAAGTTTCAATTTTCTCAAACACAACAATATCGTCTGTTAAACAATCTTTGAAAGAGCACCAGGAAATCGGCGCCGTTGGATACGATCAAGATATTTTTCAATAAATCGTATCAGAAATGTACAGAAAAAAGCCTTTTAAAGATTTGTTTATTTTTATATCTTGAAAGTGAATCAAAGAAATGTGATTTTTTTATAAACCTTAAATATAAAGTACTTAAAGATTTGCTAGTTTTGATATAAAAAAGTGTTTGATTTGACATTCTTTGCACAAAATAATTCTTTTAAAAACTCGTTCCTACTTTGTACTCAAGTTTTTCAACGCCAAATGTGATAATGAACAAATGTACAAAAAAAGTTTAAAAGTTGTAAGCTTAAGTGATATATAAATTTTCTCAAAGAGTTTTTGAATCGTGTACTGTGTGTTGCTTGTAATTTTGTAATATATGCAGGTAAAAAATAAGTTGTTAATTTTATTTTTCCTTGGATTTCCAAATTATTAGAACGAGTGTTTACATTTTCTACTTGTTTGCATATTTTTTTCTTTTGTTTTAATATTCGAGATACAATCAAGAATTTCGAGGGCGTTACTTCGTCCACCCACAGAATACTAGACAATAAATTGAATCCAAAAGAAACAAAAGTTACCCGCATTTGATCACTTTTCTGACAGGGACGAGCGGTAAATTATTTACTGTCCGAGTAGGTGGTAATAATAACAAAACAGATAAGTTGAGCGAAAACTTTATAATTATCGACGAAAATTAAAATTGATAAGACAAGAGTATGTAGAAAATTAAAACCAGGTTTAAAAATATTAAAATATGTTGCATTGGCGGATCCAGGGGGGGGGCACGGGTGCTTGCCCCCCCCAAGAGCCTCATATTTAACAATGAGAGTGAGAGAGATAGCACTATAGTGCTATCTCTTTCTCTCTCATGCAATACCCCCTCCAAAAACCTTGTCTGGATCCGCCACTGATATGTTGATTACTTTAGCTCAATTGCAGAGAGAGGATGAAAAATATATTTTGATAAAAATAAATAACAATTGCTATTTTCAAGACTCAGACTTGAGGTTCTGCAAATAGAAAATATAAAAAAAAAAATAACTTACCGATCTGGATATTCTTGAAGCTCTGGTTTTGAAAGTGGTATTTTTTATTTTTATTTATACATAGTCCTTGCCTTTCGGCTTTGGACAAACTTCCAGTATACATTTCTCTATACATTAGATTATTAATTAGAATATTATTTCAACTTCAATTAAATCGCACAAAACAAAATAATTATTTATAGCAAAATTAAACTCAAAAAAAAGCATGCAATTTTCAACAGTTTTACTACCTATATTAGAACTTTACTTTATAAATACTTAAAATCACACATAAGAAGGTTTTAGTGAGTTCTGTTCGCTATTACACTTCTAGCCCAGCCTTATCCGTCCTCGTTAACTCTTTCTTTCTCTCGTTCTCTCTCTCGGTTAATTGTTCTCAATATTTCTAATCCTTGTCCTTCAGCTCCTAGTATTATTTGTATTTCCTCCTTTGTTTTTGTCCTCGCACAGTCTTTTAACACATGAGACATATTTTCCACTTCTCGTCCACAGATTCTGCAACTTTTTTCTTTTTCCACCTTCCAATAGTCTTTTGCTCTCATTTCGTTTCCACACCTATATCTCGCTAACATTCTTCTGTCTTTATACCTCATCATATAATTGCTCAAATACCCTGGTCTCTGGTCTTCTCTTACATCTTTGTATAATTCATTGTACTTCGATTCTTCAATCTTCCTATCTCTTTTTTAGCTATTTTCACTATTACCAACTCTTCTAGACTTTCTTCTTCTTTGTTTATATTTTTTAGCCCCACTTTTCCTATTATTTCTTCTAATACTGTTTTTCTTAGCTTTGCCCACTTGCCTCCACTACATCTTCTACCCTCACTTTCTTTTTCTTTTAAACATTCCTTTACTAGTTCTTTTTTTGATTTTCTCGCTCTTTCCTCATACCTTAATGCTCTTTTCAATGCTTTCAACATCAACTCTTCCACTTTACACTCCTCCATCACTATGTAGTTTGGCGTTGTTGAGTCTAAACTCAATATCCATTTGATGTACTTTCTTGTGATCGTATTTAAACTTTCATCCCTTTTCCATCCCCATACTTCTGCCCCAAAAAGTGCCACACTCTCTACTAGAGCTGTGTACATTTTTATCCTTCTTAAAAAACTTTGCCTAAAAATTCTTTCCCCAATGCTTCACGTAGTTTTCATTGCTATCATTCCTTTCTTTTTCCTTTCATTTATATGTTTCACTGCTCCTCCATTCTTCTGCATGACATATCCTAAATACTTCATCTCCTTAACCTCCTCTAATTGTTCCTCTTCCCAAATCCACTCTCTTTTTGTTTTCCTTTTACCATTCTCGAATACCAAAATCTTCGTTTTTTCAGGACTTAGCATCATTTTCTTTCTCTTTAAGTACCTTTTTAATCTTTTTAACATGTATTTCAATTCTTCTTCTCCATATGCTAGTAACACTATATCGTCTGCAAACACAATTACCCACACTTTTCTATTCCCTACTGTTACTCCTCCTACTTGTCCTTCCCTCATATCTTCCTCCAAATCCTTTAAATAGATGTTAAAAAGCGTCGGACTCAAAGGACACCCTTGTCTAACTCCTCTCGTAGTCCAAAACTTCCTTGAACACTGTTCTTTCACTTTAACTAAATTTATTGTTTCTTTGTAAGTTTCCATTATCCTTGATCTTAACCTTCTGCTTACCCCTATTTTCTCTAGACTTTCTCTCAATAATGACCTATCCACTCTATCAAATGCTTCTTTTAAATCCGCGAAACATGCAAAAACCTTCCCCTTTTTGTCTCCTAATTCCTTATCTACTATATGATTTAACACGTACACTGCATCCATTCCTCCTCTTCCTCTTCTGAATCCTAGCTGGCTCTCTTCTAATTTTTCATCTATTTCTTCTATTAATCTTTCATTTAATATTCCTGCATAAATTTTGTACGCTGTGTCCATCAAAGTAACCCCTCTATAATTTTTAACTTCACTCTTTTCCCCTTTCTTGTATATTGCACTAATGACTCCAATCTTCCACTGCTCTGGTATTCCTCCTTCTTCCCATAATTTATTTATCATTTTACAAAAAGCTTCTCCTATTGGTATTGGCATGTATTTCCACATTTCATTCTCTAATAAATCTTCACCTGGTGCTTTCCCAATCTTTAGTTTCTTAATCTGCTTTACTATTTCTTCTCTACTAATTCCTTTTGGTTCCTCTTCCTCCTCTGCCATCTCTTCCTTGTCCTCTTCAATTTCAATTTCCATTATTACTCTATCTTCTTTCCCATCAAATCTTTCCATAAAGTGTTCTCTCCATTCATCCATTGTTATGTCTTCGCTTATACCTTCTCTTTTTTTGCTATACTTATTTATATACTTCCACACTTCCTTTTCTGTCTTGATATTTCGTAGTTTCTCTTCTTCTATTTTTTCAAACTCCTTCTTTTTTTCTCCACGCCATTCTTTATAGTCATTTTTCTTCTCAATATATTCCTGTTTAGTGCATCTTCCCTTCTTCCACTTTTTAAGTATTTTCCTAACCTCTCGCTTTTTTAAATTCCATTGCTGATCATGCCATAGTTTCTTTCCTATCTTCCATTTCCACTTTTTTTTCTTTATTTTCGGTGTTGCCTCGTTTACTTTTTCTTTTATCTCTTGCCATATCATATCTACAGTTTCTTCTTTGCTTTCCCAATCTTTGCAGTTTTCATGGTATCTGTCAATATTTTCTGTTGACCATTCTCTTCTCTCTATACATTAATCTTCTTTTTCTAGTTCTTTTTCTCCATATATTATTATATCTTTGCATATGTCTAATTCCAGTGGTAAATGGTCTGATTCAGTCCTTTGTCCTACTTTTAATCTCTTAATTTCTTCCAATGATTCTTGATTAGCAATAATATAATCTATCACTGTCGCTCCATTTTTACTTACATAAGTATATTCTCCTTCTTCCTCTTTGCTTCCGTTAACTATTGTCCATCCCCTTTTCTCTAATTCATTTATCAAGATTCTCCCTTCTTTATTTATCTTTATATCTTTGGATTTTCTAACTTCTCCATTTTCTTCATCTTCTATTATCGCTCCTCCCTCGCTTCCGGTCCTTGCGTTTCAGTCGCCACCAAGTATTAAAAATTATTCTTCTTTCTCATCTACTCCCTCTTCAATTATTTTGAACGTTTCCTTAATGTTTTGACAATACACAGTTATAATCCTCCAGATATTTTTGTTCATCACAAGTTTCCTCTCAACTATGTTTCTACTCAATTCCTTATATTCCATCTCTTCTATGCCTTTGCATACTCCCGTTATTATGCCACCCTTTGATCTTCCTTTTTTATTTACTTTTTCAGCGTAACTACACTTCCAATTAAACTTCTTTGGTAAACTTCCTTCTATTTTTTTTCCATCTGTCCTTATCTACCCAAGTCTCTGTTAATCCCACAATGTCAAAATTATTTAGATACTTCCATGTCTCATTATCTTTATTAAGTATTCCAGCCTCATTCCACATATACACTTTTACACCGTTTTTTATTTTTCTCCTTCTGTCACACTTTCCCTATACTCTTCTTCCTCTGTCCATCTGATCCAGAAAGCAATCGTCCCCCTCACTCCACTTTAGCCATCTTCCATCTATTTGCACTTTCATATATCCAGCTTTTGCACTCCTTCCATTTTCTCTCTCTTCTTTTACTTTTCTTCTGATCATTTGTTGAACTTCTCTTTCCCTTTCTGTCAAGTCATCATCAATGTAAATTCCCTTTATCAATTCTTTTTTCTTCATCATTATTTGTTTTTTCATTTACCAATTCTGTAATTTCGCTATTACCAAATTACTTTTTCTTTCTTCTTTATTTTTCTTCACCATGTATGCACTTTCTATTTTCACTTTCACTTTCAAACTTGATTCTAAAAATTCTTTCACTTGATTCTCTAGTTCATCTTCGGTGAAATTTTCACCCCTAATAACTATATTCAGTTTTCTTTTTTCTCTCTCTGTTTTTTCCTTTTCCCATTCTAACTTTTTAATTCTATCCCACAAATGTTCTTTTTCTTCTTTCCACTCTTGTTTTTCTTTCTTCCATTCTTCTTCCTTTTTATCCCATTTGTCTGTCAAATCTTTTATCAACGTCTCTTGCTGTTCCTTTAACTGCTTTTTAATTTCTTCACCTATTGACTTTAACATTTTTCCCATTCTTTGTTCTAACTCTTCTTCCTTTCCTTTTTGCACTCCAAACATATCTAATGTTTTATCTTTATTGGGAACTTTATTTTTAATACCCGGGGGTTTTCCTACCATTATTTACTTTTACAATTGACACCTTTTAATCAACCTGGTCAAAAGGCGGGAAACAATTTAATTATTTTCATATGCGCCCTCTCTCTTACCGTTCACTGCACTACACTACCACTTTAGTCAAAACTCTTATATTTTCTCGCGGTTTCTTTCCTAACCTCAAAATTCTGTCCTTTGTCTATTCGTCCATAAAACACAGAACTTACACTGTTTCATTCACTTTCTTTTTGCTTGATTTACTAATCCTTCTTTTTATCACACTTTCAAACACCTTTTACATCTTTATATGCACTTTTTCTTCTACTTTTACTGGTTTTTCAAGAGCTCACAGAAACCACTGTCAACCTTTACACGCCTCAACCGGAAGTCCTTTTGAAAGTGGTACCTGAAAACATAAAATCAGCATAAAAATGTAAATTCGATTTTTCAATTAGATAATAAAATATTATGTACATATATATTTATTATTTTTTCAAAAGAAATTAATAATCTGATGTTTTTATTAATATTAATAATAATAAGAATAATAATAATATATATGTAGCATTAAAATAATTTGAAGAGAAAATTATCCTAATAATTATGTATAAATTTATTAATTTATACCTGATATATAATTTATACAATGATATTTTTTACCTCATCTCGAAAAAGCTAGTTTTTTATAACTGAAAAATTATATTTTCTCCATAGAACTTAAAAACGAAATTATAAATCAGTTTCCTTTGTTGGTAAAACAATATCGCTAATTTTTACAGGAAAAAAATTTATTGATTTCCATCGATCTTTATATTTGTTTGTAGAAAAACCCCAGTCTAAAAATCCTGCCTGGATTACACACATGGAGCTTTCTGTTCGATATTTTATTTTATTTGAAAATAATTAATATATTGAATATTGAAAACTTTTTTAGCCAAATAAAACATTAAACAAAAACAATAGTCAGTACTTTACCACTGTAATGAACAAAACCGAACATCCATTGTAATGAACGGTTTGGCCCCTTTAAAATGAACAAAATCATCCTCCCAAATATTTTGCAAAATATATTTGATATTTTCATATATTCTAAGAGAATTTGATCTTAAAACAATGTACATTTTTAATTAATAGCTGATGAACAACCAAAATCGATCTACAAACGTTAAATTACGACTGCCAAATGAGTTCAATTATAAATAATAAATAATTACAATTAGTGATTTTGAAAATTGTTGTGATGCCAACTTCACTCTGGTGCCTCATACGCTCGTGTTAATGCGTGAAGAAGGCAACTGCCACCAACTGGTAGGAATCAGTGTACCAATTTATTTAGTCAAGTTTGCTTCTAATATTTTATAATAATTATTGTGATATGCAGATGTGCTTTCTATTTTTCTTCAGTGTGATGCACAGATGAAAATCTGGAAAGTCTGGGCAAATAATTAGCCATAATCTCGTCAGAAGGAAATATGCCACCGGTAAGTTTTTCTTTGTTCTCTAACAACCAAAAATCGTTTGATTTCATCATTTCCCGGTATCTAATGAACTAATGAATTTGAAGCTGATATAGTTCGATGAAAAGCATCGATTGACAGTGTTTTTTAAAATTCATTCCAATAATTAACTCAAAATAAGTTAAAGTAAAAATTCTCATCTTTCTACGAATTTTACAATTAGCAAAAGCTAGGATAGGTTAGTCCGGTTAGTCTCTTGTAATATAATTTATTTTCTTTTCAACAAATGGTGAATAGTTTGAAGCATATTTTATTAAAGAAACAAATTAATATTTTAGTTTAAGAATATGTTTTGCCTAATTTTGAAAATTTCTTGATTTTACGTATGTCGGCTTACATATATTGTTCAATAAAAATCTCAAACTAATGAGTTTCAGGAATATTAATATAATAAATTATTAATTTTACTATCATTAAATCTCAATTTTTAAATATAGTAAATATAATATATATTGAAAATGGAATTTGAGCTCTTTTTGTTATAATTATAACTAAAAATATAAATAAAAATTTTTTAATTTATAGTTATTTAATAAATTTCATGAATTTAAATTTATTATATTAAAAAAATTAAAATTCTAGTATCTCCAATTCGATTAGATATTAATATAATTATTCCTGAAAGCAGTAAGCGACATTATGAAAAGTGGATTTTCGGAATAGGAGGAAATCTGAAGGAAAAAAGATCAAATTAATCAGCCTCAAGAAGAAAATCCGGAGAAGTAAATATACAATAATATAAGGGGAAGAGGAAAAAATATATGTTCGAGAAGGAAAGAAAAAATAGATTTTGGACTTGAAAAATCATCAGACGGTGAGTCGAATTTTATCATTTATCTGTATTTATTATTTTATTGTTATAAGTTATTTAATCTTTTACATATTTATTCTTACCATTTGTATATATTTTTCTGCTGCGACAAATATTTTTTGTCCCTGAATCTTTATGATATTTATATTATTCTTTTACCATATATTTTTTTTAAAAACATCTTTTAATTAATTGTAAGTGAAGCCAGAAGTTTATCGTGTTATTTTTGTTTCAATCACAACAAAATGTGTATCAGCCTAAAACAAAAAAACCTTTTTTTTTAACTCTTACCTAAAATACTTATATATATATTCTTATTTCAATTAGTTATTATTTTATTCTTTTTATTACATTTTAGGTTAAAAATATTATTCTGTTGCAAATATTTTTTATTGTTTTTAATTATAATTATTAAAATATACAATTTTTTTAAATTAAATAATCAATTATTTTCAATCTTGTTCACGGATTTTATGACAGGTTACATTTTTAGTCATATTTCGATTTTGAAAAAACCACATTCTTTAAACATTTGTGGAAAACTATTTTTTTTTAGGAAAAACACATTTTTCTATTGAGAATGAATTTCTATTTTGCTTTTTAGTGTTTTTGTTACCTATTGAATGCATTATTTAACTTCATGATTATTTCATTATTTCTTAATCTTTTGTTCGAAACAGTTTCATTTTTTTTATTTTGCTATTTTTTTCAAAAACTTAATTAATTTATTATTGCAATTTTTAATAGTTCCTTAATTTTTCTGATCTAAAAAATTTCCTTCTTTTACTTTATTTTCTCTTTTAAATTTTCTTTCACTTAAAATTATTTCATTTCTTAATTCTTAAATATATTATCTTAAAAAATAAATAGAAAAGATTCAGATCAAAATAAAAGATTAAAATAAAAATGTTTAAGAAATCCTTTGCATTTTTACCTTTTTTTCTTACTTATTAAAAAAAAATATATTTTCATAATTATTTCTCTTTTTCTTAGACTTTGTCGATCTTTCCCAAAACATTTTTTTTAATGTTTTAGAAAAATTGAAATTACTCTCGAAATAATATAGGTTTTGCAAAGTTTCTATGCTTGTTTTAAAGGAAACTTTCTGCAGAATAAGACTATTGCTTAGGCATTAATGTGCAATTGTTTTCCTAGCATATGCATGGCTCGGAAGTTGGAACAAAAATATAAAAAAATTGTTGTTTATATCTTGATATCAAATACAGCTATATAAAATATACCAAGGTCATAATTGTCATAACTTCCGGAAGGAAGTAATATAATATATATATTGGAATTTTAAAAATTATTTTTATGTCAAAATAATGTCTTCAAAATTTTTTTAATTTTTTGGTCCAAATTCCGAGCCTTGCATATGCTAGGAAAACATTGCACATTAATACTTAAACAACAATGTTATTCTCCAGTAAATTTCCTTTAAAACAAGCATAGAAACTTTAAAAAACCTTTATTATTTCAAGAGTAATTTCAATTTTTGTAAAACATTAAAAATTCCACATTTTTTAACATATTTCAATGAAAAATAGACTAAATCACTTCACTCAGGCCTTATTTTCCTCAAAATTTTATCTACTTTAAGAAAATAAACACAGAAAAAATTTAATAATTATACTTTGTACGTTTAAAGACGTTTTTCAAACCTTAAAAAATAGGTGGAGTGACAATTCCCGACGGTACTGTATCTTCTCTCATTTTCTTAAATTGATTTCATTTTTCTTTCATTTTTTAAAGATTTTTAAATGCATTTTTGTCTTTTTTTATGTTACTTTATTATAAGTTGTCTAATTAAATAATTATTTCTTTATCCTAGAATTTTTTTTTTCCAAACAGTTTAATAATTTTCTTGTAATCTATTATTTTTAAGAAATTATTTTATTATGTATTTCTAAAATTTTTATTAATTTCTTTACTTTTTAGTTTATAAAAAGACATTTCTTTTTTTTACTTTTTATATTTTTTATAGGTACCTACACTTAATTATTTTTTTTATTTTGAGCTTTATTATCATTTTCTTAAATTTTCTTCTGTTTACATAAAAATGTTAGCATTTTAAGCATTTTTGTTATTTTAACATTTATCAAATTCTCCCTGATTTTTCGTTGACTTTCTTAATTATTTTTTTGATTTTTTAAAAATATTTTCATTAATCTTTTAAAATTTAGTAAATATTTTCTTGTTTTTTGCTTTTAATTGAGGAGCACTTTTTCAAAAGTTGATAAATCCATTTTCCAAAAAAGTAGAGATAAACACAATTTTAATATATTAGGAACTTTGCACATCGATCTGTTACTGTCAAAATTAGAAAACAAATTTTATTAACAAAGAATTTTTAATTTAAAAAATCTGGACTTAACCAAGATGATTCGAAATTTTAATTTTTCTTTTCCTAGTTAAAATTACAAAACTCTTATTTAAATTATCTAATTATGAAAAACTTTAATTAAAAAAAAATCTCTTAAAAAAACAAATATATCGTTCAAAAAATATTCTTATATCAATAATTTCGTGTAGTTTTTTTTACTTTATAATTAACTCTAAAGGTTTATCACTATTTGTTAATTTCTTTTTCATTCTTGTTTACTTTTAATTCCTTATTTTTGGTTTTAATGGTACCAGTTTATCGCAAATTATTATCGTGTTTTTTAAATTTTGTTTTTCAATTTAAGTTTTTAAACGATTCAACAAAATCTTTTGGTGCAAAAACATTCCAAAACAGAATGGTTTTCATTATTATTATTATTGCTTGTTCATAGAGGGAATATTTCAAAAATAAAAAGGCTTGTATTAGTTTACTATAAAAACGTAATTAAATTATCAGAAGGCTTTTATTTTTTTTCCAGGCGTATCTAATACTCTTTGAAAATCTCGAACCGGAAATTCTCCGGGTTCGTATTATCATCATTTTTTTTTTATAAAAAAATTTTTTCTAGTGAAAACTGTAAAGATCCGTTGATGAAAGGCTTAAGTTTTCATAGGGATGAATACTTGAAACCGGATGAAGCTTCCTGCTTCCTGTAGGGTGCAAAAAGGGCCTCATCTTGAGAATTCTTGACACTCGGGACACGTTTCTTGTCGTTTTGGCCTTGCCTAGCAATCAGTTACGTCGAGTTGGAATAAGTATCGGAAGAAAAAAGCTCTCCGAGACTTCCTGCGAAGCTGAGCTCAGGGCACGATTGTGGCCGCGATATCCAAGCAGTTACGAGTGGTTCAGCGGTTCAGATATTGCGAACAGTAAAGTTTTGCAGCATCAAGGCCGCCTCCTTACTTGCGATCTTGTCTCACGATGACTCACGCCTAGCTGGCTGCCTCCTGGCTGCTGCCTTCCTTCCTTCCTTCTCTGATCCTACAATGGATTGGAAACTGTGAAAAAATACACATGAAGCCTTACATACATTTACTTCATCCTAAACTCGAAAAAAGAAAATTTCTGGACTTTATTACTATTGGAGCTTGTCAACAGCTTAAGCGCGTGGGTTATAACTATGATGCAACTATAAGTTATCGTTGCTATAAAACTTTTATGTCAGAGATACATAATAGCTTTCTCTCTTTTTGATTGATACGGTCGTTTTGAAAAAAAGCAGAAATGCCACAAGATTCTGGTTTAGGGATTTTTATATACGGAGTTTGAATTGAATCTTGAAGAATTTTGACTAAAAATGGAAAATGTAGAATGAGAGGGAAATTGGGTTATGTATAGGAATTACATTTGTATGATAATTAATAGTATAAAGTAAGGATTGCAGGGTTGCTACGGTTCTGGAAAACCTGGAATTGTCATAGAATTTTTCTGAAGTCGGGGAAAACCTGAATACCTGGAAAAGTCAGGGAATTTTATAAAATGTTTTAAACAATTAATTTAATTAATTTCTATTTTTATGATTTCAATCAGTGATATTTTATTTGAAATAATTTAAAAACTGCTGAATTGGCGGTGACTTTTACCTGATTGATCAAAAGAAATTAATTCAAATTTTCAATACTGTTACTAAAATTGAAAATTATTTCCATCTATCAATCAGTAAAAAATGAATGCCAATTTAGTCATTTTCAACTGATTTCCAGTGAAACTTCATTGATTGAAATCATGAATAGAAAGTGATTTTCAATATAAAATTATTCTCCTTAAATTGTATAATTATTCATTAATTTTTTTAATTATTTTGTTCCGTTGTCGATTATTCTCGACAGCTTTCGAATTTTTTTGGCAATTGTCAATTATTTTCGTCATTTTGTAATTTTTCTTTCAATTATCAATTATTTTCTTCACATTTTAATTTAATTATTTAATTTTCAATTTATTTCCTCCATTTTCAATTATTTTCTTCAATTTCCACTTATTTTATTCAATATTCAATAATTCTCGACTTTTTCCAATTATCAATCATTTTTTTGAAATATCAATACAATTCTTTAATTATCTTCTTCAATTTTCATTCATTTTCTAAAATGTTTTCTATAATTTTCTTCACTTTTTAATTAATAACTTAATATTCTCCTTCAATTTTATAATTATTCTCTAATTTTTTCTATCACTTTGTTCTGTTGTCGATTAATCTCGCCATTTTTCGAACTTTTTTTACTTTTTTTTCCCAATTGTCAAGTATTTTTCTTAATATTTAATTATTTTAGTTATTTAGTAATTTTTTTTTTAATTATCAATTATTTTCTTACAATTTAAATTTAGTTCTTTAATCTTCAATTTATTTCTTCAATTTTTAATATTTTCTCCGATTATTGTTCTCGTCATTTCTCAATTATTTCATTCAATTATTAATTATTTTCTACAATTTATTATTATTTCCTACAATTTTTTCAATTATTTTCTTAAAATTTTATAATTATTTTTTAATTTTGATTGTTTGTTGTCTAGTCATTTTTCAAATGTTTTCTTCAATTTTTTATTTGTTCTCCTTGTTTTTCAATTATTTTTTCAATTATTATTTTTTTTCCGCAATTTTCAATTATTTTTTACACATTTTTCAATGTACAATTATTTTACTTAAATTTTATAATTATTCTTTAATTTTTAAAATTATTTGTTTCTGTTGTCGATTATTCTCGACAGTTTTTTAATTTTTTTTTAATTTGTCAATTATTTTCCTGAAATTTTAATTTAATTCCTGAATCTTTAATTTAATTCTTTAAGATTTAATTACTTTCTTCACTTCTCAATTATTATTTTCAATTTGAAATTGTAGTCTTCAATTTTCAATTATTTGATTCAATATTCAATATAATTCTCACCATGTTTTAATGATCAATTATTTGCTTAAATTTAAATTTAATTCTTAAATTTGTAATTTATTTCTTCATTTTGTTTCCTCATAGAGGAAGCTTTGTGATCGTTAAGATTTTCGATTTTCCAGAAATAGTGTAAATCGACTCATTTTCATCTAAAAAGCGTAAATTTTTATTCTTAAGCACATGTCCAGACGTATGAGTGTATAGCGTTTTTTGTCGCCAGGATATCTCGAAAACGCTTTACCGGATTTCAATAAAATTTGAATGACTTCTTAAGCTCATGAATATCTAAATTTGAACACAGGGATTTTTAAAAATACCCAATCAAATTTTTTTGAGCACCTTTTTTCATAGAAAAAAAATCGTTTTTTGCCAAAATTTTGTTCCATTCTAAAAATACAACATAATGAATACAAAATTCGTATTTCTTATCTCAAAACAAAGCGATTGACCTATAAATAAGTTTTATAATTAATCAAAAATTAATAAAACAATTCATGTTTTTTCATTTTTGTTGCATTTAAAATGTGTTTTTTTAATAACTTCACCAATTTACTTATATATTATTAATTTATTGCTTTCTCTATGAGGAAGCAAATTATTTTGCTTAATTGGAAGCGAAATGTCTATGAATTTTTACCTAGTTTTTATTTTTTGCTTAAAATTTTAATTCCATTCTTCAGTTTTCAATTATTTTCTTCTATATTCCATAATTCTCAGCTTTTTTAATTACTTTTTTCAATTTTTAATTATATTCTTTAAATTTAAATTTTATTTTTCAATTTTTTTCGTTTTTCAATCGATTTGTAATTGTAATTTGTAATTTAGAATTCTTAATTTTTCTTGTTCCTGAATTTCTTAATTTAATGTTTCTTGTTTAACTTTTTCAATTATTTTTTTCAGTTGCCTATTGATCTAATTATTTGTCGAATTTTGTTTTTAATTGTCATTTTTTTTGTCATTTTTCTGATATTTTCTTCAATTTTGTAATTATTCTCGTAATTTTCATTATTTATTGCATTTGCAAAAATTTATAGTTTTAAATGACTAACAACAATGCAAAGTTTCTCACGCCCTTGGGCGCGTGTTAATATTGGTAATTATTTTGTATTTGGTCATGAAATTTGCTGAAAAATGATATGTACATATTATTTCCTTCTGCGTTTTTAGTACGAAATTCTTGATCAACTGTAATCTTAAAATTAAAAATATTACATCAAAAGTAAACTTAAAAAAATTATTTTTGACCTTGAAACCTTTTTAAAATGTCTTTAATTTTCTTCAAAAGTCACTCGATACCCTAATTGATATTTTATTATTAATTTAATTTGAATATTTTATATTTTTTTTCGTTGTAACTACCAAAAAAGTTATTCAAATAATTTTATATTGGGACTTGGAATTTTTGTGAAAATTGAAAAAACCTGGTAAAGTCATGGAATTTTTAAATCATGTTTTTGTGACAACCCTGGATTGGAAAACGCAAGAAAAAATGTCTATAATAATAATCATCGTATTCTGTCACTCATTTTTTTAAAATAATTTTTATACAATATTATTTATATAATTTCCTAATAACTGCATTTAAAATTGATTTCCGTATGTGAAAAGTCAAAAGTCAGGAAAAAATTCGTAATTGTTTTTCTTCGTAAATGAAGATTGTTATTCTTCATATGAGGAACAAATGGGAAGTGCTGCACGTGCAATCGTCATAAGATCGTTTAAAATATATGTGGTTAGAGTCCATTATCTCTGTAATAACCTCGTCTAACGAGGGAAAACACCTTCTTGTTCGAAGAAGCTTTGCAAAAAGCGTCACGCAAGCCATCGAACTTAACTCTTCGGACTTACTTGAGGTATTAATAGTACAGGTTGTCGCATCTGGATCAATTTCCTCTCTTTAATTACTCTTCTGTCCTAAAAACCACTTAATGTATAATTGCTTTTAATTGTTATTTAATTTCTGCAACTCTTATCTCTTCTTCTAAAAGAACAGAATTGAGTTTCTCTTCCAGAAAACTGTTTTCATTATAGAGATGCAGTTCCTGTTGAACATTTTTCATGTAATTAGTCAGTTTTTCTGTTGAAATTCTGAAAAATTTTCTACTGAATTGTTTATCTATTATTTTAGTTATTCTATTGATTATTTATTAATTTTTTTATATTACAAATATTATTGTATATTAGTCAACATTATAAATGAAAAATGTTATCTTAAATTTACATCCGGCAACTAAATCGTTCCCTGTTTTGTTTATAAATTTTTTAGTACCATTAAATTGGCAAAGCACAGTCTATTATCCAATTAGTGTTCATTTTGTGCATAAATAACAACGAAAGTGTTGTGCTTTCCCATTTATCATATGCAACCATCTTCAGTTTATGCCACTTGTTTCAGGAAATAATAAAGATTTTATATTTCTAAAACGAAATAGACTTCTTTAAACAAATACCGTCTTTATACTTTTTAAAATATTTAAAATACCTGGTAGCCAACAGGTCTGATCAAAGGGAGATTTGGACCAAACCAAATCATCCGATTTAGTTCTAAATAAACTAAAGTCAGAATAAAAACCAGACTAGAGCAAAACCAAAATCAGACATGTTATAAATATTTCCACACGGGTATAGCATATAGAAATCATCTAAATTTTTAAAAATTTTAATTATACAAATTTCTAAAATTAATCAGGGCTGTTATTGATTTAAATCACTTTCATTTAAATCATGATTTAATTCATTGGAAAATTTTTTAAAAAACCTGTCTTAAATAAAAAAAAACTTTAAAATTCTCCGGGTGTCTAATACTGCATGTAAAAAAATATAATTTAAATAAATTCCAAATGTCAATTAACTCATATTCCAATTTATTCAAAATGTTAAATTTCAATTAATTCAAACTTAAATGCATATTAATTAATGCATAATAATTTTGTTATTATAACATTCACTAAACTTTTTATTTCGTTGATTTTCATAATTATTTCCATATTTTCAAAAATAAATACGCTAATTTTTTTGTAAATTTATTCAATTGATTTTCATATCTTGTCTATTTTTTGCGAGATTTTTTACAAACTTATTTATTATTACATACAATTTTCAGATTTCCTTTATTTTTCTAAATTTTATTGTTTGACTTGTTTGAAGTGTAATATTATAAATATGTTTTTGGTTTAATTTGCCTATACTTTTTTATTTTTGAAGGATTTTTAAATTTTATTTGTCGATTTTTTATTTGTCTTCATATATACATTTCTTATTTTATTTTTATTCATTTTAATTTTTCAGTAGATTCTAACCAAATTTTATTATTTTTTATACCTTTTACATTTTTTTACTGTTTGTTAGATTAAGGAAAAATTCTCTTCCTATTTATTTAATTTTCTTGATGTTTCACAATTGTTTTAGTCCTTTCTTGCATTTTAATTAATTCTTCAATTTTTGTCATAAGATAATAATGTCATAAGAAACATTTTTCCTTCTTTTAAATTGTTATGTTTTTATTTTGTAACTACGAGTTTTTGAAAATATTCAATGCTTTTATCTACATTTTTTAAATTTCTCAATTTTCTACTTTTTTGAAGATTTTTATTATATATTTTATTTTATATTACCTATATAAATTTAATCTCATAAATAGTTTTACCTTAACATCGTTCTTCTATTTCACAAAATTTTGTTTCTTTTAAAATTTTTCAAAATTGTATTCAGTCTTTTGTTTGTCAATTTGTAAAATAATTCTCTAATTTTTTTAATTTTAAAAATCTGTTGTCTTCAGTAATACAATTTAACGTTTTTTAAATTATTTTCTTATTTATTTTCTTAGTTTAATAAAATGTTCGTTTTTTTAAAAGAGTTTCTACTCTTTTATATATTTTGTGATCGTTAATATTTTCGATTTTCCAAATATAGTCTAAATCGACTTATTTTCATCTAAAAAGAGTAAATTTTCATTTTTAAGCAAATGTCCAGATGTGTGTGTGTATAGCGTTTTTTGTAGTCAGGGTATCTCGAGAACGCTTTAACGGATTTCAATAAAATTTTGATAACTGATTAAGCTTATGAATATCTAAATTTGGAGACAAGTGTTTTTAAAAATATCCAATCAAATTTTTTAAAAATTTTTTTTCATCGAAAAAATTGTTTTTTGCCAAAAATTTGTTTCATGCTGAAAATTCAATTTAAGCATCAATTTACAAAAATCACATTCCTGATCTCAAAACGAATCGATTGACCTATATAACTTTTATAATTGATCAAAAATTTGTAAAATAACTCATGTTTTTTCATTGTTTTTGACTTTTAAATTCTTTTTGCTAATAACTTCTCAAATTAACTTTTATATTATTAATTTGTTGCTTCTTCTATGAGGAAGTAAATTATTTTGCTTGAAAGGAAAATTCACCTAATTTAATTGCGTTTTAATTAATTCTTTATTTTTTGTCATCATTTTTCCATTTCTTATAAACATTTTTCAATGCTCTTAAATTGATCAGTTTTTATCTTATAATTACAAATTTTTGAAAAAAAAATTTTTTTTTTAATTCTTCTTAAAATTCCTCAATTTTCTACTTTTTTAAAACTTTTTTTCTTTTGTTTTATATTTTTCATTTCTCTTAAATTGTTCAGTTTTTATCTTATAATTACGAATTTAAAAAAAAAAAATTCTTAAATTTTCTTCTTGAAGTTTCTAAATTTTCTACTTTTTTAAAACCTTTTTTTCTTTTGTTTTATATGATATAAATTTAATCTTAAAGTAAGTATTCTCATTTTAACATCCTTCTTCTATTTCATAGAATTTCTTTTCTTTTAAATTGTTTTTAAATTTTCCAACATTTTATTTAGCGTTATTTGTCGCCAGTATATCTCGAGAAGGCTTGAACGGATTTAAATAAAATTTAGATGACTTATTAAACTCATGAATATCTAAATTTAGACACAGGGATTTTCAAAAATACCCCATCAAATTTTTTTGAGCACCTTTTTTCATAAAAAAATCGTTTTTTGGCAAAATTTTGTTCCATGCTGAAAATACAACTTTGTATTCCTTAAGTATCTCGATACGAATCGATAGACCTATATATAGCTTTTACAATTCATCAAAAATTCGTAAAATATGTTTTTTTTTAACTTAAAGTTCTTTTTTTTTTAATAACTTTCCCAATTAACTTTTAGATCATTAATTTTTTGCTTCCTCCAAGAGGAAGCAAATTATTTTGCATAATTGGAAGCGAAATGTCCATGAAATAAATATAATTTTCACCTAGTTTTAATTATCTTCTTATTTATTTTTTTAATTTAAAAGAAATGTCCGTAAATAGTTTAATGTTTTTTGAAGGAGTATTTACTTTTTGATATATTTTTATATCACTGTTTCATTCTTGTGTTTTTTTTTTAACTTTCTCTTCATTTCTTTTAATGTCCATGATGTTTTTTATTTAAAACAATCCTCTCATTTTTTTAATAGACTGTTTTCTTATCTTTTTACGTTCTTGTTTTTTTTTTTTAATAATTTATTATTTTTTCGTTGCTTTTATTTAATTTTCTTAATTTTGGAATCATGAATTTGAAGATATTTTTTTTGAAATTTTCGCATTCATTCGACATATTACAAAATTTATTTGATTTTGATTAAATGTTTTATTCTTCATTATTTCTTATTAAATGTTCTCAGTTGAAAATATGAAATACTTATAAATAGACATATGGAGATATTGTTACATATACGTACTGATTATATGTAAAAAAAAACAATTTTTGGTTTAAATAGAAACAAATCGGATTTTTTTAAAAAAATCATTGTTTTTTATGAGCCCTGAAATCAATACAGAACAGTTTTCCTAAAAGTAACCGAAGGATTTATTTATACTGTTGGGAGAATCACCCATCAGCGTAAGTGGGTGGTATTTAAATAAAAAATCAATTTAGGCTTAATGTATTTTAATTAAGTGAAGTGTTTGTTAAGTGATGAAATAAAATAATTGAGTTAAGTGTCAGGAGTAAGAATTGTCCGTGAGATCGTTTCCTTTCGTTAAAAGATTCACGAATCTCCTGTTCGCTTTGAACTGTTTTTTGTTTGGTGCGGGTTCAGTGTTCTTCAAAGGCAAACGACAGATTTGTTCAAGAGTATATTTAGGAAGCGACCTTCAGGCGCTATAGATACAGGATGATATATAGGAATATCCATTTGTATACTTATAAGCGTGGATACTTATTTACGACCGGTTGACCCGAGCGATACCACACCATATACGGCGAGAGTTGTTAATAGGAAGTATCCTTGTCAGGCGCCCGACTGCTCTCAGATATGTTCTCTTGACCTCCGGTGAGAAATAATTTCAAATAAAAATCTCACCATCTAAGGGAGTTCTAAGGACCGCGGTGTCTGATCGCCCCGGAGTTCACGGTTTTCCTTACGATATAAAGCTGTGCTCCTTAAAAGTCACTGATCTTAGTCACAGGCTCGTTCAGGGCCGAGGACAACTTGGCCCTGAATTATACGTATTTGGAAATTTCTCCAGAAATACCCTATACTAGTGATGGAGGTGTTTTACTCGACAGTTAAATTTGGCACAAGACTATGGTCACGTTACTATGCTCGATAAATCCTCCAAATGGTTCGGACGCCCAGACTCAAAAGAAAACAATAACCTCGTTCACTTTTTGCCTTTTTCACTTCTCCGCTTTCAGACCAATTTTAATTACCCCTTTATTTATAATGTACGGGCATTCACGTACCAAAAAAGGCACTTTAGCTGCCAAATTGTTCCAGAAAACGTTTCTTTCTCTAGATAATTTAACGATTTTCGTGAAGTGATTTATTTTGTTATTTCAAACAGATTTTATTATAATTTTATTTATCTTGTAATATGAAAAGATTTCCGTATAATTTGACTCTTTGATTTGTAATTCATGCAGTTTGAATTGTCGCAAGTGAACAAATAATAATGTAAATTAGCCAGAACACGTGGACATCGGATACGGAATAATGTTTTAATTGTGTTCAATCGTTATTATCTTATTCAGTGTCCATTTTAAGGTTTAATAAAAATTACAGACTATGTCTAAATAAACGTTGGAGGACTTTATGAGCAAGATATTTGTAATGTACCTCTCGGAACCTCGCCAGTTTTCTCGCCCAGCTACATAATTCGCGATAATTATGCCCTGTAAAGGCATGATTGAAGGTCGTCCGGGAATCAATATTATTAAGGAGGTGAGGCGTGCCTCAAGTTGAAACATAAAGATTTATGATTTTCCATTACCAAGACTGAGCCCAGTTATGTTAATGAGTGCATCTCTTTAAGGCACAAAAAATACACGTGCGACACTGATAATTATATCATTAAACATAAATTATACGAGATTTTGTAAATATGTCGATTTGTCCAATAACTTCCATTCAAATGTCCGCAAGTATTCTAAAGAAATGATTTTTTTCAAAAGGTCATTTCCAATTAGCTCATTTTCAATTTTTAGCTTCTAACTGAAATACATATTTTTTTCTCCTTTTTTTTTTCTCTGAGAAAAAACTGCACATTGAATTTAAACCGCGATTGCTTAAAATTCAATTCTTTTAGTCAGAGGACTGACCTTACATTTTTCTTTCCCAAGAAACGTGGCTGGAATACAACAACCCTTTCGACTTTGTGATGTTATTTTACCTCGATAAAGACGTAAAGTCTGATTCAATATATAATTTACACTACGTGCTCCGAAACATGCATTGAAAGTAGGAAAAAAAATTGAAGGAAAAACATTGAAATTCGTCCTCTGATGCTTTATAAATGTAACGATCGATTTCACGCAAACCATTTTTGGTTAAGCAAAAAGGAAATGAATCGGAGGTAAATCCTCGAGAGGTAAATACGAGAAACTTTGGACTTGAGCGTGAATTGGTGATGGACCGGTTGAGGCAGATCAAATGCATCCATAATTCAAGGCACGCTGCGGCTTGTCAGAAACATCGAGAAAAAGTAGTTGCTTTATGCCCTTAAACGCTTGATTTTACCGCTACTGCGGTAAGTGCACTTCTATTGATCATTGCACCCATAGATCAGATCTATTTATATATCAACTGCCCTAAACGTGTTTGATTTTGAATCGATTCAACTGACCTGAATGAAGCTAAAAATTTTAAGTGAATATGCAGATAGATCAGTATCTTTGCCAGCGTACAAAGTCCGATTACTGATTATTTTGCGTTAATAATGATTTATAAGATTCTATAATGATTGCGAAATATTCATGAACTCTCCTGTTGATTATAAATATTTATTATGTTAAATTGCACTCTTGAAATATTGCTGTTATTAATTTTTCTTGATCAACTAAAAAGTTGCTCAAATTTTTAAGCTTTTTTGTCGTGTTTTTCTTTGACTTTTCTTATTCTCTAGTTTTGAACTAGGTAATTTTTCTTTAAACTTTTATTTTGTTTTTTGTGACCTTTTGCTCATCTATTTGTTATTCAATTTTCTTTGGTATATTTCTGAAAAAGAAAGCAATCGTTAATTATTAACTATTCTAGTTTCGTCAAATTAGCTGCACCTTGTTCTATTTTGCAGTTAGAATCTATTGTGTACATAAATAATAATAAATAAAAGTGCTTTGTTTTTCAGTTCATCAAAATTGTTTTGACATCTATTTCAGGGAATAATTTATTTTCAGAAAAATTTTCATATTTTCGAAAAGAAATATGTACTTCTTCAACCAAATATCGTCTTCATGTAATTAAAACATAATTATATGTCTGAACATATCTGATAAATATATCTAAATAAAAGTTTTTTGTTTTCAGTTCATCATATTATTTGGCATCTATTTCAGTAAATAATTTATTTTCAGAAAAATTTTCATATTTCTGAAAAGAAATATGTACTTTCTTCAACCAAATATCGTCTTCATATAATGCAAACATATTATACATACATGTCTAAACACATCTCCTTAAATCTATCTTCTCTCTAATTTACAATAAATAACTAAAAATAAATTCAAATCAATTTCACACGTATTGAAAAAAGTTCAAGAGTAAGTCCGTAAGTCATTTCATAAATTTTCTATAAATTGCCTTCAAATGACAAAAATTGCACTTAAATTCTTTTCGTACTTTGTGCAAAGGAGAATACGTCTTTCTATTCCAATCTTCAGGAAAAGATGTTTCCTTTTCTTTTTTCGCGTACGCTAATTGCGAATTATAAAAAGGACATGAATATTATTTGACATTGTTAGTACAACTTAAAATAATCTTGTTAACCCTGATGTTAATCATCTTGATGTCAAAAAAGTCGCGTATCCATTCATAATGTGAGTCATGCTTAAATGACTGATTTTAACGACCTTTCACTACTTGATTTTCGATCTGCCACAAAATATAATTTCGTTAAGTCTCTTTAATTAATTTTATTTAACTGTTTTATTTTTATTTACTTTTAAACTGCAGATTCAAAAACGTTTATTTGGCATTTTTCATTTAATTTAAATAGATAACGAAAATTTTTACATTTTATTCTTGCTTGCTTTTCTGAAAAAGAAACTTTCAACAAGTAGCGTGTTAAAATCACCTTCACAAAAAAAAAGCGAAATTTTCAGTTTACAAAGTAACTTAAATCAGTTTCCAAGTATACCAAACTGAAACAAAGTAAGTTTAAGTTTGAAAAAATTGATAGACTTCTGAGAAAACAGCGGTTGAGGATATTATTTTACGGTCAATTGAAAGAGTCGATTTGAGTTCTGACAATGTACAAAAATTGTAATTGCTAAAAAAAATGGTTGCATCGAATAATCATTGTGGTCTCGCCACAGAATCTCGAGGACGTGATTCCGGGCTGAAAATAATCAGCGTCGGTCGCACGAACTTTTGACCTACGACGAATGCAAGCAGAGCAAAAGACACCCAAGTGAGTCCAAGTGTTTGTCGCGTCTTGAGTTGCACTTTTTACTATTATGGGAGCAAAAGGTTTAGGCGGAGGAGGTGGGACGAGGGAGTTAAGAATCAGAAAAGTGGCAAATGTCGGTGTGTTGTGTTAAATCGAGCAATTAGTTCCAATCCCGAGAACAGAGGTCTCCCATAATGTCAATGCCTCTCGTAAACTCTATACCAGGAGGCGGGAATCGCAACTTCCGGTCGACGTGAAACGGAAGTCGTTCTTTGCTTAGTCGGAATCGACGGAAGGGAGGTTCTTGTTTTTTTTTTCTCTTTTTACGTCGTAAAAAGGATTTTATGATTTCTTGTGACACGAAAATTCACTCTGATCGTGTTACACTTGAAAATGTTTCGTTTCAATAAATTTCCAGCAGATGTGTTTATGTACTTTGTGGCTGCATCTTTTTCTAAGTTTTCTACTTTGTCAAAATATTTATACATGTTTTTGGTCAAATTTATAAGCTCTTTCATATCATTTTTAATATCTATAAACAATTTAAATTGTTTTAATGTTTTGTTAAATTATTTCTAATATTATTACTCTTCATTTGTAAGTTGTGATGTTTAGAGTATTTGGAGTTTTATGTGAGAAAAATACTCTTCTTGCTTCCTCCACACACATTTGGTTTCTTTTTTAAGACTTTCTTTTCCTTATTTCCATTCCAGAGATGCCTGTTCTATTTCCAAGTAGAAACAATTTAGGAATGCAAATGAACGTCCAAAATACCAGAGAAATTTTTATGTATATATTTAATATTTTATTATTTAACACTTTTAGTTGTCATTAATTATCATATCTTTAATAATTATGGTTTTATATTTATAATAATAAATGAAAAAAGTATCTACCCGCGTTACAATTCTTAAAAGCTTGAATATATTAAATTGGTCTGGTTACAAATTTTTAAATAAGACGTTAATTATCATTGCAATTGAGATTACTGTTTTCTCTGTTGGCAAAAAGACACGGAATGGCAGTGATGAAGGAAGTTATTTAAAATTCTCTGTATTAAAATATCGTCTTATCTGAACAAGTTGTTTCACCTCGATCTGTAGATTTCGTTTTACGTTTATCCACGTCAGCACGTTCTTCGTTCTTGAAATATTCAGGGAATGACCTTGGGCTACGACATCACACAATCTGTCAACCAGTTTTATCGCGAATTCTCAATTATCTTGGTTTGACATGAAAGAAGCGTTCCGACGCCCCAGGATTATTTTATCCTACCCTTTGGTCACTTAATTGTCATCCAATTAATGAATCCTCGCAATCCATATGACACCTGATGCCGCCGGGTGTCTCCCTCGCTCCTTGACGAATTGTAATTTATCGTTGCCCTCAAATCTTATACACTCGCTGTTACATTTAGGTAACCACAAGATGTTTACTTTATATGGAGTCTTGAGGGACTTCTTGCCTCAAAATGGCCAATCCAAGGCTCTCAGCTTCCGCGTTTGTTTTCTCGTTTCCTCGCCTGTCATTATCGCCTCATCCGGAATTCAGGGACGTGTGGATTATGCCCTAGAACTAAAACCAGTCAACGAATTATTCCCTCTAAAAGGAAAGTGATTTTTATGTCATTATTTCAAGAAAAAAAGTCGCGATAATTAAGTTCTCGAGTGTTTTTTTTAGCATGTCAATGGATTTATTTTTATTGTATATTAAGAGTATATAATTAGCAAACTTTACTAAAGCATTGTATAATTTAGGCAAATACACCTCTGCTCAAAAATTTTTCTTCACTAATGTAACATTATTTTAGGGTATTTTAAAATGTAAATTTATTATCTAAAAACACTGTAATTCAGCAATATTTACATATTCATTTTTAGACTAGATTTTTAAAAGCCTAAATTAGAGCTTTTCGAGAAGATATGGATACGGCCTATATGGATCCATTTACAAGAATCGGCGCGTGCTGCGTGACGTCTGACTATTATCGAAAACGATACCCATTATTAATAATTTCAGCGCTCATAATCATCGAGCCTAATTGTGAACATAAATAAAAAATTAAATGGCAGTTTCTCAAATGCTCTTAATGGCCGAAGTAGTTTTAAGAGGAAATACTCAGCACTAAATTAAGGTCGTCTCTATGCTCTTATTTTTGTCTGCAGACCTAACGTCCCTTTGAGAATCTTGTAAGCAGAGGTTCGGGTTGTTTCTTTCAGTTATTTGCTACGGCCCTCTCTTGCCATATATGAATTTAATAACGTCTTTTTGTGTTGCGAACCACCTCACACTCTCGTAAGCACTCTTGTACCGAATTTTTTTTTTAACCAGCGACCTCGGTAGCCATTTCTGAACACATACTGCGAAAACGACAGTTTTAATTACGATACGCGATTTGTTTATTTTACGAGCATCTTCATCAATCATTGAACTTGGCGGTTTTATCATCTCTCCCGCAAACTGTCAAGCGCTTTCAATTTGATTCATTCATTTTTTCAATTAAATTTTGAATCTGCCTTTGAATTTTCTGTCTTCGACTAAATTATTCAAATTCAAATATTAGATCAACATCTACATTTGCAAAAATACTTTTTAAAACATATAATTTAAGCATTGATTGAATGTTGAAATGATTAAATTCTAAGAGGATCAGGAATTCACAATGAATAGATTGCATTTGAAGTAGTCATTGTGAATGAGAAGAAAAGCGTATCAAAGTGATCTAAAAGATACATCTGGTGAACTTATATGATTATACCAGTATAATGATATGATAGTACGTTTGTATGACAGAGACCGTTTATAAGTATCCGGGATAATTCTATAACATGAAATCAAGCCGCGCCCGTCGATTTTAAATAAAAAGAACGTACAGCAAATCAATGATAAAAGAAACCTAAAAATAATCTAATCCACGTGTGGGCTGGCATACGGGTTCTGTGCGCGTGTCCATACAACACTCTTGTACTATTGTTCTGTCTGTCAATCGCGAATTGCTCTAATCGCGCGTACGACACTCTGATTCGCTAAAACCAGCTTGACGGGACTCCACTCATTGAATCGTAATTACTCTGTACAGACTCCGTGCGATATCAATCATTCTTAGACACCTGGCAACCAGGCGTTCTAATATTCACGGAATGCTAAATTTCATTACGAAAAACTTGCTCTTTTACTTCCAAAAGTATTTATGAACTTTTTTTTATATATAAATGAGGTATTCTTTCACAATTTTACAACTATGTTGTCCATTTTCTGTTTCACCCAAAATCTTTTAAAAAGCACTTAAAATTTGCGGAAAAATATAAGCATTCGAAAGTCGAGTGTCAAAACTATCCAATTCAATAAAATCAACTTTAAAATTTCAAAAAAGAAAAAATAATGAAATTGGTAAATATTCAAAGATAGCGTGTGTTTATTGAATTCAATTTTCTTTCTAGTAACACATTTTAGTACTCTAGTCAATTGCGTAATGTTGAAAGTGGAAAATCCAGAATGGCAGATCCAATATGTCAGTCAAAAAATTTAAGGTTATGTTTGAGTAGGCAATTGTAAATCTGAAACCATATATTTAAAGAATTCAAAGCAGTGAACCAAATAATCCAAACTAAGTTGTTGAAAAATATTAATCTTCCTGTAAAGAATTTTTCACTAGATCTAAAAACGGAGAGTTACATTTAAGGAGGGAACTTCTAACATTTCTAGTCAATAAAAATGGTAAACAATCCTTGAAAACAACCTCTTAGTTAAATAATACAAACTAAGTTGTTGAAAATTATTTTGTCTGGAGAATATGTTTGTTTTTTCTTACATGGATTATTATTCCAGGATATTAAACTAGATTTATATTTAAAAATTATAAATTTCCCTTAGAAAAATTCTATGCAATATCTAAAACGAAGTGATGCGTTCATGGAGAGGCCTCCTAACAATTTATAGTTTAGAGTATTCGACTAAGGGTTCGCTTTTAGGAGTTGTTTGCCCTTGTTATCGCCTGGAAGTGTGAAAGGACCTCTCCCTAAATCCATCCCTTTGTCTTTGATCTTGTATAAAATTGTCCTAAGGAAAATTAATATTTTTTAACAACTTAAATTGGATTATTTGACTGAGGGGTTGCTTTTAGTGGTTCTTTACCATTGCTATCGTTTGGTAAAGGAGAAAAAATATAAAAGTCCCTTAAGTTCAACATTTTTTTTTAAATTTTCTTTTGCGATATTGGATCCGCCCCTTTAAATTTTTTAAATATGGTTTCAGGTTTATATTTATCCTCTTAAACAATTAGCTATTACCAAATTTCATGATCTTCAGGTAATTTTATTAATTGAAATTTTTTCTGGCGACCATATTAAATCGAGCAGCCATTTTTTTAGATCGGCCATTTTTAATTTTTTAAATACAACTTCAGACTTACATTTGTCGAGCAAGAAAACACTCTGTTACCAAGTATTAATAAAATCTGACAGTTTCATAACCTCAAAATTTTTGTCGTTCATATTGGATCCGCCATTTTGGGTTTGCACTTTTAACATTGCGCACTAGACTACTCTCTAAATACGAATTAGTAAAAAATAACTAATTATTAGACACATTCATTTTTAACTTATGTCAAAATAACTAATATTTTAGGAAAATTTTGTTTACTTATTCAATTTGTCAAATTTTAACTATTTTTTAGTTATTTTTTTTACTAATAATTAGTTATTTTTAACTAATTCAGATTTAGAGTGTAGAGTACTAAAATGTGTTAGTAGACGGTTTTGCCCCTCTCCTTTCAAAAGCTTAAATTATTCCGCAAATTTTCCGATGTTTTTAAAAGATTTTGGATGAAACAGAAAATTGGCACAATGGGTGTAAAATTGAGAAAGAATGCCCCAAATATTAGAGAAACATTATTTCAGATTGAAATAAAATTACATAAAAATTAAAATATTATACTCGAAGTTAAAATAGGTTAAAGTTGAATGAATCTTTAATATTGTTTAAAATTGAATACTTCTACTTTTATCTTAATCGAAATTGAATAATTCGTCTTTTGAGTTGCTCAAAAAATACCTCGATTTCAAATTGCTCAAAGTTGAAAAATTGAACTCTAAATTTGTCAAAAGTTGAATAATTCGATTCTAATATCGCTAAAAGTTGAACAAATTCATTTCAAAATTTGTTCAAAATTAATTTCTGGACATAAAAGTTTGATACAACACCCTTGAAAAAATAATTCGGTTTCGGTTTCAATTAACTTGACTCCTGTCACAAGTAATTAAAATCAAGTACTAGACGAAGTAATTACGTGTTTTTCATTTAAATAGACAGAAGTTTCATTACCAGTTTTTGCATACATGCAGAATCCCGGTTATATTTGGTGCAGGTATATTTATGAAAGGGTAATTTACATACTTCCAGTTCAGTGATGCCGACAAGTATTGACGTAACGTTGCGTGAGATGACATTTTGAACGAAACGACCTTGCATATTATTATAAGTCACTGTTTGGTACTGACCTAAGATAGAAAATACAGTGACTCAGCGCCCCAATTCCGGAAAAAAGTGCGGAAATTGCCTAAACTGTTGAATGCAGTGAACAGAACATAATTTGTCCGATTACAAAAAGATCAGGATTTCGTTTCAACGTGCCTTTTACACATTTTCTGCCCGAAGGTTTAATTTATTCAAGCCGTCAAAAATCTTTTACAATTCTTCCTGGGAATTTTCTGCCATTTGGATATTCAAGTCAAGAAAAGTTCAATTTTTGAAAAAGAAGCCTTTCCGCATTGCCTTATCTAGGTAAAGTTTCTAGCATCCACTTTTGTAACTAGCTATTGTCCAAGTCTGAGTTTCCCAGTGAAGTTAGGCCCACTTATGGTGCAGCAACACCAGCAACACAGTTAACCCCTCATTAGCAGTGAGAGATGACACGCTCTTTTCTTCCTTGAGCTAGCTTTCTCATAGGGCAACCTAGACAATTTCTACGCACGGTGGCTAAGGTCATGACCTTAGACTTTAAGTTGTACTAGGATTTACATCGTTGGTGGCTGTTTGCATCGGTCATGTTACAGCCTTGCGTGCAAGGTCCGTGGAACAATATTTGTCGTTCGTAAGCAATGTTTGGAACAGACTCATCCTTTGCAGCTGTCATCGTTGAAACCAATGACTTTGCCGTGTTTACGAAGCCGAGATTGTATTCTTCTCTGAGTCATATACCTACACCAAACTCAAATACCATCACATTTTTGCGTTTGCGGAATTTATCAGCTGTATCATTTCTGTTCTCAGCATCCTCAAATATTTAATTTTACATTTGAGTGTTTCAGATCGTTCTTAAACACTCATTCGTAGAAACAACCGTAAATCAGTATGGGAACCTAGACTGTGTCATTTCTGATAAATAGAATGGAAAAAAAATTTCTCTTTTCCTGAAAAAGACGTGAGTGAATTTAGACTTCTTTTGATTGTTTATGAAGGGCAGTTTTTAAATTACACTCTTTCGGATTATTATTTTTGAGAAATAATAATAGTTTGGTATTTCTTAAAACACAAGATTAAAATAAACGAATTTTTTATACAACTCGGTTGTTGGAGTTGCGAACTACGAACCGGAAATTGGCTTCCTAAGATCCAAATGGAAAAACATATTTTTCCAAAGAATCCACTCATTTTATGTTCGTGTCTGCGATCGGACGGTTTGAGTTTTTAATTTTTAACACACAAGGTGTAAAAACAGATAACTTTTTCGCAAGTCTAAAGGGGTCGTTGATATACCACGTGGACAATTTTTAATCACTTTTTTATCCCCCCTGCCCCCCTCTAAATGTCCACGTGGACTTATTTTAAAAAAATAATATGATTTTATATGTTATGAGAAATTATAACTATAAAGAAGGATTTTTATCTTAAAATTGTTAATAAATTAATATTTAATACTTATTAGAAGTATTTTATTGAAATTCGTTGAAGCTTTCTCGAAATAACCCGGCGTTAAAAGAAAAACGTCACCTCACACACACATTTCTGGACATTGGCTTAAAAATGAAAATTTTTGCACTTCAGATGAAAATGAGTCAATTTAAACTATTTTTGCAAAATAGAAAATCTTAATGATCACAAAGCTTTCTCTAGGAGAAAGCAAAATCTATAAAACTAATTGAAAAATAAAAATTTAAATAATAATAATAATAATGCAAAACTAAAAAAAAATAATTACACTTTGAGAAAAATAAGTTATTAAAGTATAGAATATATTTAAAATTAAAAAACAGTCGAAAAATGATGAAGGCAATACAAAATTGAAGTAAATAAGTAAAATTTGAGATAAACATTTAGAAAATTAATTGAAAAACAGTTAGAATCTTTAAAATTTGGAGAAAATGATTGTAAAATAATTAAAATAATTATAAATTAAATTTAAAATAAATAATTTCAAATTGACGAAAATAATTACAGTTTTGAAAATAATAAGTGCTAATACTTCCTACATGAGAAAACAAAATCAAAAAGTTTAATTGAAATTAAAGAAAATAATTGGAAAATGGTGAAAACAATGAAAAATATAAAGAAAGTAATTGATATTTAAAGAATTAATTGAAATTAGTGATTAACATTTAGAAATTTAGAAAATTAATAAAAAAAAATTAAAAATTGGAGAAAATAATTGCAAAATAATAAAAAAATTTAAAAATTGAATCAAATAATTGAGATTTTAGGTAAATAATTGAAATTTAAGTAAAATAAGTGATAATACTTTCTATC
Organism: Ganaspis brasiliensis; assembly: GCA_037103525.1. Lineage (NCBI taxonomy): Eukaryota > Metazoa > Arthropoda > Insecta > Hymenoptera > Figitidae > Ganaspis > Ganaspis brasiliensis. The sequence goes on along the minus strand of JAZKLR010000372.1, from coordinate 320,740 downwards.
TGAAAAAGCAAAATCAAAAAATTTAATGAAAATTGAAGAAAATAATTGAAAAATGGTAAAAACAATCAAGGATTGAAGAAAGTAATTAAAATTTGAGATAAAGAATTGGAATTTTGGAAAATTCACTAAATAATAATTGAAAATTTAAGAAAATAATTCAAGAATTGAAAAAAGTGATAAAATTACAAAATGAATTTGAAATTCAAGAAAGTAATTAAATTGTGATAGAAATAATTGAAATTTTTGGATATTAAAGACTTAATTAAAAATTATGAAAAATAGTAAATTGAATAATAATATTAATAGTTGGAAATAAAAGAAAATAATTAAAATTTGTAAAAATAATAATTAAAAATTTCTTAAATTAATTGAAAAATAATAGAAAAGTTTGGTTAATTAGTTAAAAAATAATTAAATTATTAAAAATTAGGAAAAATTATTTTAAAGTGTTAAGAGTAATTGAAAGTCTTAGAAATAATTAAAATTTCAAAAAAATGTATTTATAAAATTACAAAATATATTTAAAATATAAGAAAATAATTAGAAAATAATATGGAAAATTAAACATTAATAAAAATTATTGAAATATGAGATAAATATAATTGTAAACTAAGGTAATTGACTAAAAAATATTGAAAATTCTCACTAATCGGAGAAAAGAATTGGAAATTGATGAAAATAATTTTAAAAAAGTATATAATTGAAATTTGTGATAAATAATTAAAAATAATTTTAAAAATTGAGCATTGATAAAAATTATTGAAATTAGAGATAAATAATTGAAAAATATAGAAAATTAAAAAAAAGGATTGATTGTTATTTAAAATTTGAGAAAACAATTGCAAAATAGTGAAAATATTTAATAATTGAAAAAAATAATTGAAATTTGAGGTAAATAATTGAAAATTGAAGAAAATAATTGAAATTTTGAAAAAAAAGTGATAAAAGTACAAAATGAATTAGAAATTGATGGAAATACGTTAAATATGAGAGAAATAATTGGAAATTTCAAGAAAAATTATAGAAAAATGATAACGACAATTGAAAAATGTATAGAAAATATTTGGAATTTAAAGAATGAATTAAAAATTGAGATGAATAAGCCATCTAAATGTTATGGAAATCCATTGAAATGTTCTTGAGATATCCTGTCGAAAAAACAATGTCGCGAAATTTGAAAGTCAGTTATAGACAACATTTTAAGGGATAAAATTAAATTTTTACTTGGTCTACGTGGATATTTGTTTTGAGCCCTCTTCCCCCTAGTGGACAATCGTGGACTTTAGAAAATAAAACCTCTCCCCAAAACTGTCCAAGTGGTATGTGAACAATCCCAAAGAAAAATGATATAAACTTAAATATACATGTTTTTTGCCCGTTTTTGTCAAAAATAAAAATACGTAAAGTTTGATTACCTAGTTCTCTTAACTTTATCAAAGCAATATAAGCAAGGATTGATAGAAGATGCTGTTACAAAAAAATGTAATTCACTATCCTGATTTTATTACCTGGACCACTTAGTAATTTTACGCATGAAAATGCAATTTAATGTGAGATGATTTTATATCGATTAGAAAGCTCGAACACTTTATTGACAAGATAATTACATTAGTGGAAATTCTTCAAAGAATCTGTCTTTAAACACTTTTGCAAAAGATATTTATTTGTCACTCATGTTAAAGTGACGGTATTTTTTTTAAATCTAGATTACATTCTTCATTAAAAAGAAAATATATTTAAAATAATATTCAAATAGCACTCCAATATTATTTCGTATTGTAAAAGAATTTCATAATTATGATTAAAATGATAAAAAAATAACTCGTCTAAAACTGTTTTAATCTTATTTGAAACTGTTTAAAACTACTTTCATCATGTTATTAAGTTTATTGAAAATTGTTTTCAAATTTGTAGAACTGTTTAAAACTTGTTTAAGACTTTGTAGGCTTTAAATTATTTAGAATTGTTTTGAGCTGGTTTAGAACTATTTTAAACTTGTTTAAAACTAATTACAACTTGTTCTAAACTGTTTCTACTAGTTTAGAAAGTTTGTTTGTCGAAAGCTGTTAGAAAAGGTTTGTAACCTGCTTTAAAAGAATTTTGAACAGATTTAAATAGTTGTAGACATTTGCAGACATGCTTTGAATTGGTTGAAGCTAGAAATTTGAAACATCTTAAACTTTGACTCATCGAGGTTCTATTGTATATTTGGTTACAATTATATAACCCACACACAAAACTTCAATTGGTAACAATTATATCAAATTGAGACCATGAATCGTATTAATTAGTCATTTTGATAATACTAATCCTCTCAATTGGATGTCGTGGAATTTCTCAACCTTTTCAATTCAATTTAATGTCGTTTTTGAACTTTGATGTTTTAATTCTTTTAGATAGCATTAATCTAGACACAATGTTTATTCATTTTAATTCCTGATTAAAATTGAACACACTTTAATTCCAATATGGTCATTAGAATTGAACTTAATTTATTCCTGTTCTATCCCTAAAATAGTGGAACCAATTGAATTCCGTTTAGAACATAAACATTGGCAACAGTTTAATTCATTTTATTGAAACGGAATTAAAACAGATTAAAATATTTGGATGAATGATCAGTATTAATATCTCTTTCTATTCAATGCAATGTCGTTTCTGGTGTTTTTTGTAATCATTTTAATTCATTTTAATCAACCTCTTCTTGACGGGGTAGCATCAAATGAAGTTTTATATGTAGTAAATTAGAAAATATTACCAATTGCAAGTCAAACACAAATATTGAAATATTTCAAAATTATTATCTAAGATATGAACAGTTTGCGTTACTTTTTAACTGTAAGAACTACTTATCAAAAGTTGTCTAACTAGCTTGTCGATGTGAGATCACGCGATGAAGCAGGTTTACCTTTTATTGACGAAGCATTAGATTTTAATGTAATAAACCTAAATTATTATAATCGCATTCCATTGAGACAATGATTTTTCACCGGATGCCGAGTTCGTGGAATGGCGTTGGCGTGGCTGATAGAAAGTTTGATTTGCCTCCACGAAAGTCGATTATTCCGAGTGGTAAAACGGTGCTTGAAGACGTACGACAGTCGACTGTCGCTTTTAAGTTGTGGACTCTGCATACCTTTTGACATATCCAAGTGCAAACACTTCTAGTCCTCTCGCTAAATACGGCAGCAACACAAATCTCTCGTTAATTTACGAATCCGTTAAAAATTAGAACAGGTTTCTTACCAGCGAATTCTTTCCTTCTCCATTTCAAAAAATATTCACCTAGAACCTTTTGCGAGAGACAAACTTAACTCATATTCACCTTCTTCAAAACTTTCATGTGAATAAAATTACATTTTTATGTAAAAAATTGACATTCATTATTCTTATACGAAATAAACAATTCTATTAAAACTGCTCTATGAAAATTTCGCAAGAATATCTTTCTAGCACATTTTTCTTACTTTGTACAATATTTAAGTGATTTAGCAATTTCTTTCAATGTTTGATTATCCTCGTGTTGAGAAGAGTGTGTAATTCTGGGCAGTAAATTTTTGAAAAAATAACCGACGCAAACATATTTTACAGAATAGAAACTCGATAGGCCAGAAAGCTAAAAGGCAAATACACTCTCTTCACATAACTTGGCTCGGTGACTTCCATAAAGTCAGATTTTACTATCGGCATGCACGCACGATCGATCAGAAAATTATTTCTCAAGTGTCGAGAGTCAACAAAGCTCAGTACTCTGCTCTCGGAACCCTTGCAAACCCCCTATATTTTCCCGTCACTGTAAAGTGCGTACTTACCAATGCGTGGGTTGTGTACCAATACGCAACCGAGACGAATACGTCCAAATGCCATAGGCACCTGCCTGACGCCCACGATAAGAGTGCTTGAAACACCCGAGGACCTGTCTCGCCTGATCTTGATCAGTGCAGAAACGGTTAATACCATAATGATATTCATTTTCGATTTTTAATATGATTAATATGATTTTCAGTTTCTAACTTTTCTTCAAATCATGATTATATCAGAATAGTTTATGTAAGACTGCTGAATACATGTTTGAAAATTTGTCACCTGAATATACAAAAGTTAACAAAGTAATGAAAAAAAAACACTAGGTGAAAATTATGTTCTTTCCTGAATATTTCGCTTCCACGTAAGCAAAGTATTTGCACCCTTATCGAGAAAACTAAGTCGTGATAACATTCAATATATTTCAGTTTTTAAAATGACCTATACTTATAAAATAAAAAGAAATTGTGAAGTTATGGAAAAAAAAATTAATGTCAAAAAGATGAAAAATCATAAATGCTTGTATCATTTATTTAGGTCAATTAATTCATTTTGAGACAAGGAATACAATCTTCTTATTTATTAATGTGTATTTTTAGCGTACAATACAATAAACGATCATATAGGATCTTCATAAAAAAAGTGAAGAAATAAAACTAGGAATTAAATTTAAATTTCTTAAGACAAGGAATATTTTCATAAATTAGGGGAGGCCGCCCAACAGTAGATAGTACAAATTTCAATCAGGTGTAATTATTTCAGGCTGAAGTAATTAATAATATGTTTAACACTAAAATGAAGATAATCTATTCAATTAATTATTATAATCAGCAAAATGGGCTAAAATTAACTAATTATAAAAATAAGTATTTTTATAATACGATAAAAATTTACTAAAAAACTACCTCCTACCAACAGTAAATAATCCTTTCTTATTTGAAATATATAAATTTTGAAACAGCTTGTTACCAGTAATATATAGGTATATATATATATATAGAATTGTTCAAACTAAATTAAAATGTTTTTGAAAATAAGAAAATGCTATCAAAACATAACATCAAATTCTGACAGTTCCATAATATTAATGGATTATCTACTGTTGAAATTCACACTGGTTCATAAAAAGTGCTTAAATAATTATGAATAAAGAAAACGAACACTTCGTGGAGGCATATATTATTTTTTAAGCCTTGAATTTTAATAATAACGCGATACCTAAAATTAAAATTTTATTAAAAATTAAGAATCTCCATTATTTCTTCAAATTTAAGATAAAATGTATTTATTCTTTATTATATAATTAAATGGATCAATTTTTTCATATAGAATATACCGTTCAAAGGATCTATGATTATAAAATAAAAATTGGAGAAATTATGAATAGAAAAAGAATTCCAAATGTCAAAAAAAAAAAAAAAAAAAAAAAATCATGAATTATTATGCGAATTTATGGTCAATTATAGACTTTATATAGGTCAAAAAAATGAAAAATCATGAATGATTATGTGATTTTTTATTCCATTGTATACTTTACATTGATCAATTGATTCGTTTTGATGCAAGAAATAAATTTTTTTGTTCATTAAGACGTATTTTTAGCGTAAAATAAAATAAAAGATCATACAGGATCTTCGTAGAAGAAGTGAAGAAATAAAAATAGGAATTAAATTTAAATTTATTGTAAGAATAATATTTTCATTAATTGTATTAATTTCTGAGAAAATATTTACTATAGAAATGTCAATCTATTCGTTTTTCATTGTAAAATATTTTTTATAAAGGAGTCATTATTTAAAAATGACGATTGGGCAAGTTACATTACAGAAATAAAAATGAGAATTTCATTAAAAATTAATAATATTCTTTATTTCTTCAAATTTAGGATAAAATGTATACTTCATATGATTAAGTTAATCCATTTTTTTAATAGAATATTTTTTCAATAGGACCTGCACTACCGTCGGAAATTGTCGGCCCGGCTGAGTAGGGCTGAAAAACACGCCTTAATTAAAATTACGATTTCTTTAACAGAATTTAAGATGGAGACTTAAAACATAGAAATTTGAAAAACTTATAAAATTATATGTTAAGTACTTTATTGACACATTTTTTATATACGAAATGTTTAATTAATATTATTTCCTCTTTTTTAGTATCAGTTTTAATTTGAGCCAGGAAATGTCAAAAAAATTTATCAATAATTTATTTAACGCAGAATTTCATAAGTTTTCCAAATTTCTAAGTTTTAAGTCTCTATCTTACATTTTAACCAAGATTTCGTGATTTTAATTAAGTCGTGATTTTTATCCCACTTCTGGTGGGCGGTCCAACAATTTCCGACGGTAGTGTATAGTTAAAAAATAAACATTGGAAAAGTTATAGAAACAACAATTTTTTTAATGGAAAAAAGATTAAAATCCACGAATTATTATGCGAATTTTTGGTAAATTATATACTTTATATAGGTCAATCGATTCTTTTTGATTTCTGAATATAATTTTTTTTATTAAGTTGTCCTTTTAGTGTGAAATTTTTTTTTGCAAAAAACGATATTTTTTAATTAACCATCCAAATTTTATTAAAATTAGTTGAGGCGTTCTCGAGATATCCGAGCGTCAAAAAAGTTATACACCAAACATTTGGAATTTTTCGTAAAAATGAACATTTAGGCTTCTTAGATAAAAATATGTTGATTTAGACTATTTTTGAAAAATCGATAATCTTAACTATCACAATCAGAATGAAAATCATTAGACTATTTTATATTGCTTCTTCATAGAGCTTCCTCTATGCAGAAAGCATAAGGACTATTTATATTATGACTATTTTTATATTGCTTCTGCATAGGAAGCTCTATGAAGGAGCAATATAAAATAGTCTAATAATTATCATTCTGTTTAAGCCAAAAAGATTAAGTTCGTTGAGCATGGTTAGATTAGCGAAATTTTGTTTTGTTTTTATTGTCCGAAGACATCTGTTGGTCTGTCTAAAGATTATGTTGCACCGGGTATTGGAGGTCGTTGACTGGTTTCATTTGAAGTGAAATAAATGATGCACTTTTACAATTCGTTGACGTCTCATTCAGCCTCTTATGTCGAGAGTCTTCTTGCCTTCTTCCAACATACCTGAGACGTTGATGAAGAACCTTTCTAAATATTTGCAAGATAATTTATGCGAATGTCTTGTTGGGGTCCTTTGTCTCGTTCAACTTTCCACCACTGGTATTTATATGTATATAGTTAACTTTTTATGAAAACAAAATGGTCTTCTGGTGTATGAGTTTCTCATTGCTACATAAAGTGACGTTTTTCATTTGCTTTTATGTGTAGTGAAAATTTTAATGCAAAGAGTATCTAGAAAACGATTATATTTGACATTGGTTATAAATATATGTACAAACGTAAAAGTGATTTTTAAATGGGATATTTCTGTTTTCTCAAACAATTACTGTCACAGACTATTGTAATTCTTAAAAGCCATCTGTTCTCGATTTTTAAAAAGTCAGTTCTGAAATCTTGAATGAAAACTTTTTCTTTATCTTCAATATTGTAAATTTATTAAAAATTGGGTTTAATAAAATATTTTTGTTTGATAAGTTAAGTTTTTAATTAACTTGGTCAATTAATAACTTTTAAAATTAGTTAATTAATGTTCTTCTTTTAACTTCGAATGAACGAAAGATCGTTCTAAAAATGGCCTCTTCCGAGATTCGCACGAATCGTTCCGTGGTTAAGAAAAGAAGAGTCCCGTCTTGCCTTTTGCGGCAAGGACGCCAGTCCATATGGGATTGAACCTTATAATGGGTCTTACTTTCCAGCTATTCGTTGGTCCTTTTCGGTCATTATTGCAAAATACTTGCAGAACACTTACAAAATTAATTGAAAAACATTTAAAGCAAACTAGAAGTTGTAGAAAAAAACTAAAACGATTGCTTAACTTACGTTCATTTCATAGCATTACGCTCCATATTAGTAGTAAATTAATTTACAAAACTGTTAAAATTGTTTAAAAATCGTTTTATTGGAAAGTAAAGGATGATTAAAATTTGACACAGGCTTTTGAGGTTTTCGTGTTTTTATTAATGCTCATTTTTCAGTTTACAACTTGACGTAAATGTAGATAAAATTATAACATAAAATAGGCAACATCGCTTATAATAATATTAATAATAGCAATCATTGTCGTGGTAATAATCGTATAATATTTAAAGATAATCGTAGTTCGTAATAGTGATGATAATCATAAGAGCAGCAATGTATTAGCTGAATCGATATTGTCTATTGACACAATTAAAATGTGAACTGGGTCTGTAAAGCTTCGGCATGCATTGAATTAATTATTTACTGCTTCTTATCGTAGGTTTTGTGGGCACTAAATCGCTTAAAAAAATACTACACTCTCAAAATTCGTGGAGTACCTAAAGCTCTCTAACTCGCGAGTTTGGGTTAGGTTCAGTTATTATTATTATCATTATCATTATTATTATTATTATTAAAAACAATATTAACTAATTTTTCGGGATTTATTTTGTACAAAATATGATTTCTCATCAAACCAATCTGAATTTTTGTCCAACCAGTCTTTTCTCAATCTATATATTTTCGTCTATCCAATCTATATTTTTATCTATCCCATCTACACCTTGAACATTATTATATCCAACTGAAACAAAGGTTCGTTAAAAGCGCCACATTGCCAAGTTCACGAGTTAGATTTTTCTCCACCTTGTACAACCTATGATCATAAATTTTCTAAACTTACTAAAAAAATAGTTTAGGCTCTCGCTATCGTTTCGCCCAGCTGTCTTTTACTTATCACGTCGTCGCGTATATTTTACTCTAATTTAAAACTCGTGGTCAGAATGAATTGGGTCTCTAAAGGAGATTTTAACAACTGACTCTTTGTTAACGATAAGACACTTGGTAAAAAAACATTTTGCTTTTGGTATAAAAAGACATTAAAACATTGGAATGGCGTTTGATCTTCGTGGATATATTCTATCTACGCAGTCTGTTGGGGTTATTTTGATAATGCACAGTATACTTTAAATTTGGGTATACCATTTATTCTATAGAGTCAGAATCTCACTCCCTTTTGTGTTAACAACTTTTCCCTCTTCTCTCACCTACCTTACTTTTCTGCACCTTTCATTAGTGCAGAAAAACGAGGTTACAACGGGTAAATAAATTGTCTTTAATAAATACAACCGATAGACTATATAAATAAATAATTTGTATAAACGATCGTTCTGATCGATGATAACCACTGATAAAGCAAATCAACATCAAGACTGCTGTATTGCTTCATCTTTGGTCCAAGGGATCTTTAACAAATAATCGTTAAGGAATCGTTAACGATAAAAAATTGCAGACCTATAATTAACAAAATACACTTAAAATCAAGACGCGTAGAAAAAACCAGGTTTAGATCAAAACTTTAAAATAACTATGGATAGCGCATAGGCTGACAATGTCTGTGATTTACTGCATGACATTTTTCATTCATTTTGTACGGGAATGTGATTGATTTTTAGAAGCAAAATAGGCTAGAAAGTTTTTACAATTTCTTGAAATAATTTGTTAAAACTAAAATTCTGTGAATAAATGAAATTTTTTTATTTATTAGGCTAGAAATAAAGAGAATCATCAAGTTTATTATAATTGAAAATTGTTTTGTCACAGGTGGATTAAAAAACAATGGAGAAATAAAAAAGATCTATTTCCGGAAAAGCAGGACCACTAGGCACGAAAACTAGGTGATAATTTTTAAAATTATTTTTATTAGGTTTAAGTTTGCAAGGTGCTTTATTTTAGACTTGAAAAGACATATTAAAAGTCGTTTAGAGGAAAATGAGTTAGATAATCTAAAAAGTTTGTGAGACTGAAGATTATCAAAAAATGTCTTTCATTATATCACAGACCTTCTGGTACACTCTATCCATTTACGTTAGAGATTACCGAACCAGTAAGAATTAAAATTTAGAATAAAATTTTATCCGCGTTTTTGAAGTGCTTGAATATCCAAAAACATAAAAATTTGAATATTCAATGTGAGCAAAATTTTTATTAAGCCGAAACATACAATTCCAAGAATTGAGTTAATTAATTAAAATTTTAAATAATTAAACATTATACATTTCGATCTAGTAAAAAGTTTGTTGAACGGATGTTTGAAAAAAGTGTATTCGTCATAAAAGGAAGTTTCTACGCGTCTATCATGGGTCATCGATCTTAAATCACTCGGTCTGCAATTAACACACTGGAAGCCGATCGGGAAGCCATTAACGCACTTGACTGGCTATAAACGTCCCTAGTCGCGCACTAAATCCCTTAAACTTTTGAATAGCGAGAAATGCACAAACGACCGGTGCACAACAATAGATTTTAATGAAACTGTTAGGGTGCTTGTATTTCTCAAACTTATTTCAAGTTGTAATTGAACGAGAACATCGAAATCCACTTTTAAACGAAAGTGTCAGTCATTCTCGTATTATTTCAGTCCATTCCACTGTTGCACATCAGTGATTATACTTTTTCTCAACGGGTGAATTTGTTCTTCTGATCCGTTCACTTTTGCAGTAACCTTTGTCTTTAGAAGATCCAGATGAAATTTCTTATCTTTTATGTTTAAAAGATAAAGAAATTAATTTCCTTATCCTTTATCTTTAAAGAATAAGAGCAAGAGAGAAACTTAGCGTTGTTTCTGTCCCACTCTTTTCAATCCTTTTTAGCTTAAAAACTCCCTCAATTAAAAAGAAGCTTGTCCTATTTTTAAATCACACTTCTCAAAAAAGATAATTCAGTACCTTTTCTCAAAATGTAAGCTTCAACTATAATATATATTGAACAATAAAAGAATGAACAAATTCACCTACTTTTATCCCTGCCTAATTTTGATTCTACTAAACTCTAAAAGCACCAGTCAGAAACGAAATTTCATTAACTTTTTCTTAAACGCACCATTAATGTCTTAGTTCCGATTCGCGAAGAGATACATCCGGGAGATTTGTTTCGATCAAGGCAAAACCTCATTCAATAAAGAACTCGGAAGCACCAGCCTCGATTTAACGAATCTTTAATCTCACGATTTTCGAGCACGCCCAATAGGTCAGATACTATCGGAAGCAACAGACATAGGCCTTTTGTAAATTGGAGCAGGTATCCTCGAAAAACTTCCTCTTTCCGTTGTCGCTTTCGGATCTTTTCTGGGACTAACAGATGTAGAACTTTCATTTGGCAGTTCGACAATTCCATTGCCATCAACCCACGCTCGTGTGAAATCAAGTGTAGCGTCGCCCTCTTGACCTGAACTTGATCCATGACCCTTGTAGTCTCGCAGAAAATCCTGCAGTTTCTGAACAACCTGTTGATCATCCTGCAGGTGACCGACCTTTTGTAGAATTTGCTCTAACAAAGGATTAGCTGTTTTAGTCGGCGATGATTGAAGCGAGGATGTTGCTGGTCTGATCCTGCGTCCGTTTCGATCATACTGCGGTCCATTTGAAGGCTTTGGTAGACTTTGTCTAACTGGATTTTTCCTGGAGAAGTTGGTGGTGGTAGTGGGGGATGAATTTTGAGGACTCATAAAAGTGTCAGCTTGTAGACTTGGCCTCTGTTTGACTTGTCGACCATTCCAGGTATTCCTTCCGTTCGATGGAGTTTGGAGTGATTTAGGAACAGCGGAACTTTTGCTTAGGCTGCCAGTTGGTGGCTTTTTGATACTTTCGCGTACACCCTTGCGTTTTAGTGGACTTGACTCTGGGCTTGAGTTGCCCTCTCTTGGAGTTCTGCTGCCCGAGGATGCTTTAGAGAGGTTACTATTCTCCCGAACAATGGAACCTGCTCTTGGAGTCCGATCGCCTGATGAGGATGCAGCACTTCTCGAAGGTGATGCTCTCAAAGGACTCGGCGGACCGATTCTCGTTTTCCTTAAACCGGTCTCAATACTTTCCGTCTCCACGCATGATCTTTCTGGATCAGCTTTCGGTTGTTCTGAAACAAAAATTTTTGTTGATTATTATCGATCAAGCGGGAATTATTTTTTAATTTATTTATTTTCTCATTGAGACTGGTTACATCGACTACCTTAAGATAGACAACTTTGAAAGAAGCTCCTTATAATAATCTAGGTTATGTTAATGCGCCTGCGCAGAAGTTCGTCGCCATGACAACTAACTTCTGCACAGACCTAGACGCCAACATGAAACATAAGGAAGAAGATTGTAAGATACCTTTTGTTACTACGTCTGCGCAGAAGTTTGTCGCCATGACAACTAACTTCTGCGCAGGCGCTAACATAAGGAAAAAGCTTATTATAAGGTAGACAGTGTAACCATCCTTATTTTTTAACACAAAAAATTGTGAGCAAGTGCGCGATTAGTTTCTAATGCTTGTATAAAATAATACAGAATATTTTTAATTTAATATTTAAATTCAAATGAATGAAGTAAAAAAAGTAAAGTTCAGGTTGTAAAGGAATGAATAAATGAGAGAGTAAGTTCGTTGTAATGTATTTTTGTATACAAATTCCATGTTAATATAGCTTCGTTTTTTTCTCAAATTCTTTAATTTCGACCACTGTGTAATGGCGCCTATCCAATTTCGGTTAATCCTTTGTTACACTAGCGTCTTTTTTTAGGCTCGATGTGCCACGCGATCAACTTATCGAAGTTTCGAAAGCAACGCCCACTTTCATTGAATAAGTTTCCGTGAGTCTCGATTTACAAATAGTGTACGAACGGCCAAATTTGTCTTTGATATCCAAATAAACTTCAAACTGCCGTTTTTGAAATTAGCATATCGTGTGTGGGTTCTGATAATTCAAATCCTTAAGTATATTTATCGGTTATTTATTTTGTCTCCGCAGCTTGAGCATTTATAGCAGTTTCACAACATAATTTACAATTATAAATTTACAATTTAAAAAAAATTGATGTTTTATTTAAGCAAACATTCATTTATTCATTTTCTTGATAATTGAAGTGATTTTAGGAAAATACATTTTGAAAAAAAATCAATTCCAAAAGAAATGTTCTAAATTGTTATTTTAAATAAACCAATTGCAAAAAATATATTTACAATGAAATTGTTTGGACTAAATTAATTCCGAAATGAAGTTGTTTTGATTCAATTTTAGTTTGTTGCACTCTTTCGGTTTGTTTTGTATATAGGAAAGAATCCCACGCGCGTAATGAATGCTAATTGATTCTGACAAAAATGAAACTGAGTCTGCAGAGTGCGCGCAGAGATCATCTTCAATCTTGTTAATTTTTTTACACCCGTCGCTTTCGACGGAGAAAGATCGAATTGATTTCGGCCCGAGTGCGATTCTTGACAGCCAAAAAACCACTTGTATTTTATTTTTAACCCTGCAGTTAACTATTAAAAGAACAATTTCAGGGTATCTACTGAAGTGGAAGCTTGAGAAAATCAGTTTGCATATCATCAATTTTATTAAGTATTAAAAGATTTATGCAATGAACTAACAGGTACATTCGAGCTGTATTATTTCTTTTTATAAATTGACTCCTATAAAAATTAATTAATTTATCGAACTTGTTTTGCAGAATGTACCACTTTTTTAATAAAAAAAAGGTGTTTCAAAATATGTTGAAAAATGAAGTGTGTGTTGCAGTGTTATTTCATTTCGTGAAAATCAATTATTATCTGCCATTCAATTGTATGCGATTCGGAAGGTCTAGGTCGTCATTTATCACTCATGATTGTAACTGCGATCTGGACATGTGATGGGGTTACTTGGGGAGTTGGTAGGAAGGGTCCGAAAGACTTATTGAGAATCAAAAAGTTGGCAATTGTTCCGAGGACAGGTTGTTAGTTCGCCCACGCTTCAAGGGATCCCATAGACATTCGCTCAGCTAAATGTCAGCCCAGCCTCTTTGCGATTTCATACGTGGCTTGTGTACTTTGAATATTAATGGATTGCAGGGTGGTCCAAACTTGCGATGACAGCCGACCTCCAAGGCAATGTTCATTCTACTTATTTAACACTCATCATTCCAGTAAATTATCAACTTGAATTTATTTCAATTATCCAAAAAACTGGCAGCAGTTGTGTAAAATTCCAATCCTGTATCATCAATCTGGATTTGTCGAATCGAAAATTAAAATTTTCTCAATTTTGAATTTTACTATTAACCGCAATATTTTAATTCATCTTCTATGATGTTTGCTACCAAATATGAGAATTTTGTTACGATGTATGTTTCACAAATGGGCCAATGCTTTTTTTTCGATGTTTGCATAAGATATAATCAAACACCTTGTCCTGATAAAAAGGACAAGCTTTCTCTGTAACTTTTGTCTTAGTTGCATTACCGCATTATTAAATTGAATGACTAGTCAGCACGGACATCAAAAGCGCCGATAGGATGGCAATATCCCGAACTTTCTTCCCAGCGGGATGCAAATTTCATCGCGGTCGATATTCCACCTTAGTCACCCGGAAGGAAATTCTTTTTCCATTTTCGAAGGGTAAATCGCAAAAGAGGTTATCGCGAGCTCTGATCTGAGTGACCCACGTCAGTCACGAGGCATGTTGCAGTTTTATTGACAAGAATGGAATGCAACGGTATACTTTACCTTATCCGATGTAATAGATATGGGAATCAATTTATCGTGCTCTTGCGACTACACTTGCACACATTTATTTTAAAATGAGTGCCCGAGGAACTGAGTATGTCTCAATTGTTTGACATTGATTATGCAAAGTGCTGACTGAAAGTAAGAAACTTTGACTGACAGTCCAAAGTTTGTGAGTAAACCTTCTAACTCACAGTCTTGAGTTTTAAACTGAAAGTGAAAAGTTTCGGACTGAAATGAATTATTCTCCATAAGAATTTTTCTCAGAAACTCTCGGCTTTTTCATGGTGACTTTTTTTCCCCCGGCATTCAATCAAGTGGCTGAGATATGACAACTGAACCGATATTATTTCTCGATGTGAACTCTTGAGGTGCTCTAATAAAATTATGATGCAAGTTTTATTCAATTTATGGAGCTTGAGTTATGCATTTGAAATAGTGCATTTAAATGGCTAGATTCCAAGTGTCTTTCCGGCAACGGTATCAATTCTATGCCCGCTATAGTTTCTCCTCTGGTTAGAAAGAATATCAAAACGATCTGCCCTTTCCCTTCGCCTTTTCATTCTCTTCCTCGGTCTCTCTTTACCGAGTTTTCAAATAGTTCCCACACCCTCATTTCGTGAAGTAGCGCAGTCGTGCCGCGGCCTCCAGGGATGGGCGCTACTAACGTGAGCACAAGTTGAACTTTCACTCTGTTAGCGATCTTATTGAATTAAGAAATCTGTAATTGAACAATTTTCATGCCTTTGAAATTAATATCCATTGAGATCACCGATGTGATCAGTCGCTCTTGGCCATTAACCTCTGCACTCAGCCTCCGGATATCGCATTCTGAGTGCGTTCCGCTTAATAACGCCGTATGAAAGGAGAATTGCAAAAGAGGGGGCATGATTTCAATTGTATCAAATCCAAAAAATTGCAGAACGATAGTCAATTACTGACAATGAGTTGAACGTTTAGGGCCGAGTGGGATATATATTTGTGGCAATCTACTGTACAGTTATGTTTCTATTATTCAAATAGATGGTATTCAAATTTCATATTATGCAAATCGATTCTGTTTTTGTTCTCTACTGAAAAAAAACATGTTTGCTTCCGGAACGAAAGATCGATTGGGCTCAATTTAGAATATCGATTTCCGTTGCATAAACGTCAATTATGACCTTCACCCACTACAAGTTGAATATTTTATAAATTACAGTCTGACAGCTTGTCCTTTTTTCGTGTTTATATTTGGAGTAAATTGAGCAATGAGTGAGAAGTAGGTCGTTTAATAAATTGGTATATGTCTGATATTGATCGTAAAATATTATTTAATCCGAACAGCAAGAAATGTTTCTGCGAATTTTTTCTATAATCGACTCTTTTAAATTATCCCGTTTCTTCTATACTGGACATTTTGGTGTCTTTCGAAGAAAATATTCTAAAAATTGACTCAAGAAAACCACGTTTCCAAGCTT
This sequence comes from Ganaspis brasiliensis, assembly GCA_037103525.1. Lineage (NCBI taxonomy): Eukaryota > Metazoa > Arthropoda > Insecta > Hymenoptera > Figitidae > Ganaspis > Ganaspis brasiliensis. The sequence continues at coordinate 304,875 of JAZKLR010000372.1, read as the reverse complement.
CGGAGATAATTTTTAAACTGTTTTTAAAACCCGGAAATATCAGGGAACTTTTTTATCCGAGTTTTTTTTCTATCTCTTTTGTAAGTTTTATTTTCGTCGATGTCAAGATTTGAAATAATCGTGTGACACTCAATTTATCACTGATCTAGAACCTTGATGTTTATGATCTGATACCGAATTCCGACGAAGGATCTCACTTTAAAGCATTGACAGTAATCTGGTCATTTTGACAAGGTAAGAAAATACTTACTGTGACAGTCGACAACCGTGGGCGATCCTTGAGTACCAGTTCCAGTGCTGCCATTGGTCGTGGATGATTGTACAGCACCCAAACTTCTGTAACCTTCGTCAGAGACCTCGCTACCGTTGTCTGAATGTTCGCCATCTCCGTGCGGCGACTTGGGGTACTGAGGACTTTCTTTTCCAAAGGATTCACTCGATTCGTCCTTGACTGGAGGACTCGGTGTTGGACTCCGACTCGATGAATCTTCTTGACATTTGTAATTGTATATCGTTGGCTCATACTTCGGAGTGTCATCTTTTTCGACAGCTCTACGCGCCACTCCACCTTCCACGACAAAACGTTTCGAAAATTCTTCCGAGAGAGGTACCTTTGCCTTGATCTCTTGGTGAAGGTCCTTTTTAGGATCCTGAAACATTATTCAGGAATTTTTATCACCTTACGTCTGCTCTAGATTGCAAATTTCTTGTTCATGGGATAATTATGATTTAGTAAAATTAGGTTATTGTTTAAATAATTTACTTGAGAAAGTTAGTGAAAGTGACTAATTAGGTACTAATTAATTAAACCAAGGCTTTACATATTCAGGATTCACAGGCGTCCCCTATTCTCCCTAAAAGTCCCCTATTTTGCGAATGACTGCTAAAAGTTCACTATTTGAAAAAATTTCCCCTATTACCCCGTATTTTTCCCAAAAATCTATTTAAAGTCAGGGTATTTAGTGATTCGAGAAATTGCTGGCAATTTAGTACATCAAGATAAAAACTGGGGACTTGTAAAACGATTAGAACATTTTTAAAGTGATCTAGAAATTTTCAAGACATTCCAGGAATTTGTAGATAAGGGGCCTTACACAAATTATGTAAGACATTTTTTAGGAATTTTTGACCCCCTCCCAACCCATTGGAAGACACCGTAAGATTTTTCTTGACCCCCCTCCCCCCCTAAAACTTACTAAAATCTATTTCTTCTTAATTTTGATAAAAAAAATGTTTTCAAGGCATTTTCTTCATATAATTGAAGTACAATTTTTATTACATAAAATATTTACAGTATTTTTAAAAGATTATTGATTTATAGTAACTTTCTTTACAGTCTTTAAGGCATGCACTGAAAGAGTTTAGTAAATATTTCTTTCTATCAGGTTTGTAATCTGGGATAATCGTGTAAAATAAAAATTTTTTCCAGTGAAGAAAGTAAATTTTCAATGAATGAAAGAAATTTTTTTTAAAAAATGTAAATATTCCCTGAATTGAAATTTTACTATCTTCGCTGGAAAAATTTTCTTTGTGCACGATTATTTTAGATTAATAGCTTTTATAATAAGAAATAATGGATAAACTATAATCCCTCTTCAAATTTTGTTCAAAAACAATATTTTCTTTTAATTAAAAAAATATTACGTAAGAATTTGCAGGAACCCCTCCCCCTATGTAAGATGCCGGAAGATTTCATTAAATCCTCCCCCTCTTCCTAATAGCTTACGTAATTTGTATACGGTCCCTTTAAATCAGAAAAATTTAATTTTAATATCGTATTCTTCAATAACTTTAAACATTGAATTTGAAATGTTTGAGAGTACGATCTAAAAATTTTTGGTAATGAGAAAGTAAAAAATATTAGACTTCAATAATTTCATGTTCAAATTGGTCATTCTTTCAAGGTGGCCGCTGGTCAGGGAAAAACTCAAAATCAGGGAAAAGTCAGAATTTTTCCAAAAATAACTTTAAAAATCAGGGAATTTTTTCTTAAAGGAACCACGATTACAAATTCATGATTTTATTATTTTAAATCCCTAATAAACAAAGCAAGATTTTAAAAATCTGTAAAATTGATGGTCAGGGAAAAATCAGGGAATTTTGAAAATAAACTTTTGCGGCCATCCTGTTCTTTATAATCTGAATAAATCCTAAACTCTAGTTAAATCAAACTTTAATTTATTCAAACTTTTAAATTACAATTATTTCAAAATTCTGCAGTTAAAAATTAATTACTTTATGTTTCATTTTTGCTTAATTTAAATATTTACCAGATTTTAAAATTTCCTAACATTATTATAAATGTTTTCCTTTCTTGACAATTTTCTTTTATTCATTCTCTAATTTTTAATATAATAATCATGTTTCTATTTCTTAAAAATTTTTAAAAATTATTTTTTCGAAAAATTCAATGTTTTTCTTATAATTTTTTTTCTTTTAAACATGTTTTCAGAATTTTGTTTATTTCTCGGTATTTTTACACAATTTCTTAAATTTTATCTCTTTTTGAAGATTTGTATTATCGTACGCTTTGTAGGCGGGCCCCAACCGCGATAGTCGTACGCTTTCCAGCGTGCGCGCGTCACTAGTTAGTGCAGGAGAATAATCTACATTTGTGAAAATTAAATACAATAAAGATTTGTTTTTAAAAAAATTAATTATCTGTTTACTCAAATTAAAAGGTACATTAATGTATTTATAATTCAGAAAATGAAATTAAATAAATTTAAATGAACTTCAAAAGAACTTTACGATTTACAAATTCAATATCCTCAAACGTCAAATAAGAAACATAATTACAATAATATTCAAGAACTTAATATACGGGGCATTCTATTTCTAACCGACCCCCTTCAGAAACAATTGCCAATATGAGACAATTTTTAAATAAATATTTCTTTTACCTACTGAGGCCAAATTACTTTTGTAATTAGCAGTTTTAAAAGAAAATTTTTTAAATTTTGCAATAATAAAAAGAATTTTGTTCAAATATATTTAATTTATATACAAAATGTAGTTTGGATGTTAACCTTTCGAATATCTCAAAACACGTTGTGTCAGATTTATTAAAAAGATATCTTAAAAGAAAGCTTAAATATTCTAGTTTTTATTTCCGTAAAGTAAATAATGGACATTTCAGGGGATTATGAGAAAATAATTAAAATTTACAGTCATGTCAGAGGTTAAAATATGTATGAATTGCAAAACATTTTTTGAACAAAATGGCATTTGTTTTCTTTTAAATTTTGTATTTTATTAACTTCCAAACTATATATAATTTTATTTATATATAAATATATATATTATTTATATATTATTTCATTTTTATTTATTATTTAAATATCATTTCTGTTTAATTTTTCATTCTATTAGTCTTCAAATTATATATGGTCGATTCTTGCGTAACTGCCCGATTTAATCTCTGCACTTATTTTTCTTATTAGGGTGTAATATAAGTATATTGTATACGATTTTACTACAACTATATTTATACGAAAATAATAGCAAATTTTTGAAAATTGGCTGCCATATGGAGCTGAACCGCATCCTTTTATTGCAAATATATTGTACACTGAACACTTCATATAGGCCATGGAGCTGAAATTTTACTTGATACCATGGAGCTGAAATTTTATAATTTATTCTAACCTCACTTCTACAATATTGCAAAGTAAATCTATTCCTTCTGCAGATCGCTTTTTTCACATGAAAACTTAAAGAAAATGGTAACAATACTATCAAATAGTTGTTACAGTAATATAATAGCAATGGCATGGAACTGAACGCTTTTTTTGTACACATGCGATTTTCACAAAAATAATTTTTTTTTAAGCAAAAATTTTTCTTTTTTAAAACTTTTTTCACATGTGATTTAGTGCTAATGGATCAAAATTGAGATTTAATTTATTAGAAGGAGTAATAACTAAACACATGACACCTTAATTATAAGTCTACAGATTGCGTTCAAAAATTGGAAAAATTGAGGGACAAAATATTTTTACACATTTTTAAGTATGAAAAAGGTATTATGAAGTGCAATATAAATCTAAATTGTTCATAAATATAGACACTTTATGCTTGAAAAAGGCTAAGTTATAATAATGATATTTTCACCGAAAATTATTAAATTAAAGTTAGCATTTTGCAAAAGGGACACGCCACGGAGCTGAAATTTCTGCAGTTATAGTGCAATGTAATAGAAGTTATAATATATGTATTTATGTATATTTGGTTTTCAGTTACTCTCATATATACCTTTAAAATTCACTAATACACTTCAGAATATATTTTTAATTTAGGTGTATTTTTTCAACGCCGCCAAGTAGGGCAGTTACGTAAGAATCGCTTATATACATAATTTGAAATTTAATAAAATACAAAATTTAAAAAAACACAAATGCCGCTCTGCTAAAAAATTGTTTCTCAATTCATACATATTTTAACCTCTGAAATGACTGTGAATTTTAATTAATTCCTCAAAATCCCCTGAAATGTCCATTATCCGCTTTACGGAAATAAAAACTAGAATATTTAAGCTTTCTTTGAAGATATATTTTTAACAAATCTGAAACAACGTGTTTTGAGATATTTGAAAGGTTAACTTTCAAACTACATTTTGCATATAAATTACATATGTTTGAACAAAATTCTTTATATCATTGTAAAATTTAGAAATTTTTATCTTAAAACTGCTAATTACAAAAATAATTTGACCTTAGTAAGTAGAAGAAATAATTTTTTAAAAATTGTTTCATATTGGCAATTGTTTCTGAAGGGGGTCGGTTAGAAATAGAATGCCTCATACTCAATAGCAAAATTAATTTCTAAAAATGAAGAGTTTAAATTATATTTTCTGAAAAAGCGACAGTTAACCAAAACACAATATTTAATATATTTACTCTCAACAACCAGAAATAAAACCTCTTTAAATATTTCTTGGTTTCAATTTACTAATAATCCAAACATGAATTAAAACAACTTTCAAATTTTTTTTTTATGAAATAAGAAAAAAAATTAAGTTTTCATACAAATTACACATAAAAATGTTTTTTATTTATTTTAAAATAAGTAGACCTACAATTCTGACTTTTTAGTAGTGTTACATATACCTACAAATTTATAAATAAAATGTTTTTTATCATAAAAAAAATTTTAATTTATCCCTCAAATCAATTATGATATATAATCTATTTATCTTTATTTATACTTTTTCAATTTCCCTAAAAGTTCCCTATTTTTATATATATTTAGTCCCTACAATATTCTACATTGTCACTGTGAAGCCAGCATGCTCTAAAAACGACCCATAGATCAAAACAAATTTAATTTGAGAGATACTTGAAATTTTCAAATTAAAAAATACCTGATAATTATCCTGATGCCTGCTATGATACATTTGAGACCGTCCGTCGTATTTGACCTGTCGAATTTCTTCATTAAGAGCTTTTCTGGTTGGATCCAAATTTCTCGGTGAACTTGGTTTGCCGGTGTCCACCTTTGGTGTTGGCGATCTTGACCTGGAGTTTGTTTTGGGAGTTGGTGACCTTGACCTCAGCTTCGCAGCGTCCGATTGATGGGTCTGATTATTGTGGAACTTTCTCTGAGGTGTGGGACTCCTAGAACGGTTTCCAGATTTCTTCACGTCATCGCCAAGAAGTCTGTTGGATTGGTGGGGGGTAGGTGATCGAGATCGATTACTCGAAACGCTCCTGGGAATTTGCAATGATAATGGCTGCTGATTTTGAGATTGTAACGTGCCTGCGCAGGATCCGACGCTAGAGGCGGAACTGCGGCGGGTCCTTGGAGGTGATCTGAATGAAAAAATGGAATTCTATGGCGCTAAATACCCCATCACAACAATTGCAAATGTTATTCTTCCGTTACTCAACTTTCTATTAAAAATATTCAATGGAATTTAATCACAATTGGAAAAATATTAAAATCAACTCTCTAAATTTGAAACAGCGCAATGTATACAGCTTTTTCAAAACAACGTAAGCACGCTTTGGGCTGGTTAAACAGCGAATTTTCGCTGTTTCAAATTTAGAGAGAAAGTTTTTATGGCATTGTGCATTAAAAAAATTAGAATACTATTCTTAAAAGATCACAGGGTAACCACTTGACTAAGAAACCGGGAAATTTGTTACTCCTGTTACTTCCTTCATTCATTTTTTATCTGTTCACACCTGAAGTTTGGCACATTATCAACTATTCTCGAAAGTTTTCAAATTTTTCTTTAGATTTTCGATTATTTTCTTCATTTCTCAATTATTTTCTTCAATATTTAATTATTTTAGCCATTTTGTAATTTCTCTTTCAATTAACAACTATTTTCTTAAAAGTTCAATTTAATTCTTAATTCTTCAATTTATTTCTTTAATTTTTAATTACTTTCCTAAATATTCAATAACTCTCGCATTTTTCTCAATTATCAATTCTTTTCTTCAAATTTCAATAAAATTCTTCAATTCCCAATTGATTTCTTAAATTTTCATTTCTTTTCTACATTTTTTTCCATAATTTTTAACAGTTTTCAATAAATTGACAATTTACTATTCTCCTTCAATTTTATAATTATTTATTATTTAAAATTTTTTTATTCAAATGCCGATTCTTCTCACCATTTGTCGAATTTTTTTTAATTGTTAATTATTTTTCTTAATAGTTAATTATTTTCGGCATTCTTGTAATTTTTCTTTTAATTATCAATTATTTTCTTGAAATTTCCATTTAATTCTTTAATTTACCATTTATTTCTTCAATTTTTAATTATTTTTTCAATTCTCAAAGATTTTCTTTAATTTTAAATTAAAAAAAAAAAAATTCTAGAACTAATCTCTTGAATTCTCAATTAGGTTTTTCAAATTTAAATTCCAATTTTTAATTATTTTCTTTAACATTAATAAATTATTGCACTTTTTCTATTATTTTTTTCGATTTTCATTAAGTTTCATTAAGGGGAGGCACCGGTGAAATTTCAACATTTTATAAATTGCATTATTTAGAGATGGCAAATTTTTTTCTAGCAAAATTTTGGATTTAAAATTATTCTACAGTGATAAAATAAAATAAAAATTTGGGTGGGTTTTAGAATCCTTAATTTTTTTTTAAATACAAATTTTCTTAAATCCATGTGTAATTTTGTTCATAAATTAAGAAATAAATATTAATTAATATTAATAAATATTATAAATATAATAATATTAATAATTAATATTAATATTAAATAAATTTGTAAAAAAAGCCAGTAAGAAAAATGTCGTAAAAAGAATTGAAAATTGTAGAAGAAGATCGATATTTTATGTGAGAGAGTACAAAATTTCAACTTGTTCCTGAAGGTTATCAATTTCTTTTCTGGCATAATTTTGAATCTAGAATTACAATATATTTTTAAAAAAGGAAAAATAAATTTTTTTGACATAATAAAAAGAATTTTTTTTTAAATACATTTTTTTAATATCTATGCGTAATAATATTAAAAATTGTAAAAAAAGTCAGTAAAAAAATTAGCGATAAAAAATAGTAAAAATGATAGAAGGAGATAAATTTTTTAAAATTTTCGTTTTTCGAAAATAAAAATTTTAAAAATCTCCAAATTAAGCTAAAAAAATTGTGACCTCTAGGCGTTATAAATTTGGATGGGTTAGAATTTCACCGGTGACTCCCCTTAATTTTAAATTCTATTGTTCAATTATTTTCTATAATTTTTAATTGTATCCTTCAATTTTTATTTCCATTCTTCAATTTTCAATTGTTTTCTTCTATATTTATTAATACTCGGCTTTTTTCAATTACTTTTTTCAATTTTTAAGTATCTTCCTTAAATGTCAATTCCATTCTTCAATTTTCAATTATTCTTTTCAATTTTAATTATTTTTTCGATTTTCAATCTAGTTGTTAAATGTGCATTTATTTCCAACAATTATCCCTATAATTTTCTTAATTTTTCAATTTGCAATTATGTTCTTTAAATTTAATATTTTTTGTTTAATTTTTTCAATTATTTTTTCCAGTTGTCTATTAATCTAGTGATTTTTCGAATTTTGTTTTCGATTCACAATTATTTTTGTCACTTTTCACATATTTTTCTCAATTTTTTAATTTTTCAAAATTATTCTTGTTATTTTTTAACTATATCCTTCAATTATTAATTAGTTTCTGCAATTTTCAATTAATTCCTACAATTTTTTCAATTTTCAATTATTATCTTAAAGTTTTATGATTATTCTTTGATTTTTTAAATTATTTTGTTCGATTGTATATTGATCTATCAATTTTTTTAAATTTTGGTTTCAATTGTCAATTATTTTCGTCATTTTTTAATTTTTTGAACTATTCTTTTCAATTGTTATGTAGCCATTTTTCGAATGGGGAATTTAATTTCATAAATAAAGTGGCCACCCTGGAACAGTTTCGTAGTCTTTCCAGTAACATTTGTCATTGTTGCGCTCTGATGAATTCTTAGATGAAAATCAGTGCTGATGATTAAAAAATGAAATCTAGGGAGGAAGCAGGACATGAAAGTTTTTCAATAAATTTCTCACCTTTCGTAATGCACCTGCGCGCTGCCGAGATCGAAGGACCCTCCAGCTTTCTGGATCAGTTTCGCTGATATCATTGATCGATGAGCTGAAAAGAAAGTCCCTCTTTCAAGCTTCACATTATTTTCAATTACAGACTAGATATAAGTTTTTTAAATTGAATTTGCCGACATTTTGAAAGAAGCCCATTAAAATTAAAAATATAGTAAGCCACTATTTCAATTAGAATGTTTAGAAACCGACAATTTATTCAAATTTCACTCTATACCGAAATTTCCATAAAAGTGACAACCCGTTTATTCCAAGAATACACTCTAGCATTTTCTTTTGGTTTAAAGTATATTTAAAGGACTCTTAAAAGAAGTAAAGCACTCCATAAAGCAGGTAGTTGACTAACGCGTTACATCCTTGAATTTTTTAACGAATCCGTTAATTTCGTCGATCGTTAAACAGGTAATTGGCTAATCACATGGTTTAAAAGCGCATTTAAGGCAGGAATCCACCGTGTTAGTCATTAACGGTTGTGGAAATTGGGGATTTGAATGCACATAAAGAGAGGGCATTGTCCTTAAAGTATTCAAACTAGCTTTTAAAATCAACATTCTAAAGAATAATATTTGGTTAAAAGAATAAATCTCCGGTTAGAAAATATATATCCTGCTGAGTATATACTTACAGGTTCGACATCGACAGGGGTCGTGTTTGTCCAAATAGTGGCTGAGGGTGTCCCAGCCACCGCCTACTCGTACCATAACGTGACTTCTCAGGATCCTCACGAAGATGAGTACCTTGGTGTCCCCAATACGATATTTGCCCTCGGAAACCCGAATCATCGGAAATTGTGTTGGACAAGTGCATCTTTCGACCAGATCGCGAACCTGTTAAACAAAAGTGTAATGTTACAATAAATACTTATGAAATTTTGACGGAAAGTTGATAATAAGTGGCTTAAAAATTGATTTCTGGAATTTTTTCAAGATTTCGAAATGATTTTTACCTTTGCAAGGAAGAGATCAATTTCACGCTTGTGAAAATTTTATCTTTCTTTTATTTTGTTTGGGTTTTAGTATTCCCAGCAGTATGGTTGTAAAATAATCGTTCCTGATTCAAGAGTCGGTGGAATGACTCAAGACTTTTCAATTGTGGAAAGAATACCATGTGTATCTATCGGCGAGTCACTATTTCCACTTTCTAAGCTAGAAATATCTGTGACTATTTTCGTATTCTCGGACTTTATGTGTATTCTTATCTTCTATTTGTGTGAGTTTTTTCATTTGTGTATGTGTGTATTCTTATGTTTATCCCTATATGTATGTATGTATCTTCCTGTACATGTATTCTTCACATTAACCTAGATTTCATTTCATGTTTCATTTTTGGAACTTTTTTCCAATCATCAAAAAGACCTCAAGTTTTTCGAAATTATGGGATTTTTCTTAGATTATCTAACTTCTCAGTAAATTTTTTGCAATTTAAAAAAAGCGCGGAAAAATTCTTTGAATGGGAATTATCCTTTAAAAACAAATTTTCAACTTCTACAGGTAGATATATATACTAATTTGGAAGAAAATGATCTTTCTACCAATTTCCAAATTGCCATAAATGAGAGATAAAAAAAATATTAAAGAAACAAATTCTAAAAATTAGATTCTGTGATAAACTTTTTACTGAGAATCATTTTTCAATCGCTATTATAAAATTCTAGTGATGTGGTCGTCACTCTTCAATAATCAATCACATTACGAAATACGAGATCATTAAAGAAAATGCCAGAAAATGGAAAATCTTTCATTGTTAGCTTTCGATGATATCAGGGCAATAAATGTTACTGTCAGCGGTATTCTTTGATGAATTCTAGACCAATTAAATCATCAATGTTCATGGTATATTTTACCATAAAAATGTTGGATGATTCACTGAGAGAAAAGTTTTCTTGTATCAGTGCGTTTTAGCATCGGATCAAAGTCACTGAAAAAACGGTAGTCTTTATTTGACAATTATTCTTGGCGCCTGTAAGAAAGTATTTTTCTATTACGGATATAATATTCTTAAATTAAGAATATTTTCTTATGGCTTAAGAATAGAAATCTTAATTTCAGAATATGCTTCCGATTTGAAGAATATTATTTCCCTATAATAGAAGAACATTTCATTCTTAAATAGATGCCAAGATTAATTATTAAATAACGAATAACGTTTTTCAGTATAAAGGCAAATTATCCTTGGGATCAAACCTAGTATAATTTTTCTAGGGTGAAGACTATCTTATTATTGACCCAAGGATACATTCTTGGATTAAGAATGTGTATTCGGATTAAGGATAATTATTCTTGATTCCAGAATAACTATTATTAGTCTAAGAATATTATTCTTGGTCCAAGAATATTATTTTTTATTCTTAAATTATTCTTGATCCTAGCATACAGTTGAAGCATTTTTTTATCCTTGGTAGAAGAAATTTTTTCTCTCAGTGTTCGACATTGTACAAAAATAAAATATACTTATTTTAATTAATATTATTTTATTTTCACAAATCAAGTTAGTCAGGGAGAAAATTTATTCGTCAATGTCATCATTATTATAATTTTATTTTCCATTTTCTTCTAAATAAAAAATTATTCTTCCCCTCCATAAATCGTGTGAAATTTGTCTAAATTTGTCACAAGTGTGGTTACAAATGTATGTTATTTTCAGAGGATATGTGTAATATTATTGATCTTGCAGTTTGTGTTATTGTATCGATTATCGTCTGAACACCCACCGATCTTTTGACACCGACAAAATTATTTATTAGGAGCACGCGGCGCAGGTAGTCGCATACAAGATTCTTAGTCACGGACGATTGAGAAATGATCGTACCGAGAATCGAATGAAAACCGGCCTTCCTTCGCGATATGTTCGTTGTTTCTCTGTCCGCGAGCGTATTTTACAATATTTTGCAACACTGGGACTTGTCGTCGGGAGAGAAACGTTATGTGCTGCGACAAGTGGTTTATTGCCCGGCAATTAACTTGACTGCTTTGTCCACCAGACTTAAAGTCGTTTTCTATAAATAGTGACGCTATTTATAAAATAGTTGTATCTCTTACTCTATAAGTTTCTTGTTTGGTAATATTTCACTTTCTCACATTGTTGAATGTATTTTTGTCAATCCAGTGCCACATAACATGTTTACAGGTAGTTACATGATCTCTTGGTGTGACTAAATTATAGTTGCAATTCATATTTTATACCAGAGGGAAATCTATTGATTTTACCTTTTATCCACTGGGATACTCGATCAAGATTGGAGATATTTCTTGTAAATTTATTTCAGTCTTTATTTAAAGCTTTTATAACCCTAGATGGTCATCTGGGATTTGGATCAATTGAATAAACCAACTTTAAAAAATATTGGATAATATAATCTTTTGCAATACTCGAAGAATATCCAGAAATTTAGCTGAATTTGTTAAAATGCATTGTTCAATAGTAATATCGCTTTTTTAACGCTGGGGTGTCAAACACCCAGTGTGTATTCCACGCGATTTTACTAAAGTGTGACCATCTAGGGTTAAAATACATTTTTTAAAATATCTTCTATATTAATAATAAACTTTCTTTTCAAATTTAGTGACGTTTATATTCGAAAGCATTTAAAATTACTCTCATCTGATACAGTTCTTCTGAAGACTTGGTCGTCTTTAATGTCCCGAGAAGTCTCGATAAATTGTTCAATTTCGCGCTGTCTTTTGTTCGCATTATGAGGGTAAAAATGACAATAGAATCAGAGCACAGGGGTCAAGTTCGTGGCAATGTTTAGTTGCCATGTCGCAGTTTCTGTTGATAGATTGAAGTGATAACTTCCTGTAACGGTCATTGGAACAAAAACAGCTCTACAGCGTTTCCCATTTCGTTTATCGATTGCAATCTGTTGGATATTTGGAACAAGGTAGAGCGACGTGCTCAAATCAGGAATACTTGGACGGAATAGCAATCAGCCTTTCATTTCCGAAATATGTGTCAAACTACCTTCATTTCGATTAAGGCTGGTGTACTGAAACTATAGATTGAATTGCAAAATTTTCCGAGTTATTTATACAAGTTGCTGATAACCAGTTGGAATCTGCAAAATGAGATTTCTTGCGATTTTTTGTTTGAAAGATTGTCAGTATCATTTATTTGATAAAAAAGCACTTTAAGGAGTAAAATTTGTTTAAGATTTTACACCAGAATGGGACGAGGTGGAATGCCAACTATAGAGGAACTCGAGGAATCCTCTGGCCTTTGCAAGAATTCACTCGAGGTTTCTGGAATTTGATTTAGAAACTAAATTTCTAAAGTAAATACCAAGTGGTGTTTGTTATTACTCAGATCGGAATTCGAGATAGCGTCTTCGTTATTAATAATGGTCTTTATCTTTATATGGATATCGACGCTTATAAGGACTTAATGAATTTTATAAATAATGGTTGTATTGATAATGATAGTGATAGGTGTAATGTTTATGATGATGACAATATTTATAATGATTTTTTTAATTTTTAAAATTTCCAAAATAAAAACCCAGCTATTTTTCAATTCTAAAATTGCGCCAAATTTGGAAAGATGCATATCTAAATTCTTGAAAACTAAAGATCGGTTTTTTGCAAGAAGAGGTGTCGAAACATGTGCGGTCATCATAATAAGACTAGGGCAGCTACTCTCTGATTCCACAATTCGACTCGAAATTGCCCAGAATTAAGCTTAAAGCCATAATCAGCCAATCAAGTTTCTCTTTTTGGATTGAAGTTGTACTCAAATTATATCTGCAAGCCGTGTCGTTAGTCAATATGCTTCTAATGAAACATTCCAATTGACCAATCTACCTATCCAGCGGAAATTTCACTCTAAAAATTGATTGCAACGATCTCAATTTAAATTCGAGAAGTCATTGTATTTTGGCGTCGAGGTCGTTCCTCGACCCTTTTAAATGCCTCTGATAATAATCCACGGCCAGTTGCTTTTGCAGGCTACGTTTCCTGTTTGTAAGACAGAACTTATAGTCAGAAGCTGGCTCGTATACAGTAAGGCATAGTGGCAACGTGAATCGGGCGGGACAAATTGTATGGCGCATTGCAGGTGAGCGGACCGAATGAATGGTTATGATGCTATAATGCAAGGCCGTCTCGACTTATGTAACCTAACCCAACGATATAGAATAGAGATTAACAGTATATTCGTTTAATAGATGAGACCAGTGAAAGAGAGAAAGAGGGTTTCTGTTTGCATGAGGCGAAACGCTATATCTGTGTGTATGTATGTGTTTATACATTGTTCCACAATCCAAACCACGATTGGGATCTGGGCGTGCGCAATTCGTGTTCCTAGGAATAAAAATTCATAGACGATGAGAGACAATCGACCAGTAAGAATTTGCCGACCTCGTGCCATAGCGAAAGATTTCGCGCCGAGAAAACACTGTTCATCCCTAACTAACGTACATTGGCGTCGCAGCATCCGGGATTTTATTTTTTACCATTTAATTAGGCTATTAGTTGCGGGAATTGTTCTCAACTTAATGACAATTTTAATAGATATCTCTAATAATAATAATAATAATAATAACAACCATAAAAATAGTTACTATATTATTGTTATTATTATAACGAGGCGAACAAAAGCTGAAAGTAAACAAGATATATATTGATAATATTTCAGGTTTATGGTTTGTTTCTACACCATTCAAAGAGTCCCTGCTGTCTTATAATATTGCCACTAAAATTTCCATCATGCGCCTGATATTATAAATGTCTGATTTACAATTTCCTTGAGTTTGTTTATCCGCAAAACGTGTTTGTGATAGTCAATCGCATACATGAATTTCTTCATAAAGTGTAGATCTTGAAGTGCAGTTTAGCCTTAAATGTTTTTTAGCGTTGATTTTATGTAAGATACTATTGTCATCGCCTTACTACTTTACGAGTCGATTTTAACGTGATAAAACTGTGGTCACACTTTAGCTTATTTTCCGTGGACTATATCAGCCACTTGTTGTTTATTAATGACACTATCTTCGGACTTTGGAATGTATGGAAAGAATTTTCATACCCTCATAGATTCCGTTACCATCTGAATTATACAACATCATAAACAATAATTATCCTACGCAAGGATTTTATCTTCATGAATTAATTTCAACAACATAATCGATTTTCACCTTAAATGATTTAATGTTGTGTTTAACTCAATTAATTTAGTTTTGAATTGAATCTCACTCCAATTGATATAAATTTCAGTAATTGTTCTATAAAACAATCAAGCCCTGTGCGAATTACACTCGCCCTAAAACCTAAAGGTTCCGTACCTCCCTAATTTTTCAACTTTATGAGCTTAAGATTTGAAATTGTCCACTAGAAGGGGAGGGATACGCTTTTTTTTTCTTCCAAGCATAACTACATATGTGTACCAAATTTCAGCACCCAAAGACAAAAAACTGTTTTTTTTTATTTGTTTGTTTGTTGAAAAAAGCGATCGTAATGAGCTCCAAAATTTTTCAACAAATTTCTACCAAAACTCCAGGAAAACATTAAAAAGAAAGCTAATTTTATAAAATTTCGTAAAGAAATTTATAGGAAAATTTTGTAGTAATTCTTTAAGAAATTTTGATAAGAGTTTTTTTATGATATAGGTATTTACTAAAAGTTCTTGTAATTCTAAGAAATCCAGATTCGAAAGAAATGGTTTTGCCAACACTTTATTAAGATAAAATTGAAATCATTTCTGAAATAACAAACATCATTATATGTCCTTAGGTTTATTTCAAAATTTTTATTCTATAGAATCAAAATATGAAACTTGTTAATAATTTTCGGGCAAGTTTTATAAACTAAATTTATTTGAATTTTATAAATAACATACATTTATATCTTCAATAAATGTTAAAAATATTCTAATGTTTTTAAAACAAAGTTTGCAATTTATTATTTCCGGTTGAAGAAGTTTTGAATTAGTAAAAAAAATGTTGTACTGATGATTCTGTTTGTAAATAGTTATGTGTTAAAAGTATTGTTTTTTTCTTGAATGTCCAAATCCCCTTTCTGAAAAATAAATTTCCCTTTTTTTAAAATCTAAATTCCCTTTTTTACATAAAATGGAACAAAAAAACTACTGTGATCCTTGTGAAGATTGTTATATTGTATAAACGTAAGTAAATGCTATTTTGTACAACGAATAAAATTAAAAGACTTTTAGTTTCTAATTATTAAATATTTTATGTCTATGAATAAATTGAAGTGTTTATTATTTATTTAATTTATTAAATTATTTGATTAATGTTAAAACCTTTAATTTTAGCTGTTGTACAAAATAACATTTACCAATATTTGCACAATAACAATCTTCACAGTAAGTGAACAAATTCTAAGTCTCTATCTTAAATAGTTTAAAAATTAGAGGGTGGTCGAAAAAGGACATATATAGTGATTTTAATAGGGTTCATCCGTTTGAACGGGACAGAATCCAAAAAAAGCAACTAATCCGTGAAATATTAGCTTATTTAAACATAACATGAAGAAATGAAAATTAAATAAACATAATAAATTAGACTTATTGAAGGAGGTGATAAATTAATGAGAAAGCATGACAAATTAATAATAATCAGGAAAAGGTTAATAAATGAATTAGACAAAAATGTTAATTAAAGTTGTCAGTGCGGTTGTTTTATAAAGAGATTATTATTACAATTGAAGTATGAGAACAATGATAGTAATTACTGCGGTTGATGAGAATGAGACAATGAAAAACGAAAGTGGCAAGCTTGTTGGTTTCGATCTTTAATGATTGTCTAGAGTTAATGGTTTTCTGAGTGCCTGCGCCTTTGAGCACGTGAATGCATCTAGCTACCTATTTAGAAGAGAGGCTTCGTCGAAGATACGTATGCAACACATGTTGAAGTAAACACGCTGTACCGTAGAGGCACGCGCAGAGGTCATGTTACAAGGACCTTGGGTGGGATGGAAAGCGTCGGGAACTGCCAAGATTAGTTTTCTTCGCGTTGTTACGTTAATGGACACGTTGACGCGGAAGCGCGGCATAAACCTGGCGACCCGGCCTCAAAAGATGAAAGGATAAACAGGCATCTCTATGTATCGGCTTGTACATGGTTCAACGATCGCCTCTTTAGAACCGCGACGTTCATTGTGAGCATTTTACTTGGGAAGTCATTCGGGAAGTCGCATTCCCAACGAGGCGAGTGTGTGACTCGAGAACGGAGGCCAGGAGGTCAAAGAAAACCGTGTACCATGTCTCGATCACTTGGTCTTTGGTGTCTTTTGTCCTTTGGCGCTTCGCATGTTTGTCCTCCAATCTCACTGCGCAATTTCGTCTACTGCGTCAATTAAAAATACCATTGGAAATCTGACCCACATTTCTTCAACATCAGTTAACAGATTAAAGATAGTCCCAAGAATTGCATTTGGATTTTTTAAAATTCTGTTCTGTATGCAACAAGGTATATTAAAGATTCTGTTGTGCATTCAGCGATGATCTGAATAATCTTGTTTCAATATCATATAATTAAAAAAATGCATTTGTGGATCCAACGACAAGGCATAATTAAGATTCTGTTGTACATTCAACGACGATCTGAATTAAACTTCTACCAATATCATATGATGTTGTTTAATTCAGATTGTCTTCCTAAGTTCATTGGGATGCGCAACCAACTGAAAATTAATCATCAGATGAGATTCTTTATAAAAAATAGTTTGGTTTGAAGAATAAAACGTCTGATTGAGGAACAAAACGTTTGGTTTGCGTAGAAGCAGCCGATTTAAATGGAATTGTTCTCTCATTGTATAAACGGAAAAGAATACCATTCTCTATGTTAATGTAATGGAATATAGGATTCTTCATAACTGTATTTTTGGACTGTGCAATTATTGCTACTTTCACAATCACGAGTAGAAAATGAACCTTAGATACTTTTATTTCCAAGAAAGAGGCATTTTTCAATCCCTGGGAATAATACAAAAGGTTGATTTGCGTTAAATGCAACTTTCATAAAATGGAAACGACGTCTTAAGACAGCTGGCGATGTAAACGCGTATGTATAATACACCAAGAAGAACTGCCAACAAACTGACAATTTTCTACGTTTATATCAGCGCCTGCGGTTAAGGCTTGTTAACCGATCATCTTTTTGCTCAGATTATAATGGAAAGTGCCGCACCATTCTCGTTACATGCGACTCTTGACTTTTGCCATGATTGCAAATGATTGTTGCAATTTGTTGTCGCCAATGTCGATGACGAGTGGGCCCTGTTTTCTAACATGTTGATAGCAATTTCTAATTTTCAATATCGTTATTACATTTCTTATTGCTTATACATAATCATATCTGAGATAATGCAATAGAAATCAGTAAATAGCGGTTGTTAATATAGTCTTCTGCAGATTGTCTAGTCAGTTTTTATACATCTATGTATATAATCCAAAAAGTTGCAATAGGATAGAAACTACATTCACGTTATTCATGATTTGAATTTCGAAATATTAGGTCATTTGTCTAGAATCAAAGGATGTGGAGACATATATCCATATTGGATCCGACATTTTGAATTATTAAAAACTGACAACGAATTTGTAATCAGATCAAAATTCTTCTGTATTGACATTGAAAATTTTGATTCTTTGGAGATTAGAGGTCCACTTGAGATACTCTTACCCAATGGGCAAATATTTTTTGACATAATAATGTGCGTTTAACATAATGTCCAAAATTGTTATTGACCCATAAGCTTTAACAGATAAGCATCGAACTAGTTAGATTAAATATTCGATGCTTCTCTAGGGGTCAAGATAAATTTTGAACATTATGCCCAACACACATTATTTGAAAGATTATTTTCCCCTTGGGGAAAATCGAACCAATTGTATGCATTGTCTTTTATATTATATATTTCCGGACAAAATTATGGGACCACTTACAAAAATGGGATTAACAACATGACCATCTTAAAATGTTGATAACTCTGTCAGATATTAGAGAAATTAAAATTTGTCATATACCAGTGGAAAGCTTATACAATTTTCCGTTAAATGGTCCTAAATTAAAGCTTTTTCGATTAATAGAAACGGTGATTTTATGTGATAAAGACAGTTTAACTTTTCGTTTTTTTAAAATTGTTATTGTTCAAGTTTTGTGGGCTGCATTTTCTAGAAAAGTAATTAGAATTTTTTTAATTAATCTATTAATAAAAAAAAGCTTTATAATAGCACCATTTATCGGCAAGTTTTATAACCTTTCCAATGGTATATGAAAAATTTCAATTCGCTTTTTGTAAATGGTCCCACAATTTTGGCCGGTAGGGTATTATATAAATATACATTCATTACCTTATATACATAGATAAAAGTTATAAATTTATTCAGAATACCTAATAAACATCTATATAGAAAATAGACATTGTATTCGATCTGGTACTTTAGTGAGTTGAGTCAGTTTGATCATTGCATAAAGGGTTGATAATAATGCTTTCCATTCTCTTTTAACTGGTTGATCAACAAATGAGAAGTAGCGAGAAATGACAGGAGAAAAGTTGGTCCTGACTACCACCATCATCTATCCTGGGTACAAGCACGACTAGAGAAAGTGATGGAACTCGCTAGATCCTGATGATTATCTTGGCGTTATCGATGAGAACAATCTGAGCTACGTTGGGGGGTTTATCGTGGGAAGAGAAGAAGTGATCCAGGTTTTAACCTCTAGCGCTGATTCGACCCCATATCACTCACTCGTTGACACGTTCATGAGCCTTTTTGCGACCCTAAAGTTACCCCTTTAAAGCTGCTTGTAAACCATACTCTTGACCCAAGGGGATTATCCACAACTCGGTTCGGAAACTTGGTATAATTTTAGTTCAACGCTCACTGACCCTAACGATTTTTAATAAATATACGTCATTTTTTATTAATTTTATCTGTGTTTATTCGTGTAATTGGTTATTGATTATTTGTTTAATTTGTATAATGCACAGAATCCAGAGATTCTAGTTACTAACTGACGCTCCGAACAATGTGATAAGGGGCCATCCATAAACCACGTGGACATGCATTTAAGCATGTACATAAAGATTTCTAGCATGTCAAATTCTTGACTTATGTTTGATCAAAAATGATCAAAACCAGGGCTTTCTGAGTTTCTGAGCCCTGTTTTTCAGAATCTTGACCTCATGGACCAGTTTTGGTCATGGTCAGATTCGTGTTTAGTAATAAAAAATCTACAAGAAAAACTTAGTCCGATGCTTAAATAAAAAAAAGTCATTTTTGTCGACCAGGGTAATTTATAATGTTAACAATTTAGGAATTCATGTTATTTTCCGTAATCAGTATTTAATAAATTATAAGATGTTCAATAGAGTGGTCCAAAAATTTTTTTGGATTTTTTTATGCTCTTACCCCCTAGGATTTTTTATCGAAAAAAATACCCCTATGATATTTTGTTAAAATTATATAGTAATGAGAGATAGCTCAAAGCTGATGAAGTTTCCCACGTATTTTTGATAAAATAAAGCTATAAACTTTTAATACAGCTTTAACTTTATAAGGTTTACAACCTTTTATGTTTGAAATAATTAAAAATAAACTATAACATTAAAATTTATTTATAAAAATGTTTAAACAATTTATTTTTGTTATTTATCAGCTCAAAAAAAATTAGAAGAGCATTTTTTAATGAAGTTTTCAACTTTTTATATTTTACATAACTCAAAATATATAGCAACTTTAAAATTTATTTACAACAATTGTTGAAGAAAATTATTAAAGCATTGTTAATTATCATCTTTTGATAAAATAAAGATAGTAACTTGCAATTTTTTCTTATGTACTATGAATTTGTAAGATAAAGTTATAATTTTAGTCATTGTTTAAGTTATTAAATAATTTTAACTTGATAATATTTTCAGACTGAAGCTAATAGAGCGGTTTAGTTTTTTTTCTAAATTTATCAACTTTAGATATAATAAAGCATTAGAATTGTAGTTTTACTAGAAAATAAATTTTAAAAGAAGATTATCTTCAATTTGTACTTCTAGATCTCACAATAACAGTGTCCTTTCATTAATTTTAATTCAAAATTTAAAAACATTATTAATAAACTTTAATAGATAACTTACTGGACATTTTAAATGTCTAGAGCTATTATTTTATCCTTCATATTCATAATAAATAATTTATTCTGTTTCTGTAATAGTTGCAATACCGTCCCAAGCATAAAAGTTGTAATATTGAGAAAAAATGGCAAGTCTCTAGCTTCATTGTATCATAAGACGATAAATAACAACAATAAATTGTTTAAACAATTGTTAAAAATAAAATCTGGTATTACTGTTTACTTTCAGATACTTGAAACATAAAAAGTTGCAATGTTGAGAAAAAATTGCAAGTCGTTATATTTATTTTATCAAAAGTTCATAAATAACAACAATAATTTCTTTAAACAATTGTTAAGAATAAATTTTCAAATTATTGTTAATTGTTAGTTACTTCAAACAAAAAAAACTGCAAATTTCAGAAAAAATTGTAAGTCTCTATAGCTTTATTTTATCGAAAGTTGATAAATAACAACAATAATTTGTTTAAACAATAATTGTTATAAATAAAACTTTTAATTATTCATTACTTTTAATTACATATCGCACATAAAAGTTGCAAAAATTAAAAAAATTGCAAGTGTTAAGCTTTATTTTATCAAAAGTTAGTAAATAACAACAATAAGTTTAAACAAATTAACAATTACGTAAATTAAATAGTAAAAGCTTATAAGTTATTTTTGTAAAATATTGCAAAAAACTCCCAATAAAATAGTAAAAGTTATTTTTTAACGTTTTTTCCATAATTTTACAAGTTTAGGGAAGGTTTTACGACCCTGTACAAAATATTAAACCACAAAAAATTTTTAATAAATTTTTGGATGTTATTTTTTGAACGTTTCTAAGAAGATGCAGAGTTGTCCGATTAAAAAATATTGATTTTCGTGAATTCTATACTAAATCTACGAATAAGTATTTTTTCCTGATGCAAAATTCATTTATAAAACTTCATCGGCTTTTAGCTACTACGTCTCAAATTTAGAGTCTAAATATTATTTAACTTAAAAAAAATAGAGGTATTTTTTTCGATAAATAAGAAAAATCCTAGTGGGTGAGAGCATGAAAAATTAAAAAATTTGTTTACAATGCGTTTTTGGACCACCTCAATGGCCAAAGTTATTTTTTAAGATCTATAAAGATTGTTTAAAAATGTATTTGCTAGTAGTGAAAATTGTCTTTAAAAAGAGGATAGTGATTTTCTTATTGTTACAAACCACTTCTTAGGTTTACGATATCTTATAGTATATTTATGCGTATATTTTAATTTTCCTTTTAAGAATAATGTAAATTGTGTTTATTTATTATTTTTTCATAAACTTCTTTATTCCAGCAGTTTTTTTTTTTAAATATTCAGAATTAAGCTTTATAATTATATTAACTTATTGTTTTATAATATACAAAGAATTTTTTTGCAATGTCCACGTGGACAATTTTGTAAGGGGGGGGGGGGGTCAAAAATCAGCAAAAAAATGTCCACGTGGTTTATGGATGGCCCCTAATGTCTCCGACATAGACTCGTATGAATTAAATTGTTTTGCAAATATCAATAATTCCATCCTTGACCTTGTCTTTGTTAATATATTTCAATTTAATTTAAGCTTAGCTACTAAAATAATTCTTTATTAGCTGCCGTGTATGTCACCAGACATACAATTAATTCGTCTATTTCAAATGTCTAAAATGTTCAAATTTCGTTTTAGATATATTTCTCAATTTTGAAATCTTTATGACTAAACCGGATGCAATATTTCTATGTCAACACCATGAGACATTTTGGGTACTGGAATGAAAAATTGTCCTTTACTTTCTATCGGAAAAGATATTCTTATCGTTCTGTTTGCTGAGCAAACAGCTTGCTTCGTTTTCGAGTCAGTCGAATAAATGGAAAGGTACAATCACATTTTGGGAGGAAACTGGAACCTTGTGATAAGATTCAGAGGATAGATTACTCTTGCTCAAAATTCAGTTACCCGGATGTAAATTTATTCTTATCGCCGTAAACATATTCATATAACAAAAGTAGCTTCTTTTCTTTTAATAATTACAATCTCGTTTATTAAATTATAGATTGCGGTCCAATTCCATTTGCATCCTTGAGTTTTGTGGAAAAAATGTTTTTTGAAGCAGATGCTGCTTTATCGGACAGACTTGGACACCTGGCTCCACATCGACAGGTTGTTACGTACACCTCCAGTGATAAACTCGTTATAATAATAATCAATATTCAGATTTTCTCGTGTTTTCACTTTCTCCGCCCAAGAGTGAGTTAATTTGCAAGAAATTGCGGAGGAAGTCAAGCAGGGAAAAGGGTACCGGCTGTAAAGCACAAGTTTTGCAAGTCAATGCGTCAAACGGCTTGAAACACTTGTTACAACCACAATTTTAATAGTGTCTCGTAAATAACATTTGAAAAACTAAGATATAGAAGTTTATTGAATGTGACTTAAGCAATATGTCCTTCAATGCGGATGCTTTTCACAACTTTCAATCATTATATTTTGCAAAGAATACGTTATTTCCTGTTGCAAAAATACTAAAATTATCCTCCCATTGATGTAAGCGTATATTGATTATCTTGGCATCTTTCTTAACTCGTCAAGGTTCCTCGAGAGAATTCAATATCCTGTCCCGAAAACTGATTAAGATGATCAGCTGATGGTCCTTTTTTTAATACCGTGAGAAAGCTATAATCTTCGTCTAATCTAATTATCCGTTTTGGATACGTTAAACCTGTGTTTTAAAGTCAAGATGTTTTGTTAACACAGCCCGCCAACACGAGAGACGTAAACAAAAGATTAAAAAAAAAGGCGCAATAACGAGTGCGAAAGAAAAGGGTTATGTGGGCGGGCCACTCCTCCAAGTCCGAACGACTTTTAATAATCGCTACGATTTATCAATGCACCGATCCTAATTAGTAAGCTCCTTCCATCTTAATTTATGCATTGTACTTCCTCTTTTTATTGGATGCTCTCGTGCCTCTCTTACTTTGATATACTCCCTCCTCGTCTGGCTGGAGCAAATCGAAAAGAAAGAGTAGCTCGCTGCTTTTGAAGTATCGCATCTAAATCAAAGACTGCCGCAGTGCGACGCCCCCGCCCCCCGGAAGGCATTCGAGAGTTAATTCAACGTTTTACGTACAGGAACTTCGCGTATTGATTACGCTAACATAGTGATTTATCCAGAAATTACATTCAGAGAAATGCTTCCTTTCAATGACAAGCAAACTGGCGTTGCGTAAAATCAACGAAATTAGCGTATCAAGAGAAAAGCGCGCTCTGGTATAATAATCAACCCGATTGCCGGTTGTTTGTGGTCGTTTAAGAAAGTACTTTTAATGCATTTCTCTGATAATAATCAGCTGAAATTTCTCATTGATCTAATTTCGGCTCATTACTTTCTGTCTGATTACATGGTTATCTTATACCTTTTCCATACTTTCTGCAATTTTCGCTTTTTCTTTTTTCATTTCGATTTGAAAATTCAAACCAGCCTTATTCGACAATGACATTTCGATATATGTAGATTTCTTTCCAGAGTTTTGAAAGAGTACATAGTAATGTAAAATATTATTCTTTAAAATTGTTTAACATTATTACAAATGTCACTATTGATATTAACGAAGACTTGATTCCTGGGAGTGAGACATCCAGTTAAATCGTTAAATCTCATGTGGAGAACCATAAAGTAAAAGGATGCTAAATTGATTCAATTTTTATTAGTGCTAATAATAAAGTAATCTACGCCTTTAACGATCCCCAAGAATTCTGCTCACACGATTGAAAGAAATTCGTTTTAGCTGTGATTCTCATTGAGTCCACTCCTACATTTGGATAGGTCTATTTTAATCATATTGTTTATTTTGTTTAAAATTGCTTATAATTGAATTTATTACCCGTATTTCTTGTTCTTTAAACTCTGATCTGTAGATATTAATATATGTGACGCTCCACGAGAGAAGGGACCTCACGCGGAAAAAGCAAACTTTAAAGGAGGGACAGTCAAAGAGGGAGAAAAATCGAGACGATTAACATTCCCATGTTTGAAACTTCATAACAAGAAAACTAATTGCATGAATCAAATTTTGATTTTAGGAACTTAAAATCCAACTCAAAAACTGTCAATTACCATAAAAAAATGAAATTAGGAAAAGCCAATTTCACGGGACGATCGTTGAAAGAAAATCCCAAAAATGCGATACACTAAGCACGTCTAGGTTTAAAGCATTATAACAACAAATGTAATTAAATATTTTTTTTGAAACATGGAAATGAAAGAATAACTCAAAAATGATCTTTTAGCATGAAAAAATGAAAATTTATTTTCTCCGCGTTAGGTCCCTTTTCTCGTGAAACGTCACATATTAATTTATTCTGTTTATTCATCAACTATGCCATAATTTAGCATAACTAGAATAATGCATTTCATAAATATCTCTATATTATTAAAATTAGAAAATACGAAATTTCAATTTTCTTGTTTAAAAGTTGTTTCTTATAACAGTTTTTTTGTTTGTATCGTCTTAAGCCTGGCCAGTATTTATCGAATATTTAATCACCCCTGATATTATGAAAATTTGTATTAATTTATAATATGATAAAATTTCATTTTGCACATTTTTGATGTGCAATAAAGAAAATTGTTACAAGTTGCTTCATAGTGTATATATTACATTCTCAATTTTTTAAATGCGAATCGGCTTGCAACTCATAATAAATCATGTTGGATAATAGGGCTGATTTAGCTATTCACATATCAATCGATTAATTTTAAATTGGATATATATATTTCACCTGTGGAATATACAAATCCATCTCTGTATTTATGATGTGTTGGAAACTTTCATCGAAAGTTTGCACTCTGGTGAAAAAGTTTCTTCACATGTGAGCTATAAATAAATTTTAGGAATTGTAGCAGGATGATGATAAGAAATCGTGAATGCTTCCAGACACTTCATATGCTGAGATTTATCCAAGTATTTTTTGGGTCGAGTGTTTTATGAATCGCTCCAAGCGTTTTATATGAATTTTCTCAGTCTATGGAACGTCTTGGACTCCAAGTTACCAGGTATTTCGAGAGGCATGTCAATTTCGCAGCTTTTCCTCGCGCAGCTTTTCAGAGGTCGTCCCGGCGCCGGCGTCTCTGCAATCAATACCCTGCAAGCTCGAAACTCAGCTGTTCATTTGTATTCCGTTCATTCGCTTTTCAATAGTTTAGCCAGATCGAAAGCTTTCCTCGGATTTTCTGCCATATATACAAACTTCCACATTCTTATATAATTCTTCTGAGTTTTAATTTCAAGTATACAGTGAATCGCTTCGTTATTGCGAATGTTTTCGAAAAGGTTTTGAAAGGGTTTTTTTTTAATACAGGATATATCCTTGCACTTGCGCTCTGGGAAATTCAATTGCGATGTTTTTATTTCGTTTTTTCCAAACTTCAATTCACCTTGACTTCAATATATAAAATTGTCTTATTAATTGCGATCAATCCAAACTCAATTACTAAAAACTTCTATTTAGCGGGATATCGTTAAATTTTGGTTTTAATTGATACTATCTTTAACCCCGTCACTGTGACTGACCTCTATAAAGCTAAAATAAATTCGTGCCACCAGTGTGTATAGAACCATCTAAAAAAAAATTACTTCACTCAATACGAAAATGACTTGAAAATGGTTAATCGGGGTTTTTGGGGTCGCTAAATCCGAATCTGTAGTCAAACTTGAAAAATTCAAAATGTCGATCAAACATTTTTAATTTGACTGATCCGTTTAAAAATGCTTATTTGAAGGTTTTTGGGGTCGCTGAACCCAAATCTGTAGTCGAAATTCAAAAATTCAAAATCGCGTCTTTAAAATGTCTACTACAAAAATTTCATTGTTAAAGAATCTGACTAAAAACGCTAAACAATGGTTTTTGAGGGTGTTGATTATTATGTTTGGTCGCTAAATCCAAATCTGTGATCAAAATTCAAAATGGCGTCTTCAAAATTTCTAGCACAAAAATGTAATATATAGTTAAAGAACCTGACTAACAACGCTAAGTCAGTGGTTTTTGAGTTCATTTATTATTACACATAATTCTTAGAAAAATAAATGGCATTTTTTTCAAGTTCTGCCTTTTGGGCGGAAATCACCCTTATAAATTTTTTGGGATGAATAAACTTATTTTATAAAGCATTTGTAAAATATAATTTTTGCAGAGAAGGGTAATTTGAAATTTTTTTATATCGACAATTACAAACCCCAAAAACCTCCAAGTAAACATTTTTAGCCAGATTAGTCAAATTAAAATTGTTTTAGTCGACATTTTAAAGTCAACATTTTCAATTTTATTAAAATACTGATTCGGATTCAGAGATACCAGAAACTCTTGAGTAACCATTTTCAGCAAATTAGTCAAATTAAAATTTTTTTGGTCGACATTTTGAATTTTGAATTTTGACTACACATACAGATTCAGCGACATCAAAAGCATACAATAAGGGGTCGTCCATATATTACGTAACACAATTTTTAATTTTTCTTGACCCCCTTCCCCCTGTAAGCGTTAAGTAATATGTTCATCCATAAAGAACGTTCCACTGTAAGGGGGGTGGAGGGGTGAAAAATACAACTATTTTAACAGGGGGGGGGGACTGTTTAAATTTAGAACGTTCGTATTTTTATGTTCTTATTCTAATATTCTTTCTCATCTTTGAGATTTTAGCTTGAAAAGTCTGCAATAGAAATATTTATGGAAATTAATATTATATAATATATATTTTAAAAAATCATTAGAATATTATTATAAAATATATTTTTATAATCGTCTTAATTACTACTAATGACAAATATATATGATAAATAAAAACAATTTGATTTATGTAATGTATAAGAAAAAAAAAAATTTTTTGAGGGGGGGGGGTATACATATTTTTTAACGTTCCATTTAGGGGGAGGGCATTGTCATTTGCAACCAAGTGCAACATAAAGAGGGGTGGGGTTTAAAACTCCCCAAAAATTGGTGGAATGTTCTTTATGTATGACCCTATATGGACGACCCCTAACGTAATATCATTTAAAAAAAAAATTGTACAAATTTTTGGGAAGAAAAATTTATTTCTACTGCACTGCGAATGGGTTATTTCTTCAAAATTCAAAATTTACATTTGAAAAAATCAAAACAACTTGAAAATTGATATTTCCGTTAATGCTTCTCGATTTTGAATAATCACTTTATTATTAAAATTAATGAAGGCGTAATATAAATACATCTCTGTTTTTCCACTAGATAGATGTAATTATTTCTCAATCATAATCCTTTATTCATTAGGTTCATTTTTCTGTCAATTTTCCTTAACGAGCACTTGATAATGGGATAGGGTGTATGCAACTTTGTATCCAGAGCAACTAGTTTCTCGTTACCTTTAAAGAAGAGCTGAGTAAAATGAAGAATGATGATTATTTCTTTCAGGAACTATCAACTCTTGCTTTTATTTTACTATTGTAATGGGACAGACAAACTGGTACCAGAAACGTTTGCTCCTAGTCAGCGCACCTGGTTGTCAAGCTTCCTGTTAATCAACATCGTTTAGAAGCACTTTAAGTGTACTTTATTGGAATAACCTAGATGTTGCGGTCGAAGATATTAGGAAGGTGTCTTGTAAAACTTTCTTGAGCTTCTTATGAGAATTACATCCGTGAAAGTGATGCTTCATAATCGAAGAAGATTCTTTTCAATTGCAGGGTTTCTCTAATAGGAATATATATAGTCTCTGAAGACTCGGAAGTTAACAACTTTTCAAACATTGTTTATCAGCTTGACATTAATCTTGAGATTATTTTATATTAATTGGCAGGTGTATGATAATTAATTATTGCATTATTAATTATTAAATCGGTTATAATCGGATATAAAGTTGTCATAATCGTTTAATTAAAAATTGAATTCGAAAGCTTTTGTGAAAGATCCAGATGTCTGCTGGAATTTGAGGCACGGAATACATTTTCCGTAAGTTGCATTTTATAAGAGGACTAATGCGAGCTTGAAGAGCATCAAGTACTGCACTCCATAAAGCGAGGTAAAAGGAAAAGTACTTAACTGAAGAATAATAAGAGTTTTTGGTATTTGTAAAGTTAACACGATAGGGGAGAATAATGTAGGTCACGTAGTAGTCAACTCAAAATTCTTTACACAGGGTTCGAAGAAGTATAGGGGGTTACTGTTCAAATTTTCAAGTGCTTCAAAGACAGGAGAGAATTTTTATTTTAAAACACTTCTCCATTTCGATTAAAAATCATTTTCATATAGGTATACCTCAGATCCACCTTCTTTTTGACAATTTATTGTACATCTCCAGTTGTATTTTAAGCACACAGCTGCTTTCATATACATCAACTATTTATAAGGTGTGAACTAGCTAGGAAAAGTCGACACAAATACCAAAATTCGATATCTTCATTTCAGTACACCAAAGCTGAAAATATCTCTAGCTATACCATCATCAAAATATGAAAATTTTAAGCAATTTGACAAAATTGACATTGTTGAGAAAACACAATACTAAGGATTCTAATACAAAATTATAAAGATTGGGATGGAAAATTGAGCTTTCATATATTTGTCTTGCGGTTAATATTGGATAATTATCAATTAAGATTGAGTCAATGAAGCAGGGATGTCGGTATTAAATTTCTGACCCATTTCTCTCTCAATAAATAATGATTAGCTAAGACGTTAACCGCAAGGAGACCTTGCACGGCTCGGTAGCCTTCTCTAAGAGCTCTCAGGTTAATTGTACATAATAACTAAAAGGCCGTCAATACCTATAGAGTCCCTTTTAAGGCATTCTATGGACGCATAAGAGAGCTTCTCTCGATAAGAAAAGTTTCATGTTCTTTCAAAATAAACCCATAGCTAACTACGATGTAATTACACTATAAATAGATCCAAACTTGGTTTCACATTGAGTCAGCGATTTTCCATCAATTGTTCCTTTAAGCGTTCTTCAAGCCTTCCCTTTTTTAACAATAATCTGAATTTTCAAATTAACGTTTTTATTTTGATTATGTATTATTATTAGTCAAATTTTACATTGATCACTTGCCCGTTTTATTTTCTTTATTGCACTATTCTTTCTTCATTAAATCTCAACTGTTTGATCAGTTATTTATTGCTGTTTACTTATCAATTTATTTAGTGTCCGAGATTAGCACTTATCTTTTGAACAATAGAAACTGAGGCGGGTTGATTTAATAATTGTTTCATTGTGGTGGGAAATTTGTCACCTTCACAGACACCCGAAGATATATATCGTCTGAATGAGGGTCTAAATTCTCAGGGGCTATAACCTCGTGTTGGTAGATAAGACGGTCTGATTCATAGCGTTATTTAGAGCTTAGCGATGCTTTGAAAATTCGCATCAGGGCATTTAGTCATTGCTGCATTATATTTAGCGTTTATATTGCCAGGCAAAGAGAGGATTTCCGCGTTAACATTTTCCATGGTGCCTTTTCTCGGAAAATTGACTCACAAGTCTTTCTGATACGAGTCTACATATTTAGAAAATACATTAAAGCACCTGGTGTCTTTAAAAAAGGGATAAGATTTATATGTCATAAAAATTCGTAAAAATCAAGAACAAAGAATTGTAAAAAATAGTATTAAAAAAACAGTAGTAGTGAAAAAACAGTTGTAAAAATCACCTAAGTAAATAGTCATGTTTTCAAACGAATTTTATCAATCCATATAGATTTATTATTCAAACAGATTTCTACATTAACACTTATAAATCGACTAATTAACGAATCGTGTTAATTATGAAGTCTAGGGGGCTTTTAAATTTCTGATTAAATTACTTTCTCAACACGCATTAAAACCCGTTATTTGAATTCAGCATTACGGTAAATAAAGTGACATTTTATTCAAGTGGTGAGAGTTCTTGATAAAATGAGGACATTTTATCATTTACCTATTGCTTGATAAAGTAATAGGTATCATAATTTTTCCATATTTCGAAAAAAAATAATAAATAAAAGAAAAAAACACTACTCCTCTATAAATTGTAAAAGTTCGCCACCTTGTTTACAACACAGAAAACGCTCGCGTGTCATAAACACTCAACAGAGCAAGAGAAATAGATTCTATTAACCGGTATTATAAATTATATTGAATGTTGGACACTGCAGCTGTGTTTAATGCGTTTATAACACCGTTGGCGTTATCATAGACACAAAAATTTTAATAATTCATTAACTAATTTTCAATACCAGCCGTTTTTACGACTTGTGCATTTTATCCGGTGAATAATTTATTTTAGGATTTGCTCAATGAGGCACTGATACAAGCTATTTTTATTTCTTCACTTACATTAAATTTAATTACACCTGAAAGCTTAATCACTTGACATTTTATTCGTGAATGTAAGACATTCAATAAATAAGACATAATTTATTAACCGTTAAACATTTTACTTGATTTGAAGACATTTTATATTAACAAAAGATATTTTGTTTAAAAAAAGAAGACACTTTATCCGAATTTTAGAAATGTTTAAATATTTAATTTTTCAATGTAGTAAAATATTTGCAACAGGGTTTTTAAGAATATTGTTTGTAATCTCGTTGTTAAAAGTCGAGAAAGGAATGTCAATATTATTTCTTCGTGACAAAAGGTGTGGACTGAGAAATAGCAACATTTTATTTCCTGACTTTCAATTGACAATTTTATCCCGCTAGAGTGTCAATCAGACGTTATCAGATCTTCATTGTACTTTTTCTTCACTATATTTGTAACTAACTGCAGTCACGTCCACTGCTGAAAGAGATTGACGTGATCTGCGTTCAAAAATCAATATTTCGAATTGTGTCAACGTATTTTTTACAGTTTAACTTGGAAAAAATAAAGAAAAAGCTCTTAACAGAGTGGCGAAAATATTCTTTATCAAATAGTTTTATATTTTCTGAATCCTTGTAAAAAACTAACTTGAAAGTCTCTAAGCAAAAATTAAATCGGATTAGGCATTAAAAAGTTATTAACAACTAAAGAAGCGTCGGTACACACATACTCTTACAGCAGCTCACGCACTTGCTGACGTTTATCTCTCATTCCTAATTGGCGCTTCTTCAATCTTTAATAACTTTTTTATTCCTTTTCCGATTTCATTTTTTGCCCAGGAGCTTTTGATTTAGATTTTTACAAAGATTACATACATTATATTTGATATATTTATTTATTTAAATGTAAATTAAAAATTCGAATTAACTATCCGGGAATTAATATTTTTTTTGTTAAATTATTATTTTAAAATAACTCGAACAAATAATTGGTTTTGAAATTTGCGCTCAATGTGTCAAGAAACTTTTTCTGCTACAGTAATAAAATGATTGTTTTCATAATCTAAAATCAGTTCATTTTAATTGCACAATCGCGGATGAATAAAGTGCAGAGAATTATAATCCGTTGTGAAATGGTTGAGAAATATTCTTGACGGGAAGTATTGTTGTAAAAAATGCAAAATAGTAATTCCAGTTTCTACACGAAGATCGTTAATATTGTGATCAGTTTATTTGCCTGGCTACTTTATATCAAGCAATTTCAAATGATAGGCGAACACTTATGATAGCTTATCGAATAGTGAAGAACCGAGACAACTTAATCGGCTTTGCGCTTTAATTTGAGTCATTAAAAAAAATTCTAAGCTTTTTTAATGAAAAAAAGAAAAAAAAATTGAAATTTTATAAAACTCTTTGTCTGAAAGTTTACGTTTCAGTCTTTTTTTTATTTGGCATTTTTGTCTTATTCTCTGAATTATTATTTAGTTTACAATTCAGAGCTTCCGGTTTATTAAAATTCAAGTCCTTGGAGCTAAAAAAATAAAAACTTTGGGAAACTCCCATTGAATTTGTGCTTGAACTTGACACTAAACGAAACGATCAATACGAGCTTTCGGCGCTTGCGAGGCGAAAGCTCGCTATAAAGTCGATGGCTTCTGCGTGCAAGCTCCATAAAAGATCCCATAAAGTATTGTTGCGACTGTCATGAATTTCCATAGAAATTCACACAAACACAAAATCTTCACCGTGAACGTCTAGACGAATTGATTTTTGCAGAGTCGCGATTTCTCGAAATCTGAATTTACTTCCACGATAAAAAATAGTTCCTGTTTCATTAATCAGAAAAATGTACTTTTGATATAAGAGTTGTTTTATTTTCACGATAAAATGTTATGAATGTTATAAACTGGAGTTTAAAAATATTTATGTATATTAACTCTGGTAATTTTAAACAGTCGTTTCTAAATCAAGGAAGATATATAAATTATAATTTAATTTTCTTTGACTAATTTAAAATACTTAATTTACCTTTAAAGTCAATAAACTGATTTTGTCAATAAATTGATTTAACTTAAAGTTAATAAATTCACCTAATTTAAAGTTCATTAATTACTTAAATGAAATTGGATTTTTATTCTATTAATTATGTATTTTAATTGAGGTAATTAACGATTATTAGCCGATAAAATGTGTCGCTGAATACTGAACTTTCTTTAAATTTAAATTATACATTTTATTTCAAATCATAAATCAGCGGGAATATATTAATTTTTCAAATGACATAATTGATAATTAAACTGGTGAGAGAGTGGATTTATTAATGATTTATAATTAAATTGAATATTTGAGATTGTGAGTAGATAAGGCAGGCGACTGCATTTAAAATAAAGAGGGACATGATTTTCAACTCTTGGTGAACCATGAGCAGTATCTCAGCAACAAGAATTTTACAGATCTCATTTTATCAGAGTCTGAATTCCCAGGCTTCCTTGGTTAGCTTTCTAAGGAAAACTAAAGTGCAATAAATAACTTTGATTGGTGTAGCATTTAGCTTAAACCCCCAAAGATTCACGAGTATATTTGAATACCAAGTTTTGAGTCTTGTGAAAAAAGTCATTAGATATGTATGAGAGTAACATGTTTCACACGTACTATACGTTAAGCGAAACCTCGTGTTCAACTCGCATAAAAGATTTTAACAACAGCATTTGGCAATTTTAGAATTTTTTTAAATTTGGTATTGGAATTTTTTATTTCTTTTGTGTGATTTTTAACAAGAGAATGTTTGTTGAGTGAAAGTAGGAATTTGTATACAATTGACGCAAAAGTTTATTGATAGTTTTGGACAGGGTGACCATTTGATCGGGAATTAAAAAATCGACCGGAAAATCCTGGATCTAAAAGTTCCGAGAAATTTTGTCGAAAATCAATTCTTTTTCATATATCACAAATCTATAATAATAATAATCCGCAAGTTCTTTCATTCCTTCATTCATTTTTTGTCTGTTCACACCTGAAATTTGGCACATAGATATTTTTTGTTTTATAACAGATTTTTTTTTAAAAAATGAATGCATTTAAATTGATTAAAATTCAAATCTATGAATATCAGTTCAAATAACTTAAATTTCATTAATAAATAAATCTATAATTTTATCTATAATTTTCAACAGATTTTAATATACAATTAATCTCTTTGAATTTGATAATTATTCGTTAATTTTTTTAAATTCTTTTGTCAGTTGTCGATTATTCTCGCCAGTTTTCGAGTTTTTCTTTCGATTGTCAATCATTTTCTTCATTTCTCAATTATTTTCTTTAATATTTAATTATTTTACTCATTTTGTAATTTTTCTTTCAATTATCAACTATTTTCTGAAAATTTTAATTTAATTCTTTGATCTTCAATTTATTTCTTTCATTTTTAAATTTTTAATCAATTTCTTTCATTCTAAATTATTATCTTCAATTTTTAATTGCATTCTTCGTTTTTCAATTATTTTATTCCATATTCGTAATAATTTTCGCATTTTCTCAATTATCAATTTTTTTCTTGAAATTTTAATACAATTCTTCAAGTTCAAATTGATTTCTCCAATTTTCATATAATTTTTACAATTTTTCCATAATTTTTATCCGTTTTCAATTTATTATTCTCCCTCAATTTTAGGATTATTCATTATTTTAAAAATGTTTTTGTTCGAATGCCGATTATTCTCACCATTTTTCGAATTTTTTTTTCAATTGTTAATTATTTTTTTTAATAGTTAATTATTTTCATCAATATTTTATTATTTTCGTCATATTGTAATATTTCTTTTAAATATGAATAATTTTATGAAAATTTTCATTTAATTTTTTAATTTCAAATTTACTTAATCATTTTTAAATTATTTTCTTCAATTCTCAAATATTTTCTTTAATTTTCAATTATTTGTATCAATTTTCAAATAATTTCTCAATATTTAACAATTCTTAGATTTTTTCAATTACTTAATTCATTCACAAAAATTGTTTTAAATTTTCAATTTAACTATTCAATTCTAGAACAATTCTAGAACTATTCTGTTCAATTCTCAGTTATATTCTTCAAATTTAAATTCCATTTTTCAATTTTCAATTATTTTCTTTAATATTAAAAAATTATCGCTTTTTTCTATTATTTTTTTCGATTATAATTCTTTGATTTTAAATTTCTTTGATTTTAAATACAATTGTTCAAATATTCTCTTTAATTTTTAATTCCATTCTTCAATTTTTATTTCCATTTATCAGTTTTCAATTATTATTTTCAATTTTAATTATTTTTTCCATTTTTAATCCAGTTGTTAAATGTGCAATTATTTTCCAACAATTATTCCTATAATTTTCTAAATTTTTCAATTTGCAATTATTTTCTTGAAATATGATATTTTTTGTTTAATTTTTTCAATTATTTTTTTCAGTTGTCTGTTATTCTAGTCATTCTTCGAATTTTGTTTTCAATTGACAATTATTTTCGCCATTTTTCACATATTTTTTCAAGTTTTTAATTATTCTCGTCATTTTTCGACTATTTCCTTCAATTCTTAATTATTTTCCACAATTTTCAATTCCTATCTAAAAATTTGATATTAAATTAATGTAGTCACTTTTTGAACTTTGTTGTCAATTGTCAATTATTTTCGTCATTTTATATTTTTTTTTCAATTGTCAATTATTTTTCCAAATTTAAATTTAATTCTCAATGTTTTTCTACAATTCAAAATTGGATTTTCAAAATTTTAATTACCTTATATTCGATATTCAATAATTCTCGCATTTTCTCAATTATCAATTATTTTTTTGAAATTTCAATACAATTCTTCAATTTTCATTTATTTTCTACAATTTATTTTTCTTAATTTTCATCAGTTTTCAATTGACAATTTATTATTCTCCTTCAATTGTATGATTATTCATTAATTTAAAAAAAAATTGTTCAAATGCCGTTTATTCTGACCATTTTTCAAAATTTTTTAATTTTTTTTTTTTTAATAGTTAATTGTTTTCCTCATATACTGTAATTTTTCTTTTAATTGGCAAATATTTTCTTTAATCTTCAATTATTTTTATCGATTTTCAATTAATTCCTCAATATTTAATAATTCTCAGATTTTTTCAATTATTTTTTCACACATAAAAATTGTTTTAAAATTTCGATTCAATTAATCAATTCTAGAACTATTCTCTTTAATTCACAGTTATTTTCTTCAAATTTAAATTCCATTTTTCAATTTTCAATTATTTTCTTTAGTATTAAAAACTTGTCGCCTTCTTTCTATTATTTTTTTCGAATAACATTAAGTTTCTTTAATTTTAAGTACAATTGTTCCATTATTTTCTTTAATATTCAATTCCATTCTTCAATCTTAATTTTTTTTCGATGTTCAATCCAGTTGTTAAATGTGCAATTATTTTATTATTCCTATAATTTTCTTAATTTTTCAATTTGCAATTATTTTATTTAAATTAAATTTAAATTTGAATTATTTTTTCAATTGTCTATTAATCTAGTCATTTTTCGAATTTTCTTTTCGACTGATAATTATTTTCGTCATTTTTCAGATATATTCTTCAATTTCGTAATTTACATTATTTAAATTTGCAAAAATTTTTAGTTTTAATTGACCAACAACAATGCAAAGTTCTTTTTAAATGTTTAAGATAAATTATTGTCCAAAAATTTAGATTTTAATATTTTGTGATAATACAAATTTTTAAACTTTAATTATAATTAATAAGATTATAAGAATGTGTAAATTTTAAATTTAAGTATAAATTTATATATTAAATCTAAAGGCAAATTTCGCAAAATTAAAAATACTGTTTTAATTGTTAGGAAATTTGTGATCGGGAATTCCAAAAAATTGACCGGGCATTTAGTTAATAAAAATATTGGCCATCCTGCTTTTTATATTAGAAAAATTTTTAATATCTTTTTTTAAAATATTTGGAAGTTTGACATTTTTTCTAAAATTTAAAATCATTTCAAATACTTGTCTGAGGTACTTAGTGTCTTCTAAAGTATATGCTACTTGAATTTGAGATTCTTTATAACACTATCAACATAGGTTTGACATTTTTAAAAATATATTTGACTTAGGTTAGGAATCTTGGAAAATACATTCCAGGAAAGTTCGAAATCTTAGAAGTCTCGTGATGATTCAATTAGTAGATTCAAGATATAATTCTATTAATGCAAAATTGGTCTTCAAAACTGACTCATTGTGAGCATATATATGTTATCGGAAATTCGCATCTTACTATATCACGATAAGATAATACAAAAGTCTTGACGAGTAAATGCTACACACGTGAGTTTATTTTTGCTGAATGCTCGCTTAAAATGAAAAGTTCACGCCTCTTGTTATCGGAAGGACGAATGTTTCTCTTTTTTCATGAATGATTAGATAAACCTGGTTGCGGAAGTATTTCTCTGAAGCATGTCAAACACGAGAATTCAATGAGAACACGTATTATCCATTAAATTGTTAACCATAAATCTTGGATCTTTTCGAACATTGCAAAATCTTATCCCACATCTATCAATCACAATGAAACGATTCTTTTGTTTTTCCTAATTATCTCTCGACATTCAAACTCATTCTTCATGTCACGTATTGTTTCTAATCATATCGTACATGAAACAAATTTATTTAATCGACATTCTCTTGCAAGAAACTGGTAAAGATATTTTTTGATCAATTTATGATTATTTAATTTGAAATAATGATAATAAATAATTTTAATAAAAAAAAACCCCTATTCGAATGAAATATGCGTATTTTTCGCGCTAGAGTGACAGACAAAGCGTGTTTTACTCAAAAAGGGGTATTCAGTTAGAGTTGCATTCTCGCGCAAAGTTCCATAGGAAGTTGCAGCTGCAAGTGAAACGCTTTTATTTGACATCCAGGTTTATCTTGTACAAGATTTGCCTGTTTTTTAATGAGCACGTTTATTTTTTCATTCTTTTTTTCTCTCCTACTTCTTGTTTTTGACTCTCATTTTTTTCTTTCAATGTACGCTTTGGAATCTCCAGTAGAAAGAGAATTTCCTGAATTCTTCTGTTTATGTAGTTATTCTGCGTGTTGAACTTTACGTAGGTTTTACGCCTTTTGAATTAGAAGTAGATTTCAGTTTTGGAAAGAATAACGAAACAAGTAGGTGTTGAGAATTTGGAGAAAATGGGGGAAAAAACGAGAGAAATCTAAACAAGAAAATGTTATTATATACTTTAACTTGTCAAAATCTCAAATTTCAATGTATTTCTGAAAATTAATTTCAAGTTAAACGAAAATTATGTTAATACGTCTCTTAAATTAAATTTTCTAGTTATAAAAGTCCTATATCTTTATTAATTTAACCGGTTTCGATAAATTATATGATATTTCGTCAGTCTTGCACGTATTTATTTTCAATATATTATATCGAGACATAAATATGTTTTGAATTTACATAATGGAATTTTCGTGCGCTTAGGGAGTCGACCTATTTTAGAAATTTAAAATATTGATTATTATTTATATATTATTAACTTTATGACAATTAATTAAACGTCATTATTTAACAATATTCACAGTATTTTCATTAATTCATCAATTAAAATTAAATTATAAATAATTGTGATCATATAATATTTTACGTATATTAATTATAGTTGAAATTATTTATACTAATTGTATTAGATTAACTATAATTAAATTAAATTATACATCTATTCAGAAAGTTTGATCACAAAAATTAAAATCGTGTTGAGAAAATAAATAATGAAAAATAATTATTCTACCAACACTTTCATACTTCATTTCAAGAAATAAAGATCTAAGATCACTGATAACTGAGGCTATGATTTATCGATTTCTCGCCGGCGTAATTCAAGTTAATGAAACATGTTTTTTAAAATAAAAACTGTTTGTTATAACGTGTAAAGTAGAAAACATTTTAGTGATCTTAATGTTCAACAGATCTCTCTTGGTTTTTTCAAATTTTCTAGAATTGTTCGGGAAATTTTAATGATGTCGGATACTTTTTCAGCCATTTGCAATTTCGGACAAATAAACATTCTGCATTTTAAGTTTTCTATCAACTGTCAATTCGTACTAATACAATTTCGGACAAATGAAGATTCTGATATTACAGCCGCCATATTGGATCAGCCATTTCGGATTTTTGAATGTTTTCCGTTGTATTTATTAAAATTCATCACTTCTATCAAAAGTTCTATGTTTTTGTCACAAAAAAGAGTATTTTTGTTCACTGTGCGCCATTTCGTAAAAAAAGAATAATAGTTTATTTTTTAATTATAGTTTTTGACACATGTATTTTACGTTAAAAAACCTAGCATTATTATACTGTACCGTTTTCTTTATGTACTTAATTGAAACAGACTCTCTTTTCTTATATGCTCTAGATGATGTTACCCCTTAATTAAAACCCTAGAAAAAGTTATTTTTAAAGTTACCTTACAATTTATAATTCCGTAAAATTAAAATTTTCTCCGTATAAGCTATCTCGTGTTCTGCTGAAACAGTATAACTGTTATTTTTGCGTTTAACTAAAGTTGACATAATAAAGAACTAATATCCTGAGCCAGAGGCCACCATTAATCAAAATTAATTAACCATTAATCAAAATTTCATAATCAGTGCAAAATAAAACACAAATTGCAATTAGTACAAGTGACTAAAACAGATATACAAGCAGTATATAAAAGCAGATTAAAATAAATATAAATAAATAAAAACAAATACGTGAAAAATAAAGTAAATGAAACAGATTCGATAAATCAACCAAAAAGAGGATAGTCTTTAGAGGAAAAGGACATGATGCAATCATTAAAAAAAAAAAAATCAGAGTTGTCGCGATTCTCTCGCGGACTCTATCTCCCCTGGGACTGACGCGGCTCCTATGGCTTACGTTAATTGCCTGTGCGCGGATCGATTCGAGATCTTCGATTTCATCTGAAATCCGGTATACCTACACACCAAGAGGAGTTGTCGCAATAGATTGGCCGTATGTAAAGCGACTATATAATAGCCGTCTCGCGTGCCTCGCCGATACTTTTTTCATTGGTAACGAGCCCAAGCTATAATTTTTACACTGTTCGTTTATCGAGAGCTCCTTGTGCGCACTCAATACCCTCACTACTGGTATCTATTGACTAGCAACCCTGGCAAGAAATCTCGAATTCCAGAATGACTCGACGCATGCCGGCGTTATCTTAAAGCCCTCGACGGCTCCTTGTCAATTGGAGAACGCTTCGGTTTAACGATATTGACTCGATTAAGAATAGAGAGAAAGACGCTTGCTCGAGGATATAATTATAAGATGTGGTTGGCGGCTTAAGGGAAAATTAGAAGCGAATTGCCATTAAAGAGGTGAACGGGGAGGGCAAGTGGATGGGGGGAGAAAGTGACTCTCCCAGGCGTTTGGTCCATGACAGTAATATTATCGAAGATAGTAAAGTCTGATTGTGGCACAGGCATGATTAATCGGTGCATTGAGTCGTGCACTTGCGACAACCAAACGCCAACGTAATTATTGTGGAATGAATCCACGAAGCACGCTTTTAGAAAAAAAAGCCAAGAAGTAGAGTCACCGTGCTCAAAAACCATTCTATAAGACACCGATCGAGAATAACCCGAGGCGATATCACGCCTGTCCCACGCCGATAAAACTTGAGCATTGTCTTTTGCCAAGTCAAAGCACACTCTTGACCCGTTCTATAGTTGCGCGCTCTCGATCCTATTGTGCTAGATCGACATCGTGTCGCGTCGCGTGGCGTGCGACGTTATTGATTACCATGTTTCTCACAGGCCTCGGGCCTCTTTCGATTAGCAAAGGAACCCAGAGTAATAGCAAAAATCGCGATATAATGAAGCACATAGCGTTACTCGTGCTGGCAGAGAAGGTTAATACTTTGATGTTTTAGAAACCGAGGTCTGCTGATTTTAGTTTGGAGAAATCTCTTAGTCAAGTGGCAAATTTCATTTGAGGGAACTTCCTCGAGCAAATTGGCTGTTTTGATGATAAAGAAGCGGAACTACTTTGATGATAAAAGAAAAGGTTGTGAGGTTGTGCTGTCGGCTTGAAAATGGGGTTCGTGGATTGATGGTATCACGTTCGACCTACTGATATATATTTACATCAGGCATGTCGCACTAGGGGGTTTTTGGATTGTTTTTCTAACCCTAACTTTAATATGACAATTTTGGACCAGTATCATTTTGACATAACATTTTTCGTAGCACGTGCTATATTGTTCAACCTAAGAAAATGTTATTTTGTACTCATTAGGGTGGTCCAAAACAGCAGATATGGTAAACTACACCCAAAATTTGTTTTCCGTGTACTTGGTGCTGTATACTTGGTATTTTATCCATAGTATGTTGTACCCAGTACGTTGTATCGAACTATATTTTTCTTTATCTACAGTTATCAGTTTTTCTATTTATCTAGACTTAGTGAGTTCGAACCATAAATGTTATTTTACGTCCCATCAGCTGTCACACTAATACGTACCACAAATGTAGCTTTTTGGGCCTAACAGGTTTTATCAAGATGTCTTTTTAAGAACCTATTGTAATCTTTATGCTCGCAACGTCTATCTCCCATTGTTAAGTCAATATTTTCTTCTACGGTTCATTAACCTATCCATCTCTATAGCCAATTCTAGTATTAACCCCAAATGATAACAGTGTCAAAACGAAACAGTCTCTCTATTATTTGACTCATTACCCCTTAGTGGTCGTTCACATACCATGTGGACAGTTTTGGGGGAGTGGGAGTTTGTCTAAATTCCACGATTGTCAACTAGGGGGGGGGGGGGGGGAGAGAGGTAAAAAAAATTTTCCACGTGGACCAAGTAAAAATTTAATCTTATCCCTTAAAATGTTTAAGGGGTGGGGGGGTATGGTTTAAGTAGCAAAAAACGCCCTTTTTAAACATTTTTTTTTTTTTGACGAAACTACTAAATATTTTTTAATCCTTTTGTTACTACATTATTTAGTAACTTTTAAAGTAACTTTTTGAATTTTTTAAGAAAAAAATGTCCAGAAACAACGGAGTTGCAGCCACTTCCAGTAGGCCATGTCGAATTTTACGGTGTCCCGGATTTAAAATCGTAGAATCATCTAAAACACATGGGATAAAGAAAAATTAGTTATTTGGAAGTATACCTCCCAGTCAACGTTGCCCTTTTATTTTTTTTGCTTCTGATCGATTGTGCAGCCTTTTTTTTTTTTTAAATGGCGCCTTTTTTAGGCTAAAAAACGTACTTTGACATGAAACGACCGTAAAAAAATAGAAATTTTTTTTTTTTAATAAAAGGGCAACGTTGACTGGGAGGTATACTTCCAAATAACTTATTTTTCTTTATCCCATGTGTTTTAGATGATTCTACGATTTTAAATCCGGGACACCGTAAAATTCGACATAGCCTACTGGAAGTGGCTGCAACTCCGTTGTTTCTGGACATTTTTTTTCTTAAAAAATTCAAAAAGTTACTTTAAAAGTTACTAAATAATGTAGTAATAAAAGGATTAAAAAATATTTAGTAGTTTCGTCAAAAAAAAAAATGTTTAAAAGGGTTTTTTTTGCTATTTAAACCATACCCCCCCCCCCCCCCTTAACTGACTTTCAAACTTCGCGACTCTGTTTTTTCGACAGGATATCTCAAGCACGCTTCAACGGATTTCTATAGCATTTAGATGGCTTATTAATCTCAATTCTTAATTAATTCTTTAAATTCCAAATATTTTCTACATTTTTCAATTGTCATTATCAGTTTTCTATAATTTTTCTTGAAATTTCCAATTATTCCTCTCATATTTAACATATTTCCTTCAATTTCCAATTCATTTTGTAATTTTATCACTTTTTTTCAAAATTTCAATTATTTTCTTCAATTTTCAATTATTTACCTCAAATTTTAAATATTTTTTTTCAAGTTTGAAATATTTTCACTATTTTGCAATTGTTTTCTCAAATTTTAAATTAGATTCAATATTTTATTTTAATTTCCTAAATTTTTCAATTATTTATCTCAAATTTAAATAATTTTTATCAATGCTCAATTTTTAAAATTATTTTTCAATTATTTTCTTGAATTTTCAATTACTTATGGCAAATTTTAATTATATTTTTTTACTTTAAATTATTTTCATCAATTTGCAATTCTTTTCTTCGATCAGTGAGCTATTTTCTATATTTTTTAGTCAATTACCTTAATTTACAATTATGTATCTCATATTTCAATAATTTTTATTAATGTTTAATTTTCCATATTATTTTTTGATTATTTTCTTATATTTTATACATATTTTTTAATTTTATAAATAAATTTTTTTGAAATTTTTATTATATTTTAGACTTTTAA
The DNA here is from genome assembly GCA_037103525.1 of Ganaspis brasiliensis. Taxonomy (NCBI): domain Eukaryota; kingdom Metazoa; phylum Arthropoda; class Insecta; order Hymenoptera; family Figitidae; genus Ganaspis; species Ganaspis brasiliensis. The sequence goes on along the minus strand of JAZKLR010000372.1, from coordinate 261,510 downwards.
TTACTCTTAACATTTTAAAACTATGGTCTCCAATTTTTTAATAATTTAATTATTTTTTAACAAATTTACCAAACTTTTCTATTATTTTTGAATTAATTTAAGAAATTTTCAATTATTATTTTTACAAATTTTAATTATTTTTTTCTATTTTCAACTATTATTATTATTCTACTTACTATTTTCCCCCATTTTTAATTAATTCTTTAAGTTGAAAATATTTTCTACATTTTTCAATTGTCATTATCAGTTTTTTATTAATATCCAAATTTCAATTATTTCTCTCACTTTTCAATTACTTTACTCAACCTTTCAAATTGATTTTGTAATTTTATCATTTTTTCTTTAAATTACAATTATTCTCTTCAATTTTCAATTATTTACCTCAGATTTTAATTATTTCTTTCAATTTTTAAAACTAGTCATTATTTTGCAATTGTTTTCTCAAATTTTAAATTCTTTGCAATTGTTTTCTTAGATTTTACATTATTCTTTAGTAAATTTTTTAAAAGTCCAATTCTTTATCTCAAATTTCAATTACTTTCTTCAATGCTTAATTATTTTTACCATTTTTTAATTATTTTTTTCAATTTTAATTAAATTTTTTGACTTTCCTTTCTCATATTGAAAGTATTATCACTTATTTTTCTTAAATTTCAATTATTTACCTGAAATCTCAATTATTTTATTCAATTTTCAAATATTTTGATTATTTTGCAATTGTTTTCTCCAATTTTTAATTATTTTTTTATTAATTTTCTAAATTTTCAATTGTTAATCACTAATTTTAAATAATTCTGTAAATATCAATTACTTTCTTTATATTTTTCATTGTTTTTACCATTTTACAATTATTTTGTTTAATTTCGATTAAACTTTTTTATTTCGCTTTTTCATATTGGAAGTATTATCACTTATTTTTTTCAAAATTGTAATTATTTTCGTCAATTTGAAATTATTTAACTTAAATTTATTTTATAATTATTTTAATTATTTTACAATCATTTCCTCAAAATTTTAAAGATTCTAATTGTTTTTCAATTAATTTTCTAAATTTCCTTAATATTTCTATTTCTAAATTTCTAAATCTCCAATTTTACTTATTTACTTCAATTTGTTATTGCCATTAGCATTTTTCAATTTTGTTTTTTAATTTTAAAGTTATTTTATATTTTCATCACCTATTTTTCTCAATTAATTTTATATTATATTAATTTTCAATTAATTTTATAGATTTTGCTTCCTCCTAGAGTAAGCTTGTGATTGTTAAGATTTTCGATTTTCCAAAAATAGTCTAAATTGACTCATTTTCATCTGAAATGTAAAAATTTTCATTCTTAAGCCAATGTCCAGAAATTTGTGAGTGAGGTGACGTTTTTTTTTTTGACGCGAGGTAATTTCAAGAAAGCTTCAACGAATTTCAATACAACATTTCTAATAATTATTAAATAAAATAATTATTAAAAATTATTAAATAATTTTCTTTTTATGTTTGTGACAATTCATTATTTTTTGTTAATAAAATTTTAGAACCTGATGATGACGACGAACCATGTCGTCGAAACGTCGTTCTGACTATTAAAAAATAACATTGTTTATGTTATTTATTTGCCTTCCTTCGATCGAATTTACTTTCTCACATAATAAACATTTCGGAAGGGAATCTGTCTTTTAATTAAAATTATTAAATATCAATTTATTTACAATTTTAAGATAAAAATCCTTCTTTAATGTTATAATTTCTCATAACATAGAAAATCATATTATTTTTTAAAAAAAAGTCCATGTTGATATTTAGAGGGGGGACAGGGGGATTCGTCAAAAGTCCACGATTGTCCACGAGAGGGGAGGGGGGATAAAAAAGTGATTGAAAATTGTCCACGTGGTATAAGAACGACCCCTTAGTAAATTCTTTCAACACTGTTCGAATTTCCTTAGAAAAATCATCATTTGTGAAACCTGCAGTAAGAGTTAGTTAGAAGCACTCAGAGTAGGTCGACAGAAATGAAGATCGTCGAAATGAAGAAATGAATGATTGATACACCCACATTTCCGATTGCACTAATCGCACTGTGTGGATGGAAATGATACTGTGTATCTTGCAGAACCTCAACATCCGTCTCTATTTCAAGGAAAATATTATTTTACTAAAAACAAAGTCGTAATGGCAGAATCTTTATAATTCAGCGGTTCTGTTGTCCATCTATTTTTCTGCTTCAGAAAGACTTCTGCGAATTGTGTTGCCTTTTAGGATTCCTTTATGTAAAACCAATTTGGCTAAAAATTCAAGCTCACTTAGGCTTTGCACTAAAGTGAATTATTTTTGCGATAGTCTTGATTTCTTTAATAATAATCTAGCGAAGTTCATCAACTCTTTAAGGCAGGCATTATATACAGACTAATAATAAAGTGGTCTTAAATTGTATTTTAATGTATTTTTATCTTTCAAATTCGTTCTTGTTAACCTGCATATGTATTAAATAAAATAAAATTCCTAAAACAGTTTAAGATCCCTGTTAAATAGTTTAAATGTTTCCTCAATTTACAAGAAACAAGTCGACGTGGACATTTATGGGGTTGGGAGGTTAAAAAGTGGTTACAAATTGTCCACGTGGTATATGGACCTTCTCAATTCAGCCACAAATTATCATTTTTTTTTAAAAAATGCAACAAAAAAGAAAACTTACCATTTCGTCGAGGCTCTTAAGGTCATTAGTGACAATCTGCGGTTGCGGTCCGTAAATTAGACAAGGCTCTTCCTGTTGCATATCGGCGTATTCATCGTCACTATCGTCGTTGTTGGTACCGTTGGTAGCTTTGTTTTCGGCGGCGATTTCTCGGTCGATTTGCCGCTCCATTTGTACCAACATTGGGGCCAACATGCCGAATTTGGCACCACGTCTGGCAACTTCCAGCAGGCAAAGGATCACGTGCCGCTCGTTCTTGCGCATTATCAAGTCATCAGTCTCGAAGAGCAGGCATTCAATGATACCGAGACTGTTGCGGCACCAGCTGATGAAGTTGGACACGTTGTCCCGTGCAAAGAAAGTGCCGGCCTTCGCGTTTGGTAGAAAGGCCACATCGCTCAGCTGGCTCATTGGGACTGCCAGCGATGAGGTTATCGAGCGTGTCATGATCTTTCGGGCATACCTCCTTGCCACGTACTCAGCCGCTGATTTTCGCACGTTGTTCGCGTGCTGAAATCATAAAAAAGATACGCTTATTTAATCCTCGTCCTTTTACCCACAAAGATCTTTAATTAGACAAGTCACTTCATGTTTCGTGTCGGCTCAAGGCGAAAATTATTAACAGATTAACAGATTGCTTGTTCATCAGCTCTTGCGTCAACTTGACGTTTAAATACCAAAGAAAAAACGCAAATCACCCGGTTAAAGTGTAAAAGTGTATTTTATATCTGATAATAAAGTAAGAAAAAAAAAAACATTAAATATAAAATAAGTAAACAAAGTAATATAATAATAAATAGAAACAATAAACGTAAAATTAAATATATAAGCTGCCCTTAAGGGCAGTAATCTAAATAACTCTATTTGAATTAAGTACAACAATTTTACAGTTCAGTAATACCGATTCATTAATCAATTATTATAAATATCAGGAAGACAATTCATTTAGTTTCTGAAGACCGAAAGTTTACAATCCCTATTAATCACACCTAAGTAAAATAGCAGACAATAAATATGAGAAAGATTTTCAATTTGAAGAAAAAAATTATATTCAAGTTCTAAAATCGTGACAGAAAACTAACAACCCCTAAAAACTACCCTTAAGGAAAATAATCGAAAAAGGATTTGAAAAAAATTATCGATTTCTACAAAAAAATTGTAATCATGTTCTAAAATGGTGAAACCTACTCAGGAATACGCCCCCTACTTTTTGTAAATGACAGCAAGAATTACAAACCCTTAAAAATAACCCCTAAGTAAAGTAATCGAATATAATTTTGAAAAAAATATTAATTTCCACAAAACAAATATAAACAAGTTCTAAAATGGTAAAACATACTCAGTAATATACCCCCAAATTTTTTAAATTGATGACAAGAATTAACAACCTTTTAAAGACAACCCTTAAAAAAATAATCGAATATAAATTTAAAAAAAAATTAATTTATTCAACAAAATTCTAATCAAGTTCTAAAAGGGTGAAATACTCAGGAATATGCCCCCTACTTCTTCAAAATTATAACAAAAATTAATAACCCCTTTAAATGCCCCTCGTAAAATAATTGAAAATAATCTTAAAAGAAATTATCAAATAATCAGTAATATACTATTTATTCAAAATTAGAACAAAAATTAACAACCCCTAAAAACGCTCCTTGTAAAATAATCGAAAATAATCTTAAAAGAAATTATCAACTTCTACAAAAAAATTATATTCAAGTTTCAAAATGATAGAACATACTCAAGAATAAATCCCCTAATTTTTAATAAGACAACCCTTAGAAAAAATAATGGGAAAAAACTTTAAAAAAAGTATTAAATTCGGTAAAAAAATACTACTTAATTTCCAAAAACGTGGAACATACTCAGAAATACGTTATTTACTTTCTAAAATTTTTATCAAACACTATCAACTATTAAAATCCACCCTCAAGTAAAATAATCGAAAATAATTTTTAAAAAAATTATCAATTCCTACAAAAAATTCTATTCAATCTCCAAAATTGTGAAACACTCAGGAATATGTCACCTAATTTTCAAATTTATAAAAAGAATTAACATCTTCTTAAAACCACTTAAAAATAAAATAATAAAGACAAATTTTTTTGAAATAAATTAATTATTTCTGCAAAGAAACGCTATTCATGTTCCAAAATGGTGGAACACACTCAGGGGACACATAAAAACCAGAACTAAGTAAAATAATCGAAATTCATTTTAAAAAAATTATCATTTTCAGATTTCTACAAAAAAATTCTATTCCAGTTGTAAAATTGGAAAAATGAGGGGGTATATTCTTGAGTATGTTCAAGCATTTTGGAACTTGAATATAATTTTTTTTGTAGAAATTGATAATTTTTTTTAAGATTATTTTCAATTATTTTACAAGGGGCGTTTTTAGGGGTTGTTAATTTTTGTTATAATTTTGAAGAAATAGGGGGTATATTCTTGAATAAGTTCCACTATTTTAGAACTTTTTTATAATTTTTTAGGAGAAATTGATAATTTTTCTCAAAATTATTTTCGATTATTTTACTTGGGGATGGATTTTAATGGTTGATAATGTTTTATATCAATTTCAGAAAGTAAAGGGCGTATTCCTGAATATGTTCCACCTTTTTGTAGCTTAAGTAGCATTTTTTGCCGAATTTAATAATTTTTTTCAAAATTTTTCCCCATTATTTTTTTTAAGGGTTGTTTTAAAGAGTTTTTAATTCTTGTTGTTAATTTCATAAATTAGGGGGTATATTCTTGAGTATGTTCAAGCATTTTAGAACTTGAATATAATTTTTTTGTAGAAGTTGATAATTTCTTTTAAGATTATTTTCAATTATTTTACGAGGGTCATTTTTAGGGGTTATTAATTTTTGCTATAATTTTGAAGAAGTAGGGGGCATATTCCTGAGTATTTCACCCTTTCAGAAGTATGTTTTACCATTTTAGAACTTGTTTATATTTGTCTTGTCCAAATAAATAATTTTTTTCAAAACTATATTCAATTATTTTACTTAGGGGTTGTTTTTAGAGGTTGTTAATTCTTGCTATCATTTTGAGAAAGTAGAGGGCATATTTCTGAATAGGTTTCACCATTTTAGAACTTGATTAAAATTTTGTTATATAAATTGATAAATTTTTCAAAATTATTTTCGACTATTTTACTTGGGGGTGGGTTTTAATGGTTGATAATGTCTGATATCAATTTAAGAAAGTAAAGGGCGAATTCCTGAGTACGTTCCACCTTTTGGAACTTAAGTACTATTTTTTGCGAATTTAATAATTTTTTTCAAATTTTTTTCCATTATTTTTTTTAAGGGTTGTTGTTAAAGGTTTTTAATTCTTGTTATTAATTTGAAAAATTAGGAGGTATATTTCTGAGTATGTTTTACTATTATAAAAATTGGTTAGTATTTTTTGTACAAATTGGTAACTTTAAAAAAAATGTTCGATTTTTTTTCTTATGATAGGTATTAATGGTTGTTAAGTTTTCTTATCTATTAGAAAAATTAAGGGCATATTCCTGTGTATGATCCACCATTTTAAAACTTGGGTATAATTTTTTTCTTAAATTTGATATTTTTGTTCGTATTTATTTTCGATTATTTTACTTAGAGGTGGTTTTTAGGGGTTGTTAACTTTCGGTTAATTGAAAAATTAAATTAAGCAACTTTTTGATAATTATAATAGTTGATTAATTATTATTAATTATTACTGAAATTATAAAGTTTTAACTTATATACTATAAGAAAAATGGATTTTCATGAATATTAAAATTTAGTATCTATAGATATTCAAACGTAATATGTTAGATATTAAAAATATTCATTTTAATGACTAAAACATTAAGTTTGAATTTTTATTCTTTTTGGATTTATTTTAAATGATTTACTTTAACTTAAAAGTTTTATTTCTTTAAAGCTAACAATTTCTGAGCAGCGACGTTTTTGTTTAGCGATTCTCCTGTGGCGTTATTCTGACGTTTTTTTTAACTTCCCGTAAAATACGACACGAACACATGACGTGGTTCACATGTTTTACTTTTTCGTAAGGGTGCAAAAGTGTGAAATGAAAATAAGTCCAAAAAACTAGTTCCCAGACTGAATAGAAATCGTATTACAAAAAAATAGAGTAATAAATTATGCAAACTGTGAACAAACGCAATTTCGTGATACAAATGTTGCAAACACTTTTTACAACTGTATAGATTATTATTATTGACGCCGTAAATCCGAAGAAAAGTCCCCTTTCCCGATTATTTTATTGGTTGTCATAATAATACCAATGCTACTTCAATTATTTTGAATTTTATGGCCAGATTTGACAGTAATTGACGATAATGCTTATTTCGTGGCGCAAAAGGTTAAGTAATATTAACTATCACAGAATCATAAATACTAGGTTAATAATTTATATACTTTCTACATTCATACTTTCTAATCATATCTTTCCGGACTTTCAATAAATTATTCAGTCCAATGATAAAAATTTTTCAAAAAGACACATTCATTTTGATTTTTTATCAAAACATATTCTATAATCTTCCCTCACGCATTCAAAATCAATAATCTATTGATTCATTTTACATAGAAATCTCTTTTACAGTTTTTTTTCCATTATTTCATTTTGAATATAAATGAATTCTGATTAAAAATGAATTTGAAATGAAAAAATTCTTTACTAAATTTAAAAGTTCTTCGTTAAATAATTATAAATAAAACTATAGATGTATTAGATTTATGTTGTTTCTCAATATAAATTGATAAAACTATATATATATATAATTTAAGTATAAAACAATGTAAGCTCGAGTAAAAATATGTATTCCGATTTAAATAAAACTATATACATAGAGCTCAATTTGAATATATTAGACCTAAAAAATGATTTAGTGATGGGTCTGTTTGTAAACATGAGTTCCCTTACAATTTATCTTTCCAATATAGAATAATCATTAATCTTTTGACATAAGCAATATGTCTTCTTAACCATTTTATTGGAAACGTTTATCACTTGTGAAATCCTTTATAAAAAACAATCTTGAATGAGGACAAGAACATTGATTTCTTGGGTGGAAAAAAATTCTCGTTCGGTAACTTAATAAAGCTTAATTAGTTAAATTCTCGCAGTTGTGTCCTTTTAACTGCAACTGTGTAAACGCAGTTTGTATTTAAGAACATGTTTTCCTATATCTTCAACGAGCCTTCGATCTAGCAAGTTTTTTCGTATAGTAACGAGCAAACGCGTAGAAAATAGGTGGACACGGCTATTAATTATTTGGTAGTGAGCCGTCGTCTTGTCTTTTCATACGACAACCTTTCCTACCTTTCACTGTACACGATCTCGTAGGCTTCCACTATCGCAACGCTTCCCTCTTTAGTTTCAAGAAAGGCAAAAATATTCCGAATCTTTTTTACAAATTTTTTGTTTGATGTCCCATAATATTTATTTTTCAAACTACAAAAATTCCGTGGGCCGCCATCATTTTCTCCAAAACTCAATTGACAGAATCTCCAAAAGACCGAAATTTATTTGTCACAATATTTAACTTCACGAATTACGATTTTTCCGAACTTTTAACTTCCCGAATCTCCAATTGTCAGAATATTGAACTCCCCGAATCTCCATTTGACCGAATTTCTAACATTCCGAATGTTCATTTGCCCGAACTTTTATCTTCCCGAATCTCCATTTGTCAGAATATTCAAACCTCCAAATCTCCATTTGTCCAAACTTTTAAATTCCCGAATCTCGAATTGTCCAAACTTTTAACTCCCCGAATCTTTATTTGTCAGAATATTCCTAGAGTTCAATATTCTGACAATTGAGGATTCGGAAAGTGAAGAGTTTGGACAAATAGAGATTCGGGAAGTTAAAAGTTCCCAAATCTACATTTGTCAGAATATTCCGAGAGTTCAATATTCTGACAATTGGCGATTCGGGAAGTTTAATATTCTGACAAATAAATTTCTGTCTATTGGAGATTCTGTCGAGTTTTGAAGAAAATAATGGCGACCCTAAAAAATTCTAAAATAAATTTCGTCTATTTTGAATGCAATGTTACATTGTGCGCGAGATATTTTGGAGTATAAAAATACATGTTACGCCACTGGAAAAGTATCAGTGTGAGAAATGAGCTAGTTTGCATTGTCTTGTAAATATGTGCCCACGCAGTTGCTCTGATCATTGTCCTGCATTCTCATACAACCGGGAGTGAGGACGTCTGATCAGTAGAAAATACTGTCTCGATTCTGACGAGGAAACACCAGATGATCAATTTATTTATCGAAAACTTGCAAGATTTGCAACCGTTGGGTAACTGATTACGAGATTAAAGTATCACTGATATCTTTTGATAAAACTAGTTAGTGCCATTTCAGTCCATTCAAGTGTCAGTCTGCCAATCGTTTGTTTTCTCAAAACACTCGATTAGATCGTTTTTTAACGCTATCTCTCTCTCAGAATTATTCTCCTAAGTACATAATTACACTTCATTAATTAGCTCCATCCATTAATAGCTTCGAATTAATTTTTAGATTTAAGAGCGTGACCCCAATTCTTAATGAGTTTTAAACACAATTAGTGTAATCTGCTTACATGTACGATTGAATAATCAACCGCCGCCAAGGTCAGTTTTTATAATTTTCATTTTGATTTTTCTGATTCTTTTCTTATTTTATTTTTAATTTTTTTCCGAGTTCACAAAACATCATTTAAAAATATTCTGGAACAGATTTTAAAATTTGTATTCTGATAGATGAAAAATGTAATAAGAACCTTGCGGTATTTTAAAGAGATAACAAATTGTACGAAAATTATGACCAATAAACAATTGATCCCTTCGTTACGCGCGTATTTTTGAAAAAGTCATATCATCATTCGGGACTCAATGAATAAAAGCTACTTATAAGGTACCCATGGCAGGAGCACTTACCTCACATTTTTATGTGAGATACACTTTAAAATTGTAAGGTCTTGAAAGTTAAATTTATGGATCGTTCTATAAAATGCTTAACGTGGTTTCATCGTTCGTTAAATTTTCAAACCGTTTTTTTACGACATTCGACTTCTGTAGCGCACATGTGGGACCTGCTTCTTATGGGATTTATATATTTTCATACGAGTCCCCATGAATAGCAACGACTCGTGTTTGTCTTGTTTTTTTTTTCAGAACGTATTCACATTTACATACATACATACACATCGAGCATAATATCTAACAGCATCCGGTCTTTAGGGATACTAGGTTCAATTGGTCCCAAAGGATAATCGAGATTAGGAAAGTGGCGACTCGTCATGCTATATCGAGATGTTAACTATACTTACAGAGAATTGTATTAATCTCTTTAAAGGGCCTAAAGGGTTCTCAACATTATCATCTTGGGAATTTGTTTTCTTCTATCAGTCGGGCAATTTTTTTAAAAAGTAACTTCAATATTTAAAATAATGCCATTGTTTAATCGTTGCTGTCTTTTCCGAAAAAGCAAATTATGATTTTTAATTTTTCAATTAATAAAGAGTTAAATTATTTACTTGTTGTAATTACTATGATGAGTTAAATTTAACATTATGTAAAAACTTAGTTTTATAAATAAAATCAAGTATGTTGAACGAATTCTTAGATACCTACTTAATAATGAACACCTGCTCTATAAAAGCATCTATTTTTGAATCCACATGTTATACCACACTTACATAGATCTCTTTGCTTTTTATTTATTCAGCTCATTTCCAATTGAAGCCGCTTTTCGGAGAATAGTCAATAGACTGTACTACTTCTTTCTTAATCGAAATAAATTTCAAAGGTCAATAAACCCACTTTGTCTATTGGAATAACACTCATCTTCTAATCATTATCTTCCTTCTCTTTTTATAAAAATAGTAATAGAAAAAATTCTACTTTATCGTAAAATTTAAAAATTCTATATCCTTTTCCATCACAGTGATTTGAATAGCGTGATAATTTAAAAAAAGAATAAATCGTTGGAAAATATTTTTTGGACCTTGATCTCTAATAATTCCAAGTTCCAAGCAATAAAAAAAGTGTAATTGTTGAGAAGAACGAGTCATGTAATTTAGCATAAAATGAGCGTGAAAATACAACTGCTCGACTATGTGTATATTTTTTAGTGTCTTTTTATCATTGGCCGGGAGGAGTCGTGATAAATTTATTACAAATGGAGAAGCACTGTTGAAGATGGAATGAGAAAGGGAGACGCATATGGTAATATAGGCTTTAGATGAGTTGACGGCAGGATGTCACATTACGTGGCCTATGACCCTCATATCATCTCCGCCACGCACTCAAACGATTGCGCCTAATGAAAACGACCATTGCGTATACTTAAATTATAAATTAAAACGAGACATCACTATACTCTAGAGCGTCGTTGCACTGTTATAAAACAGATCACCAATTGCAGTGGAAACTGTCTTAAACCTTTCAAAAGAGGCGGTTACTTAACAAACGCATTTGTTGTTTTTATACTTATACAATGTTCATAAACCAAGATCATCATAAATTATTCTTTAATAGATATCTCTCTTCACTCTATTACTCACTAGCTAAAGGTCATATTTATTAGCGAATCGCTCAAAAATTTCTTAATCAATTTTTCATTAGTTTTTCACATGATTATTTCGACATTTGCTAATTTATTCACACGTTTGATATTATGCTAAGTGGTTTTAATTAATATGGTATTTAAGTTATGAATTGGATAATTTTATCCGATTGATTGAATTGTTGTTTGGTATAGATCATGTATGCAAACTTCAATTAAACCTAATTTAGGTTTATATTTTTCCGTTAATTTTTCCTGGGATCGTAAAACATTTTATTCGTGGTTGTTAAAGAGTTTTCTAAGTACAAGAGACTATCAACCCTGTTATAGACTATTTAGAAAAATCAATGATATGCAATGACACGTTTCCAGATCAAAGTGCCGTGTCACTTAATTGCATCTCATTTTCTCAGGTGTTTGAAAGCTATGCAGTTTCTTCTGAGAAGGATTATAATAATTTGTTTCGTGGCGTGTTACGTCTGGAAAATACCAAAGACGTATATTTCTAAACGTATATGTCTGGCTACTGATATGTAGCCGCAACATTGTAAGCAGCAAAACATACTCTTCGTTTCCTCGGCTGGATTGCTCTTTTTTGAAAGGGAATAGGTGGAATTAATATCAATATAAAGACATCGTAACCAGTTTATGATTGCTGGTGCCTTAAGACATAGTTGCATTTCTAGCACTGAATAGGATAAACTTGACTTTCTTTTAGGACAGTTGGACAGTAACTTGATTTCCATAAAAGTCATTAATGCACTTTATGACTAGAAAAGCTCATAAAAGTTTCGTATCTCCAGTATTATCAAGAACTTCATTTAATTACATCGGCAACTATCAAAAGATCCTATCCTCTGAGAGATAACCACTATCCTCACAGTGGTATTTACATTCACAAGTTCCTAATAATTTTAAAATTGCGTGTAACTTTGTATCTCGCTAATGGCGCTGTTATTTAAGAATTTACCCACAACCTGGAAAATTGTCTCTTGTAAAAAGTTTCTTTCAAAACATGCTTACACTACCGGACAAAATTGTAGTGATGCCGTCGATCGAGATTTTCCAAGCCCAATACAATACCAAGCCAATATTTCTACTTTTGCTTGGTTTCATCTCGATCGACTTTTTCTTGGCTTGGTTAAAATCTTGGTGAAAGGATTCTTGAGGGATTCTTGAGTTGATCTTGGTTTTCAATATCAAGATTTTGACTAGATGTGCTTTTCCTTTGAAAATAATAGCAAAACAAGTTTACTCTGGATGGTGGGGCTGGTCCAGGTAGTTTCGGACAATGGCGCTATCATAAAAAATTTACTGCTTCTATTGTGGTGTGGAAATCTTGAAATTGCAAGCCAAGATCAATCCAAGACTTGATTTTTCAATCCTAAACCAAGCCAATACAAAACCAAGATTTTGCTCTTGAGAACCAAGATCAAGCCAAGAAATTTACTGGGCCTCTCAAGCCAAGATCAATAAGTTCTTGTCTTGAACGGCATCACTACAAAATTGTCGAAGGAAACAAGGGATTGTTGCGTTTTTTTGTTTATACACATTTACACATAACTTTTGAACGAGTCAAGGTATTTCAATTTTCTATGCCTTATTTTAAAGCTAGAAGCTCAAGGTTCAATTCAGCTTAATTTCAAAATTTTTTTAATCGTTTTCTAGAAAATGCAGCATACCAAACTTGAACAATAAAAATTAACGAAATACGAAAAATCCACCTGCCTTTATCACATTGAAACTCCGTTTCCATTAATTGAAAAAGCTACAACGTAGTGCCATTTAACGGCAAATTTTATAAGCTTTCCACTGGTCTATGAAAAATTATATTTCGCTTATATTTGTCAGAGTTATCATTTTAAGACGATCCTGTTTTTAATCCCACTTTTGTAAGTAGTCCCACAATTTTGGCCGGTAATGCAATTGTTTGGTTAATTTGCTATCTTGTTGTCTCATTTACACAACGAGGTTGTTTTCTGTCCAGCGGCAAAATTCGAAAGCTCTTGTTTGATTAAAATGGAGAAATCCATTTTTCCCGAGGGGCACATGGGAACGGAGTATATGACAAAGGCAAATGATTCACGAATCACTATGTATGACATCCTCACGTTTTTCTCGCAGGCCTTTTCTTGTTAGCTATGAATAAGGTATCGTTCTTACAAACGCATCCTAATGTCAAGGAACATGAAAGCACGAACAACGTGAACGTGCCTTTAGGAACACGAGACGATTGAAATTCATAAAGACTTGGCTCAGTTTCCATTGTGTTCCATTGTCCGCAGTTGTATAATAATGAACACTTGTTGCCTTAAGCTGCACTGGAACTTTATCGGGATGTAGTACTCGACGATCAGCCCTTTCTTTTTTTCTTGTTCCCTATTCCTTATAGGCAAGAATATCGTGTTTAAAGGCATTTTTCTCGAAAAAACAAGCCCCCCCTTTATACAAACAGACTCGCCACATTTGGCACGAGTATACAATCCAGTGCATAAAGAGAGAAATATAATCAATCATTTAGACTCTGTATATCTTAGTCGTTTAATTATTCATCAATTAGTAGCGATTAATTAAAAAATATGAGAGAAGAGCCTAATAGTTTCCTTGGCGCCACGCGATTCTGCGTTAGAGTGCATGTCCTGCTTCTAATTGCTCGTAATTGCGCGTTACTTAACGTCAATTACCTTGCGTCCGATAGTGAGGAGATGCTACTCTCTCTAAGTGGATTATCTACACTTTTATCTCTTATAGGCGAGTTCAACCACACCAACCATTTGTCATGACACTATTATCGTTAATTGACTGCACTATATGAAAGTAATTATGATCAACGTAATTACTAAGACTCACCAGTCTTAAAACTATTTTCTAATTGGCAAATCTTCACATTAGTCAATAAAGATCAAACTGTCTTCAAACTTAAACTTATGGTGGTTTCCAACTCGTTATTAAATGTCAAACAAGGGAAATTGAACTGTTAACTGATTGAAATGACAGGGCAAATAAAAAAGCGACATAAACCAAATATAATAGCAATAATAATAAGAATAATAATAATAATGATTGGTGTTTTTCCGAATTTCGTAAAATGAAACAGTAAATCTTGTATTTATGTTATTCTTCAAAGTAGGGATGTTTACGTTTTGATAATTCAAAAATTGAACAAAAATCATATTTCTTATCTTAAAGCAAATCGATTAACATATGTGACTGTCCATGAGAAAACGTGCCTTAGCTCCAAAAAATAAATTTTGATTTTTTAATTCCAACCGACAGATTTTCACTTGCTCTTTCATTTCCAAAAATAAAAAATTGTTGTTTTATAGGACTTTATGTGATATTAAGCAAGGAGCGTAGGTCTATTGCATTGGTTTCAATGCATTACTGCAACTTTAATCGCTCATTCTGTAAAATTGACGTTTGGGAGCTAAGGCACGTTTTCTCATGGACAGTCACATATACAACATTTATAATTGATCAAAAATTCGGAAAATAATTCATGTTTTTTCATTTGCTTTGCATTTAAAATTTTTTTTTTTAATAACTTCTCCAATTAACTTTTATATTATTAATTTTTGCTTTCTCTTTGAGGAAGCAAATTCTGTTACTTACTTTGAAGCGAAATGTCTCTGAAATGGACATAATTTTCACCTAGTTTTAAGATTTTTTACTTTACAAAATATAAGTCTCGCTACATTTTTATTTAGTTTTTAATTGTTTAAAAAATTCTATCATATTTTATGCTTTATTTAAATATTTTAAAAGATTACAATTTTTTAAATAGCGAATGGAAAAACAATATTATTGATTTAATTGAATTGAATGTTAAAGCAATTAAAATTGTTTAATATCAATTTTTCATTCAACTTATCTAGAATCATGTAGTTTTTTGCATATTCATTGAAGAACTATAAAGAAGTTCTTTATCCGTAATTTGCAATGCACATTGAATTGTTTAAACAATTTTAATTTGTTTAGACAATTTATTTTTCTTATATTTTTGTCTTAAAATAATTTTTTTCAATAATTGTTGATTCTGTAGTAACAGTTGACAAAAAAAATTTCATAAAATATTTTGTTTATTTGTTTAATTAATTTAAGTTGTTTAAAACAACTTTCCATTAAATTTACCTAGAAGAACTTTGTTTTTTGCTTTCTTCATTAAAGAAATATCTCGAATTTTTCCTACTACAATTTTTAAGAATTTTTAATTGTTTAAGCAATTTATATTCTTGTAAACAATTTATTTTTCACATGGGAAAATATGGGGTGCAAGCGGCACCCCTTAATATTGTTAGATTCTGTATGCCTTTAAACAATAACATGGTGCTACAAATTAAAAAAAAAGTAAATACACTTTTTATTGGACCAAGTGCAGGTTGTAGGCAATAGAAAAACTGAAAAAATGGTATATTATATTGAATCTCTGATACAGCCCCAAAATCTTTTTTTTAGAGCCAAAAAAAGCGTTTTTAGATTAATTCATGTACATAATACTTTGTAACTTTGTCATTTTTGGTCCGATTAAAAAGTTAAGAAAATTTAATTTTTTCAATATTTTTTTAACTTTGATGCTAATTTATGTATCTATTCATATTTTTATTATATTATTTCTCATCGCAGATCGAAAGCCTTATCAATTTTTCTTCAAATGACCCCTAATTAAAAAAATAAAAATAAAAAAATAAAAAACGGTCAATAACGTCAAAATTTAATAATGTAACTACAAATTTAAAGGTAGAATATCTTAGATAATTTTCAGCGAATTTTATTCAACCAGGGGTCATTTGAAACAAAATTGACTAGGTTTTCGATCTCCGATGAAAAATAATATAATTATTTTTATTACCTACAACCTCCACTTGATCCGATAAAAAGTATATTTACTTTTTTTTATTTTCTAACACCGTATAATTGAAAATTTTCCTTTTTTGAAACACCTTAATGTACATTTTTATTTTAAAAGAATTATTTATTATTTTCTAAATTGTGCACAAGTATTTGAATCCTGAAAAGTAGGTTTGATGATAGAAACGCTTTTCCTTTAATTGGAGTAGCTTTCAGCAAATTTATTATTCATCTTTGCATTTGCAGGAAAGATTAAGTCTGCGGTAAGGTCGTAATTTTCACGCGAAATATCGCCGACATGGCATGTAAAATCGCTAAAGCGGAACGACATTTGTCGTGAAACTTTTGCTTTAATCCGTGTCTTTAATCGAGGAAGAGCGTGTAAACATCGCATTTCGTATGAGACGGGATTTTCTTGGTCTGAGAAGCCGTCCCGACGTGTTTTCAAACTAAAACCTTTTTTCACCTGAACAATTGAGATTCTAGACAAAGAACCTTTCGCGTCGCCCTTACAAATTGCGATACTAGTCATAATATTCGTGACTGTTGCGCCAACAAAACCGAAACATATGCGCAATAGATCACAGGGGACAAAGACACAATTTGCCAGAAGCATTCGAGAAACAATGGATTTCAGTACAAAAGGGTTCATTGTAATATCATTTATCAGTAATTTTTTATCTGAAAAATAGTCTACTAAAAACTTTCTCTAAAAATGCTTCAATAAATTAACTCATTTTCATATTCTTGTAAGAATTCAATTATAGAATAAAAAAACAATCGAAAATCATTCATCCTGAAATAATAAAGTTTGAAACGATCTTTCAGAAGTGAGTTATTCTAGCGAATGTTTCTCGCAGCAGGGGATGTTTATTAAAATAGAGATGCATCCCGAAACGCCAGCAGGAGAGTAATTTCATCCCAGAAAGTTTCGAGAACTGAAACTGGTTGCGATTAAAGTGTCTTTGTGCTCAACTATTTTCGTCGGATTCTTTTTCAAGGCACCCCCAGTTAGTAGCAGCTCGTTATATTTAGTAGCAAGGGTGCAATCAAGGGGCATTTCCCTCGAGTATATGCTGGATCCATTCATAGTCTTTCTAGTGGAAGAAAATGCCTAACAAACGCCCTATAGTTTCAAGAAAAAGGTGTTTTGAATAATCCATCCGAAGCTTTTAGATTCTTTCTGACAATTATTTTCTCTAACGAGACAACCGGCAGACGGCACAATGTTTAAGTAAGCGTCTGGCGAGATTCTAAAACAGGAAATGCGTGCAATTAATGCAAGATTATGTTGAGTCGATATATGTGTATATGAAATCCAACAGGATGTTTCACGCTCCTCAAAGATCTTCTAATCTCTTATTAATATTTTAGCATTCCTTTAATGATCTTCATTTCTCAAACTATCACTAGTGGTGTCAGAGTTATTAATCGAAAATTAAGAAAGGTAATCTTCCTATTCCTGAAGAATTTATAATTCCTGGTTTTATAATTATTATTAATCTGCTTTCAAGTATTCCTGACAATTTTTTTTCAAAACTTCTTTAAGCATTTATAATTTCACATTTTTTCTTCATTTGTTATGTAAATCCGAATAGTTTCTTTATAATTTTTTTCTAAATGTATATTTGTTACAGAGATTTTTGGACATTTCTTGTAGTTTTTGAAATTTATTCCTGTTGAAAACAAGAGAGAATTGTATTAAATTGTAAATGCTTCATAGGGTGACGATAAATCCTAATTCTGAGGAAGAATTGTAAGAAAAGCAGATGGCGTCAGTTCCACTTAATTAATCACGAGGTTTATTACCGCCGTCTGACACTCCTTCCTTGAAGGACTATCGGCAATTTAGTTTTTAGCATTTTTTGTCGATTAGTTAAGAAAAAGTAACATTTTCTTGCTACTCGAATTTAACCAAGACTCCTAGTTTTTTATAATGTTTACTAAAGTGGAATATATAGTTGTTTGTTCTAATTATAACATATTCCATGAGGTTATCACAACTAAAAGTACATTTGTTTTGTTCATTTTCTCCATGCAGACATTTATATTTCGAACAGATAAATTAAAATAAAACAAACGTACATGTGTTATGTAAAAAATAGAAAAATATTAAATTGAAATATAAAAAAAGAATACAATTAATATTATTACACGCGTGTTAATGATGTTATTTGTAAAAAGTTTATTTCACTAATATTTTCATTGTATTATTAAAGTAAAAAAAGTTGTCTTCGGCATTGATTATTATTGCTCCTCTTATTCAGAGATGCCTGCGTTTTATCGTTTTAGTGTTTCTGACAGAAACACGCTTCGCTTGGATTGCTAATAAAAATAATTTATGCTCGCAGGCTCTTCACGCTTTATTCTTTTCATATTTTATTACACGCATGGTTCCCTGCATATTAACGATTTTGAATTACCTTTTTTTAATTATTAAATTCGTAAAGGCATGTAATGCATAAAAATTACACAGAATATATGTTAATCTCATTGACATCTTTACAATTACCCTTTTTGTGCTGCCCAGCAATTAAATAACCTAATAAATAAAATTTTATAAATTCAGACTTTTTGACTTTGAATTATTCAATTAAACAATTCTTTCTAATATGTCTGCTTTTGTTTTTTCAGAATCTGTTCAAAAACGAGAGTTTCCCTGGTTAGAGTTTATTGTAAAGAAGAAGGAATTCTGATGGAGAGTTCAGAATGAAGAAATTAAAAGTGTTTGGGGTTTTTTGAATTTCGTACATTCAGAGGATTATTCGGAGATTTCCAGAAGTGGGGATGCTTGTGAGTAGAATTTTGTAATGTGTACATTGACTCTTGCTGAAGAGAGATTTCATTCTTCTTGGCATTGACAAGTAATAATAATGACTTAAAATAGTAACATACACTACCGGAAAAAATTGTGGGACTATACTTACAAAAATGGGCTTAAAAACATGACTGTCTTAAAATGTTGATAACTCTGTCAGATATTAGCGAAATAAAATTTTTTATAGACCATTGGAAAGCTTATAAAATTTGCTGATAAATAGTACTATTTTAAAGTTGTTTTGATTAATAAAAACGGAGTTTCAATGTGATAAAAACAGGTGAATTTTTCGTTTCTTGTGAATTTTCATTGTTCAAGTTTGGTGAGCTGTATTTTCTAGAAAATTAATTAGGATTTTTTTTAAATTAAGCCAAATTAAACCTTGAAATTTAAGCTTTAAAATAAGCCAAAGAAAATTTAAATATCCTTATTGATTCTAAAGTTATAAGGAAATGTATAGTACGAAAAATATATTTATACATGGCAAATAGGCCGAGAGGGGAGGAAACGAAGGAATGTTGCGTTATGTTTGTTATTCACATTTACTTAGAACTTTTGAGCCAGTAAAGATATTTTAATTTTTCTTCGGCTTATTTTAAAGCTAATAGTTCAGGGTTTAATTTAGCTTAATTAAAAAAATTTTTAATTATTTTTCTAGAAAATGCAGCTTACAAAACTTGAACAATGAAAATTCACAAAAAACGACAAATTCACCGGTGTTTATCACATTGAAACTCCATTTCTATTAATTAAAAAAGCTTCAAAATAGGACCATTTAACGGAAAATTTTATAAGCTTTCCAATGATCTATGGATAATTGTAATCTGACAGAGTTATTAATATTTTAAGATGGTCATGTTTTTAATCCCATTTTTGTAAGTGGTTCCACGATTTTGGCCGGTAGAGTACTATGTTACTATTTTCATGTTTAGATTTTTGATATAATTGCGCAATTTCGTACAAAAATAATTTATTTAATTATTTTGACAACATCAATTCCGTGGAGTTAGACATAGTAGTTTAACTGCACTTAGGTTTAAAATAATACAAAATATTATTTTGCTTTTGTTAAGTTTAAATATATTTTTAATGTTAGACATTAGTCTTTTTCTTGCGCAGTTTTATAAATCTTATTTGCATTATTTTTCATTCGTAAACAAACAATAATAATGAAAAATTTTTCGCGTTAATGTTGCTAGTATTACAGTAATTTATAAAAATTAGTTGCATACAATTTTTGAACTCCAGTATTATGAAGTCAAACTTAATAAAAATATAAGGGAGTGAAGCAGACAGTAGGGCAGGTCTGATAGTAGCACACTCCATTTTTCTCAGATCCATCATTTCACAAAAAAATGAATTGCCTCACTATTAAATTTGTCCCACTTTATGCTCCACTCCCCTATGCATTTGATTTATTACGAAACGATGAATTTTATCGGACGAATTTTTATGATACGATATTTATAAATTTTTATATTTTTCTCTTTTTTAGGGTTCCGTACCGTAAAACGGAACCCTATTAAAATCACTATGTGTGTCCGTTTTCGCACCCCTTCTAACTTCTAAACTATATGAGATAAAGTCTTCTAATTTAGTCCACATATGTAATTTCACCTTGGATTTACGAAAATGATATGGAAAACGCGATTCCAGCTCATGAACATGCCGAAATCCAGCAAAAACCACTAATTTCAATTCAATTTTTGCCCTAAAATTGAAATAAATGACCATGTCCCCCCCCCTAATCTTCTAAACTATTTGACTTAAAATGCTGAAATTTGGTACACATATGTAGATTCACGTGTAGATTATAGGAAAATTATAGAGCACTCTCGTAAAGACGGTCTTCATAGTGTTTACTTGCCAAAAAGTACAATTTTTTGAAAAAAATTCAAAAAAATGACCATGTCCCCCCCCTAATCTTCGAAACTACTTGACCTAGGATGCTGAAATTTGGTACACATATGTAGATTTACGTGTAGATTACAGGAAAATTATAGAGAACTCTCGTAAAGACTGTCTTCATAGTGTTAACTAGCCAAAAAGTACGATTTTTTGAAAAAAATTCAAAAAAATGACCATGTCCCCCCCCCTAATCTTCTAAACTATTTGACTTAGGATGATGAAATTTGGTACACATATGTAGATTTACGTGTAGATTACAGGAAAATTATAGAGAACTCTCGTAAAGACGGTCTTCATAGTGTTTACTTGCCAAAAAGTACAATTTTTTGAAAAAAATTCAAAAAAATGACCATGTCCCCCCCCTAATCTTCAAAACTACTTGACCTAGGATGCTGAAATTTGGTACACATATGTAGATTTACGTGTAGATTACAGGAAAATTATACAGAACTTTCGTAAAGACTGTCTTCATAGTGTTTACTAGCCAAAAAGTACGATTTTTTGAAAAAAATTCGAAAAAATGACCATGTCCCCCCCCCCCCCTAATCTTCCAAACTACTTGACCTAGGATGCTGAAATTTGGTACACATATGTAGATTTACCTGTAGATTACAGGAAAATTATAGAAAACTTTCGTAAAGACTGTCTTCATAGTGTTTACTAGCCAAAAAGTACGATTTTTTGAAAAAAAATTCAAAAAAATGACCATGTCCCCCCCCCTAATCTTCGAAACTACTTGACCTAGGATGCTGAAATTTGGTACACATATGTAGATTTACGTGTAGATTACAGGAAAATTATAGAGAACTCTCGTAAAGACGGTCTTCATAGTGTTTACTTGCCAAAAAGTACAATTTTTTGAAAAAAATTCAAAAAAATGACCATGTCCCCCCCCTAATCTTCAAAACTACTTGACCTAGGATGCTGAAATTTGGTACACATATGTAGATTTACGTGTAGATTACAGGAAAATTATACAGAACTTTCGTAAAGACTGTCTTCATAGTGTTTACTAGCCAAAAAGTACGATTTTTTGAAAAAAATTCGAAAAAATGACCATGTCCCCCCCCCCCCCCCCTAATCTTCCAAACTACTTGACCTAGGATGCTGAAATTTGGTACACATATGTAGATTTACCTGTAGATTACAGGAAAATTATAGAAAACTTTCGTAAAGACTGTCTTCATAGTGTTTACTAGCCAAAAAGTACGATTTTTTGAAAAAAAATTCAAAAAAATGACCATGTCCCCCCCCCTAATCTTCGAAACTACTTGACCTAGGATGCTGAAATTTGGTACACATATGTAGATTTACGTGTAGATTACAGGAAAATTATAGAGAACTCTCGTAAAGACTGTCTTCATAGTGTTTACTAGCCAAAAAGTACGATTTTTTGAAAAAAATTCAAAAAAATGACCATGTCCCCCCCCCCTAATCTTCTAAACTATTTGACTTAGGATGATGAAATTTGGTACACATATGTAGATTTACGTGTAGATTACAGGAAAATTATAGAGAACTCTCGTAAAGACTGTCTTCATAGTGTTAACTAGCCAAAAAGTACGATTTTTTGAAAAAAATTCAAAAAAATGACCATGTCCCCCCCCCTAATCTTCTAAACTATTTGACTTAGGATGATGAAATTTGGTACACATATGTAGATTTACGTGTAGATTACAGGAAAATTATAGAGAACTCTCGTAAAGACGGTCTTCATAGTGTTTACTTGCCAAAAAGTACAATTTTTTGAAAAAAATTCAAAAAAATGACCATGTCCCCCCCCTAATCTTCGAAACTACTTGACCTAGGATGCTGAAATTTGGTACACATATGTAGATTTACGTGTAGATTACAGGAAAATTATAGAGAACTCTCGTAAAGACTGTCTTCATAGTGTTTACTAGCCAAAAAGTACGATTTTTTGAAAAAAATTCAAAAAAATGACCATGTCCCCCCCCCCCCCCCCTAATCTTCTAAACTATTTGACTTAGGATGATGAAATTTGGTACACATATGTAGATTTACATGTAGATTACAGGAAAATTATAGAGAACTTTCGTAAAGACTGTCTTCATAGTCTTTACTAACCAAAAAAAAACGATTTTTTGAAAAAAAAATCTTCCAAATCTTCCCCTAATCTTCCAAACTATTTGACCTAGGATGCTGAAATTTGATACACATATGTAGATTTACGTGTAGATTACAGGAAATCATAGAGAACTTTTGTAAAGGCGGTTTTCACAATGTTTACTAGCCAAAACCTACGATTTTTTTAAAGAAAATTCGAAAAAATGACCGAGCCCCCCCCCCCCCCCTTTTAAATCGTTTGTAGTATTTGACTTGGAATCCCGGGAACAAGGGTTTATATATAATCAGATATATTTCAGATATCATCAGATATATTGTAGATATAATCAGATATATTTCAGATCTAATGATATATGATTTGATCTATTCAGATATAATCAGATATAATCAGTTATTTAAACATATATCTGCTTATATATATTTAGATATAATCAGATCTAACTAGATATATTTAGATATAATCAGATCTGATATTATATCTGTTTATATCTAGATAGATATCGCCTGATGTGAGGTCATATCTAACAAGATATATTTTAACATAGTCAAATCTGATATTATACCTTTCTATATCTAATTAGATATTGTCAGATATGAAGTCAGATATAATCATTTTGTTAACAGATTTAATCATACATAATATCAGATCAAACTATATCTAATAAAAAAATAAAAATTTTTGAAATTTGAAAAAGTCTAAACTATATTATTTATATATATTATAAATAAATTATTTTTTTATTAGATATAGTTTGATCTGATATTATGTATGATTAAATCTGTTAACAAAATGATTATATCTGACTTCATATCTGACAATATCTAATTAGATATAGAAAGGTATAATATCAGATTTGACTATGTTAAAATATATCTAGTTAGATATGACCTCACATCAGGCGATATCTATCTAGATATAAACTAGGGTGCCCATATAAAATAAACATTTTTTCTGTATCGTATCCTACCCGTAAATTTTCTTTCTTTTTATGAGAAGATATGTTTTCTATTTTTTTAAATTTATTAAATATAATTTAGAGGTCGCGACGAGTCATTTTAGGTCAAAAAATGCTTTTTTTTAGGTTTTTCATTTTTTAAACTTATAATATGGGTAGATAACAATATTTTTTTTTTGTAGAATATCACTTGAAACTTAACACTTCATTAGTTTAAACTTATGTCATATAATGAATAATAATTGTAAAGTAGAAAAAGCAATTTTTAATGGTTTAAATTTAAAAAAAAATGAAATTTTATAGTGTGCAATAAAGTTATAACTTTTTTCCTGTTTTATAGTTGCATTCTGAAATTTTAAATTCTTCTGCATTTACTGCTTCCAAAAAAATAAGAATAAAACTCTGCAAAAATGTCATATTTTATTTAAAAATTACATTTTTTGTGTATTTGTAACATTTTGTATAGTTTAACTTATCCCATATTCTTTCCTTTTTCTACTGTTCTTCGGTTTAATTTTTTTTTTACTCTTAAAAATTGATATTTCTACCCTGAAATAATATAAATACTTCTTAAATAATGGTAAAAGATTTTGTTTTCTTAATTTATGGACAAAAAATTGTCACACTTTTAGATTTGAGGCTTTTCAGAGTTTCCAAAAATATTATTATTCATGCGGAATAAATTTTGACTAATTCATTGGTAAATTTGAAGTGATTTTTTACAGAAAAATATTTTTATTAATCTATTTTATAAGTTTAGAAAATAAAAAACCTATAAAAACGCATTTTTTTACCTAAAATGACTCGTCGCGACCTCTAAATCATTTTTAAAAAATCTAAAAATATAGGGAACATATCTTCTCATAAAAAGGAAGAAAATGTAAGGGTAGGATACGATATAGAACAAAATTTTGTTTTTCATGGGCACCCTAATATAAACAGATATAATATCAGATCTGATTATATCTAAATATATATAAGCAGATATATGTTTAAATAACTGATTATATCTGATTATATCTGAATAGATCAAATCATATATCATTAGATCTGAAATATATCTGATTATATCTACAATATATCTGATGATATCTGAAATATATCTGATTATATCTAAACCCTTTTTCCCGGGGATATAATCTACTTTTTATTTTATTAGTAATTTGCCGATTTCATTGAAATTAAATAAAAAATTCAATATAGTGCATTAAAATTTTGTTATTTGTTATAAGTTTTAAAATAATTTTAACTATATTAGTATATAAAGTTATAGAAAAATGACTTTGTTATTTGAAATATATATACAATTGCTATTGCATTTCAATCTCTATTTCATATAGTTAAAAAAATTATAGAGGTACGGAACCCTTCGACTTGGTACGAGTATAACTCGTACTTGCCCGATTTTTTTATCTTATTCCTGATGAGAATTTTCTTATTCTTGGTAAAATTTTTCATGTAGATAATAAGTACCTTTTTTCTTAAAATTATAAAAACTCCATTTTTTACGCTCGTTAAACATATGCTACATGCATATTCCAACTATAATGTTTCTCTGCAGCACTTACAGTCCATGTTAAATAAAGGAAAATACCATCTGGATTCATGTCATCGTAAACAAAAAATTACGCTTGACATGTGTCACACTGTATCTAGAAAATGACGTCTATGTAGAATATCGTCTCTCGGCGTTTGCTTCAAGCTTTCAATGCCAAGGATAGAGAGTGCCATTGAGAGAGGGCTCTGACACGTCTAATGAAATATACATGCGCTGTGCATCAGAGTCAAAATTTAAATAATTTGGTCCATCCTTCAAGTTGATATTAATCAAGCTTAGAATATTTAAGAATGTTATTTAATTTAAATATCTTACATCATCCTTGTCATAAGCAAAACAATAGCTTAGATAATAAATAATACACTCGAAAAGTTAATACTACATTTTTGTGTTGTATGTACACAAAGGAAAGAAACTTCGATAAAATTCATTTTCTATTATCCATTTATTTTATTATTATTATTATTTTCTTTTACTTTATTTGTATTGCAAGAAACAGTCGAATGTCACGTTTTAGTCCAAGCATTTTGGTATTGGCAGGAGATATTATTTTCCCGAATATCAGAAGCAGAGAATCAGTAGTCCATTAATCGTAAAAATTGCGCTTTATGCCTGTTTCACTGTGGGGAGTGAGTGCCATAAAAAATTGACATTATATTGCTGTTGCTCCTTTTTCGTGTTTTAAAGATCAGTGTCGACGCAAATCTTATCGAGCGATGTAAAGGTAGTGAAAATTGTAAGCGCATTTTATTATCGTTCCTCATAAAGTCACGGTATGCGCGATATATATGCTAAACGCGGTCCCCATGAAAATGCCATTGACAATATAGTTTATGTTGTAATATACGTATATAATATATAATATTGTATATTATAAAAGCAACGGTAGACAGAACGTTGACTTTCTCCGAGTCAACTTTTGCGCACTTATCGTCCTGTGCCTACTCTAAATATTTCTATGTCTTGAATTTATAACGCGTCGATCGTGGAGAACTCATATAGAACCTTGTAGGAACACTTCGGGCGCCTTCTTGCGGCACGATCTTATATATGCAACAGAGAAGATGGACAGCGTCATATATCGAGATTTTATCTTTCTATGAGAACCGGCAGTCTCTTGAAAACGAAACTTAAATGTTGTTTATTAAGTGTTTAAAAGCAAAATGGTATATGTAATAATCTTTATGCAACAAAATCTTGGTAAGCCTCAGTTTCTCGTATTTTCAACAATTTTAATATAAGTACAAATACTTATTGCTTCGCTTAGAAAACCGTATTTTTAGGCTTTGATACCGTTCAAACAAAACCCCTATTTTCGTCTAATTTGAAAAAAATTGTCCATTTTTGGGGTGAATGCACTTGTCCGAAATATGAGAACAAAACAGTCGTTTAATGCAGACACGTGCGTCACATAACGATACACAGAGGCGCATGAGCCTTAGAAGGATGTCCCAACATTAACTCAACTCGAGAGAGGAAGAAGGATGTGTATGACGCTCAACGGAAATTCTGTGTCTCACGTGTCGAGAATGTCCAATTGACCTCTTACGAATGAAGAAAGGAATAAATAAAGAATATAGAGTGAGGAAAAGAATAAAGAGTGAAAAAAGAGTACAGAGTGAGGAAAAGAATAAAGAGTAAAAAAAGAATAAAGAATGGGGTAAAAGTATAATGAGTGAGAAAAAGTATAGAAAGTAAAAAAAAAATAGAAGAAAGAGCAGGAAAAGAACTAAAGAAGAAGAAACTCTACAGAAGACTGAAAAACGAGAAGAGGATGACAAGTTTAAAAAACGATGAAAGGTTTTTTCTCAATTCAAGTGCGAGCAATGCACACCTTACGCCTAAAAGGTGCATGCTTTCTCATATTTTTCATATACGAATAATGTAACTGCCAATAATGGAAACCAGGAAGCTCAAGTTAAAAGCTCTTTTTTTTTATTCAAGTTGAAGGTTCGCGGAGAAAAGCAATTGATGCAACTGGCGTTCGATTATCACTTCCCGGAGGAGCTTCACAAACGGCGGATTTTGAAATTTGAGAGATTTACGAGAGAGCGTGAACGCGGAATTTTCTTGTTGCGTACGCCCCGTGACGATCGGGCCATTCAGAATACAGCCTTGCATGCTGATGTGAGTAGACAGTCGATTCGCGAGGACGTTTACTGTCCGGCACAAAAAGACTTTCTCTGATCTACGACGAGTCAGAGCCGTAAGTATCACCTTACAAGGAAGCGTACCGACCCTTCGACACTTAAATTCAAGAAAACATCTTTCAAACCAATTGAAATACTCGCCATTATAGTCATCATTTACAAATTTTCCTGTTACTGATTTATTCCCTGCTATTATCGGTACAATTCAATTTATTATTATTATTATTATCCTCTGCCATTCGGGCACTTTTTAGAAAAGAACTTAGAAAATTTTAGGGATCACCACGAAAGTAATTTGGTTTTTGGAGTTTTTTTTTAAATATCTCGTAAAAGTCAATAGATTTTACTTAAAGATTGAAATCAATTCATCAAATATAAGGGGCCGTCCATAAATTACGTCACATTTTTTTAACCCCCCCCCCCCCCCCCTGTCAAAACTTTTAAAATGTTTGTAACCCCCTTTAAACGTTAAGTTATATTTTTTTACCCCCCTCCTCCTATTTTAAATCACGTTGAAAAAAGGCATTTAAATTTTTCTATTATACACTTTAAAGTTTTGAGAATTTTTATCTTTTAAACTTTTAGTCAACTCCCCTTAAAAGTTACGTCACATTTTCTTGAGCCCTCCCCGCCCCCTATTTTATATCACGTTGAAAAAATAGCGTTTAAAATTTTATATTATACACTTTAAAGTGTTGAGAATTTTTATCTTTTAAACTTTTAGAAACTATTACGCTTTCAAAAAATATAACACAAAGTTTGTGAAACAAGATTTATGCAAACATTTAAGGTCGTTTATCCGCTCAAGCGGTTCTCATTCTATCGGACCATGATATTTAATATCTTTTTCATTTAATTTTTTTCTTATAGTTTGGTTCCTAAATAGTATTTTACATAGTTAAAATCATTACACAAACGAATTTTATTGAAAAAAAATTTTTCCGTTGAGAACCTCAAGTTATTCAAATTTCTCCTTCCTGGTTAGGGGCCATCCATAAATGACGTAAGACGTTTTTTCGGTAATTTGAACCCCCCCCCCCTCCCTCACGTAAAATTTTTTACATACATTAGCGTCATTTTTTCTCTTGTCTTACGTAATTTATGAATGGCCCCTTATTTAAAAAAAGAGAAGAATTACTAACCTTCGGCAACATTTTCTTAACAACCGTACGGTAAATTAATTTCATATTGTTGTAAAAATTGTGTTGTATTATAGTTTAGAATATATTAATTTTTTTTTAAAACAAAACGGTAAATTTAAATAAAATTGTAACCATACATGTAAAATAATGCATTTAATATGTCATTACAATTTTATAAGAATCTGTAAAAAAATCGTTTTTTGGATAAACCTCCTTAATACATGAAACTCTTATAAATTTCAATGTGATATAAAATAGGTGTAGGAGGGGGTCAAGAAAATGTGATGTAACGTTTAAGGGGGGTACACATGACAAATATCTTACAAGTTTTGAAAAGAGGATGAGGGGGGGGGGGGGGTTGTTGAAAAAGGGAACGAGATATTTTGGAAAAAAAACTCGAAAAACTAAAATACTTTCGTGACGGTCCCTGGAAAATTTTACTAAAAATTATTATTGTAACTATTACAATTAGTTTAGAAATTTCAGTAATATTTAGAATTTATTTGCCACATTAAAGTACGTCAAGTATAATGATAAAAAAACGTTTAGACATTTTTCTTTTTTAAAAATTAGCTTAATGAATTATACTCACTTTGCATAAAGCGACTCCAGTGTCCAGCCTATCCATGAAGTTGTCCAGGTTAATCCTTAACTCTGGATACAAGGCATTTAACCACTCGGCTAGATCCTCCTTCATTGCGACTAAGTACTCCTCCGACGACTTGAAAGGCCTGAAAGGCCTCGCTTCTAATAGCACCGACATGTTTTGATTTTTATCTGAAATTAATATTACATTTTACTCGGCTGGTTTTCCATGACAGTTTCACAGAAAGTACCTTATCAATTTCAACCAATTTAATTTAAATCCCCTACAACCTATTACAAAAACTAACAACTTGTTCAGCATATCTCAAAGTAAATTTATGCATAAATTTAATGGAAATATTTACTACCTTTTCTGATTAATATGCGATTAATGTCCATCCATTTCATGATAAATGGACAGCTGCATTATATTTTTTCTCAGCACAACATAATTTCCCTTTGCAAAATAGTGTTTGCTAAATAATTCTGTTTGCAGTGTCGTTTTCAACATTAATTGTCGTGTAATCATTTATATTGATCATGATAATCATTTGAGTAATTGAAAAAATTTAAACAACAAACAATACATATATATTTGGTTTAAACATTTTTTTTATATTTTCTGTTTTATCTAAATATTTTAAAAGCTTTTAATTTTTTAAATAACGAAAGTAAAAGCAATTTAATTGATTTAATTTAATTGATTGTTTAAACAATTAAAATTGTTTAAAATCACGTTTTCATTAAATTCAGGTGGAATCATGTAGTTTTTTGCATTGTTTATTGAAGAACTATAAAGAACTTATTTACAAATCCATTATCTGCAATACACATTAAATTGTTTAAACAATCTTAATTTGTTTAGACAATTTCTTTTTCTTGTATTGTTGAATTAAAATAATTTTTTTTAATAACTGTCGATTATTTAGTAATAGTTGATAATTCGAATTTAAATCTTTTTTTTACAGCTTTAAATTCTTTAGTAACAATTCACAATTCACGAAAAAAAGGGAATTGAATATTTTGTTTATTTGCCTAAACAATTTAAATTGTTTATTACCACTGTTGAATAAATGGATCTAAAAGTATTCCGTTTTTTGCTTTCTTTGTTTAAATTTTAGGCAAATATAAGGTAAAAGAGATTTAAAAATCTCCTATTATGAGTTATTAAAAAAAAATTAGTAAAAATTTAAAATTTGCCAAAAATAAATTGTTTACGGAATATAAATTGTTTAAGCAAGTAAAAAGTCTTGAAAATTGTTGTGATTTTTTTTTAATGAAGAAATTTAAGAAAACGAAATGCTTCTATAGGTGAATTTACTGAATAGTTGATTTTAAACAATTTTCATTCTTTAAGCAATCAATTGAATTAAATTAATTAAATTGTTTTAAAACAAAACCTGAAGTGCTCAAAACGTAGCATAATAATACCATTTTTTAGCTCAATTTGTAAAATAAATCTAAAAAACGGTATCATTATGTAACGTTTTGAGCTTTTTAGGTTTTGTGTATTTCCCTTAGTTATATAAAAATTGAATGGTTTTAAAATACATAGCTAAAATAGAAAATATAAAGAAAATTATATAAATAAATAAAAATTGTTTAAACAATTAAAAATTGAGTTAAAATGTAGTGAGCTTTGTATTTTGTTAATTAAAAAAGTCTGTAAACAAGGGGACGAGAAAAAATAATATTTTAGGACTATTTTCTTATAAATTATGAATTTACGTTTGGAATCGGTTTTTAATAATCATTTTAAATGTTATATTTCATAAATTTCATAATTTTATTGAGTTTATTATTATAGTTATAAGTATGTATTAATGCTTATACTGTTTTTGTATATATGTAAAATTCATTTAACGAATTTACTTTCATGTTACTGCTTAGAACTTTATCCTATCTAATTCGCCAAAGATTGTAATAGTTCAGCACTAGGCGTCCAATAATGATAAATCACTTTAGTTATCATTATTTTATTTTGTTATAATTATTGGTTTATATTGTTCAAATCTTTTTGTTTATTTTGTTTTTTCGACGGTATTACTTATGTGTTTTTGTATACTTAATGTATATATCACTATGTATTCAGATCCTTAGAGGGCTTCTTAGCCCTAGGAACTATCATTTTCTTAAATAAATAAATAAATAAATAAATAAAATATATAGTCTCTTTGTACATTGCATAGTACATTTTTCATCCTAGAGGCACAGCATAATAATAGCATCCAAAAAGGAATTAATGAATCCTTCTTTTCCCTGGGGAAGAGAAAGAATCATTTTTCAAGAAGAAACAAGCAACATTTTATATATCTGCAAGTTGAAAAATAATTTTAAAAATTCTTGAAAAATGGATATTGCATTCATAAAATATCGTTCTCTGGTCGCATGGTAATTTTTCTTCACCGATAAATGGAGTCATTAAGACATAAAATCTCGGTAATAGAAACGATAGGTAAATAATAATCTTTCAACTGAAGGTGGAAAAGATGATAAATAGCCTGCAATAGAACTGAAATTACTTGTTGGATATATAATATGTAATATATAATTTTTAGCGTCCTTCAGTTCTGTGATATGAACCCTTTTACCAGTAAGACGTTGCGAAATAATGCTTGCATAAAGCTTATAATGCGGATGAGAGACGAGGAGAGAGAATAAATCTTCGTGAGAACGATACAACCCCGAAACACGATTCGTTATGCTTATGGCTGTAATTTTTTTTGCGTAATGAAGAACGTTATATTATACACGAATGATAAAAAAAAAATCGAAGAAGAATGATGATCATAAAGAGGAGGTTAAAGGTGCATCAGCCAACATGGACGATCGTGGATTACGAATTAGAAAGGTGACTGCAAAATGTCACCAGTTCGAGTCCCCCGGGAAGTTTTACTCATGTCTTATTCTATCTGGATGCTCCCGACTCTATATACGACCACTTCTATTAACAAACTTGCACAATGAGGAATATTTAACTGACTCAATCAGAGTTTCTTTCTGCACGAAAAAGATACCAGTGTTTTAAACTTTACATTTGCATCGAGTTGAACGTGATTCGTGAATTAATTAGCGTAAGCTCATGCATTTTAGAAGTTGATCTTGTTGAAGAATGCTTTCTTTCTCAGGAAACAGTTACTTAGTTTTCGTTTTTTTTTTTTTTTTTTTTTTTGGATTAAGATTTTAATCTCTTGCGCTTAATAAAAACCTCCCACGAAGTGAAAACTCATTTTAAACGATTCAGAAAGCTCTGATTAATAGACAAATGTACGTTACACCGCATCCAATGGAATTTATTCATAACCTGTAGCAATATTTTATACGCATTATAACAACCGTTACAAAACATTTCAAAAATTGAAGTAGCGATAAATACACGTAATGGAAAATTTTAATCCTGTTGCATAAATCCGGTTGTGAAGAAGAAATCAGGATTTTCATGTCAGGCAGAAATTAAAATATCACCCGAAGCAAAATCTTCTTATGAGGAGTATTATTAATACTAGCAAAATATAACGCGCGCAAGCGCGCGATTAGTTTTCAATTCGTTTTAGAAATTAAAATGTAATAATAAAGAAAACAAATCGATAAATAATATTTATCCAATAAAAAGGGCTGCCAGTGGACTTGTAGATTGAAAATAGTGAAAAAAAGACTTTTTAATTTAAAAAAGTGAGTAAATAATGAGTTCTTAAGTGAAAAAAGTGAGAGAATAGTGAGCTTTTAAATAAAAAAATGATTAAATAGTAAGTTTTTAAATAAAAAAAGTGAATAAGTAATGAAGAGTTTGATATTACTGATATTAAATTGGGGAGCTGGGCGCCAGCAGGAAAAGCCATTCAAATTTGAAAAAAATAATTCGAAAATCGCAAAAATAAAAAAAGTTGAAAAGTTAATAAATTCATGACAATAATAAAAAGATTGAAGAAAATGACATTTAAAGAAAATAATTCCAAAATGTCAAAAATATATGAATATTAACAAAAATAGTTATAATTTTAAAAAATAATTGAGAAATGACAAAAATAATTGATAACTTTAAAAAAAATTCAAATTTGAAGAAAATACTTGAAAACTTGACAAAACAATTGAAATATTGAAATAAATAATTCAAAACTGGTGTAAAAATTAAAAAATTATAGACAATAATTGTAAAGTTAAATAAAATGTTATAAGTTAGAGGAAAATAATTTAAAGTTGAAGAAATTATTTGAAGTTTGAAGACAACAATTGAAATTTGAAGAGAATAATTCAAAAATTCAAGTATAAAAAAATAATTAAGGTTTAAAGAAAATAATGGAAAAAGGTGTAAAAAAACTAATTTTTTTTTTTTTTTTTTTTTTTTTGCCAAAATATACAGCCCACAATCATGCTCGATCCTTTACGGGCACTAAAATACATAAAATCAGATATTACAAGTTTTAAGAAAAATTCTATACTTAGTATAACAGATTTCTCGCAGATGTAAAAAAATCTATTAACATGGCTTGAAATTTAATAGGCGATGAAAAAAATAGGTCAAAATTAGGTGGATTCGCACGACATATGGTATTTAAAATGTTTAACATTTTGTACAAAGGAGCGTGAAAGCCAATCGCTACTACTTGATGATTATTGTCTTTAGGTAGCTCATTCAAAAATAATTCCTGATATCTCAGATCGACTACTGGAATTTTAAAGTCAATTTTTTGTAGTAATTCTGGACAGTCAATTAGATAGTTTACAAGTTGATACATAAATTTGGCTCCAGCAATCGATCTACGCTCCTCAAGAGTAGACAACTGAAATCTCTGACACATTTGTATATAATCAGTTCCCCTAATCGGATAATTATGGTCTTGAATGAAAATACAATATTTCAGAAAACGCTTTTGAATTTTCTCAAGTGCTAAGATATCCCTTTTTAAATGAGGATCCCAGATTATGGATGCATATTCCATGTGTGATCTTACAAATGTATTAAAAAGTGTTAGCAAGACTTTACAGTTATGAAAACCCTTTATTTGTTTAAACAGTAAACCTAAAGCCCTATTCGACACCTTTATGACTTGGCGGAAGTGCTCACAGAAATTCAAATTAAAACTAAAAGTTACACCAAGGTCTCGAATAGTAGATTTCCTAGGTATGGTCATTCTATTAATATTATAGTCAAAAATTATTGGATTTTTATTGTTAAAATAGGACACTACATTACATTTGGCTGGGTTCATTTCCAACTTGTTTGCTTCACACCAATCACAAAGAGAGTTAATATTGTCTTGTAAAACAAATGCATCGGCTAATCCATTAATTATATTATTATTAACTAATTAATTCGTTACAATAATAAAAATAATAATGAAAATAATTGAAAACAGGTGTAAGAAATTTAAAAGTTCATGACAATAAAAAAAATTGAATAAAATAATTGCAATCTGTAAAAAATAATTCTAAAATGGCAAAAAGAACAAAAATATGATAGAAATAATTGGAAAATGACAAAAATAATTGATTAATGACAAAAGTAATTGAAATTTGAAGAAAATAATTGAAAAATAACGAAAGTGAATTAAGATTGTGTAGAAAATTTGGATATTCCTAAAAATATTTTGAAGATTGAAGAACACAATTGAAATTAAAAAAAATAATTGAAAACTTTCAAAAATAATTAAAATTACAAGAAGATAATTGAACAATAACGAAAATAATTGTAATTTGAAATAAATAATTGATTACTAGTGCATATCATTAAAAATTTAAAGACAATACTTAAAAAATTGACTAAACAATTGAAATTTTAAGAAACTGATTGAATAATGACATAAATAATTGAAACCTGGTGTAAAAAAAAAAATTTATAGAGAATAATTTAAGTTTGAAGAAAATACTTGAAATTTGTTGAAATTAATTGATTAAAAATGTACAAATTTAATAAACTCATCACAAGAATAAAAATAATAAAGAAAATGATTGAAGTTTGTATAAAATGATTGAAAACTAATATAATAAATTTAAAAATTCATGGCAATAAAAAACATTGAATTTATTTATTTATTTATTTACGGGCAAAAGCCCATTACAATATAAAGTTTAAAAACTTATTTCAAGTAATCTTGAAATTAAAATTTGATATAACAATAACAATTACTATATAATAGGTCGCATTCAATAATTTGAATAAAATAATAATTGAAATTTGTAGAAAATAATTCTAAAATTGCAAAAATAATAGAAGTATGAAAAAAATAATCGTAAAATGACAAAAATAGTTGAATGATGACAAAAGTAATTGAAATTTGAAGAAAATTACTGAAAATTAACAAAAGTAGAATAAAAACTGGTGTTCGAAATTTAAATATTCCTGGAATTAATTTAAAGATACTCTCTAAATTTAAATTAGTAAAAAGTAACTAATTTGAAAGAAAAAGCTCAGTCACTAATTCAAATAGTTATATTTCTACTAATCATTTAGTAAAAAATAACTAATATTTTAGTAAAATTCTATTTGTTAATTCGATTAGTCGGATTTTAACTATTTTTAGTTATGTTTTTACTAACAATTAGTCATTTTTTTACTATTAATTAGTTATTTTTAACTAATTGCTGAAATAAAAACTCAGGCACGATTTTACTAATTGTTATTTTTAACTAATTCAGATTTAGAGAGTAGAAAAAAATAATTGAAATGTTGAGAATATAATTAAAAAATGACAGAGGTAAATGAAGACTTGTGTAATAAATTAAATATTAATGCCAATGATTTAAAGACTAAGGAGAATTTTTGTAGTCACGAAGATTGGAACTCTGGTCAAAAGTACTTTTAAAATTACATAGATAATTGAAAAGAGGTGTACAAATTACGTATTTGTATGGTGTAATTAAAAAATTGACGATGTAATTGGAATATGAACAAACTAATTGATTTATAAGGTAATTTTTTATTCAGGCACCTATTATCAGAAGGTCCCCTCACGCAATTGGAATAGACATTTTACTAAAAAAAGTGAGAAAAGTGAGTAATAGTGAGCAATTTTAAAAAAAAGTCAGAAAAAGTAAAAAAGTGTTTAACTGGCATATAAATAAATAAGTATTTAGGGATTCTAAATATTACTTCATTAAAATTTTGCCGCAACCTTTCCGGAAGTTTCCAAACTTGCAGCAAACTTGATAAAAATTTCGAAACTTCAAAAATGGTTAAAAAAGTTATACAATAATTTAAACTGTATTTAATTTTAATTTTTTCCAATAAAGTAAAATAACGTCATTTGAATTTTTAATAAATTCGACTATTCGACCCTTTAAAAATTTAAATTAAGGGCATGTGATGATAATGCTAAATTTGTCCGTAAACTTTCTCTTAAAGTACTCAATATTTTGACACCAAACTTTGTAGAATTACTCAAAATACCATTAGAATGGTCTCTCTGACCCAAATTTATTTCATTTTTATCTTTAAACTAATTTTTTTTTCAATTTTACAATTTTTGGAAAATTTTGAAAAAAAAGTAAATTTGAAAAATATTTAGTTTAAAGACAAAAATGAAACAAAATTGGGTCAGAGAGACCATTCAATTGGTGTTTTGAGTAATTCTACAAAGTTTGGTGTCAAAACATTGAGTACTTTAAGAGAAAGTTTACGGACAAATTTAGCATTATCATCACATGCCCTTAATCTAAATTATTATTAAAATCTATATAAGTGTGTAATATATAAATTATTGTTAGTCATAATCAATATCTCGTCATTAAGACTAGTTCATCTGCATATTTTGTCTGTAAACTAAAAAAATTTTTAAATTTCCTGATAAAGAGAATCAAAATTAATGAAAAAAAAGACAGGGACTAACTTCACTTTGGATTTTAAAAAGTAGACAGAAAAAGATGAATAAATATAAAAACTATTCAACTTCACTTCAAATTTTAAAACGTGAACAGAAAGAAATGAGTAAATATAAATAGTAACTAACTTCAGGAGTTTAAGGAGAATATTATTAATTAATTTTGTTTTTAAATTCTCTTTTGATTCAATAGGAAATAATTGAAATTGCAAGTCGATTTGAGTTATAATTGGAATATGAACTTTAGTGATGAAGTTATTGAAATTTACTGTCAATTGATGAAGCAACTTTTCCATAAAAACTTGAAAAGTTCGGTAACTTTTTCATATAACAAGAGTTTGTCAGTTGAAAGAACATATATATTTTGTTCCTGGTTAGTTGACTCTCCTCCCTTGTGTTGTGTTGCTACAAGCAAATAACGACAGCGCCCAGTAATTAAATTACCTTTAATCTCAGTTGTTACATCTACAAAGATACATTAAACTCATTACATCAAAGACAACGTGCTCGTATCGTGTTATCCCATGCGTCGCAGTTACCTGGCGAGAGTTGCCCTCATCTAAAGAACTTGTAGGAAAGACACGCGAGAATTTCACGGGATTTGAAAAGCAGCGGATAATAGCACATAAGCATCGAGTTGTGCATGTGGCGGTTATGGTAATGATTCCGAGGCCTCAGGCAAATTACAAATAGGGAGAAAACTTGATGAGGACCGATGGAACATGAGATAGATGAGGCTTAAATCGGCACAGGACCGTGACTGAAATTTTCACCATTTTTAAAAAAAATTTCAATAAAAGCGTCTGATGAGACTTGAGCTAAAATCTAGAACAGTGAATGTTCGAGAGGTTTTATGAGAAGAGCACATAAAAAAGATGTTTTTGTTATTTAATTTTCGTTAATGGGGGTTACAATATCAATTGGTCAATTTATGATTGTTGAACCAAAGAACGCGGAAGATTGGGGTCTAAACATCTTTTTTGTTATTGGGTTCATATTTTTCCAAACCTAGGGTAATAGTTGCTTTTTATACCTTTCTCGCAAGTGAGATGAACTATTGTAGATAAGAAAGCGTTCATAAACTACGTAGTTACTATAAGGGGAGGGGGGTTCAGTGATTAATTTTTTTGTATACGTTTTTTAAAAATGCGTAAGTAATCTTCTGGAAGAAGATATTAAAGTAGATGAACATTATGTGTCTAATATTATTTAGGGATATTTTAATCAATTTGATACTTCTAAAAAAACAGTGCTTAATTTGAGAGGAGTATTTTTAATCTTAGAGGATTTACTCTTGATACCATTTTTAAGAGGATCCTCTTCAATTAAGAGTATTACTCTCAAATGAAGAATAATTCCTGTCAAAGAAAGTATAGGTGACGCGCTCCGAAGAAAGGTACCTAAGAAGCAAAAAGGGAATTTTTCAGGAGAGCGAAAAGAAAAAAACAAGGGCGTTTGGTAGGCTGTACAAACCGCTGATGTTTGAATTGTCATAACTTGACAAATATTCAATAAAAACATTTTCTGACTTTTGATCATGAAAAAGGAACCTTTAACTAAGTTAAACCAATCATAATCCAAAAATCGATTTTTTGCTTCTTAGGATTAATTATAAACCATGATCAGTTTCTAAAACTAGACTTCCAATAAAAATTGCCTATTTCCTGAAACTATAAAAATGTACTTATCATTATAGATTCCGGAAATAAGCATTTCCCGATAATGATATCATTTAACCGTAATTTGACAATTATTAAGTGATGTTATGCCGACTTAACTTCACATGAATAACGTTCTTAAGTGCTTTTAAAGTCGAGTGTGTCCGAGTTAATTGATATACGTGGAAATCATGTTTTCGTTTCTTATAGAGTGAGAGAGATAGGCGTGAAAATAATATCGAGTAATTTATGGATTTCAGTGGCATTTGTTGTTATTTACGGTCCTGAATCGAAGAGAAAAGCATTGCCAAGTCTGAACGGTTGTCAGCAACGCTAATTCGACGTGGGACAAAATGT
This sequence comes from Ganaspis brasiliensis, assembly GCA_037103525.1. Lineage (NCBI taxonomy): Eukaryota > Metazoa > Arthropoda > Insecta > Hymenoptera > Figitidae > Ganaspis > Ganaspis brasiliensis. The sequence continues at coordinate 222,383 of JAZKLR010000372.1, read as the reverse complement.
AATACGTGTAATCCGCTGTTTACGAGCCAGCCGTGTCTAATTTTCAATACTCGCTATTGAATTATGCATACTGGCAAAGGAAAAGCGTTGGCAGCTTTGCATTGCCATTCCCTGGTCGAGAAGATAACTCTATTTCTCTCCCGTGTACACCCTGTCGGTACCGTTACACACTGCATGCACAGGTTTTCTGTAACTTACATACTACTTACATACAGGGTGTTCCACGCATTTCATTTCCAAAGATATCATCTAACAATTTCTCAAGTTATTTTATACAACCAGATTTCTCATTCTGCTATTTCATTAATCATACCTTATTTCGATCAATTTTATACTAAATAAAATATAATGTTTTTTACTTTAATCGGTCATTATTTTGCTTTTGCATTTATTTAGAAACATTTTTTTGGGTTCTGGGCACGAACTGTCAAAACGGAACCCTAATGATTTTACTCAATTGTCCGTCGCCTAAAACCGGTACCCGCCACTCCCTCTAGTGGACAAAATATTTGAAATAGAGAGTTGAAATTTGGTACAGAAATGTATTTTCGTGTGTAGATTACTGTAAAAATATAGCGAACATGATTGAATTTGATGTTCATAGCATTGTCAAGGAAATAACAAGATTTTTTTAAAAAATGCATTAAAATGATTATTTACCCCAAACCCCCCCTCCATTATCTCCCAAACGATTTGACCTAGAGTCTTGAAATTTGGTACACATATGTATTTTTGAGTATAGATTACAGGAAAAATATAGAGAACGTGATTGGAGGTGATAGTCATAGCGTTGTCAAGGAAAAACTTTTTTTTTTTAGGTAAAAACGTGTCCCCATTCCCTTATTTTCCAAAATATTCGACCTAGAAGTTTGAAATTTGGTATACCTGAGTATTTTTACGTGTAGATTACAGGAAAAATATTGCTAACATTGTTGGACTTTGTTTTCATAAGTTATTAATAAAAAATTGAAAAATGATAAAATACCTTTATGCTAGAGCTAAGGCTATTTATTTTTGAAGGTTGGGAATTGTCAAGAATGTGTAATTTTATACAGAAATTTTAATAAAACCATAAAAATTGTGGTTTTTTCTTCTTAGCAGCTACAATATTTCACAGTTTCTTATTATTTTTTTGTAAGTTATATTTTACAATTAAAAATTATATTTTATTACGTACTTTGTACTTTTCTGTGTAATCTAAGGATTACGTAAAAAAAATAAGAAACCCCTTCTTCTCTTATGTAACAGATGGTAACAGTTTACTGAACCCCTTCGCCCCCACCCCCCTAAAACCTGTTACGTAATTTGTGGACGAAGTCAAATTAAAAATTATATAAAAATACTCGGTCTATTTGTTTGGAAGTTTTTAATTCTATAAAAATGCTTAAGTTTATACTTAAATTTTAATGAAATTAAAAAAAAGTATGATTAAAATTTATTATTAAAGTAGTTTTTTTCAAAAAATTGAAAAATTTCAACAAAAAAAAAAAGTTTCCCCTTTAATGCATTTGTAATTTTCGTGTACGGAACTCTCGGTGCGCACTTGTCCGATTTTTTTTTCTCTACAATGGGTAACTTTACCCATCTTGATTTATTTCCATTTTTAAAATTAAGACATTTGATAATAGTAATCGCGGTTTGAATATGTCTATTTTCAATATCATTGGGATTTCTTTTTCTGACAATAAATTTCAAAAATTAAAATGACGAATTCAATATGGCAGACAATGTTTTAAAAATCGTTGTCATTTGTTTGATACTTATGATTTAGAGCGTTTTTAAATAGTTAAATAAAAATTTACGTCTCAGATTCAAAACTTAAAATGATGGTTAAAAATTTTTTAAATAATTGAGTTTTTTTTAAAAGTGTTTCGACTCACTTAAAACTTGACAATACTAAGTGTTTAGCGTTCTTAAATATAAATCTGACATTCGATGTTTAAAATTTAAAATAACGGATAAAGCTTGAAGGGCATTTTAAAAATAAAATTTAATAATAAGCTAAAAATAAAATAGAAAATTAAATAAAAAGTTTTTTACTAAAAAAATGTTTGTTTGCATGACAGCATATTTTTAAAAATTAAAATTGTGGATTCAATACAACATACAGTTCTTTAAAAATCGATCCTTTTTTTACAAACGTGTTTTCCGAATGGGTTTGAAATGCAAAACTGACATCAAATTATCCAAATTTAAAAATTCAGCAATATTAAATTCATCATTTCGCTTTTTAAAAATTTAATGCTAGATTCGTATCCAGCAACCCTAAAAAACCTAAACAACAAGTTTAAAGCAAAACCCCTCGATTAGTAAAAATTTGTCTTTATTTTAAATTTTGAATATTGAATTTTAGATTCGTATTCCGAGGTTGCAAAAATCTCATATAGTGTAACTTTTAAGTAACTCTGAATCACTTACAGAAACTATATTATTTTCTTTATCTGACATTTTAAATTTTACAAATAAGACATCAGATTAATAATTTCTTCTATTTTTCTATTTAACATATAATTAAGCTCTTCCTTATATATTTTTTATCTAATATATCTCATTTTTCGTATTTCAAATTTATTCAAGTTTCAAAACCATTAAGAAATTATCAACTAATAGCTCTGAAATTTCCATAATTTCTTAATTAGAAATATTATTATTTCATTTTGGTAAATTGATTCTTGAATATTTGCTTTCGAATGTTCTCCTTTTGTAAAAATAAATTTGTCCTCGAATTGCACAGCGGGGCCAATCAAGGCGACTATAAAGTGATTGCATCTCTCGTTGGAAGTCCATTAATCTATTTTATGTCACTAGCTAATCAATATTCATGTCTATTATAAATTTTTCCATAATAAACCTGATTTCAATTTTAATTTCCTCTACGTGTTTTTTTTTTTCATTAAAACTTACATGTTTGTAATTTATCCATAAACTTGTACATTTTTACAGTAATTTTGTCAACTTTATCAATTCTGTGATTTAGCCACAATTTTATTTTTTTTCCATAAATTTGTTCTTTCAGAACTTCTTCCATAAATCTTTAACTTCTGCAGGTGCTCTTTCCATAAATATCAAAATTTCTTTCCTTAATCAGAAATTAAATTGCTTTCAACATCAAATTCTAATTTCGTCCCCGTAAAAAGGGACATAACTTTTTCTTCTAATTTAAAAAATTACAACTGTGATATTTTAAATTTTGTTTGAGTACAGAAATTATTTATGAGAGGAACACCCTGAGCAGGAATAAATATAGGTATGTTTGTACCTTTGCCTTTATATTACGCATACCAGTTCATATAGAACGCCCACCTCTTAACTTTCCGACTTCTGAGCCTTTCTCTGCATTTCCTCAATTCTCAGAGCAGTGCGATAGTCATAAACAAATGTCGAGCACGTGTTTTAATTACTAGAAAAATGCGAACCACGCCAACGACAAGAAAGCTCAAACGCTCAGATTGCTATTTAAAGATTTAATTATTTCATAAGGCCGCTTAAGAGCCTTCCCTTTTTTCAAATAATCACAAGTACAAGCAACGAAGATAAATGAGTGAAACGGCAAAACAACTTATGTCAAGAATCCGTTTTCATAACCGTATTTTATCTTCTCTTAGGAAACAATAAATATCAGTCAATGCACCTCGTATCAAACCGATTATTATTTATCTACTTAAAATAAAAGTGTATATTTCGTCGTTTCAGTTTTGAAAATTTTTGTTAACCGGTTTTAAAGAATTTTTGAAAATTATATATAGTTATTATATTATAATTATATAAATTAATGCTGATTTTGTACCGAAAAATTCAGGTTTTAATGTCCTTGACTATAATATTTACATCATCAGATAGAGGAGAGTTGTAAAAGAGAAACGAGTGAACAAGGATCGTATTTTTATAATTTGAAAATTATCTTATCTATGTCCTATATCCTGATTGTTCATAATTTCTGAAATACAGTTAGAATTCTTGTTTTGCATGCTGAATAACAATTACATAAAAAATAAAGGATCCATAATGCGTAGATTCGACCTGCTTACGGTTTTGTCGCTGAGAGGATAATATTCACGATAATATAGAGCGAGGCTATAGGGATATCAAATAGATCCCAGATACACGTGTAAGGCAACCGTAATTGCGAGTGCACTTACACATAGTCCCGTGGGCGATACTCTCGTTATATTCCTCAGAGGCCAATAAAGAAAAATCCGCACATTATTCTCCTACCTTTTATATTTTGCAGAAAATATAATAATAATTGGTTAACTTGTTAGGCATAAAATCCTTTTGGAAAAATTGAGATGTTTGGAGTTTTAAAGTTTATGATGACGAGATTTTATTACAGTTTTCATATGTTCTCACAAATTATAATTTATTTTGTTTTGGATTTTAAGTGGCTTTTTAAAAATATTTATTGTTCTGTTTATTATCTTGTAAAGAAAGGCTTCATTTTTTATAAATAAATGGCTGTTTCATTATAGTTATGAATTGTTTTGGATGAGGAAATGTTTAGCTTAGGGAAAGAGTGGTCGACTGGGAATTGAAGAGTTCTGGGTTCGATCACCAGAGGATTGCAAATTTAAAAATTCTTTTCTTTTTCTTTATAAAACTTTTACCTTTTAGGACTTTTAACCGTTTTCTAAAACTGTTTATTAGGTTTTTAAGAAATAATGGATAGAAGGCGCTATTTATGTAAATTATTAATTAGGATTATCAGATTAAAATATGGATATTTATTTACTTAGTTCGATCATTATCATCAAGATACTAATTATTAGAACCTAATTGCACCTTCATTACAAATTAAGTATAAACTCTTATTACACAATATATTCTAATAAAAAACTAGTTCTATTACTTTTCATCTTCTGCTTAATTTAGAAAACAGATTTCAAAAGAAAATGCAAATTGGTCTTAATTAAAGGTCAGGTGAAATTTCTACGTTTTACACTTTAGTGTTAATTTTTCTTTCGACAGGAGCAAATAAGAGATCGAAATTGTAACAATATGTTAATTTTATTTGCTTTACATTTTAAAAGAAGAAAGTTAGCCGCAAAATTGTCATAAAAAGTTACGTCCATATAATTTAGTTGGTCAATTTGAGATTTAGTCATTTTGAAAAGTTACATTGAAAGTTGTAGCGGAAAAATTTAAATGTTGAATATAATAAACGAGATAATTTTATTAAATGAGAGGTATTTTTTCAAAAGTTAATAAATCTGTTATTTCGAGAAAATTAAATAAATGCAGTTTTAAATTTAAAGATTTTTGTAATTTTTTCTAGGAAAGGAAATTAAAATTTTAAATCATTTTGTTTAAGACCAGATTTTTTAAAATTGAAAATTTTGAAATTGAAAAGTTGTTATCAACTTTAAAAAAAGTGCTCCTCGAATATATTAAACCCATTTTTTGAATATTTAAAAAAATTGGTTAGTTTCATTGTCTTACGATCCGGGAATATAAATGCTGGGAATGTGTAAAAAGATCCGGAAAATTTTAAAACAACCTGGTAATTTGCAAGAAGTCCAAGAATTTCTACACAAATCTCGAAAACTCCTATTACAATGTTCCTCTTTTGGGTTAATTTGGTTTTAAATATTTTTTTTTTAAATTTCTATTTTAATATTCATACTTCGTTTGACGTTGACTAAAGATTTTCTTCATTTTTCACTATTTCTTATAAAACATTCTTATTTTTTCTTATCCCTTAAGGCTTTTTGACCTATTTTCAACTTTTCCTTGACATTTTTTTTATTCCTTTATATTCTTTCACGTGTTCTAAGATCTTTTAATAATTTTTCAATTTTTTTCTTTCCTTTTCTCTTTCATCTTTTTTTTGCTAAAAAAAATAACTTTTGATGTATGTTCTGGACCTTTTTTCTTAATTTTTCTCTTAAACCAATGAATATTTAAATTTCTAGTTATTAATCACTAAAGGAATAAATCCGGGAAAATTGCAACTATCCGAAATATTCAGAAATTTGTGAATGATAGTTTGCTAGACATTATGATATATTAAAAAAAAAAAATTGGTTAATGCAGTAGGTTTAGTTTTAGCTTTTAGGCAATAGCGAATCAGAAATAGAAAACATGTTGCTCACGGAAGAAAATCTTTAACTGTAACAGCAATAAGTTTCACTGAAACAGCGATATGTTTCACTAGAATAGCGAAAGATTTTGCTGTTTTAGTGAAACATATCGCTGTTCCAGAGAAACTTATTGCTATTCCAGTTGAAGATTTTTTATTCAAGTATTTTTGTCATTTTACGATTATTTTTTTCATATTTCTATATTATTTTTGGAATTTTAGAATTATTTTCTACAAATTTCAATTATTATTTTATTCAAATTATTAAACGCGATCTATTATTATTTAATACAGTAATTATTATTATTATAGAATTATTTTCTACAAATTTCAATTATTATTTTATTCAAATTATTAAACGCGATCTATTATTATTTAATACAGTAATTATTATTATTATATTAAATTTTAATTTTATTGTTACTTGAAATACATTTTTAAATTTTATATTGTAATGAGCTTTTGCCTGTAAAGAAATAAATACATAAATAAATTCAATTTTTTTGTATTATCATGAATGTTTAAATTTATTATATTAGTTTTCAATTATTTTCTACAAATTTCAATCATTTTCCTCATTATTTGTATTATTGTCATGAGTTTATTAAATTTGTACATTGTTTTTCAATTAATTTCAACAAATTTCAATTGTTTTCTTCAAACTTAAATTTTTCTCTATAAATTTTTAATTTATACGCCAGATTTCAATTATTAATGTCATTATTCAATCAGTTTCTTAAAACTTCAATTATTTGGTCAATTTTTCAATTATTTTTTTTAATTTCAATTGTGTTCTTCAATCTTCAAATTATTGTCAGGAATATCCAAATTTTCTACACAAGTTCAATCCACTTTCCTTATTTTCCAAATATTTTCTTTAAATTTCAATTACTTTTTTCATTTATCAATTATTGTTGTTATTTTCCAATCATTTTTTTTTCATAATTTCGTTCTTTTAGAATTTTTATTTACAAATGCAATTATGTTATTCAATTTTTTTAATTGTCATGAACTTTTAAATTTCTTGCACATGTTTTAAATTATTTTAATTATTTTTTTTTATTGTAACGAATTTATTAATTTTTTTACACTTTTTTCAATTATTTTCTTCAAACTCTAATTAATTTTTTCACATTTCAATTTCTTTTGACATTTTTTAATTATTCTCTTCAAATTTCAATAATTGTCTTCAAACTTCAATTAATTTCTTCAAACTTTCAATTATTTTCCTCAAACTTATAATATTTTTTTAACTTTACAATTATTGTCTATAATTTTTTAATTTTTACACCAATTTTGAATTATTTATTTCAATATTTTAATTGTTTTGTCAAGTTTTCAAGTATTTTCTTCAAATTTGAATTTTTTTAAAGGTATCAATTATTTTTGTCATTTCTCAATTATTTTTTAAAGTTATAACTATTTTTGTTAATATTAAAATATTTTTTACATTCTGGAATTATTTTCTTTAAATGTCATTTTCTTCAATCTTTTTATTATTGTCATGAATTTACTAACTTTTGAAGATCAGTTTTTGATTATTTATGTCATTATTCAATTAGTTTCTTCCCATTTTAATTATATCGTTACTTTTTCAATTATTTTATGCAATTTTTAAATTAATGTATTACATTCTTTATTTTTTTACTTCATTTTTAATATATTTCTCATTTTTCATTAATTTTTTTTTAAATTTCAGTCATTTTTATCATTATTCAACTATTTTCTACACATATACATTTTGTTGATATTTTTTAATTATTTTTTCAAGTTTCAATTATTTTCTTAAAAATTCTATTATTTTTTTCAATTTTTCAACTATTGTCTAAAAAGTGTAATTATTACACAAGCTTTTATAATTATTTATGTGATTATTGAATTACTTTCTTTACATTTTACTTACTTCTTCAATATCTCAATTATTGTGCGAAAATTTAAATTTTTTACATCAGTCTCAAGCTTTTGTTTCAAATTTTAATTATTTTTGTCAGTCTTTAATTATTTTTTGTAACTTTAATTAGTTTTTTTTAACTTTTCAATTATTTACTTTAAATTACAATTATTTCGTTTCAATTTTTTGCATCATTCTTTGATTTTTAATCAATTTTTCAATTAGTTTTGTTATTTCCAACTTTTTTTTTAAATTGAATTATTTGTGTCATTATTTAATTATTTTCTAAATATTTCAATTATTTTTGCGATTTTCGAATTGTTTTTTTCAAATTTGAATCGCTTTTCCTGCTAGCGCCCCCTAATTTAATATCAGTGATATGAAACTCTATATTGCTTATTCACTTTTTTTATTCAAAAACTTACTATTTCAGCACTTTTTTATTTAATAGCTCACTATTTTTTCACTTTTTTAAATTAAAAAGTCTTCTTCATTCATCGAGTTGTTTTATTTATTATTATAGTTTAATTTCTAAAACGTATGAAAACTATTCGCGCGTTATATTTTACTAGTTAATCATTAAAGGAATAAACACGGGAAAATTGTAACTATCCGAAACATTCGGAAATTTGAGAATGATCGTTCGCTAGACATTATGATATATTAAAAAAAAAATTTGGTTAATGCAGTAGGTTTAGTTTTAGACAATAGCGAATCAGAAATAGAAAACACGTTCCTGTTCACTCTCTCGGCTGTGCATACATACGGTGAGTGCTCGCCAAGAAATACGATATCTTCACTTTACATCCGCGTGCGAGGTATACCGATAATGCTTGTAACATTTCTGAAGTCGTTTATCATGCATTACTTACAGCAGTGGACCCCCTGGTCCACTTAACTAGATGGATTATCTACGTCATTATTACATCCACGTTCCATTTCCAACTTTATTTACCTAAGCGATCTACCGTGTTGAAGGGCCCCGGCTCTCATGTGAAGCGTGTCCTCGTAATTTTAAACGCGCGTCTATGCACTCATCGTTCAGTTTGAAATGTGAAATCGATAACGTGCATCGAGTTCGTGGCGTTTTCCTGCCACACGATTATTTATTTATTTTTGTTTATTTGCCCGCGAACGCTTTTGATGATCGAGAGTACACCGGCCTAATAGAGCGTTATTCTTATGTAACAATGATTCTGCACATAAGCCCCAGGTGGTTTTCAATCTTAATCACCGATCTATGTAAACGATTTCATTTAGCCCCGAGAAAAAAATCTCGAGAAATAAGGAAGAACGTCATTTCACTGTGAACTAAATGTCCTTATGGTAATTCAATAGTCATGTGAAATTCTGGTCTAATTTTTCTCATGCACGGAAAAAATAAGTTGTCCAAATTTCCTGCGACTTTTGGGTCTTTTGTTCATAATTCTATGATTCTTTTTGAAAATTCTCCTTTTTTATAGGGTTTCGGACACCAACTGTCAAAACGGAATCCTTATGTTTTCACTCGATTGTCCGTCGCCCAAAACCATTACCCCCCCCCCCCCCCCCTCTAGCGGCCAAACTTTTTGAGATTGGAAGTTAAAATTTGATACATATGTGTAGAATACAGTACTCTCTCACTAAGTGCCCGCTCAGTAAGTAGCCGTTCCCCTTCACACATATTTTTATACACACATTATTTGACCCCCACCATAGCAAACGCGGTAAAATGAAAGTCAATTTCAAATTAGCAACTTCAAGTGTTAGAAAAATGACAGATAATTAAATAACCAAAAATAGACGTAAACAAACCTAAGAGGTTAACTCGATAAAGATTGTTTGCAAAGAATTAATAATTGTAGCCAATAAAAAATTTGAATCCTAAAAGAAAAAATAAAGTTTATCGTTGATCAATTTTTAACTAAATTTGTAATTTTTTATATGTAGTGACATTTTTAATATTTTAGGCGAGTTAATAATGAAATTTTAACCCAGCCGAATTTATTAGTTCCAGTGATGATAATTCTTTTTCCGGCATTAATTTGCGTTTTAAAATGAAACTAAGTTGTAAAACTAAGTTGAACAAAGTTGTAAAATTAATAAAAAAACATTGTTTCTGATGGATTTTAGAATTTTTATTTTTGTAAAAAATCAAAAGTTTTTAAAAACCAAAAAGTAATGTTTTTCAGAATTATAAAACAAGCCTATAAAAATTGTGGAAGAAGTTTAAATTTCAAACATTACAATTTTTTTAAGAATACAGATGCTAAGCTAGTCAAAATTATATTCCTATTTTTTTTTTATGATACGGTAATTTTAGATCTCTAAACTATACATATTAAAAAACATTATTAATACCTACAAAAGGGTTAAAAGTTGACAAGTGACTCTCCTTAATTTTATTTTTCCTTATTCTTAATTTTCAGTAAACTAAGATATCTAAACATTTTTTAAATATTCTCTTCAGTCATTTTAAATTTGCCGCGAACCATTTCGTTTTCGAGTTTATTTACATTCAATTGTTTTACATGAAATCTACATATAATGCAATAGAGAGTGGGGGCTCTCGATAAGTAACCATTTTATTCCCCTACAGCCCCATTTTCGGTCACTTAGTGAGAGAGTACTGTACATAAAAATATAGCGAACGTGATTAAAGGTGATATTCATAGCATTGTCAGGAAAATGCATTAAAATGACAATTTACCCCGCCCCCCCCCCTCCATTATCTCCCAAACTTTTTGACCTAAAGTCTTGAAATTTGTTACACATATATATTTTTGCGCGTAGATTACAGGAAAAATATAGCAAACATGATTGGAGGAGATGGTCATAGCATTATTAAGGAAAAACTTTTTTTTATTTAAAAACGCGTCTCCCCCCGCTTTTCTTTTTCAAACTATTTGACTTAGATGTTTGAAACTAACGTTGCTGGACTTAATTTTTAAAATTTATGAGTACAAAATTTCAAAAAAAGTTTGCCCTTTAATGCATTTTTAAGTTTGTGTTCGGAACCCTCGGTTCACGAATCCGACTCGCAATTGCCTGGTTTTTTAATACTTTTTTTTAATTTTATTTTTCTTCTTTTTTTATCCTTATTTTGTACCCCCACATTGTGTATATTCTACTCATAGTACTCTTATATATATATGTTTCTATATGTAAACAGTAAACTAATGTTGATTTAAAAGAATACAATATTCATTCACGTCTATCAAACATTTTCCTCTAAACAAACATTTCTATTAAGAACGTCAATCAAAATTAGTTCCAAAATAATTGACTTGGAACGCCACATTTGAAGATGTCAATTGACCTAAATAATTGAAAAACAACTTTTCCTTATTATCCTCATTATACGCTGGGAACTTGTTTATTACTGTGAACTTTTATATCAATACAGTGTCGTTGCCAAGATCCATTGTCTTTAATGCAAAAATGCTTTCTATTTTATTCACAAAGACGTGATTTGTACTCGTTTCTTTTCTCGACTCTCTTTTTTACGTTATATATACAAAAAAAAAAAAAGATTGTTTTTATATGTCTCAGACACACATAATGCAGTAGTTAAATTTGCTAAAGATAAGTTTCATCAGTGAAAAAGTCATTAAGTGCGTGTGCATTCAAGATCTGCACAATAGTTGCCGACTATTAACGCAGGTTCTTGTTGGTAGAAAATCTTGTGAATGGACAGGTTCTCCATTCACTTTTAACTGAAGCCCCACCGTTTCCCGACGTAGCGCTCTCCTACCATAAAGCATTATTTATATTCATTCCCTTTAATCTGTTGCAATTTTTCAGAATTCTGTTCCATTTCATCTGCAGTATTTACTTAAATTAATGAAAAAGCACATTTTTCTGACACATTAATTAAATTTTTTTTTAATTTGTCTATTTTATAATCAGGGAAGAATGAACAAAAAAGTTTTTTTTACAAAGTTATTTTTGAAAGAAAGTTTTTCATTGATTATTATTATTTTTAATAATATAACTATTATTGAATGAAATTATTCAGTAGTTTTTATTTATCCTTTTATTTGCGTTTATTAACTTAGTACGACTTTTTCCGTTTTTCTTTATTTTTATCTATATTTATTTACTTTTAATTATTTTCTCTTCATTTTTCCTTTTAATTTTGTTTCTATGTTTACTCAATTCTTATACCATTTTTACTTATTATTAGCTACTTTTAGTTACTTTTTCAGCTTAATTCAAAGAATACAACTTTTGTTTTCTTATGGAGGAAGCTCTGTATTTTGTATATTATAAGTTACATTACAAAAATATCTAAAAATGTTGACCAAAAAGTAATCTTTTCATTTTATTAATCGATTTATTTTGGAGCAAGCAATACAAATGTTATAAATGTACCCCAAATTGAATTTTTAGGATAATAAAATTAAGAAAAAGGTTTTTTTAAAAATCAAAATCCAATAAAAAGTTTATTTATGGATGTTTTAAAAAAACCTTGTGTGTGATTCCACATTTGAATATGAACAGTAACTATTCCAAATTTTAAGAAATTCTGTTAAACTTTTAATCAGGAACTTATTTAAATCATTTCTAATTAGAGCAAGGTTTATTTGAGGCATTTAAAAAAAATTGTACATTTAAAAAATTATAAAATTCTTCATAAGGAATATATATATGCTTCATAAGGAAGCAAAATAGTCAAATTTGACTAATTGAACTAGTTAACAGAAATTTATTAATATTCAGATTATTTGGACTTGACATAAAAACAAATTTAACTAATAATTGTTAATTTTAAACTTAACTTTTAGTAGAAATATTGCTATTCGAATTAGTGAATGACTTTTTTTTATATTAAATTAGTTTATTTTTTAAGAAATTCAGATCAAGAGAGAATTTTTAACTATATTTAACTTTTTTTAAACTATATTTTCTAATTTTCTACTATTTTCAATAATTTTTTACTATTATTTTTCTTCACCGGAAAAATTGATTTCTTTATTTTCAATTTATAGTCTTTGTTACTAAAACATTGTTAGAAATTCAAATCAGTGATTGAATGAAACAGAAAAAGTGAGAGATCAGTTTACAACTTAATGAAATATGCTAATGATTTTCCAAAGCAATGCTTAATTATCTAAGTGAAATATTCAAATCTCGTAAATATTATGACGTTCTCGACATATGACAGAGTAAGAAATTAATGCATAAATTTTTTTTTCTCTGATGAATTGAAATTATGTGTTGAAAAAGAAAATGTTTTGGTTGAGGTATTAAGCTATACATTCTAATTTATTTGTGTTAGTGTAACGAAATAGTTTTGTTAAAGAAATTTTTTGATAGATTTTTTTAATCTGAATTAGTGAAAAATTGGTCACTGATTCAAGTTAGTGGAAATTTCTACTAATCCCTAATAAATTTTGTCAGTACAATTTTTGTAACAGACTGCAATATTTTTTTATTCAAATTCAAAATCAGTGGAAATTTAAAATAAAATTTGTTTATTTATTTATCATTTATTTACCTTTTGAAAATGTGTGAATACCAAATTGTTCAAAATAAGTGATGTTAATTTTCTGTTTTACTTTTTTTTTCTAAATGTAGGTTTTTAGTGTTTCCTATTTATTCCTATTTGATGGATTTGCAGAACTAGGTCGTGTAAAATGATTAGCTAGCTTAAACTTAGGATTAGTCCATGAATCATAAAAGTCCCGATAATATTTCTTCCTTTATCGTAGAAATATGGTTAAAAGAGCAAAGTCTGCTCTTGTTAACACGCAATACGATATAGTATATTTTTATCCAGTTCAAGAACAATGGTCCTATATGCGTAATTTATTTCTTTTTTCATCATTTTCGAATGCTATATAATTTTTTCTATATATTAATTTAATATTAATATAAATATATATTTAACAAATTGAAAATTTTTAAAATTTATAATTGGAATTGCAAGTACTTGTATATGAAATCAAAATACTAATAATAATAATCATAACAATAATGATGATGATAATAATAGTGTCAATAATAATAACAACTATAAACTTTTCAATAAATTTCACATTGAAAACGTGGAAAAAATACTCAGTACATAAAATCTATTGTGAAAAAGACTGTCATCATACAAATGTTTTAAGTTACATTTTCATTAATTATAACATTGTAATTCTTGGGAAATTTTTGAATATTAATAGCGATAATTTAAATATAATTCCTGGAGATTTATATAAAAGAAAAATGTGACAATGATATTGATACAAATATAGTTCAGAATTGATATTCAAAAAGTAAATATTGCACAATTTATAAATATTTTGAATACTTGACAGTGAACTTAAAATTACGTTAAATACGTTTGAGAGCGAGTTCTTAAGTGAATTATACAATTAGAAGGATTGCATAACTTTGAACATTTTTTTGAGTTAACACTCACGGCATCGTAAATTAAGAAATAGACAATTTAATTATCGGCTTAGAGTTTTTCTATTTTTATTCACGTCAGGAATTTTTATTGTGAGGCATAATAAAATTTTGAAACGTATCTCCCCGTTGACCATGAGAAGGTTCTGAAATTCACTTTCGTTAACTTTGATCATTTAACCTTGATTTTTCATTTAATTGTTTGCTTTTTGTTTCCGGTTTTCCAAATTATCATACTATTCCTATTTCACGTTTTTCAGTTGCTTTAATTTTCAAATTTTTTGCATTTATTATTATAACTATATAATATCTTAATTTTTTGTTAAATTTGATTATAATAATTATTATTATGATTACTATTATTATCATTATCATTGTTTAGTTTAATTAATTCTATTTAATTTTATTATCAAGAATTTACACTATATTTTCTTTAACAAAATTGATTACAAAACGAAGAATATTTGCCTAACATTATTATCATCGCTATCATTACACTATTGATATTAAATAATAATAAAAAGCCGATAATTTTATAAACTGTCCACTCAAGTGTTCAACTAGAAAACATTACAAAACAAGTGAAACACCTTTTCTAGAGTGCCGATAATTATGAATGATGATAATGCACTGTTTTGTAATACTGATATTTTTCATGTTTAAGTAATTATTTACACATGCTATGTGAATAGTATAGCTACTTTAAACCACAGTCAATCCAAAGCAAACAGATTAACTGCCACTGGATAATTGCAAAGGAAATTATGATTTGTAATTGCACATTGTAAACGAACACATTTAAGATTGAGAGATGCTGTAAATACATTAAAAAAAAATGAGCAGAATGTCTTGAAGACTTGTCGACGACTCACTTACCTCTTAATCGTATCCCGCAGGATTAGCGATTGTCTTTTTTTTATTTTCTTTAACACCACTAAGTGTTGCGAGCACTCGCGCATAAATCCCGTTCACTTTAGCGACGATTCAGATTGTCATAATTATTCGTTTCACGAACACCCTTCTTTTGCGCGTGTATTTCATGTGCACCGATCATTGAGCTTCAATAATTATTTATCGATTAGAATTTTTTTATTCATTCCTGTATTTTTTTTTAATTATAGCAATAATGTGTCCTAAATGGAATTTGTAAATTGGGTCCCTTTAATTGGTTCATTTTAAGTGCATTGCGCGAATTTAGTGTTTGTTGTTGTTTTTTTTGCGATTGCTTAGAAAATTCGATAAATTTTGGGAGGGGCAGTTTTTCGTGTTTCTAAATCATGGACGCGATTTTTCCGGGTTTCCGAGTTTTTCTCCTTTTCTGACGGATTTTCGAGTGTGATTTTTTAAGTTATTTAAAATCGTATGCGCCTCGTGGGTTATTTTCGAACCCCATACTCACGCCTTCACGTCCCAAGCAGAGACTGAAGTGCCTACGGGCAGTTTACCCGTATAAATGCGGCGTTCAGCAACTCAACGTCGATATATTTTGCTGGAAAGGGCAGTGGTTATTTGAATCTGGCGCTAGAGTTCGTTAGAGAATGGAGCAAGAGTCCGGAGTTGGTCGATAAAGTAGGAAATTTTGTTAGCGGGTAAAACAGATACAAATTTCTGTAATAGCAGAGAATCGTTGGTAATGGGGAATATGTATATGATAATATGAGTAATTTTATCAGCTGTAGGTAAAGAAGAAATTTCGTTTATTAAGAGAAACTGTTCTGTCTGTAGTTTCGAAAAAGCGCCAGAAAATTGACTGTAGCAGTAATGTCTAATAATTCAAATTATAACGAAAATTATTAGTTTATTTTAAATAATTTAAGGAATTAATAAAAAGTAGATTAAAACATGAAGGCAATGAATTTAAAACAAATTGAGTTAAATTATGTATTGAATTAAATTAGAATTAGTTAGATGAATTTAAGCGATAAAGAATTCAATTATTTTTAAAATTTCAATATATTTGTCAAAACGTTAAATCATTCAAATTTTAACCAACTTGACGTTCAATCGATTCAAATTCTAATTTATCCAAATGCTAGTCCATCAACACATTTTTCAAAATGTGAAAAACACCAATTCCACTTTTTATTTGTTTAAACAAATTTTAAGACACCAATTTTTAAACAGAATTTAAAACTTATTTAAATTTTGATTCCAACTTACTGCTTTTTAATTTAACCAAGAATGCTGAATTAAGTTCAACTGAATTAAATTATTTCTTCACTTATAAAAACTTGACACATTCGAACAATCATTTATTCTTAATGCGAAAACGTCTGAGGAGATTAAAACAGGAATAATATTTTACTTAATCATTTATTCATTTATCAATTAGCATTTTTTGCTGAAAATAAAAATATGTAAATTCAGATTTTTTGTTTATAACGAGTTGTTTATAAAAAAATGTCATCAATATCTACGATTTTTAATAAAATTCCTGTTTTTTAATTTTACACAACTTAATTTACAAATTTAACAAAAAAACAATTGATAAAAAAATTTGTGTGAAGTCTCAATGTTTCAGGGAAGAACACATTTCCATGATTTGCATATTTTCATCGAACCCTATTCGTATTCCTCTACCCAGTTTTTTCTCTTTTTTTTCCGTTGGATCCTCCCTATTCATTCTTCTCGCTTTTCTCCAATGGAATCACGTGAAATTATTCCTTTTGGTGCCACCGCAAAGTTTTCAGTTTCACGTGACGAGCGCTTATGCTAATGACAGGAATTCTAATCGGGAATTATAATTGTTAATTCGTTAAATGATCCAAAGTCCTTGCTTCTCATTCGTTGAATCTTTTCGCTTTTCTCAACTGCTCCTCTATTAAATAGACCGTGGACCATATTCGTCCTCTATAATAAAGTTCAAAAAGACAAACTCCTATGCTTTTATTAGTTCAGCGAATAAGCTCAAAACTTGGCATTTATTTTCGTAACTCGCTACTGTCTAAAAAAAGTATCCTTAAAAGATCTTCATTATTAAAATACCAAGAAATCATTATTTCATTTGTCTAAAATTAGTTGAAGTGAGAGAAATATCTTCTTTACAAAAGCATCTCAATTATTTTAAAATGCGGTATCAAGTGTTGTTTCTATTTGACAAAAACTCTCAATTTTTTCCAACTACACACTTAATGTTGACCAAAGGAGGGGGGGGGGGCAAGAAATAAAACAAAAATAAATTAAAGAGTTTATTTTAACGTAAAAGTTGACAATCTCATTTGATTTCGAGTAATAAATTAATTTGTAATTACTTATAAATAGATTATACTATTTATAAAATTAATTATATTTATTTATTATAATAATTAGTTTTCGCGCTATTAGTTTCTACAGCTCGTGTTATCAACAATTATAAATATTTTAAATACAGTACTTAAAGATAAATAAAACAAGATTTATTTGTATAGGACAAAATTTATAAAATTTTGGAATAGAAAAAAATTAAATAATACAATTTTTTTACAATATTCAATTATTATAAATTATTAATTATTTTAATTAAAACTTTTTATTAATAAATTATTAATTAAAATTATTTTAATTATTAGTTGTTGTATAAATATATAATATCAATAAAATTTTAATTGTCAGATTTTTGATTGTACAGGACAAAATTTATATAATTTTGTAATTAAAAAATATTTTTAAAAAAATTGAAATTTGAGAAAAAAATGCTGCAAATTTTTAGAAATTAATTGGATAAAAATGAGAATAATTAAAATTGGGTAAAATATCTGAAAAATGATATAATATAAAATAAAATAGGTACCTAATTACAAATTGATTTCAAGAATTTTAAATTGAGGAAAATAATTACAAAATTGCAGAAATATCGAAAATTGAGGAAAATAATGGATATTTGAGATAAATAATTGAAATTTTCGGAATTAATCAACAAATGATCAAAATAATATAAAATTTGTGAGAATCATTGCAAATTAAAAAAAAATAATTAAATATTCTCGAACGTAACTGAAATTTAAGAAAAATAATTGAAGAATGATTAAAACATTGAAAAATGAATAAAATAACTTAGATTTGAGGAAATAAATGATTTAGGAAATTAATTAAAAATAATTAATATATCTAATTAAAAGGTGGAGGAGATAATTGTAAAAGATAAAAGAAAATGAACACTGAAAAAAATTAATTGAAAGATGAGATAAATAATTTAAAATTTAAGAATTTAATTAAGGAATAGTAAAAATAATTAAAAATTGAAGAAAATTATTAAAATTTGAGATAAATATTTTAAAATCCAGGAAATTAATTGAAGAATAATTAAAATAATAAAAAAATTCGAGAAAATATTTGCAAAGTAATTAATTAAAAATTGAAGAAAATAATTTTAATTTGTTTAAAGTAATTGAAAAAATTACAACATATAATATTTGTTACACTGGAAAAACAGGTGTCTTAAACTAAGACGCTTTAAAATAAAAAATAACTGGAATTTCAGATAAATAATTAAAAAATTAGAAAATTAAATTAAAAATAATTGATAATAACAAAAAGTAGGTAATTGAGAAATGGTAGTAATAATTAAAAATTAAAGAAAATAATAAAAATTTGTCAAAAATAATTGAGAAAATTACAGAATATCTTTGAGATAAATAAGACTACCTGAAAAATGATAAAAATAATTGGAAATTAAAGATAATTGGGTCAATTTAAGAACAAAAATTGAGAAAATTACAGAATTTATTTGATATAAAAGAAAGTGATTAAAATTCGAAGAACATATTTTAACCCTTAGCTGCACAGTGGTCAGTCCCACTGAACACCTATTTTTTTATTTTTTCGTAGATTATTAAAGATTATTGGAATACAGTCACTATTTTACATTTATAGACCCAATTTTAAGATTCCTTAGTAAATTTCCGATTCCAAACTATAGTTTTCAAATAAAATATGTTTTTTAGTTTTCTAGAAAAAAATTTGAAAATAGCAAATTTTTTTCGATTCTCTAATTTTCATATTTCTATCTTCTTCTGATCATAAAGTACCTATTTTAATCGAAAAAAAAATATTTTTCTATTTTTAAAAAATGTGTGCATGTAAGGGTTAAATACTTAATAAGTACAACTAAAATTTAACAACAATAAATAAAAATTGAATAATTTAATTTTTTTTTTAATAAAAGTTGATGAAGCATGAAACAGGTTATTTAATATTGAAAAATAGTTGGAAAATGAATAATAGAAAACGATGAAAATAGTAAAACTGATAATTAAATTAACAAATTCGATGAGTTATGTCCTTACATTGTTTAATAAACATTTCAAATTGATGTTAATAATTCGATATTGAAGAAATTAATTGTAATTTGAAGAAAAAATTACTATTTCAGAAACAAAAATCATATTTTGTAAAAATAATTGAAAAATGACAAAAGAAATTAAAAATTAAGTAATAAGTAATAAAACTAATTTGACATTTAAGGAAATAATTAAAACTGATTAAGTTTTATTGAAAAAAATTAAAGAAAATAATTAAAACTTGCGAAAATTGAATTTAAAATTTAGGAGGAAAATTGAAAAATAATTAAAATAATTAGATATTAAAGACAATTTTTTAAAAATGGGGCAATTCATTTAAAATCGACCGCCCTGATTTTGTTTTTAAAAATAAGGAATTCTGTAAGTTTTGATATTTCTTTTAAAAATACAATAAATAAATAAGACTATTAGTGTTTTTTGTTGTAAATTTCATAATCTCTTATTTGGTACAATCATTTTTTAAAATTGGATTAGGTTTCATTATTAGAAAAATGAAAATGAAAACTTGAAGTTTATCTCTCGTTGATAACGACCATATTTAAAATGTTTGAAAATAGCTGTAAATATTGCTTAAAATGTGTAGATTATGTATAAGCTAAAGATTAGTATGGCATATTTGATGGTTTAGAACTATTTAAATCTCAACGAAAATTAAGTTCAATTTTTCATTTTTATTTTTCTTAATGAAACCTAATCCAATTTTAAAAATTGATTATACGAAATACGAGATTATTAAATTTACTACAAAAAACACTAATAGTCTTATTTATTTATTGTATTTTTAAAAGAAATATCAAAACTTACAGAATTCCTTATTTTTAAAAACAAAATCAGGGCGGTCGATTTTAAATGAATTGCCCCAAATGATAAAAATAGTTGAAAATTGTAGAAAATAATTAAAATCGTACTAGAAACGAAAAATTGAAGAAATTTTTAAATAATTTCAAATTTACTATTCTCAAAGCGTGGGTTAATGAAGTTTTTAATCAATGAAAATTTAATTTAATTGAAGTTCGAAAAAATTAAAATTGTTATAAGTTATAAACATGACAAAATTTTACGTAAGTGGTAAATGATTTAAAATTTAATAGATAAAAACATCTAGTAACAAACTTCATGTGCGGATAAAATGAATGAATGATTGAAATAGATTTGTAAATTAAAATATTTAATTGTAAATGCATTTATCCACATTTTTATTAAGGAGCTTTATCCAAAAATCGATTTTCTACAGACCCTTATAAATATTTAATGACATATGAAATGCATTATTTTACATGTATAGTTACAATTTTATTGAAATTTGACCTTTTCTTTTTAAGACACAAATTTTTAAAGTTGGAAATTTTACATGGAAACAGTTAATTCCATGGCGCAAAATTACTATATTTTAATTAATTAAAAAAATTGCTTTACAAATTAAAAAAAAATTAATATATTTTAAACTACAATATATAAAACTTTCACAATAATATTAAATTAATTACCGTACTTTTGTTAAGAAAATGTTATTCAAGGTTAGTAATTTTTCTCTCTTTTTTTTTTAAATTAACCAGGAAGGAAAAATTTTACTAGCTTGAAGTTCTCAACGGAAATTTTTTTTTTTAAAAAAAACTCGTTTGTGTAATGATTTTAACTATATAAAATACTATTTAGAAACCAAATTAAAGAAGAAATAAAATTAAAAAGATATTCAATATCATGGTCTGATAGAATCAGAACAGCCTGAGGGGATAAACATCCTTAAGAAATTTATTTTTTGTCTGTAATTTTGCCATATGGAATTGCGCAGGGCGACTTTTTTGCCCTATGGAATATATTGCAGTCGTACCATACACAAGTCGCCCCCCTGAAAGAAATCACTTTAATAAAAAATTAATTAAGTTTGCAATATCTATGAAAAACATAAAGTTCAATTTAGAAATTAAATGCTCTTTTGAAGCAATTTATTTAATTTCTCAAAGTAAAACGCTTGAAAAGTGGTGAGTTTTTCCTTCTTGCATTATTAACGGAATAGGGAGTACTTTCAATTTGCAGTTACATTTGAAAGAAACTTTTTACTTTTCTAAATGAAATATATAAGAAACATCCAGCTTAGGTAGTGACTTTTGCTAGTTTCGTATAAAGTTGAGTTTTATTTGAAATGACGTTAGACGGTTTACAGACAAACAGTACCGTCGCACCGAGTTTCTACAAGTTGCATTGGCGAAAAGGCCATCTCGGTGGCCGACGACTTATTCGTGATAGATGAGGAAACTCAGAATCTGCTGACAGCCCAATACCGGACTCAGGATGTAAACGCAACACGTGCAATTCCAAATGTACATCTACTTCGAGCTGGTGACATTTTCTCCTCAGATTGCTTAATCAGCTTTGCAATTTTAATCACCTCGTGAAATATTTATGTGGAAATCAGAGTGCAGTCCTAACCATTTTAGGATATTAAATTGTTAATACTTCATGGCCGAATAGAAAAAAGTTTTATCGTGCAGAAAAATATATTCAATAACGCCCAGAAAAGCGTATTTCTTCGGCACTTTTAAGCGGCTTTGTTTTCTATATACGAGTGCTTCCAAAATAAAAATGAATTTATACCCGAATCGTATTTAATTCTTCTTTTTTCTAATAAGCCAACAATTTTCAAAGTACGCCCATGTATTCTCGTTTAGGAAATATTTTCTCTATTGACGCGAAAATATTGAAGGAACAATTCCTCTTGTACGTGACTATTTCAATTGATATTTTTAAGTTTTCCACCTTCTGACTCTTGGATTATTGGTCCATGGAAAGCGGATTGGTTGTTTATTCGCAATTTGGAGCAAGGCAGAGCAAATCGCGGCCCAAGTTTGTCATGTAATTTTCAATTCTCAACATCTCTCCGTTATCCTTGAAGCCTGTTCTGTTTTCTTGTTGCCTATACACTATAAACATTGAACAGTAGCGCTCTGTTCGTCACCCTCCATTATTTACTGCTTCGAAGCGTTCAAGAGGTTCCTCTCTGCTCGAATATTCTGTCTCCAGACTCTGCCTCTGTTTTGCATATTATATTTGCACTCGTTTGCCTTCGTCCCGAAACGAAAAATAAGTTACGACAGTGACCATCCCGCATAAAATTTAAAGCGAGGCTAATTAATTTTTCAAGAGCAACTGTAGTGTCAATTGTGCCCAGAGGAGTGTGAATTTACACCCTTAAGCAATCTCGGTTATTTTACTTTTGAAAATTTTAAATTATTTTCTTATTCATTAGGAATTTTTCAAATAAATTCATCACAAATTTCCTGCTTGAGAATATATTCGACTGTTTAAAAACGCATTTTAAATTTTCTTTTCTGCTTTTAAAATTTATGCGATATAAAAACTCGCTCAAATAATTATGTATGTTTGACTCATGCAGTATATAATTCACCAGAAATTCGCATAAATTCTAAGAAGCAACATTTTTAAGACAGATCTTGCTGATTTTATGAATTTTCCCTTTGCTTTAAATTGTGCCGAAAAAAAATTAAAAACTTTAAATTTGCATAAAAATGTGAAGTAGTAATCAATTTGAGCCAGTATCATTTTGACACATGACTTAATTTTAGATTGTTATATTGTACAGAATGGAAATGTTATTTTGTACAACTGCTAAATGATATTTTGTACAATTTTGAAAAATGAATTTGTTATTTTGTACAATTCTTTAAAAAAGCTAAAACATTGTACTTCCAATGTTTTATTGCTTTTTTAAAAAATTGTACAAAATAACAAATTAATTTTTCAAAACTGTACAAAATAACATTTAGCAGTTGTACAAAATAACATTTCCATTCTGTACAATATAACAATCTAAAATTAAGTCATGTGTCAAAATGATACTGGCTCATCAATTTTAAAAAGTAAATTTATAATTATTGCAAATTCAGAATGATTATGATTGTATTTTTTACATAAACATTTATATAGCAGGGCTTGCATGAACTTAAGACATTAAGATTTTCTTTTTACAGTGTTTCAAGCAACAATCCTATATAGGTGATTCTTCTGAAAATACTCCTTTTATATTTAAATTTTAAAATAAACTTTTTTTCAGATAATTTAAATTTTCTTCTGCAGGATTACTTAAAATGATATAAAAAAAACTTTACATACTGGCTCGCAAAATTAATTTATAAGAATTTCAAGTTTAAATAATATTTACTGAAAAATTGCTAGGTAACCAAAAAACAATATTTCAGATATTATTTCTATGAACATTTAATTCTTTTTTTGTAAAAAGTTAAATACATTTATTTAATTAATTTTTTTTTTTTCAATAGAAAAATTTATTAAAATGTTAAAAACATACCAAATTTTTCACTTCATTCCAATAGAAAAAGGTTAACTCGTTCGAAACATTGAAAATAAACATTAAAAGTAAAAGAAATCTCAGTTAGTACCTTTAAGAAAAAGGCTTTGGAGGCGAAAAGCTTCGGAGATGAAAAAAGATAATTTTCTTATTTTTATATATGAAATAAGATATAATTAAAATATTGATTTCAGTTATTCATAAAAATATTTTAGCAAAATTTTATTTTATAATGTTAATACTTAAAATATTTCAGTTATTTACTAAAATAACGAGGCTTCGGAGATGAATTTGAATTTTTACTTGTCCAATTTTTTTAACTTTGATAATTTATAAAAGCAACATTTTTTCTTTTATTTTTAAAGTGTATAAGAGAAAAATAAACTATAAGCTCTTAAATTTATTCAAACATGTATTAAAAATGTGTTAAGAATATTTTTAACATCTTTAAATATGATTATACATCACAAAGTAATTTTAACCTAAAATGGAAGACAAAGTTTAAAGACTTTTTTTTATCTAGAAAGCAGCAGACTACAAATTTTAAACCTTCAGATAAAACTTAAAAAACCATTTAAGTTTCTAAAACTATTTTTTAATAATTAAAAAGAATACAAGAAGACATTAAAAAATTGAATATGTGACCTGGACAGTGAAAAGGGGGCTTACGTGTTAAAAAAAAATATTTTTTTAGAATACACCACGTGAAAGAGCGTCAAAAAATCTATCAGAATCGACAAAAAAATGAAAAACGATTTTTTGACACGTAAGCCCCCTTTTCACAGTCCAGGTCACATATAGTCATAGAAGTCGTGTTGAAGACATACCAAAAAGGCTTCGGATTTGAAATATTTTTTGTGTTTATATTGATTTGGTTTAGCCAAATGGCTTAATTTTAATTTAATCGAGACATCTAAAAGAGCACTTTCAGAAGAATCATCCATATGATTTTTTATTAATAAATTTTTCATTAATAACTTTTAAAAACTAAGTCTAGCAACATTCGCTATATTTTCCCTGTAATCTACGCGCAAAAATACACATGTGCACCAAATTTCAAAACTCTAGGTCAAACAGTTTGGGAGAGAAGAGAGAGGGGTCGGGGTAAATATTCATTTTTATGCATTTTTTGAAAAAAATCTTGTTATTTCCTTAACAACGCTATGAACATCACCGCCAATCATGTTCGCTATATTTTTCTTGTTACATGAAAATACATATCGTCGGGGCTAGTGCAATACCGCGAATCTACATATTTCCATAAGGACTTTGTTGCATGGCCAATTGCACTAAAAAGAACTCTTATGGAAATATGTAGATTCGCGGTATTGCACTAGCCCCGACGATATGTGTACTAAATTTTAACTCTTTATCTTAAATAGTTTGTCCGATAAGGGGGGGGGGGGGGGCAAATTTTAACAAATAATTACACTTTAATAAGTATTAATAGCCCTTTACTTTCTTTCATCAATTTTTTTAAAATATTACTTTAATTTTTGTCTCAGCAAAGTAAAATGACCTCTAAAATCTTATTTTCCTCATAATTGAGAGATTCCTTTCAAAATTGAAATTGCTCCCTCCTTCCCCAAAATGAACTTGAAGTAATTTCTTAAATACTCGACTTATCGCTAGTGAGGCACACTTTGCTTGTATCACGGTGCAATTGAGTTTATCGAGTAGCGGTCTTTGGGAACTTTTTAATTTAGATTTCGACTCATATCCGTGCTGAGAAGGCTCGCTGTAGCGTTCAAGTATTCTCGTAAAAAGTTGCAGGGTTCATACTCTCGACAAGAGGGGGTAGAGAATTACACCCTCCGAATCTCAGCGGCATCTTTCAATAAGCCGCTTCTCGTCGACGTGCTTGTATAAGAAGAAGCGACGCTGGTTCTCCAACCGTAAGGCTCCAAGTGGATTGAAGAAGAGGGGACAAGTTTGGCTTTGTCGCAGCGCCGGGCTCACATGTCGAACTTATGAAAATTAATAAGAAAAATCGCCCATAAATTCGCGTTCCCGAGGAGAGCCGGCTTGCGTGCGCGGCCGGGTCTGGCAATAAAATTAGAATTATGTTGCCGCGCGCTCCCTCACCATCAACCCCTTTCCTATCCCCGATATCGAACAGAATGAGGTGGAAGACTAACTAGAGGCTTGGGAGGGTAACGTTTGTTACTCCGTTGGAATGTGTCTCCCGTCTTAACGTATGAGTTACCCCAAGATTACATCCATGTCTTACGACAAGCACCCACCATCAACCACCCCCCCTATTATTATTAAATTCTCTTCCTCAACCCCCATCTTTCTCATCAGCAAACACTTTGCTCGTTGACTTACGACCAAATGGCTCGTTTCACTTAAAGAGAAATGCTTTATTTGCCGGATCCAGACGCTCTTATTGAACCTCAGAATTAAACGTTTATCGCTTATTTTTGTCATTCAAAAACAATTATTTAAGCCGTATTTTCTACAGATTATGTTTCACTTTTTTCGGGAATAATATACAGTGCTGCTTAATAACTTTTGCCCACCCAACATTAGCGATTAAAGGCTTTACAAAAAGTTTTGTATCTTGTTTATTATTAAGGAGTTAGTCGCGTGCTTGCTACAGTATAGAAACCGATAAAAAAAGATCAATAAATAAACTTTTATATCAACTCATTTGCTTCCTTGTGATCTCTTCTAATGTAACCTACGCACTTTTTATGACTTTGAATCATGCACGACATACTTCAATGAAACTACATAAAAATTAAAAATTTTGCATTTTTAACTTAATGTATTTTCTATTTAGTGTGGTCAATAAAATTAATTTTTCTTTAAAGCATTTGTTTTATCTCAATGAGTAACTTAGTAGTTTTATTTGAAAATCTGACGATTCGCTTTCATATAAATGAATATAAGAGACATTAAATACGTGTTTTGAGTGCTAGGGCATGTAAAAGGTATGAACTTTGCATTTATATTTTGAAGCTCAGTAGTGGTCAAAATTGTTGGGATAGGTCTCATTTCATAGATAAATACTTGAGGAATACTAATGCAAAGTTTGAAAAAAATCTGACGAAAATCATTTTACGCGATTAATACCTTAACGTTATGAAGCTCAAGAAGATCTTACTAAAAGTTAATTTCTTGAGCTGTAATACTTTAAAAAACAAAAATTAAAAAATTAGTTTGTTATTTAATGTTATGAACAAAACAAAATTTTCCATTTTTTTTTGGAGTTTTTAGGGTTTTGTACCGTAAAACGGAACCCTATTAAAATCACTATTTAGGTCTGTTTTTGCACCCCCTCTAACTTGCAAACTATAAGAGCTAGAAACCTCAAATTTATTACACAAAGTATAGACGGTCTTCACAGTGTTTGCTAGTAAAAATCTAGGATTTTTAGGAAAAAATTAAAAAAAGAACTCATGAAATGAGCTTTCAATTGAGATCTTTTTGAGCTTCGTAACTTTAATAATAAACAAAAAACAAAACTTTCTGTAAAGCCTTTAATCGCTGATCTAGGGTGGGCAAAAGTTATTGAGCGGCAATGTTCACTATAAATCATCAACAAATATTTTTATAATTTTTTTTTTTTTTTTTAATTTTATGCAATTGCAGGTATTTGTAATATCCCGAAGAAAGAATATTTGTCATAGTGTTTCTAATTAAACTAATGCACTTTAGAGATTCAATTTCTGCTAATGCCACCATTGTTTCCAATGTTCATTTGAAATTAAGAATCATTCGAAACGGATTTGTACCACTTTGTTTATTTGATGCCGAAATGTTTCATTGAAAACTGAACTTCATCTGGAGAAATCTATTACATTATTCCCGTATTGAAACTACCGGTGAAAGGTATTTCATGCTACAATCTATACTATAAATGGAGTTGAACAAATTCAAAAGTCATTAACAAATGGACGTGGAGATTTTTAGTAATTTTCGTACCTTGAATCTTAAAAAAATCGTTTAATATTGTTGAGAAAACAGTTTGGTTTGGATAACAGAATATTTTGTTGGTATAAAAGCACTGGAACTTTTATTCGTACAACCAAAAACTTTCTGCTGACATCAATCTAATTTTGAATAAAGTTACAAATAGGTCAATCCGACGATTTGGATGAAACTACATACACTTAAGTATTTTAATGCGCTGATTACAGAAATGGTAAAGGAAATTGGTGACTACTAGTATTTTATGATAAAAACTATAAAAATTAATCGTTTTTTGCGTTTAACTCGTAAAAACTGTAAATTTGAAAAAATGTTTTAAACAAAAGTTTACTATCTCTTTTAGATACTAATTTTATATTCTATACAATTTTTCATAAAAATAAATATTTTTCGACAAAAATGCAATAAACTTTAAAAGACCTTGAAAACGGCCGAATTTTGTTACTATCGTGAAATTCGTAAAAATTTCACGAAAATCTTACACGCACTCACGTCGAGTACTGATTTCTCATTGACTCCAATGATCAGGGTTCAAACTAGTCTCGATGTTAAATAAATTGTTTTAGAACAGTTAACTCTTATAAATATCAAGGTCAAACCTAATTTTTAAATTACAATCAACTTAATTAAAATTATTATACTATTCAATCTCCAAAATGATAAAATGGCTTGTAAAATAAATTTAAAATTAAATTTTAATATTTTACTAAGAAAATCAGAAAGTCGAAATCAAAAACTATCGAATATACCTACTAACCAATAAGAGGTCACGAAAAGAAGTTTGAAGTTAATCACAACGTCTGTTCTTTTTAGAACAGGATATTTATACTTTTTCTATGGTATGGCCAGACTGACTCTAGAAGAGAGTGCGGTGTCCCTTCTTTCGCGCGTCGCTCTCTTCCCCTTCTTCGCAGCGTCCAGTGGAGGCTCGGTATATATAAAGCTCTCGCTCACCGATTCTTCAGTCTCTTGGCTGACGGGACTCGAGGCACATCTCGGTCTCATGCTAGGTTGCTCAAGAAAGACAGACGCCTCTAAAATATTCTTAAATGAAG
Organism: Ganaspis brasiliensis; assembly: GCA_037103525.1. Classification (NCBI taxonomy): domain Eukaryota; kingdom Metazoa; phylum Arthropoda; class Insecta; order Hymenoptera; family Figitidae; genus Ganaspis; species Ganaspis brasiliensis. Next base: position 193,441 of record JAZKLR010000372.1, on the reverse strand, counting down.
CTAATGAACAGTAGGCTAATTAAGAGCAACTTCTTAGTCACCAACTTTAGTTAAGGGAATTATTGAACTCCCAGCAAAGGCATGTAGCGTCACGCATTATGTAAAAAAGTAAACTTTTAGGCAAGTGCCTAAAAATTCCACATTTTTTTCAAAATGAAATACTTTTATCTAAAAATCGAAAAGAACTTTCTGACTTTTGTTTCTCGGCAAAATTATTATTGTAGTGGGGAGAGCGTGACAATTATCTATATGGACATGACGTGCTCGATTATTCTCGCAAACCGATTTGGGGAGACGACGGGAGAATGGTTGTTGCTGACATTTCGTCACTGGCTCAACAACCCCTGTGGCTTTTTCGCTTCGTGGTGACTAAATTGCCGTTTCGGTATATCTCCACGGCGATTGAATGTTTATTCCAAGCTCACTGATCGTTATTATACAGATGCTTCTGTGACCGCTTGTAAACGAGAACAACTATTGACATAGGTGTATTTTTATTTTCAACTAGAATACAAACCAATCGACTACATTCAAATTTCCCAATACTGGGAAAACAATATGTAGCTAGAGCTTTTTCGTCACGTGTCCTCTTTCAATCCTTTGTGCTTTTTAATGCTTTACTCTCTGCATCATTTATTTCCATTTCCTTATTGCCTTTTTCATAAACCATTTTCACTTTTATTTTTAAAATACTTTACCATTAATAAAATTAGAAATTGATTAATTGTCTGAAGCAGATGTTACTTTTTCTTTATATTTAAATCACAGTTTTTTTTTAATAATTGAATATTATACTTAAAAGTCGTTAAATTCTTGATGAAAGATTTAAAATTTATTTTTCCTAAAAGACGTTAAATTTTGCTTGAAATTTATTCTTCATTTGGTGAAAATTCAAAGTCGTTTTTAAAAGCATGAATCTACTCACTCGTATCTTTGCCCTTCTCACCCTCTCCAGAATATTAATAACGGCTTTAAGCGATACGCATGCGTAATTGCCGTCAGTTACACGTTGAGTGCACATACCCTTGCATTTTTCCTTACTCTCTTAATAGCACCTGGTGTATGACTTAGCCTAAGGAAAACTTAGTTTTTCTCACTAATTATTTACGACTCCTGTATAACTTCATTCTCCTAAATCACACGCGAATAAACTCAACAGCTTTACTCAAATTTTTTCATCCTATTTTGCAGCATTTAAAATATTTTAATAAAACAATAAATGCAGACAATTTACCTATTAATTGTAAAAAGTGATAAATCACGTTTCTTTTTAATTAAACCCAACATTGTTAAGCTTCTTTTTAAAAATAAACTTTTTTATATAAAGAATTTGTTATAAAATATTGAAACATTCTATTATATAAAAAAAACCTATTTACAATCTATTTTAAAAAATAAATAAAATTACAAATTTAAATTTGAAAATGTACTTCAAAAGTGAAAAATATACTGTAAAGTAAAAAAACTGCAATTTGTAATTTAAAATTGCGTCCTCTATCCGCGTTAACGGTGTTTTGTGACTTGTTTGCTTGATGGTGAAGTGAAAATAGCGGCGATAAATAGATTAGACGTCAAATTACAGAAGAGCTTTGGTACCTGTGTCGCCTGTTCGACATATAGACAACAGAGGAAAGTAGAGAGAATGATAAAATGAAGATGAGAGAAAATAACAGTGAAAACAACGAAGCCGTGGTATTTTCAAGCGAGATTCACTCTAAATCTTTGATCTCGGTTTCTAAAGTGCCCCATCGTTGTTTTTCTTTAAGACCTTTTTCAAATTTTTTTTCTAGTTTTATTCTCAACGTTCGCGGTGCGTTATAATCTCTCTCTCGCTCACAGTGCCTGTAATAACGAATTTGTTTGCGAGAAGCCTCGCTGCATATAATGATTATTCAAATCGTCAAAAGGGGATCCATTCTCAGGACGCAAAGTGCTAACCCCCACTATGCGGTGTGATCCAGACCATTAGGCGAAGCCTCTATTTTCCATACCTTTCTACAGTATCGTAAAGCACTCTTCATACTTCCAAATTATTTTTTCTGAAGCTCTAAATTCTTGGAATAACAAAAAAAAAGTCTATCAAGAAATTTATTAAAAATCTCGTGATTAATTTTTTTTCTATGAAGATGAAAAAAAAATAACAGTGCTATCGTGCAATAGTAAGCAATAAAAAAGATTCCAAAAAATAGAAAATAAATTGTAATGCAGATCTTGAAAATTCTTTCGTGAATTCCATACCGTTAACATCTTTGCAGAGTGTTTATGATTTTAAAAATTTTAAAACTAATTGTCAAGATTCAGTTAAGTATGATGTTTTCTCTATTATGAATTTGAAGCAAAAACCCAAGAAATATAAGATCTAAAGAAGGATAAAATAAAAGAAATAAAATGAATTCGATATTTGTTGACAGCCTGGCATTAAAGTGAAATTATTTAATTTTTTCATTATTATTTATTTTTAAAATTAAAATGTTAAGATGATACTAGAAAACAAAACTGCGTGGAGATACATTTCCACGCAGTTTCCCATTCTCCCTTTTCCCTAATGGAGAAGTAAATACGTTGTATTTAAATGTCACTGAAAAAAATGTTTAGTCATATCAACAAAAATTTTGTTGGTTTAACTAAATGTTTAGTCATAGCAACAAAAATTTGGTTGGCTCAATCAAATTTTTGTTGATATGACTAAACATTTTTTTCAGTGGTTATACATAATGTGGAAAAGAAGGTTTTCCGCATGTGTTATTTAAGAAGAGTGATAATAATGGTTGTACCTCACAGGAAAAAGCGTAAATATTAGGGCCCTTTCATTTTCTCAAAAATAAATAGAAATGACAATTTCTTCATGCATATGAAGCACACATGCAGTACATGTATTGACATTAAATATACATAACGAACTAAAATTTAAGATACATGTATACTTTTTACATTACAAATAAGAAATATTAAACATTTGACCTTCCAAATTCGAACTCAGGTTGCGAGCACGTTTGGAACATCATTCAGACCGTTTTATGTACTTATTTTTATTATTTTTCCGAAAATTGTGAATGATTGTTTATCAGTTCTTAAACACATTTCTATATTTTTATTTATATCTTTTCCTTAAAATATTAACTGCGCATCCCAAAATGTGAATTTTATAATCTATCACTGTAATAAGATGTGTTTATTAAATACAGAATTTGTGACATTTTTCACTAATGAAATAAACTTTTGTAGTTCTTGTGTAGAAAAAATTTATTACGGACAAAGTTGATGATTATAACATAAAGAAACGACAGAAATTGATCAGAAAAATTTTTTTTCTTAAAATGGACAAGGATTTATAAAAATCGTATAATTACAAAAAGAAAGTGAATTTCAGTTTGCGCAATTGCAGCAAATCTTTGCAACATGCTCCCTCCACATTGGCTCAGAGTTATGCTTTTCGGGTGTTTTCGTCTTTGTTCGGGTACTTCAAAACCCATTCGGGTGCTTCCTGGCTCGTTCGGGTGTTTTCGGCTCGGTTTGGTCGTTTTTCCTTGTCATTTTTTTTCATTCGTTTATTCAATTTTACCAAAAATCTTGAATTTTGGAAGTAAAGAATGAAACTTTTGTCGTTCATTCGGATCTAAATTTCAACACATTTTTTATATCCATTTATGTTAATACTAAAAAAAAAAAAGATGAAAGATTTACGGAAAATAAAAAAAGTTTAATGTAGAAAGACAAGAAATTGGTGTTAGCAGGATGCTTTTTGTCGGAACGAGAAACTCTGGTTTCGCTAAGTCCCTTCCTTCAATCTGCGGCACGTGCGTTTCCAAGATTCAACAACTTGATTCTTCTTTTTCTAACTCTGATTTAATTTTACATTCCGCTTTGCCAATTTTCTCTTTTTCTGATTGGAACTCTTATGGTAATTCCTGGAAATTATTCTGTACTGTTTAAAGTAGATGATTGATTTTCGTTTTTCGTCATTTTCTCAAACTGCAATGTTGCAGAAACAGAATATAATGTGGAATGGAAAAATTAAACAGTTCCTCTTATTTACTCAAAAATTCACTGCTCGTGATAAATCGTTTGAAAACCTTTTTTTTTTGTTGTAGCACAATTTAATTAAATTCTACTTTGTAGATACCATTTTACGAAATATTGTACAAAGTAAATTAAACGTTCCAACTTTGCCGAGTAAAAATGTTTTGATTTATAAATAAAAATAAATTCTCTATTTAAACGAGCATCCTGCACTTTCATCTTGATTTGAATTTCAATGATTACTTCTCTCCCTTTCACTACAAACCCTTATAAAAGTCGGTCTCTAATTAAATTTTTCCTGAATATTCGATGCAACATTCAGCGAAGCAGATTGTCTGCTTTTTATTATTCGTGGCAGAAAATTTCATGGGGTGATTCCGTCCTAATCCAACCGAAATTTGGTCATGTGACGCCTAAAAGAATTAGCATTTGATCTCGCCACCGGCAGAATGTCTCTCTCATGGGATCTGACAATTGTAGTGGTTAGCTCACACCAAAAAGAAAAAAAGAACCTCTTCGATGAATTCACAGAAAATGTCTCCAATTCGAACTGGGCACTGAAATTTATTTTTAAGCTTTTAACTTCTTTGGTAAAATTGTTACCATTTAAAACTGATTTTTGTGTGATTTTTGTATTGATTGTTACTAATTTTTATTATAAAGTTTTGATGAATTTTTTAAGACATTACGAGGTAACTCTAGCAGCTCATTTGAATTGTGGAATGATTCGGAATATGCAGCGCTTGGGAAATCACAAACATTGCGGGTTGGTTTTCTCTGGTGGGCTGGCGTGATTTGAAGGCATAATCCGCAGCAAGGTGGCAGTGCCCGTGTAATAGGCAGTATAATGGCACGATCCGCGGGACTACTGTTAGGCAATAATGCTGCCCTATCAAACATTGATTAGGACCTTAGAGCACCAGTAATCGTGCAAGCCAGTGGCAACCGGCATTACAAAGATTACGAGAATTGTGATATTTATTGTAGTCTCGGCACGTAAAATTTAACCAGCACCGTGTTCCATATAGCTCTGTTATATTTCATTCATCATAAACTGTAATCATTTTTCTAAAATTAACAGTTGAAACTTCATATTCAGATTATTATCAATCTCTTATTATAATTACTCTTATTGTTCTAATTCCTTACTGTAATTTTACAATTTTAAAAAACAATATTAGAATCAATTTTAAATTATTTATTTTATGTTGAACATTATATATATAAAATATATATATATAAAATTTTTTTTCGGTAGGCTCGAACTTCGTTCCAGGATCATCGTTCCAGAGAAGCTCCAGGAAGATCAGGTTCAAGTGTACGCAATCCATAGTCAGTATTTTATTTTATTAGGGGGTTCACTTACGCATTGCATTAATCTCTATCTATTGTACCAGTATTAGATATTATGCACCTGTTTTAAATGTTTAAAGTTATAAGGAAGATTTCTTGCAAGATTTAAATGGGTGGTTTATGGCTTGCTGCTTAATCTGTCATAGAATCTTTAGTGGAGTTTGGAGTTCCTATTGAGGTGGGTTTTCCCTGTTCTGTGATCATGCCTGTTCTCTCTCCCATTCTACAGGTTGAAGCTCGAATTGTTGGTGGAAGTTCTCCCTCCCTTTTGTTTCATCAGCGTGGGCCTGATGTGATGAGGGGGAAGTACCGTCATGGCCATCTTACAGTCGGCTGTTCCGTTTTTGCCTTTATACAGCCAACATCGGGCTAGTGTTTTTGTGCGTTTCCCGACGGTTTCTTCAGTTTCCTAACTGGTTCCTCAATTTGTGTTTATAACGGGTGAACAAATGTGCCGTATTCTCAATTTTGTAATAAGCATAAACTATCATTAATGAAATCAAAAAGTGATGAGAATTTTTGTGAAGTCTCATCATTCATTTCTAACAGACCGAAAGAAATCTTCATTTGAGCTGAACATTCCTATCATAAAATCCTTTTGAATTTTTTACTCAAAATGAGCTTATTATACTACAACCAATAGAATTTTCCTCTATTTAAAAGAGGAAAAATATTAGATGACGACTATCACGGTTTAATCTTATGTTGAGAGTAATCCACTACTTTCGATAGGAAACATCCGATCAAAAGTAGAGGAATACTCTCCATATCGTATTTGCACATGTGCAATCAGTAACAATTGTATCGCGTCGCGTCGTCAGTTTTCACTCAAATTTATTTCCACGTTTAGTTTTCAATTGTGGAAGACTTACTGTGTGTTTTAAGGGTTCAAGTTTTTCTTTAAGTGAATAAAAAGTGGTAGTTAGTGATTTTATCTTTCTTTAAATGATTTAAAGTAATTTAAGAATGATAGTAAAAAAAATTTCCACTATGAGAGGATACTATTAAAATGAGAGGAACTTTCTTTCAAAGAGTATAACGTCTCTCAAAACAAGGGAAATAATTTTGATACCATATTGTAGAGGAAAATGAGTGGATTCCGCTCAAATGAAGAGATTTTGTTTTTATGTGTACCTTGTGACGATATACGAAATTACTTCTCCATAATTCAAACTTCTAGTATTTAATTTATATACTTTTCTTTTTGATTGCAAAACAGAAAAAGATAAATATATAGATAGCGATTGATTTCAAAGAACAGTGCATTAACTCAGGTTGAATAGAGAAGTCTTTTTCCAATCAATCAAACGAAGGCAAATCACTGTGACAAGAAAGCGAAAGTGGCACTGAGAGTGTGAGAAAAAAGCCAAATAGCAAAAATGATGGGGTGTACAAATAAAAGAAGTTGATGGAAAGGTAAAATAGCAAAGACAGGTGAACCACAAATCAAAGATGCAATGACAGTTAATTCATAACTCGCGACCTGACCTGAAACTCAATCCCCTGTCCTCCCAACCCTCCAACACCTGCTAGACCTCATCTCTGTTTCAATCTGTACTCACTCTCGGATTGCGTGCAACGTATGTGTAGACCAAGCCCAATGCTTGTACATTCAAATGAATGTTTTGAATAACCATTCGGCTGGTCTGCACTCAATTGAGTTTTAAAAATCCGATTGCTATCCACTTCCTGTCTCTATTTATGTCATTTCGACTTGCTTCTAGGATTTATTTTTTCAATATGCAAATCCTTCATCAGATTATTCAAATTCACGGTGAAAATTTTAACTTCTGTAATAATCCATTAATGAATTGAAAATTTTTCGGTTGCTTTATTCTAGGTGTGTTGGATTAGTTCTCCATGAAAGAGAGTTAATTAACCCTCTACCTAAACTGCCGGCCAAAATTGTGGGACCACTTACAAAAATGGGATTAAAAACATGACCGTCTTAAAAAGTTGATAACTCTGTCAAATATAAGCGAAATATAATTTTTCATAGACCATTGGAAAGCTTATAAAATTTACCGATAAATGGTCCTATGTTAAAGCTTTTTAGATTATTACGTGTGTGCACAGTATCAAATTTTCAAAATGATATTATAGACATCGATACAGCTTTCCTCTCTGTTAGTAAATTCACAACTTTATCTTCAAATTTTTTAATAAATATTGACTCCAAAACTCTTCTTTTAAACATACATTCTTCTCTAGCTAAAATTTTAATATTTTCAAATTTAAGATCAAAACAATGATGAAAATCCCAACTATGTTTTGACAAACTAGTATTCAAATTACCAACCTCACAATTACTCCTATGTTCGATACTCTAGATTTTAATCTTCTACCAGTTTCACCGCAATATAAATTTTATTGCAACCTAAACATTTAAATGGTTAGACAACATTAGAAAGGTTTTCTTTTTGTTCTCTATCTTTTTTATTAGCCAAAAAATAATTTTCAAGTTTATTATTATTAAAATATACATTGATATTAAACTTTTTTAACATTAATTTTAATTTATCACTAAGATTTTTAACATAAGGAAGTGTAATTTTTGGAACCTATTTAATTTAATATTTTTAGAAATTTTAGATGAATTATTATAAATATGGTGAACTCTTTCTTTAATAACTTGATTTATCAAAGAAAAAGTTAAATTGCTTTAATCTTTTATCTAATAAAGTACAATTTTTGAAATTTTCTGTTAAATTGATAATTACTGATAATATGTGAAATTTTGTTCCTAATTTCAATTATTTTATCTGAATCTAAAATTTTAATACCATATTCAATGTTGGAGATCATATTGTTTATTGGAAGAGATTTGTTATCAAAAGGAATCCCAAAATTCTTAACAATAACAGTATGACAATAATTTCACTTTTACTTTCTGATATTTTTCCAAAATAAAATAGTGAAATCAAAGAGTAGGTGCCTGACAGGAAAAAGTGATTGATAACGAAGCGTATTCCGTTTAGGAAACTTTATACTTTATCAGCAAACTTATCGTCGAACGTTTGGCGCAGTCGCGCTTATCCACCCCTCTGTTACAGCCTGTCCCAGCATCGATGTTCCGTTCGCTCGCTGTAATTAATTTAGTTAATTATCTATAAAGTTTTACACCTAACGTACGGTGCCGGTAATTTCCATTCCCGTCGATAAAACTTTCGCTGATACTCTCCAGACTCTTCCAAAAGACGTGCCCGGAATACGGTGGGATTTTCGAATCTTTCCATACACGTTTAAAAAATGTGTTCAAACTTTTGTTATCTGTTTGATTCATTTTTATCGAATCCTTTACATTTGATCACAATTTGGTTAGAGAAATTGAGCTTAATTTAAAAAAAATTCTTACTTGAGATTGTAAAAGTAGCATTTATGAAAAGTTTATTCATGCTTAAAGTGAGATGAAGAGGCATATAAAAAAACCTTTGAATAATGCATGGTAACGTATTAGTTAAACAATCTCTTTTAAAAGTTTCTTTTTCGTTTTCCCAATTAAGAAATGCATAACTTATGTATTCTTACTATTGTAATCACAGCTAAAAATATAGCATTAAGAATTGCTTAAAACAAGTTTCTAAAAGCGGACAAACTTATGCCAACCTTTTTGAAATATTAAACTATATTAAATAATCTAATAATAATTCTATTTAATAATAGAAGACGAATTTGGACTTCATATGTTTTTGCAGTAGGATAAAATTATCTTTACCGCAATGATGTGAGTAATTTTTGATGATTCTAAAAGTGATTAAGCTCTTTTTAAAGACAAAAGTGGCAACTACTATTATTCATATATCTTGTTTTAAGAATAGCTTGCAGCTGAACTGAATAAGACTATCATAGAAAAATGAAAACTGATAAATTGTTGCACTTCCTAAATGTCTTAAGGCACGTAAAGACTACACTGTTTTTGTTGCTGGTTAAAATGGAAGATGACGAGCCTTTAGAAGCTATCCACTTTGTCGACGAGATAAGGCAATTTAGAGCTAATTTAACCCTATCTGAGCTGTATAACCCCTAAAGCACGAAGGGGTATTTTCGACCTCGACGATTCTTCTCTCGCTATCTTCAATGGCGTCATGATTTTCGTGCGGTTTCACTAATGAATTTAATTATAATTTCATTCACAATCTCATCTCGCAAAGAGTTATACCAACTTACAAGTTTTCTTACATTTTTCAAAATAGTCAAATAAACAAAGGTATATACCATTCATTAATCTCATTATTTGAAATTTTTTAATTAGAAAATAAAAAAGAAAATTTTTAAGTACGTTGACATTTCTAAAATTATTTTTTATTTCATTTTATCAACTTCTCAGTTCATTTGTAAATAAAGTATATTTATATCAGGGTATGAAAAAGTTTACAAAAGCGGAAGTTGAATGGGAAGATTGATCATCAACACGATGGCTCTATAATGACTCGAGACTGGTAGAAAAGTTCAGACAAGAGGAAAGAATAATATCAAAAACGTCGTAACTTTATAAGCCATGTCAGTGAATAAACTAATGTGCTAGTCAGGACGAATAAAGAACTTGGGCGTTATGAAATTACAAACATTTATTTGCCTTGTGTTCAGGTAATACAGGGCAAAAAGATTACGACTCTGGACTAGGTTTTCTTGACGAAAGTAGTTATTTCATTTTTTTACTCTCATTCTTTTTTCGCAATTTTCATCCGAGCTCCACTGTTTTGTGCTTTCTTAAACGAGTAAATTAAAGTTCCCATGATTGCAAGCTCCGTTCTCATTTGTTGTCTATTAAAACTCAACATTGAATTGTGAAAACGAATTATTTATCCTGGAGAAAATTAAAAAAGAAAATTAAGGGCAATTCTTCTCTGATTAAATTATAATAATTCTACCCGTTAGTTGAATTATCATTATATTATTAGTAAATATTATTCCTGTGGTATTTCCATTTTCTATTAACTATGTACATATTATTGTATCTTTGAAGGATGCAGGTGTTCATTTATACAAGAAAGCGTGCAACCGAATGCATATAATTCAAGCTTGCTGCATTCATTGTTGTGTTTGGGATGACCTAGACTCCTTATATATCTCAAAGAGTGCAGATAGAGGCGCCACTCGAGGGAAACAAAAGTCGATAGTTACTCTGGTACTACTTAGCAAAGAAACGACATCGTTCGCCTCCCTCTTCCGGAAGTTAGCTCGTTTCTACCGCGGAACGGGAAATAATGCCGAGCTGCTAGGGTGGTCCCGACAAAATTACAATTTGGAGATGTAATTCCGGTCTCGAGAAATGGCATCTACATACCCAGAAGATAAGGTGGGGGGTGGTGAACGAGAGAAAGAGAAAGATGACTCGAGAACGATCCCGAGAAACGGAGAAAGGCAGATTTATCAACAGCTCGTTTTACCCTAACTAGACACGGGTTACGCTGGCAACTTGAAAGATATTACATCAGGCAGACGATGATAACAGGACGACGGTGCATTAAATTGCTTCCGGCCGTTGCTGAAATTTAGCCGCCATTATGGACCTTTCGGCCTCACACCTGATCTCCTACCTGTTCCCATCCTTCGGGGTTGCACATGGCCAACTGTATCTCCGAGCATACATTTTAGCGAAGCTTTATGAACTGGAACATTTTCCAGCAGGAACTCACTCGCTTTTACCACAGACCACCCACATTAATAGTCTCAATGGCCATCCAGATTCATGAACCTGAAATTCAAGTACAACTTGTTCATAAACAAAAAGAAAAAAGCCAAATAATATTATCTCTTATTTGTTTTTCCAGAAGTGGCTAGTTTTACGCAATATTTAGAAGTGACTATACTGTTACTTGGTTGTATGCTTTGTAATTTAATTTATTTGATATGTGTCAACCCAATGGAAAAGTGCATTAATAGCCCAATATCTTTTTTCTACGAGGTTTAGAAAATGCATTTACGCACCATAAGGAACATCCTACAATGAATGATGCAAGCATGAGTTAAAGAGGATGCTCCCCGTGTGTGGGACTCGAGTCCAGAGAATAGTTTACTTGGGAATATAAATATTTCCCCGTAAGTTTGGCTTTGGGTAATACCCACTAAACCTTTTTCGCTTTATAGGAGTATTTAACAATCAGCGGGACGATTGAACTAAGCAACCAACATCTTCGAGTGCGAACTCCACCCATACCCATAGATCCATCAGCCCAGCATCAGATCTCGATCAGTCAATAAATTAATGGGGGTAAATACCTCCACTGATCGATGGCGGACTTCGATGTGATGTCAGATGGGGGATTCTATACGGATTTCTTTCTTACCTTTTTACCTTCTTACCTTCCAATATCTCCAGTTTAACCCTGGTTCCTCTCCTTGCATCAATTACTGTCCTCGGTTTTCATTATCTGAGTAATGAAGGATTCAATGCGCTGCCACGAGTCCACATTTCTTAACATAAGGTCAATCATGTTTTCAGGAGTGACTTTAGTGCCCACCACCCGAAACATATCATGCCTTTTTTCCTACCAATGTCTGCAAACAAAGAAGGTGTGAGGATAGAAGAATATGAACTTGCCAGAAAGGAAATTTTAATAAATTTAATAATAAATAATAATAACACAGGCACACAAAAAAAATAAAGTTCTCTAAGCTGGGTATGAGACCAATATTTTTCTATGTATTTTGATGCGCTGAATCCAAATCCGTCAACAGAATTGACCCATCACGTCACGTTTTGACCCTTACCTCAAAATCAATAAAATGACAGTTTTTGTTCTTTAGAATCTGAACCCGACTTAACTTTAATGCATGCTTAGGGCCAATAGAAAGCTTGAGTTATGACCATAAAAATGCTTTTTTAAAAATTGTTCTACGATTATTTTTAACGGAGATATGATGTTTTACGTAACACATGATTTTTTTAAAATGTTAAAAACGTGTGAATAGTGAATTATGAAAAAAAATTATTTTATGGAAAACATACCATATGTTCGTTAAAAATCATCGTAAAACAATTTTTAAAAAAGCATTTTCAAGGTCATAAACCAAGGTTTCTATTGACTCTAGGCATGCATTAAAGTTAAGTCGGGTTCAGATTCTAATGAACAAAAACTGTCATTTTATTGATTTTGAGGTTAGGGTCAAAACGTGACGTGATGGGTCAATTCTGATGACGGATTGGGATTCAGCGCATCAAAATAAATAGGAAAATATTGGTCTCATACCCAGCTCAGGGAACTTTATTTTTTTTGTGTGCCTGTGTAATTAATAAATGTTTTTTATAAGAAACTTTTTATATTCTGCGAATATTTATTTTATAACTTAACTAGCAAAATTAGCGCGCGCCCAGGCGCGCGAGAACTTTTTTTTTTATGTCATTATAAAAAGTTTATTGTAAAAAATGTTGACGGATAAATATGAAAATCTCTTATTTGTGAATTTTAAAACCAATTGGATAATGTACACTACCGTCGGGAATTGTCGGTACGATCGGTGCGCGGACAGAGAAAAATGTCTACTGACTTTAGAGGCTGATAATTTGAATTTGGAAAAAGATAGAGACTTAAGACTTAGATTGTTTGAAAGGCTGAAGAATTCTGCGTTTAGTGATATATAATTCAAATTTTTTAAATCTTCTAGAGAGATAAAATCACTAGATATGTTTTTGAAAATAATTAAAAAATTTCCCCGGATTTGATTACTTTGTTTGAGGCCCTGCCTATTCTGGAAAAATTGAATGAAAAATTTGAAACTTACATAGAATTAAGCAGTATAGTTTCAGCTTTAAAAAAATTCTTTGACATTTAAAAAATATTGAGTAGTTCTCGAGTAATTTAAAAAAATGTCCGAGCATATTTTTCTGAGTGTCAGTTGTCGATGCGGCACTTCTCACTCTTCTCGTTCGTTGCGTCAGGGCCGAATAATAATAATTATACGGAGTAACATTTTGATAGTACCGGCTATAATATCAATATTTTTGTAATATCTTTGACGGTAGCTAGTAATAAAATTGTAGTACCGTATAAAATAACCTTGTTAAAATCAAAATGTTACTATCCGTTTCTCTCATTATAAATCAATACTTGTCTTAAATTTGTTAAACCCTGCTATATAAATGTTTATATGGAAAATACTATTGTATAATGTTGAATTTGCAATAATTATAAATTATCATTTTTAAATTGATCATTACTTAACGTTTTTATGCAAATTTGAAGTTTGTAATATTTTTTTGTACCGTTGGAAGTAAAACAAAAATGTAAAAATTCAGCAAGGTTGTCTTAAAAATGTTGCGTTTTAGAATAAGACAGGTGTCATGTCTGAAAATAAGACTTTCTGTTTACAGATTGGCATGAAAGAAAATGTCATTAGAACACTAATATTCTGTAACTTCCAAGTTTAATGTTAAAGTAAGTTTGTTTTATTACATTTAATTAAAAAAAAAGTTAATATAATATTAATTTGTACACATTGTAATTTTAAAAAAAAAATATCATGTCCGACATATTGGATTCGCTATTTTAAATTTTTTTGTAAATGATAATAGATTCGTATTCACTGACCCAAAAAAATTTATTATATCGAGTTTTGTAAAAATTTGTAAAAATTTAAAAATTCATGTTCGCCTTATTAGATATGCCATTTTAAAATTTTTAAAAATGAGCGGATTGGTTCTTAACAATTGCAAAAACCTTTGAATACGAAGAATTGGATTTCTATTGCAATAAAAGTAGTATCAATCAAATAAATTCAAATTTTTTCAACATTTTATAATTAAATTGTGATTAGCAATAAATTATTATTCGAAATGCAATGAATAGAGAAAATTATATGTTTATTGGTGGATTAGGATAATAAAATGCAAAAAATCATGTCTCTATTGTTGAAGATACTTATACAATAATTTAATTATAAAATTCCCATTTCAGAAAAAGAAAAGCAAAACGTGTCATTCTACGTACGTGATATCAAAAAGTAACCATTTCAAAATATTATATATATTTATGTAACTTTTATTTCACGCACTGAAAAAAATTCTTAGTAGATTTGACTACTTTTTAACTAAGGCAAATGGTTCAATAAGTCCCCAATAAATTTTTTGCAATTACATTAAATATGGAACTTTAGTTAAGTCAACTAAGAATACCATTGACGGAACTATTCTTTGTAATTGATTTTACTAAGTTCAACAAATAACTGTTATATTGTAGTTAATTCTTCAACTTTTTACAATTGTTTTAATGATATTTGTACAACTAAGAAAAAGTAGTTTATTTTACTAAGTTAAAGTGTCTCATTTTATTACAAAAGTAGTTCAATTAATTGATTTTCAGTCTACTAAGGGAAAGTAGTTGGATATTTCAAAAAAAAATTTTTCAGTGCGACAATTTTAAAAATCTACAAAGGTTAAATGAAGATTGAATTGAATTTCTTGAAATGTAAGTTAACTTAATAATACACTGAGAGAAACAGATAGTAAGATTTGTATGTTAAAAAGGTTCTGTTATACGTTACACGTTATACGTTATTGTACCCCCATACTAACTGTTACCATCTAGATAGCTGCCCGTAATTGTAACATGAAATATGGTTACCGTGAACATCATTTTGTTACCCATTACTATAATTTTCTTTCAGTGTAAATATAAAAATTACTTTAAAACAAACCAAAAAATCTCATAGAGACTAAATAAACACTAAATTAAATTTTATTAATGTAACTTTACTTAATAAAAAATGTATATAAAATTGTTTTGAAAAACGAAAAAGATATATATTTTATAAGACTTTTGATCATATTTTGCAGAATGTAAAATAAAAATGGTTAAACATTGAAATTAAAGAGAATTTTTTAAATTTATGAATTGAGACTTATTTACATTGAATGTAGTTTATTCATTGATAAAATTAATACAAAAAAAATTCAATAAATATTCAGTTATAAATAATAAATATAATATTATTTTTATAACAATATTTATATTATATATTTATATAAATATATTTTTCTAACACACGCACCGAAAGTACAATCTTTCTTATCGTTTCGGGATGAGACGAAAAAGTAATTCAGAGCTTTTTCGTTTCAGGCTCAATACAAAACAATATTGATTGTACATTTTTGTTTCGTCAAAACAATCCAAAACAGAAACGGAATTCGGTTTTCGTGTCAGTCCCTGCGAATGTCGTTCTCACAACCAGAAATCGATTTCGTAATAAAATAAAGTTATTACAACTTCATTGTAGGTTATTGTAACCAATAAACTTAGGTACACAGACAGTTTTATGTATGCTCAATAACTACTTATTGCCAACCACTTTTTTCTGATTATATTAACGACGAATAATTTTTCTCAGTGTAAGAACGGTCACTCAAAACAAAATAATTGGGTCGTATCATCCTAAAGTCATCAAGCTATTTTTTAATGGTATAGAAAAAATTCATGTTATTCTAAGAAAATGGGATTAAAAAATTTTTTTTTTAATTGTTTGCATTATTGTTTGAAAACAATCTATGTCGACAAAGAACTATGTAATAAAAAATGTGTATTACGATAATACCTGACACATTTACTCACACATATTTTGAATTTTCAACCTAACATATATTATACGTAATATACATTACCAGATACGTAATCGTTACAAAACAAAAAAAAAACAGAAATTATTTTTGCACCTTATTCTGCAGTGGGAAAAGAACTACTAATTCACAGAAATACAATAGTTAAAAAAAAAAAAATTATGGAAAAGAAATATGAATGAGCAATAAAAAAATTCAACTCACATATTACATTTTTCAAAGTAGGCAACACAAATAACATATTTCTCTTAACCCTGGGGAATTTTTTTTCAGTGTTGGACTAAAAAAAAAAAAAAAGTTTTTTAATAATAATAATAATAATAATTTTATAATGATAGTTTTTTGTTAATCTAAAATAGAAAGCTGAATATATAAAAAAAAAATTCCCAACTCTCATACTGAAACGTAGTTTCATAAAACCCTGTCGACCAATTAAATGTTAGCTGATAAACCCCAATACTTGAAGATGTGACACGCCCCCATGACGCCCAGGTTTTCTAAATTTTAAACTTTCTAAGCAAATTTAACTTTCATTCTAATTGGTGGATATTTCCAAATAAGAGAATGGAAATAGAAAAACCTATAAGAAGGACCTATCACATTATACCCTTTAAAAGAATAAAGCTCCACCTTTTTTGAAGCGAACTAAAAGAAGTGGCATCTGATAGATTATAATAAGTAATGTTTGTCTGTATTCCTTCAGAAAAATAAAGGAAAATGTATTTTTCTAACGGGGTCCAGGTAGAAACCTGACCTTTGCGTTTATGACTAAAAAATAAATAAGTTATTTAAATTTCTTACAAATTTCTTATAATATGTCGGTCTTTTTACAATTTTTGTCAAAAGAAATGTGATTCAGTACAGAAGATTATTAGTTATTTTAATCTGTTTGTTATAATATTTTTTTAATAATAATAATAATAATAATAATAATAATAATAATAATTTTATAATGATAGTTTTTTGTTAATCTAAAATAGAAAGCTGAATATATAAAAAAAAAATTCCCAACTCTCATACTGAAACGTAGTTTCATAAAACCCTGTCGACCAATTAAATGTTAGCTGATAAACCCCAATACTTGAAGATGTGACACGCCCCCATGACGCCCAGGTTTTCTAAATTTTAAACTTTCTAAGCAAATTCAACTTTCATTCTAATTGGTGGATATTTCCAAATAAGAGAATGGAAATAGAAAAACCTATAAGAAGGACCAATCACATTATACCCTTTAAAAGAATAAAGCTCCACCTTTTTTGAAGCGAACTAAAAGAAGTGGCATCTGATAGATTATAATAAGTAATGTTTGTCTGTATTCCTTCAGAAAAATAAAGGAAAATGTATTTTTCTAACGGGGTCCAGGTAAAAACCTGACCTTTGCGTTTATGACTAACAAATAAATAAATTATTTAAATTTCTTACAAATTTCTTATAATATGTCGGTCTTTTTACAATTTTTGTCAAAAGAAATGTGATTCATTACAGAAGATTATTAGTTATTTTAATCTGTTTGTTATAATATTTTTTTAATAATAATAATAATAATAATAATAATAATTTTATAATGATAGTTTTTTGTTAATCTAAAATAGAAAGCTGAATATATAAAAAAAAATTCCCAACTCTCATACTGAAACGTAGTTTCATAAAACCCTGTCGACCAATTAAATGTTAGCTGATGAACCCCACTACTTGAAGATGTGACACGCCCCCATGACGCCCAGGTTTTCTAAACTTTAAACTTTCTAAGCAAATTCAACTTTCATTCTTATTGGTGGATATTTCCAAATAAGAGAATGGAAATAGAAAAACCTATAAGAAGGACCAATCACATTATACCTTTTAAAAGAATAAAGCTCCACCTTTTTTGAAGCGAACTAAAAGAAGTGGCATCTGATAGATTATAATAAGTAATAGAAAATTTCAAAAGACATAAAACAAAATTTGCTTCTATAATAAATATCACTTGAAAATTTTGAAATATGGGCAAGAATCTGTCAAAAGAAAAACGATCTGCAAGTGGTCTTTCGATTTCTTTCAAACTGTGGGAAATAATAGTCTTAGGTATGATTGTCAAAACCCAGAAAGGATTTTCGAAAATTTACAAAATGGCGCCCGCTACGCCATGTTTAATATCAGAGCAGTGTTTTTTTCAAAACTCATTATTTCCTAATCCACAAAATGAATTTTAATGAAAATTTCAGACAAAATAGATAAATTAACGTAGTTTAAAAAAATATTACAATAAAAAAAAAAATACAAAATTTTGACCCAAAAAAAGTTTTTTAAATTTTTTGAACTACTTTTTAGTTAATTTGGCCACTTTTTTGGATTTTCTAATGTACATATTCTGATTCCTTATAATTTCACCTTTATTTAACAAAAAAAAAAATTTTTGGAGACTTGAGTAGTTTTTGAGATATTGACATTTTAGTGGGAGCGCACACCGCGTTTTCATCTCCACGCGTCAAGCGCACAGTGGGACCAAATTGGAATTTACTGTTCAAAAACGTCTAGAGCCTTCATTTTTAAACCGATTTTACTTTTTTTTTGTCTTAAATGAAAGATTATAAAATTTAGAAGAGATTTGTAAAGCCTGATTTTAAATCTTTTTTGTTTATATTAATTTTTTAATTGTAAAGTTTAACAAAAGTAGCAATTTTTAAGAAAATGTTATCTCCAGTTGCTATAATTGAATGATACATGCTATAGCTATTTAAAAATGCACCTAGAGTACCCCCTAAACTGTAAAAAAATTACACAAGTGAACATTTGAATTTTATAAATTAATTATGTTAACAAATAATTAAGGTTACAACAAATTGTTAATAAGGACAAAGGCTTCGTTAGATTTTGATGGAATTTTTTACTCGGGGGTTTTTGGGGTCGCTTATTACAAATCCGTTATCAGTTGTTCAAAATTCAAAATGGCGGATCTATTATGGCAGACGACTTTTTTTAAAATTCATCAAATTTTTTTTGAAGTTTGTTCTTCAGGGGTTCTTGTGGTCGCCGATTATAAATCCGTTGTCATCTGCCATATTGGATCCGCAATTTTTAATTTTGAAAAACTGATAACGGATTAGTAATCAGCGACCTCAAAAACCCCCGACTAACAAATTTGATTGATTTAAAACCAAGTCGTCTGCCATATTGGAGCCGCCATTTTGAATTTTGAAAAACTAATGAGGGATTCGTAATCGGCGACCACAAGAACCCCTGAAGAACAAACTTCAAAAAAAATTTGATGAATTTTAAAAAAAGTCGTCTGCCATAATAGATCCGCCATTTTGAATTTTGAACAACTGATAACGGATTTGTAATAAGCGACCCGAAAAACCCCCGAGTAAAAAATTCCATCAAAATCTAACGAAGCCTTTGTCCTTATTAACAATTTGTTGTAACCTTAATTATTTGTTAACATAATTAATTTATAAAATTCAAATGTTCACTTGTGTAATTTTTTTACAGTTTAGGGGGTACTCTAGGTGCATTTTTAAATAGCTATAGTACGTATCATTCAATTGTAGCAACTGGAGATAACATTTTCTTAAAAATTGCTACTTTTGTTAAACTTTACAATTAAAAAATTAATATAAACAAAAAAGATTTAAAATCAGGCTTTACAAATCTCTTCTAAATTTTATAATCTTTCATTTAAGACAAAAAAAAAGTAAAATCGGTTTAAAAATGAAGGCTCTAGACGTTTTTGAACAGTAAATTCCAATTTGGTCCCACTGTGCGCTTGACGCGTGGAGATGAAAACGCGGTGTGCGCTCCCACTAAAATGTCAATATCTCAAAAACTACTCAAGTCTCCAAAAATTTTTTTTTTGTTAAATAAAGATGAAATTATAAGGAATCAGAATATGTACATTAGAAAATCCAAAAAAGTGGCCAAATTAATTAAAAAGTAGTTCAAAAAATTTAAAAAACTTTTTTTGGGTCAAAATTTTGTATTTTTTTTTTTTATTGTAATATTTTTTTAAACTACGTTAATTTATCTATTTTGTCTGAAATTTTCATTAAAATTCATTTTGTGGATTAGGAAATAATGAGTTTTGAAAAAAAACACTGCTCTGATATTCAACATGGCGTAGCGGGCGCCATTTTGTAAATTTTCGAAAATCCTTTCTGGGTTTTGACAATCATACCTAAGACTATTATTTCCCACAGTTTGAAAGAAATCGAAAGACCACTTGCAGATCGTTTTTCTTTTGACGGAGTCTTGCCCATATCTAAATCATAACTAATTAATGAAAAATTATTAGTAATAAACGATATAGAAAAATATGCAAAATAAATTATATAAAGAAAAAAAATATACAACAAAAAATTTTTAATTTATTAATAGGCTCTATTTATCACTTAGGATAACTTAAACTTAAATTAAAATAAAATTAATCGATCATAATCTACTTCCTAATGGAACGTTTAATTAAAAGGGCTAAAGATAAAATTTAAAAAATTATTTTAATTAAATAATCAAGATCTAATTAATTAATAAATTAATAAACAAACAAACAGATTAATTAATTAATTAACTAATAATTTATTAATAATATAAGAATTAAATGCAAGTAATTTGTTTACATTAATGTAATAAATTAAAATTATAATTAGTAATTCCTAAGCATTAACAAACAAATCTATTTTCAAAAATCGAGAAAATTACTATTTTTATTTAAATTATGATTATTTGCATCTTTCAAAGTTATTTAAACGGCAAAATGAAATTGTTTTGCAAGTTCCCTTCGTTACTGAGAAATATTTTTTATTAAAAATGAAATAAAATAAGTATTTAGTTTTATAATATTTTTTATTTAGTAATTTATTGTTAAAACTAAAATAACTTTTTTTTAATATTGGCTTACTGATGTCATCCAACAATAGGCCAATGAATCTTTAATTGTTTACCCCACAAATTGATACATTGAATAGAAATAATTATAAAACATCGAAATTGGTTTTAAGTTAATTGTCGGGTGTTTGTATTTCCTACATAATTTACATTTACATAACTGATGTTGATCAAATTGCCTGAATATGATGTATATTTGCATTTCTAATAATGCTAATAAGTAAATAGATAGTTAATAGTTCTATGATCATTAGAGCAGCATTGAATGTCTAATTATAAGCTGTGATTCAATTTCCACAAAGTGCAATAATTAGACAGAATTAAAGTTAACTGAAATATTTTGGTTTCGGACTAAATAATTTTCTTGGGGGGGGGGGGGGGGGATAGAGTCGAGTATGGAAAACACAGAGTAAACTATTCATTCGTTACTTAGTTACTGTAGATAAGTGGAAGTATCTCAGTTGCTCAAGAGACCATTGCTGAACTTCTTGCATCAGAATAATTTCTTCCCTTCATCCTCATTTCGACGGTTTCCCCATCAAGTAGACTAATTTGTGATCTACCCTTCTTTGGCGAGCTTTAATGTTATCCACCCTCAACAGTCCTCTTCTGACGGAAGTTACATCAGAAATTCCATTATCTTTGGCTTAATCAAATATAAAAGCTCTCACTGTGACATATTCACGTCTTTAATTGGTTTACCATCACCATTGCTCTATTTTCAATTTTAAAACGGGATTCTATTCTACTTTTAATTGATTAAAAGTGTTGTTTGTCAATGTGATCTTAAAATGCAATAATAGTTTTTAAAAATTAAAACATTGGTTTGATAAAATTATTTAATAGTTTAAATAAATTTATTACTCTGCAAATGGTTCTTTATTTTGATCGATCTCTAATTGCCGAGTTACGTTTTCTTAACAACACTTTCTATTGTTTTCATGGGGTTAAAAATCTCTTGTGTTTACAAACGTCAGAAAATAAACCGGTAAGATACTTTAAGTTCAAAAGAATATAATTTTTTTTTTATAATATATGTGATTATTTATATTTTTAAACAAAAGCTTAGATAAATAATCATTTTTTAAATCCTAAATAAGTAATAGCATTGTTTTAATTAGGACCGACAATGTATAACTTCCTTATTTTTTAAAATTCTTGCTTGAGATTTTTTAACAAAATTTGTAAGACCACTAGATGGAAGAAAATGCAAAAATAGAAAAATCGATTTTTTCGAACTTCCTAGGTAGGAAGGAAACTTTTTTTCACTTGCAAGGTAAACATTCTTTTCATAACAACTTATTTTTTAACAAATTTACCTTTTTGATAAAAAATCAGGGACGTAACTACCATACAGCGAATCTTGCGGCCTCGGCTTGCTGGGGGGGGGGGGGGGGCCTCGAGCCCAATAACCCTAATGCAAAAAAATTTTTTTTAAAAAAATAATTAAAAGTAGAAAATATTGACCGAAATTATTTATACACTATTTAAAAAAATATTGGGGGGTGGGGGCCTCCTGAAAAAATTTGCGGGGGGGCCTCGACATTTGTAGTTACGTCCCTGTAAAAAATTAACATAAAAAATAATATAAAATTTCGTTTTTATGACAAAAAAATAGCGTTTTGTTTATATTGCGCTTGGATTATGCAAACTAAACTTTGTTATAAAAAAAAAATTGTTCTGTAAATAATTTTTCTTTTTTTATAAATAATGTTTGTAAACAAAAGCATTTTATACGCATTTTTAGACGGAAATAATATATTCATAAATTATTTAATATACTAACATTATTTTAGATATTAATTAACATATATAAAATTTTATAAAAGAACAGCAAATACAATATTTAATAATGAATATTTCGTTTTATTTTTTGGATAATTTGAAATCGAGATCGAGCAGTGTAATCCGGCATTGCTAAACTACTTTATAGAATAATATTTTAAAATAACCATCACAGATAAAAAAGTTTCTCTGTATGAAGCACACTGAACACTTCATATAGGCCATGAAGCTGAAATTTTACGTGATACCATGGAGCTGAAAGAAAATGGTAACAATACTATCAAATAGTTGTTACAGTAACATAATAATAGTAATGACATGGAACTGAACGCTTTTTTTGTACCCATGCGATTTTCACAAAAATAATTTCTTTTTAAGTAAAAATTTTTCTTTTTTAAAACTTTTTTCACATGTGCTTTAGTGCTAATGGATCAAAATTGAGATTTAACTTATTAGAAGGCGTAATAACTAAACACATGACACCTTAATTATAAGTCTACAGATTGCGTTCAAAAATTGGAAAAATTGAGGGACAAAATATTTTTACAGATTCTAAGTATGAAAAAGGTATTATGAAGTTTAATATAGACCTAAATTGTTCATAAATATAGACACTTTATGCTTGAAAAAAGCTGAGTTATAATAATGATATTTTCACCGAAAATTATTAAATTAAAGTTAACATTTTGCAAAAGGGACACGCCACGGAGCTGAAATTTCAGCAGTTATAGTGCAATATAATAGAAGTTATAATATATATATTTATATATATTTTGTTTTCAGTTACTCTCATATTTACCTTTAAAATTCACTAATACACTTAAGAATATATTTTTAATTTAGGTGTATTTTTTCAACGCCGCCCAGTAAGGCAGTTACGTAAGAATCGCCCATATAGCATCCTTTATTATGATCAGCATGGTTCGCTGATCCTGGTGCACCTAGATGGTATACTGTAATTTCTCGTGAATCTCGATGATTAAGGGAAGAGCACAACGGACGACGGTTTGTTTCTGACCATATATTGTTGTCGAAACAAACTGAAAAATTATTATTCATAAAATCTTAAGTAAATATTAAATAATTGAATATTTATGATGTTAGGACGGTTGAACATTATTAGTATAATTTAAAAATAAATTTTTGTTGCATAAATTTATAAATTAAATCATTTTACTTGCACATTCTCAGGGTCATCATTTAGCCATTGAATATATTGACTTCCTCTTTTATTAAATAATGGATTATCTTCGACAGTTATGTTTTTACGTGTTAACTCGAAAATGTAATCATTTAACTAATCATCTAATTTACCATACTGTCCTACAATGGAAAAACATACGTAAACCGCCAACAGGTTAAACGGAGATATACAAGAAAAATCATTTGCATCTAGAACTTATGAATAGAGTCACTTTTTAGTAATAAAAGTTAGTCTACGTGGGTAAATCATACCTGCTCTTTTTAATTTCGCTATTACAAATTTATTAATTAAACATTTTCTATTAAATCCTACAGACTTTGGACTCCGCAAAGCACTTTATATGTATCTTTTTCCGTTGATTTCTCATTTTTCGCAAATTGCAACATATTCAATGTTAATTATTTATTATAAATAATTAATACTTTTAATTTTAATTAGTACAGTTAGTACAGTATTATCTATTAATACCAAAAACTTATGTTTCACCAAAATGTCACTTACGTATTTTTTTCTGTTGTAAAGCAGCACAGACTTTTATCTAAAACAAAATATAGTTGTCAATAAATTGTTATATAATATATGAAGCAACAAACGGTTAAAGTCAGACATTTGTTTACGCTGATAATTGTGTCCGAGTCATCGACTATCATTAGAGCACAATTATCAACGTAAACAGATTGTACTGACTTTAAGTCCGTGTTGCTTACGATCGTTTTTATTCTTAAGGTACAAATGAATCGATTTTAAATGCCTGCAGACAGGGTCTAAATGCGTTCACTTGTTCGACAGTATGAAAAAACAAAATGGCGTCCATTTTTAAAATTTTCTTGTCATTTTAAGGTAAAGTAACATAGTAACAAGTTTCGAAAAATTTCGTTAGCATTTTAAGTTTTTCAAAATTTGTGGCGGCCATATTGGATCCGCCAGTTTGGATTTTTAAACTTTAATATCAGATTCGTATTCAGCGATTTCAAAAACCCTTTAGTAACAAGTATCTCAAAATTTCGTTAACATTTAAAACAATGTTTGTAAATCTGTCTTCAGATTTGCGCTCAGTAACCCGAATAACCCCCTATCCTAAAGTTTTATCAAAAATGAATATTTGGAAGCTGCTGCACATTTGAGCCCACTTTATATTTCAGCATCACACTCAAGGGGTTAATAATCTACTTTCAAATAAATTTTGTAACCAAGCTTTTTTATATTGAATATTTATTTTAATATTTTTTGTTTTCTTATGGAGGAACTTTTGTGTAACTATTCCTTCCAATTTATAAATTTTTTAAAATGCTTCAAATTAACTTTTCTTTTATCCAGAAATGTGTTATATTTTATCAGATTCTGATCAAATGTCCAGATGTGTGTACAAGGTTTTCTAAAAATAATAATTAAAACAAAATACAACTGACCTATATAAAGTTTACATTTTGTCAACATTTCATAGAATAAATAATAATTTTTAAATTTGAAAAAATTGAAATTACCAAATTTTTAAAAATTAACTTATTGCTTTCTCCATAACGAAGCAAATCTTTTGCTAACGTGTAAGCAAAATGTTCATTGAATGATCATAATTTTCGGCTTGTTTTGATGATGATGTTTCTCTGATATATTTTTCTGAATATAATACATTTTGTTCAGTAAAATGCAAAAATCAGCTTTCAGAATAAATAAGTTGTTTATTTTTGTGTAGATGAACATTTTTTTTCATTTTGTGTTTTAAAAAATTGGACAACTTTTAATTTAAAAAATTCTAACAAACAAGTCAATTTGTAAAATTTGTTATATTGAATTTTAATTTTATATAGATAAATAATTAGTAAAAATTTCGCATGTCACATGCATGCATTCATAAGTATATATACAGTGTTACAACATAAAAAATTCACAATAGTTAACAAAAATCCGCAATTTTAAAAAAGATTTTAATCTTTTTACTGAAACTTTTAGTTTAATATAATAATTTATACTTCTTGCAACAAACAAAAACAGAATAAATTTTAACATTTTTCTAAATGGAACAATATTTTTAATAAATGTATTTAAAAGTCGCAAACTGCTTTGAAATAAGAAAATTGTAATTTACAAACAAGCTAATGTATACTTCAAGCTAAAACCTGTTCATTGCATGATAAACATTTTTTAAAAGAATTGTTAAAATAAAGTTTTTCTTTTTTAAATAATATAAAGGCATGTAATGTAAATGATGTAAGCAAAATTTGTCCGCTAAAACATATTATCTTAAAGAACCGCAAGTATGAGCTGAGATAGGAACTTTGTTCTTTAGCATAAAGTCATAATTTTGTTTGAAATTTTTCAAATGTTATAAAACGTTTAAAAATTATGAGTGTTTCGAACGCTTAAATGAACGGATACTGGGACATCCACTATAATAAAATAATTGAATTCTAAAATTTTGCTATTGTGAAACAACGCCGATGAACGCCGACAATCCGATTGACTAATAACTACTTGATTTTCATATATCTTTTTAGCCAAAACAATCAAATTATCAAAAAATTAAGTAGCATATTTCTTTCTGATAACCAGTAAAAACCAAATTTTAACACAATTGAACTTTCCTAAAAAATTAGATAATAAGATATAAGTACATAATTTTTAAATTTCCAAAATGCTGTTGGACATAATTTAACTATTTTAATTTAACTTGGAATTTCAGGATTAATAACACACTTCAACATGAATTTATTTAATAAAATATGTTCAGTATTTAAAATTTTTTCTTTCGAAAAAATTAAAACAATTTTTTTGTTTATTATTCTTTTTCACTTTAACTATTAGATTAGCTTACAAAATAATGGGAAAAAGTTTAAAAGTAAACCCAGCTGCTTTTTCTATTATGTTTATAAGTAGGTGAGAGTCGGGTAAGTTTGCCTAAAAAAAAGTTCAGAGAAAAAAATATTATCTAATGGTAGTTTTTAAATATACTTACCGTATTACATTATAATATATTATTACATTTAAATTATAAATTATATTGTTACATTTAAAAATAGGTATAAATGGGTGTCATTGTTTGGGTGCATAATCAAAAGATTAATTATGAAATGAAACCAAGGACAAAAAAAATATTTTTTAGAGTTATGTAATCATGCATTTTATACACAGAAAGAAGATAGGTAATTTATTGCTTTATTATTCACTTACATCTTTAAAAACCATTTTAATGTTACAGAGGATATAAAACTTTTATATGCAATTACTACCAGAAACTTTTGTCTCATATGTAATCGTTGCTTTCTTCTTATGGAGTACATAGAGATCAATAACAGTTAAACCTACACCACATTTAATCTTTAAAGAAGATCGATATTTACGTACTCCTGCTTTAGGTCTGAATCCTAAACTGTTCTGCAAAATAAAATTCGGACTTTTGTTGTACAATCAAATCATTTTTTTATGCCGTAGAATTATATACTTTAAATGCCTTAACGTTAATTTTAAATCATTTATACACGGTAAAAAATAATTAAATAATAATTACTGAAATTACTCAAGAGAGAGATTTTCCGATTGCGCGTTATGAAAAATTATACTGGATACTGTAAAAATATCTGAAAAAAATCGAGGATGAGAATTATATTCTTCTATAGATATTTCCGAAAAAAGTCTCACATCCACAGTTCTTGAATAATTCAAAAATTTTTAACGAATTATTTTCTTTTGTGTAGTATTGATTTTCTTATCAGATGATTTTTAGATCAATGCTTCTTTTAACTCTTTTATAGATTTATATTTTTATGAAATATATTACCATTGATATTTGGCATCCTTTATCATGGTTCGCTACCCCTGGTGCTGACAGACTGTATACTGTAAAGTCTTGTGATGTTCGAGCACTATTGGTAGAACACAACGGTCGACGATTTGTTTCTGTCCATTTATTTGTGCCGAATACCCAATTATTTTTCCAAACATACTGAAAGAGAATGTTTATAAATTCATAAGTAAAGATGAAACAATTAAATAATTATGGTGTTAAGACGTACAGTGGTCGGAGAGACCCTATTTTACGCGAAAAATTAGAAAGACTGCTTCGATTGCAACGAAACTTTAGGATATTCGTATTTTAGCCATGCTTAATCCGAATATGACATTAAATTTAAATTTTGATAATTGACAGCTGTCAAACTGACTGTCAACTTCACCAAAAATGAAAAAAATCTGCATAAAAATTATATCTATTAGGTTTTGTGATTCGCTGATCACGAATTTGTTGTCAAATTTAAACTTTGACAGTTGACAGCTGTCGAAGTAACTGTCAATTTGATCAAAAATGCGAAAATCTTTACAAAATTGACACCTATTAGGTTTTGAGACTCGCTGATCACGAATTTTGGGTCAAATTCAAACTTTGACAGTTGACAGCTGTCAAAGTAACTGTCAACTTCACCAAAAATGGAAAAATCTGCATAAAAATTATATCTATTATGTTTTGAGACTCGCTGATCACGAATTTTTGGTCAAATTTAAACTTAGACAGTTAACAGCTGTCAAAGTAACTGTCAACTTCACAAAAAATGGAAAAATCTGCATAAAAATTATATCTATTATGTTTTGAGACTCGCTGATCACGAATTTTTGGTCAAATTTAAACTTAGACAGTTGACAGCTGTCAAAGTAACTGTCAACTTTTGATGTAACTTTTGATACAAACAGAAATGTTTTGACACATATGGAACTTCATTTGTTTGAAAACGATTATATTTACGTCAAAAGGAGCTTTCTCTGAGTGTTAATATATATAGTTAATTTTTATCTATCTAAATGTAATATTCTTTTATTCAGAGAACACGAATGTGATGATAATAAAAAATCGATTTTTTGAAATTTTTAGAACGTCGAATATCAACAACTGTTAATACTTTTGTTAGTAATGATGTCAAATTTTTAGTCATTTATTATATTATAAACTCATTATTATTCTTTATTAAATCATATTTATGTTGGTTTGAGTTAAAGTAAGTTATTATACTATAATAAAACTAATAAGTGAATAATGGTAAAATTTTTGAATTCGTAAACAATGATGTCAAAAATCTCTGTACAACAAATTTCTTAAAAACTCAGCAATTGGTAAAAATATTGAATGCCATATTGAATTCGCCATTTTGAAATTTCTAAAACTGACTTCATATTTGTCATGACACACCTTATAAATCACACGGTGTCAAACATACCATAAATTAAATGTACTTAATGTTATAATCCACTTTTTTTATTTTTAACCACTATTGTAGTCGCACTAGTGAATAAAAACGTCTGCCATTTTTTTGTTCGCAAGTATTCGCAGCTGTTCTTTTTGTAGATTATTAAAGGACACTTTGCACTACTCTTGGAAACAAAAATTAGGATCGTACCTCGTCGTACTTTTTTGTTCTATCATTTTGAAACAAAAATTTATTAAAAGAATAAGCTACGTTGTAAAGGTATCAATATTTTATCAATGAATTTTTTTTTTAGTAATAATTTTTATGAAATTATCTTTTTTTAAGTGTAAGAAGTAACATCAAACCGTTAAACATTGTTAATGTTGACTGCTTGAATAAATAAACCTATAAAGAAAACTACCACTTTATAACAGTTAGAACATGTCAGTTACCAATTTGTTGAATTAAACATATATATCGACTTATCTAATCAGTTTTATTGGAAATCCTGATTAGTTCCGAATTCGTTGGACATTTGTGACTAAGAAACGATTAATCCCGGTTACTTTATCCCAATTTTAAAATTACCCTTTTTTCGCGTAAAACCTGGTCTCTCCGACCACTGTGAGACGGTTGAACATTATTAGCATAATTTAAAAACAAAAATTTTTAAAATATATTTATAAATGAAATCATTATACTTCCACATCCTTAGGGTTAAAATCCTTTATCCACCGAATGGATTGACTTCCTCTTTTACTAAGTTTGAAAATCGTATTATCTTCGACTGTTAGGTTTTTTCGTGTAAAATCCAAAATGTAATCCTTCCGCTCTAATTGACTCCTGACTTCTATCTAAAACGAAATATAGTCAATAAATTGTTATACAGTATATTAAGCAGCAGTGAATGTATGAAAATGGCATCTATTTTTATCCTAATAAGTTAAAAAAATACATAGGTCAGCAGTTTAGTCTTTTCCTAGAGAAAAAATCGGGCAAGTACGAGTTACATTCGTACTAAGTCGAAGGGTTCCGTACCTATCTAATTTTTTTTAATTATATGAGGTAGAGATTTAAACTTTTCCACTAGGAAACGATTTTTAAAAATAACTTTTATTATAAACTAAATAAAATTATATTGGTAAAAATGTTTAGAGCTATAGCTCTAAACATTTTTACCAACCAAGTTGGGGGTCAGGGTAATTTTTTAAATATATTTTCAAAAAATCAGGAATTAACCAATTATTATTTGGATTTTTTATTCGAATTTAAAAAAAAAAAACACGAACTTTGGCTTGTAAATTCTATAAAGATGAACATTAACAAACTTCTATATATTTTTCCTGTAATCTACATGTCAAACTACATATGCGTACCAAATATCAGCACCCTAAGTCAAAAACTATGGCCGTTAAGGGGAGGGGACAGGGTAATTTTTTTAAAAAATCATAGATTTTAGCCACTTTTACAAAAGTTCTCTATAATTTTCCTATAATCTACACATAAATCTACATATGTGTACCAAATTTTAACATTCCAAGTCTAATAGTTTGAAAGTTAAGGGGGGTGGGGACATGGTCATTTTTTCGAAATTTTGTCAAACAATCGTATGTTTTGACTAGTAAACACAATGAAGACCGCTTTTACTAAAGTTCTCTATAATTTTCCTGTAATCTACTCGTCAATCTACATATGTGTACCAAATTTTAACATCCTAAGTCTAATAGTATGGAAGTTAAGGAGAAGGGGACAGGGTCATTTTTTCGAATTTTGTTCAAAAATCGTATATTTTGGCTAGTAAACACTGTCAAGATTGCCTTTACAAATCACTCGCTTTTTAATTTTCATTATAGAATCTATTTGCATACACAGTTTTTAACATAAGGTATATATAAGTGCTTACAAGTAATTTTTTTAAAAAAATACCAAAATTATAATTATTCTGTCCGGCCTATCATGGACAAAAAGTATAAATAGGTATATATGACAAACTACTCAATTCCCATAAAGTACAATGTAAAATGTTAAAACGAAAACTTTTATAACTTTTTTCACAAGTACCTTGAGATCTCAAAAATTTAACTGCATCATTATAAAACCATTATCTACACTGAGAAAACTGGAGTGTTAAATTCTCGTAGTTAACAAGTTATTTTATCAATCAGACATTGCACGTAATAGCACTTACACTCTACTATATTTTCTTTTTTGTAAAAGTTACTCAAAGTTCATAATTTCTTTTACACTCCGGAAAGTCAAACTGACGAGTTGGATGTTCAATTATATGATATGCGAATGTAACAGAGTTTTCAATAATAAATGAATAACGATAAATACAGTTTGTCAGTTTGAAGGGTTAAAATTTTTTCCTAATATGTTCATTAATGAGTAAATAAATAACTTTGATATTATTATCCTCCTAGGTGATGAAATTATATCAAAAGGATTCTCATTGATCTCAAAGATCCTGATGCTTTTAATTACATTATGCTTTCTGTAATTTAAAAGAGTTCTATTTTTTTTAAACTTTTTATATTATTTTATTTTTAGATATTTTAAATTTTATTTTAAATTCTGGAATACAGATATGCACACAAAATTTATAGATGGTAACTAGGGTAAATGCGGGGGTAGTCGGACACTTTAGGATTCGATCTTAAATAATGATATTTTTCTTAAAATTGAAAAGTATTTTAACATATTGCTTTGCATGAACCGTTAAATGAGTCATCCATGATTAATTTTTATATAAATTTGCTACAAACATATCAATATTTAATAAAATATAGCTATTTTAATAAAAAATCAGAATATCAGCAGTAGTCGGACACTTGCTTGTAAAGTCGGACACAACTGTATCAGTAGTCGGACATTTTTCTTTTTTAAAATAATAAAATATTTCTTGCTTTTATGTTATAAAATCTATCAAATTTAGTTCCAGAAATAATCCTCAGGCTGCATGATTTTAATTTGTAAACCCGTGAATCTTAAATAAAAAAAGAAAGTTTTTTAGTTTTAAAATTGTATACCTTACTATGGCATTTTGAAGACAATCTGTCAAGTTCTGTTGTGATCCTTCAGTGAAAAGGAATAATTCGTATAAAATCAAAATTTAGGTTATTTTTCTTTTGATGCAGAAAATGTTAGAAAGTTAACAAATTTATAGGTTATAAGTAGTTGTTTTTATGGTATTTACTTTTTCAGCAACTAAAATAATACGATATAAAATACAAGTAATATAGTGTCCGACTATACACAAACACTCTAAAATCTGACAGGTTAGGTCGGACACGTCAATTACGTCAATTATTTGGAAATTTAAAGTCATTTTAATATTATTTTCATTTTTAAACATAAAATTAGAGTTTTCATAATCACTTTGTAACATTTTTAAACAATATTACAACCTACAAAACGTTATTTCGTACTAATAAAAATCTCTACCTCCTTAACGGCTGGAATAAGAAATCAGACAAAATGTCAAAACAACGCGGTTGAGTAAATTATTGTTGCATTTTAACTAATTTACAAATCACCAGAGGGCGTTGCAGGTAATTTTTATATTCTATAATTCTGACAAATTTGATAAAATAACTTTGTGAGAAGATTCCGATAGTAAATAATTATTTATTTAACTTCAAAACTGAAAGTGTCCGACTATCGGTACTGTCCGAAATTACCCGCATTTACCCTATAAAGGTAAATTTTGTATTAAAAACCGATTCAAATAATTGTTAAACTAAATAAAATAAATAAATATATTAGGAAAATAAATAGGAATTGCAAATAAATTAGGAACTAACTTTCCTAAAACTGAATAACATTGTATCACGTAAATACAATATTTTGGAATATTTGAATTATTTTTTCTATCCAAAAGGGACTCAATGGTTGATCTTAAATCTTAAATTAAATATTTTTAAATTTTTAAATAAATATTTTCTAATAACAGCATCCTTTTTTTAAAAAATAAGTTAATCCTGTAAAACATTGTAGTTTACCCTTCTAGAGTGTAAAGTTAATTCTCCAGAAGTATAAAACAAATTTGACACTCTGAAGATAATAACCTTCATACAATAGAGTGCTGTCCTATAGTTGACATTGAAATATTGTTACGTTTGACACTCCTCCAAGTAAATTTAATTATTCTTTTTTTTTTCAGTGTACCAGTGGACCAAATTTGATTAAAATGGTAATGTTAATTGTTTTTACGATAGAACCTCCTTGATATAATAATGGGTACTTACTGCAAGAAGTAAAAACAGAACAAATTTTAACATTGTTCTAAATGGAGCAATATTTTCAATAAACATATTTAAAAGTCGCAAACTGCTTTGAAATAATAAAATTATAATTTACAAGCAACCCAATTTATACTTCAAGCTAAAACCTGTTTATTGCATGATAAATATTTTCTGAAAGAATTGTTAAAATAATTTTTTTCTTTTTTTAATACTTTAAAAATATCTGAACGCTTTTTAATGAGAATTAATCAATTTACAAAACAAAAAAAAAAAAAATTGAAATTTAGTTTAATTTTTAAATCTAGAATATAAATTGTTAAATGCTCAGTTATTATTATTAAATTAAAAAAAAAACATAATTGTCACGTATAAAAATAATTAAATTCTAAACTTTTGCTATTGCAAGACAACGCCGATTAACGACGATAATCCAATTGTTTATCGACGGCGTGTTGGTGTAGATATAAACAAATGCATATTCTACGAGAAATATAAAAATAAGTGTATACATAATAAAATATACCGGGTATTCTGTGCTAAATTAGAAAATAGTTTTTTTTTCATTTCGGGTATGTGAAATGAAATTTCTTATTACTTAAATTTTAACTATTTTAAAGTATATTCGTAAAAAATTTTCTGAATTGAAAATTATAATTACAACTAGATTACAAATAATTTAATATAATATAGGTATAAATATAAATAATGCAAGTAGAACGTAACCTATAAAACTTTAGAATTAAAAAATCGGAAAAAAATAATATAATTTAAAAAAAAATAATTGAAAAATTGGTAAATTATAGAAAAGGAATGAAAATAAGAAAATAATTAACAAAATTTAAAACTGAAGAAAGAAATTGAAAAAAATTAAAAACAATAAATATTTAAGAGTAGGAACTGGTGAAATTTTAGCTCATCCAAATTCGTGATGTTCAGGAGTGCCAGTTTGTTTTCTTATGCAATTTTAGACCTAAAATTGTGGGATAATATCAAAAATAGAGAAATGAATAATTTGCGGAGTTTGAGATACATTACATTTTTTTAAATTAATTAGAAATTTTTAATAACAATTTTATAAACAATTTGAAATATTTATGTATTTACACTGCAAAATTCTTTTTTACGTAGGGGAGAGTGGCCATCAATGTACCAGTTTTTTCAATGAACCATTCCAATTTTCTCAGAAACAATTAAATAAAAATTCTCCTAATTTTAAATATAAATGAAGTTTGCGTAATCACACTACGTCCATAAATTTGAGACGTGTGGATTTATTCTTTACAGAGAAAACTGAAAAAAACTGTTTTTGATGCACTGAAGAAAAAATTTACCTAAAATACAAACACATTTTTTAATTGAAATAAGGCAATTTAAAAATAAATGTACTTACGATTTATTTTGTTTTGGGCCTTAACTACAATATTCTAATGAGATAAAGATTTTGAAATCTTGGATTAAGTTATAAAAAACAATTTTTGTTGCAAATGTCATGTTGATTCAATGTACCGGGGAACAATGAACCACCTGGAATTTCAGTGTATTTTCGATTTCTAGAGTGGTATGCCTGATTATAAAACTAGGCATGCGTACAGCATGTTACAGCGATTGTTATCAGTACTTTTCTCAACATAGCAAAACTAAAATGCCATTTTAGCTAGTTAACTTAAAGTTGAGGTATATTTATGTTATACATTATCAATTAAAAAGTGTTAAGTAATATTTTTTTATAGTATTTGATAGAAAATAGGTTTTTTTACAAAGTGAAAATTGCAATATTATTATTGTTGAACATTTTTAGTGTTTTTATAGAGGTGGTTCATTGTGTACCCAGGTTGTTGAAAATGAAAATAGCTTGTTAGTTTAGAAAGATCCTAAATTAAATTATTTAATCAAAATAAATCGTGTATAATATGTGTGCATTACCTAGAGAAGTGTTGTAGTTTTATATTGATGCAAAGAAGTGCTTGAAATTGGTGAAATTGAATAAGTACTATGACCTTGAAAAAAACCCGGTACATTGATGGCCACTCTCCCCTACATATGTAATAGGGTGGTCCAAAATGTACAGTAAAAAATTTTTTTTGAAATGTTTTGCGGCTACCCCCCAAAAAGTTTCCAAATCGAAAAAAAATACTCGTATTTTTTTTTTTTTAAGTCGGACAATATTTAGGGGTTTCTCAAACCCCTTGAAATTTCCCATTGATTTTACATGGGAAAAACGAAATTTTCGTAATTTCGCAACAAAATCCACAAAAATTACTCAAAACAGCCATTCAGCGAATCACATCTTGAAAAGTCCTCAAACAACAATATTCCATAATATATTTGATAATTTATTAATATTAACTATTTTTTGTAGGGTTGTAAACAACCCCCATAAATGCAAACAAATTATAATTTTTTTTCAATTACAGATTAATAGTTTTTTTAATGATTTTTCAACAAAATTGTTACATATCGTCAATTTACAAATGTTTATAGATATTCTTATGTATTTTTAATTTGTTTAAAAAATTTATTATTGTTAATTTACAGCTATTATTCTAATAAACCTAGCGAGTTGTAGTTTTTTTCTGACTCAACTATTTTTTACATTTAAATTAAAAAAAGTATTCAGTAAAATTAACCACAACAACAATGTACAATCGTTTAAACAAATTAAGGTAAAAGCACCAGTATATTATTGTTTCAAGTTTTTTAATTTAACGAAAACATTTATTATAATTAATTTTTTATCAATTCGAATTCTTTAAATGTAAGTTAAACGAAAATCCAAACATTTCGTAAAATATAATTAATTATCGTAGTACAAAATATCGCTAAACTTGACACCCCTTCAAAAGTGTCCAGGTACTGGTGCTTTTACCTTATTCTTAATAATTATTAATTTTTTACAAATGACACAACTTTTTCTTAATTTTTCAAATTAATGTGCTATGGTTGGAATAAGAAAAATAATTGACTATAAATTATTATTTCTAATTTGTTAACATAAAAAATTGAAAATGAAGCAAATTTTGTTTGATTAAAACTAACTTTCTAAATGGCCTGTATGGTGCTAGTGAAGAAGTACCAGTGTTAAATGATAATTACGCATGCGGAATAGTGTTTTATGATAATTACGCACGCGGAATAATATGCGAAATTATCGTGTAACACTATTCCGCAAGCGTAATTATCATAAAACACTATTCCGCATGCGTAATTGTCTTAAAACACTATTCCGCATGCGTAATTACAAAAAAACTATTCAGCATGAGTAAATAAATGTGCATATGTATATTAAATATTTCAGTATTTCTTTCTCTGTAGAATAGATATGTTTTTGAAATCAATTTATTAGGTTTCTAGGACATAAGTTTAAGTTTGACCCGAAACTATATGTAACGCTCCGCGAGAGAAGCCACCTATCGCTGAGAAAGCAAAATTTAAAGGACGGACGGGCAAAGAAGAGAAAGAAAAAACGAGATGCTAAACATGCCTGTGTTTGAATATTCATAACAAGAAAAATAATTGCAGAAATCAAATTTTGATTTTTGGAACTCAAAAAGTAAATCATAAACTATCAATTACCATAAAAAATGAAATCAATAAAAGCCAATGTTATGGGACGGTCATTCAAAGAAAATCCGAAAAATGCGCTATACATTAAGCACGCCTAAGTTTGAACCATTATAACAAAAAGTGTAATTAATAAATTTTTTTCTTAAACATGGAAATGAAAGAACATCTCAAAAATGATCTCCTAGCATAAAAAAATGAAAATTGATTTTTTCCGCCATAGGTCCCTTCTCTCGCGCAACGTCACACATTAGGTTTATGACCTTAGCTTTAGATCGATCCGAAACTATAATTGGTTTTGACTTTGGTTTCAGATGGACTCAAAACTCCATTAGTTTTTTAACTTTGGTTTCAGTTTGAGCCGAAACTGAATAAGGTTTTTGACTTTGTTTTCAGTTTGGACTAATAGAAAATTAGAGAATTTGGGATTTGGGTTAATTACATTAAATTTATAATCAGCAGAAATTGAATGTACATTTATTTATATTCTATTCACCTTTGTTCTCTGGAAGAATAATATTATTCATCTTCATTTAAAATATTGACCTATATTTGTAATTATATATAAATTTTTATATCTCTGTTAAAATACTGGACGAATTCTCTGTTATTGACAAACTTTATTTATATTCTGTGAATATTTACATTCTTTCATCTGTAAGGGGCAGAAAAAGAACATTATAAAAGTAGTTTGTTATGAAAAAAGGAAAGATACGCCGAAAACTTAATGTCCTTAGGGATGTCGTTTGACTTTTGAAACTTTTAACAAGAGGACCATTGGGATTTTCTAAACTAATTTCACTTTCAAGTTTTAATTATTATTTTACTTTCTAATTAAATAGATAATTATACAGGTATGTAAAAAGTACGATTAAAAATGTTCTGCTTCTGGATTAGATTTAGTTAATCCCAAACGATCTTGAATAGCTTTCGACATTTGTGTTAAATGTATGAAGCTCAAAAGTGATTAAAATTCAGATAAATTGAAATTCAAATCTATTAAAATTTTGATGAATCAAAGTTAAAATTGATTGAATTTGAGTTTGATTAAAAATAAAATTTACGCCTTTTAAAACGCAGATGAATTTAATTAAAAATTGATGAAACTTTCGATTAATAAAAGTTTGAAACATGTGTTAAATTAAAAAATTAATTGAATAGATTAAATGGATGAAAAAATTGAACGTACGTGAAAAAAACGAAATAATTGTCCCTGATCCTTGATTAAATATATTATTTGTTTTTGTCAAAGACTGGAGTATCTGTTTAAAATAAAATTTGACAGACTGAAAATTTGTTAGATACCAAATTATAATATAAAGGAATATTAAAAAATAAAATAAATATTATGAGGGAATATTGTTCAGTTTTATGCAGTATTTAATTCTCTTAGTCGTACAAAATTACAGAATCATGGGTTGAACCATACTCACAATGATTTCGGTCTCTTTATAGATTACGTATAGTTAGTACAAACTCCCCGTTTCCACGTACCGTAGGTATTACTAATTCCTATTTAAAGCTTTATCGGATGTACCCGTACCCCATGCAACAATTTCACGGTCCACAGAACACATCCAGTTCTCCAACATCCTCGTTCGCCCATATTGCAGAACCATATCCGTAGCCGAAGGCTACTACTTTGTACCCTTCCATTAAATTTAAAATACATTCATACATTTGACTTTTAAAAACACTTTCAAAGATGAAAAAAAAGCTTAACTTTCTATGCATCGTATTCATTTCAAATTACTTCTTACATGGAAAAGTCACGTGTAAAGTCCACTAAACACTTTGGTACAATATACCCAGCGTTATTGAATTTGTAGAGCGAATGAAGCTGTTGCTCAAGGCACCTTGTCATAGTCAAAATGATCATTTTTTCCCTAGTGAAGAAAGCGGTAATTTTTCCCACTGGTATCAAAAACTGTCAATTTTCCCACTGGTGACGAAAATGGTAATTTCTTCTACTATTTATAAAAGTAGCTATTTCCCTACTAATTATAAGCAACAAAATTAATCAGTTTCTCTATTAGTGTCGATGTGACCATTTTTCCTACTAGTGAGGGAAATTGCCATTTTTCCCGCTGGTAATGAAAAGAGTCAATTTTTCCATTGGTGACGAAAATTGTAATTTCTTCTACTATTTATAAAAGTAGCTATTTCCCTACTAATTGACAAGAATAATCAGTTTTTCTATTAGTGTCAAAGTGACCATTTTTCCTACTAATAAATGAAATGGTCATTTTTCAACTAGTGACTAAAATTGGCATTTTTCCCACTGGTTTTTTTCTTGCTGTTGAAAAATGGTTTCGATAAATTAAATATTGTTTAAGAGGCACAATGTTAGATTACTATATTTTATTCAAAAAGTTCAGTAAATATTTACACATCGAAAAATGGAGTAGATTTTGCATGCCGATTTCAGGTAGATTTTACTTTTTTTCCGTGCAAATTGGTTTCCAAAAAATATTTTTTTATGGGCTAAAAGATTTTTCGTCAAGATTTTTACATTGATATATTTACAAAATTAGTCGAATACATGGTATTTTACAAACATAGTTTTAAACTGGTTAAAATGAATTCTACGCTCTCTTAAAAGCCTTTAACTCTCTTGAGTCAAGTTTTCGGAGAAAACAGAACTGGGATAATTTTTGGTCACGTATTCTCCTTGTTTGTATCCCAGAAGCAACGATGCAAAGCAAAATCTTTGTTAGAAAATCCTAATCCGTTTCACTACTACGGGAGAATGTTAATTTTTAGATTAAAACCAAACCTTTGTCCTCATTTGTAGAAAAATTATTTTCATTGGAATGCAAAACAACATGGGATTTCTTATTTATAAATAGGAATTGTTATCAATTTTTTGAAAACGTATCATTTATTTATTTATTTAAGAAAGTATACGGGTAACTAAGACCCATTAAAGTAGTTGTGTAATATACAATAATAAAATATTTTATAGTAATCAAAATATTAGGCCACATTATTACAAGATAAAATAATTACTAAAATTAATTAATTAAGATAAATTAAAATAATTATTATTCATAATAATTAGTCAGTTATAATCTTCGTTTTTTCGAAACAATAAATCCGTATGTGACGCTTTCTAAAAAAAGGTACCTTAGAAGCAAAAAATTGTAGGTTTATGTTTATGATCGTTTTATCTTGATTATTGGATTCGTTTATAATTTTGTGAAGTCAAAAATGATTTTCATTGAACATTTTTAATATAATAAAACCTTAAACTTCATCAGTTTGCACTGAAATTTACTCTTCTTTACTATGTATTTTCATTTTAAACATAAACTTAAAACGTTAAAACTCTTAGGGTACTTTTCTTTGAAGAGCGTCACATATATCGAAATAGAAATCAATTTATAAAATTTAAAAATCATTTTATTAAATTAAAAATAAATTTATAGAATTTATTACAAAGTGATTTAACAAATTAGTAGTCGATTTGTTAAATTAGAAATCGAGGTATAAAATTAAAAATCGAAATTTGAAATCGTATTATCCAGTTTAAAAAAGGTTTACGGATTATTATTAATTGATTTACTGAATTTAAATTTATTTATACAATTAGGAATTATATATTTTTTAATATCTTTGTTTTTCCTAAGAGTCGATTCTAACAGTCATCAATCAAAATTTAGTAATTTATTTACGCTAATTTAATTATACTCGTGAACGTATTTATGAGAAATTTGAATTTTTGAAAAATCGGTCACTAATTCAAAGTAATGAAAATTTCTATTAATTGTCAGTCACTTTTCACTAAAATTTTAGTAAAAATTACTAATTCACAGTAATAACTGTACAAGTGTGAATTAGTAAATACATTTAAATAACTATTTATTTATGATTCGTTCAACAATAAGAAAAAAATGAAAACGTTTCAGTAAAATAACATTTCTACAGAGTTTGCAAGAACTTATAAAGTTAAATGAAAAGAAAAATAGCAGGGAATGAATCTAAAAATTTCCGATACAATAATACTTTTATAATCGTGATCGATCACGCTCATTTCATGGTTATATATCTCTCTCTTTGCCTCGAAAGACTAGGATATTTTTCATCTTTCAGGAATATTTTTTATTCAGCCGTTACTAATTCGCGTTGGGTGGTAACGTCCCACCACCGGCTCCTTAAATTGCTCCCTTACTCTTATGCCTGGCCGCACTTTGTTTCCCTTGGATGCAATTTTAATCTCGAATTCCGAGAAAATTACCTCCCCGTCAGACCCCCTTAAGCAGCTACTAGGTGAGATTGCCTCTGCTCGCTGTCAAGTCGCTTGACGTATAAGGGTAAGGCGTTCAACTTTTCGCTAAAGTGCTCTCCTTTTGCCTTCTCGCTTGCTCTCCTCATTCCACCTCATTTTTTCAGTCCACCTTCACGGCTTTTTCTACTGTGGCTTATTACGACTCACCTGGATACTTCAACTCCGAGAAGACAGTCTCGAACTTTGATACAAGATGCAATTTCTTGATGTAAGATGCAACATCTTAACATTACTGTCTCTCCAGACATTCCTAGCATTCCGTTTATTTTAAATTTTCATTTTTTAATCAATTTTTAAATTAGCTTTTATGAAGATGAATTCGCGGCTTATAATTCCGTACGTAAAACACAAGATATACATATTAGGGTGGTCCGAAATGTACTGTAAAAAAATTTTTTGAAATATTTTCCTCCTATCCCCCAAAAAGTTTCGAAATCGAAAAAAAATAGATGTTTTTTTTAATCGGACAATATTTAGGGGTGGTTCAAACCCCTTGAAATTTTCGATTGATTTTACATGGGTAATACGCACTTTTTCGTAAATTCGCTACAAAATCGTAAAAAATCACTTAACACATCAATACAGCGAATAACATCTTGAAAATTCCTTGAACAACATTATTATATAATTTATTTAATAATAATTTATTAATATTAACTATTTTTTTAGGATTATAAACAACCTCTGTAAATGCAAAAAAAAAATGATAATATTTTAAATTACAAATTAATAGTTTCTTTAGAATTTTTTAATAAAATTGTCACATGTCGTCAATTTAAAAATGTTAACAGATACTTTTATGTACTTGTTATTTATTTAAACAATTTAATATTGTTAATTTATAGCTATTATTTAAATAAACCTAGCGAGTTGTAGTTTTTTCTGACGTAACTATTTTTTATTTTTAAAATTAAAAAAACAATTAAGTAAAATTAACAACAACAACCATTTAGAATCGTTTAAACAAATTATTGTTAATAATTATTAATGTTTTACAAATGTACCTAAAAAGACACAACCTTTTCCTAATTTTACACATTAATGGTCTCTGGTTAAAATAACACAAATTATTAACTATAATTTAAAATTTTTACTTTGTTTAAACAATTTATTATTGTTAATTTATAACTTTTATTGTTACAACCTAGCAAGTTGTAGTTTTCTTACCTTGTTAACTTTTTATTTTGAAAGCAATAAGATGTTTACAAAATTAACAGTAGCCACCATTTAAAATTCTTTAAACAAATCATTGTTAATAATTCTTGTTAATAATTATAAACTCTTGGTTTATTTGTAAAAAATTATAAATAATTAACATTAATTTGTTTAAACAATGACAAACGGCAGTTGCAGTTAATTTTGTTGAAAATCTTATGGTCTTAATTATAAACAATTAATAAAAAAAAAAAATACAACACGTTAGGTGTTTTAGAATAAACGTTATAAATTAACAATAATAAATTGTTTAAACAAAGAAAAAATAATTACTTACAGTAAATAATTTTTCTTTTTCTAAGAAGAGCCCATTAGTTTGCAAATTAGGAAAAAGTTGTGTTCTTCAAGGTGAATTTGTCAAGAATAATTAAATATTAACAATTTTAAGCGGTGGTTCCTGTTAATTTTGCTAAATATCTTATTATTTTTTATACAAAAAGTTAACAAGTTAAAAAAACTACAACTCTCTAGCTGTTTTAAAATAAAAGTTATTAATTAACAATACTAAATTTTGAAACAAAGTAAACATAATAAATTCCAGTTAATAATTAGTCCTATTCTAACTAAAGACCATTAATTTGTAAAATTAGGAAAAAATTGTATCATTTTAGGTAATCGAGAACCCGAAAATTTCGAGAACTTGAACTTACATAACATGTTTTGGTCCTCTAGCTCACTAAGCAACCCATATATGCGCAGTAGTGTTCAAAGCACTAAATACATGCGCAGTAGTGTTCCAAGCACTAAATACATGCGCAGTAGTGTTTCAAGCACTAAATACATGCGCACTAGTGTTCCACGCACTAAATGCATGCGCACTAGTTTTCTACGCACTAAATACATGCGCACTAGTTTTAAATGCACTAAATACATGCGCACTAGTTTTCTATGCTGTAAAAGCATGCGCACTAATGTTCCACGCACTAAATACATGTGCACTAGTGTTCCACGCACTAAATATATGCGCACTAGTTTTCTACGCACTAAATACATGCGCACTAGTTTTCTATAATTAAATAAATGCGCACTAGTGTTCCACGCACTAAATACATGCGCACTAGTGTTTAACGCACTAATTACTATTGCACAATTTTTCTACGCACAGTACATATTTAGTGCATGGAACTCTACTGCGCATGTATTTAGTGCGTAGAAAAATAGTCCTCATGTATTTAGTGTGTAGAAAAGTAGTGCTCATGTATTTAATGTGTGGAAGACTAGAGCGCATGTATTTAGTGTGTGTGGAACATTAGTGCGCATGCATTTAGTGCATAGAAAACTAGTGCGCATGTATTTAGTGCGTGAAACACTAGTGCGCATGTATTTGGTGCGTGGAACACTAGTGCGCGTGTATTTAGTTCTTGGAACACTACTGCGCATGTATTTAGTGCATAGAAAATTAGTGCGCAGGTTTTTAGTTCGTAGGAATCTAGTGCGCATGTTTTTAGTGCGTGGAACACTATTGAGCATGTATTTAGTGCATAGAAAATTAGTGCGCAGGTTTTTAGTTCGTAGAAATCTAGTGCGCATGTATTTAGTGCGTGGAACACTAGTGCGCATGTATTTAGCGCGTGGAACACTAGTGCGCATGTATTTAGTGCATAGAAAATTAGTGCGCAGGTTTTTAGTTCGTAGGAATCTAGTGCGCATGTTTTTAGTGCGTGGAACACTAGTGCGCATGTTTTTAGTGCGTGGAACACTAGTGCGCATGTATTAAGTGCATAGAAAATTAGTGCGCAGGTTTTTAATTCGTAGAAATCTAGTGCGCATGTATTTAGTGCGTGGAACACTAGTACGCATGTATTTAGCGCGTGGAACACTAGTGCGCACGTATTTAGTGCATAGAAAATTAGTGCGCAGGTTTTTAGTTCGTAGAAATCTAGTGCTCATGTATTTAATGTGTGAAAGACTAGAGCGCATGTATTTAGTGCATAGAAAATTAGTGCGCAGGTTTTTAGTTCGTAGAAATCTAGTGCGCATGTATCTAGTGCGTGGAACACTATTGCGCATGTATTTAGTGCTTGGAACACTACTGCGCATGCATTTAGTTCTTGGAACACTACTGCGCATGTATTTAGTGCTTGGAACACTACTGCGCATGTATTTAGTGCGTGGAGCACTAGTGCGCATGTATTTAGTGCATAGAAAATTAGTGCGCAGGTTTTTAGTTCGTAGAAATCTAGTGCGCATGTTTTTAGTGCGTGGAACACTAGTGCGCATGTATATAGTGCGTGGAACACTAGTGCGCATGTATTTAGTGCTTGGAACACTAGTGCGCATTTGTTTGGAGCTTTGAACTCTACTGCGCATGTAGAAATTTTCGGGTCTCGTTGAAGACCCGAAATTGTCGGGCCCTCGTATCATTCGAGAACCCGTACATTTTCGAGTACTCGAAAAATTTTGGGTATTTAATAAAGCTCGGCTTGAACCCGACAAAGCCGAGCTAAGCTCGACTCGGGTCGAAGACTGCTAGGCTCGGTCGGACTTCGAGTTTCGAGCTTTTTGCACAGCCCTAATAAACAATAATAAATTGTTTAAATAAAGTAAAAATAATAAATTATAGTTAATAATTTGTTTTATTCTAACCAGAGA
Organism: Ganaspis brasiliensis; assembly: GCA_037103525.1. NCBI lineage: Eukaryota > Metazoa > Arthropoda > Insecta > Hymenoptera > Figitidae > Ganaspis > Ganaspis brasiliensis. The sequence goes on along the minus strand of JAZKLR010000372.1, from coordinate 148,596 downwards.
CAATTAATTTGTAAAATTATTAAAAAGTTGTGTTTTTCAGGTGCATTTGTAAAGAATTAATAATTATTAACAGAAATTTGTTTAAACAATTGCAAATGGTTGTTGTGGTTAATTATACTAAATCCTTTTTTCTTATTTTAAATATAAAAAAAAGTTAAATCAGAAAAAATAACAACTCGATAGGTTTTTTTGTAAAATAGCTATAAATTAATAATAATAAATTGTTTAAACAAATGAAAAGTACATAAAAATACCTGTAAACGTTCGTAAGTTAACGATATATGTGACTTGGACAGTGAAAAGGGGGCTTACGTGTCAAAAAATCGTTTTTCATTTTTTTGCAGATTCTGATAGATTTTTTGACGCTCTTTCACGTGGTGTAAACCAAAAAAAAATTTTTTTTTGACACGTAAGCCCCCTTTTCACTGTCCAGGTCACATATAACAACTTTGCTGAAAAATTCTAAAGAAACTATTAATTTGTAATTTGAAATATTATCATTTTTTTTTGCATTTACAGCGGTTGTTTATAATTCTATCAAAAATTATTAATATTAAGAAATTATTAAATAAATTATGGAATATTGTTGTTTAAGGGCTTTTCAAGTTGTAATTCGCTGCATTGGAGTCAAAATTCCTGAAGTGAACAGCCAATTTTCAAATTTATTGTATTTATTTGGCTTTATGAAAAATCAAAACGTCATTATGAACTTATTAAATGGTCCAAAGGATTTTTCGAAAAAATTAAATTTACGTTAGTTATAAACAATTGAAGTTTTTTATAGTGCTTAATTGAAAAATTAATATCTCAGGATATAATGATCGGATTTTAATGAAATTTAGTGTGAGTGTGTAGTAAGTATTGTAGTTTTAATTTGAATAAAAAAATTTTAATTGTTAATATTTAGTAATTGTTATTGCAAAATTAATTGTTTAATTGAAAAATTAACAATGTTCTCAACGTTCTAGAAGGTTTGTTCAAATTTCATTGCATAGGATATTTTGTGTCGATTAAATACCTTTTTTAAAATTTCGTGGCCCGCAATTAGAAGCTAAATTATTGTTTTTTTTTGTGACGGGAGGCGCGTATCTCTACCTCTCCGCGCTGCCCATCCACTAGCAATGCGAAATCGCGTTGCGCTGTTTTCGTTTCACTTACATTGTGCGCAGGTATTTCTATTATTATTTTTAAATATTTTTTGAAAAACATTAGTGTTTTTGCATACACATTCTTCACTCATACATTATTATATTCGTATATTTCTTATCAATTTTTTTCTCTGAAGTGAGCTAAATACGATGAAACGTATTTTGGCAACTGAACATTCACTTTACTCGTAAGTTGATTATTGTAGAATCAGTACTGTCATTTTAGATAAATAATTTTTACAATGTTAATTAATAATCTTTTATTTATTAAAAATGCCCTCTGTGAATAAGTGCTCTAACCCATTGTAAAAAGAAAAACATAACTCAGTTTACAAAAATGTGAAGTTTTAAGGGGGAGGGGTTTGGGACGTTATTAAAAATAATAACAATAATTTATTAATATATGAAGCATCGTTTTTTATTTTCTGGACGATTTTGAAGAGATACACAATTTGATGTTTGAATAATATAATATCAACTTTTATAGATTTTTTAAAACAATTTTCGAAAAAATGCATTTTTTACGTAAGAATTCAATGTTAATTGTTAAGATCTCAGCAGCAGTAGTAAATATTAAATAATTTTTTTTTTTACTGTGTAATATAAATGTAATTTTGAGCATCGCAAGGGGTACTGAAATTTTAACCAGATAAAAGGCACATATAAAATAACGTTCTCTCACAATTCAAAGAAAATACATAGAAAAAAGATTTTCCAAGTATAACTGCCGGGGAAACTACTTTAATTAAAAACTTTTTATATTTATTCGAATAAAAAAAAAGGTATTGGTACATAATTATATGAAACATTGTTAAACAAATTATTGGTATTTTTCATAAATTTTTTTCTTCTTAATTTGTAATTTGGTGTATTATTAAACAAACAAACAAAAAAATATTTATTAGTACATGCACATTAAACTACAATTTTTGTTTGTTTGTTCAATAATATACCAAAAATTACACACTATTAAAAAAGTAGAACTATCAATATAAGATTAAAAAAAAAATTATTAATTAACAAAAGAAAATTGTTTATATAATTGTTAAATTATAAATTAAGAAGTGTTTTATAACATATGATTTTGTTTCAAGAAGAAATTTGCATAATTTAAAATCCTATTGTCTAAGGGTAAACTAAAAATTGTTAATAATAAACAATTATAATAATAATTGATAAGTAATCTAAACAATTTAAGAAATTTTTTAAAAAAACACAGTAATATATTTTTTGTTATTAAAAACATTTAAAACAAATAGATCTAGATGATAGAGAAAAAACTAGTTGTTTAAAATTTTTTTAAGGGGAGGGGTTTGGGACGTTATTAAAAATAATTACAATAATTTATTAATATATAGAGTATCGATTTTCATTTTCTGGACAATTTTGAAGAGAAACACGATTTGCTGATTGAATAATATAATATCAACTTTTATAGATTTTTTTAAACAAATTTTCGAAAAAATGCATTTTTTCCGTAAGAATTCAATGTTAATTTTCAAGATCTCAGCATCAGTGGTAAATATTAAATAAAAGTTTTTAAAATTAAGTGAATAATTCCATCGTTACTGATTTTACGTCTACAGATTGTGAAAATTATTTATCTAAAATGACAGTACTGATTCTACAATAATCAACTTACGAGTAAAGTGAATGTTCAGTTGCCAAAATACGTCTTATCTTATTTAGCGCACTTAAGAGAAAAATATTGATAAGAAATATACGAATATAATAATGTATGAGTGAAGAATGTGTATGCAAAATCACTAATGTTTTTCAAAAAATATTTAAAAATAATAATAGAAATACCTGCGCACAATGTAAGTGAAACGAAAACAGCGCAACGCGATTTCGCATTGCTCGTGGATGGGCAGCGCGGAGAGGTAGAGATACGCGCCTCCCGTCACAAAAAAAACAATAACTTAGCTTCTAATTGCGGGCCACGAAATTTTAAAAAAGGTATTTAATGGACACAAAATATCCTATGCAATGAAATTTGAACGAACCTTCTAGGACGTTGAGAACATTGTTAATTTTTCAATTAAACAATTAATTTTGCAATAACAATTACTAAATATAAATAATTAAAATTTTTTTTTATTGAAATTAAAATTACAATACTAACTACACACTCATACTAAATTTCATTAAAATCCGACCATTATATCCTGAGATATTAATTTTTCAATTAAGCACTATAAAAAACTTCAATTGTTTATAACTAACGTAAATTTAATTTTTTCGAAAAATCCTTTGAACCATTTAATAAGTTCATAATGACGTTTAGATTTTTCATAAAGCCAAATAAATACAATAAATTTGAAAATTGGCTGTTACACTTCAGGAATTTTGACTCAGTAGCACAATTCTGACATATTTTTTCAAAATAGTTTAAATTTTCCATAAAAGTCTGTCTCTTTCGAAAAGCAGTGTGATTTAAAACTAGGCTAGCTATAGAATTAAGTGACACGTTTTTTTATTTTTACTGACGAGAAACTCGATACGAAACTGATTAGTTTTTTATCGAGCTTCGTGTCCATTGGAATAAAACTTAAGTGAACTTTAATTTTGACGTGATTACTTGCTAGAACGTTTATTTCCGTTAACCTAGTTTACAACATTTCGATTTACGACTTGTAACATCTTTTGTCAATTTTAGAAATTTAGAAAAAAGCAGTGGAAGAAGGATTGTTTCACAACTTGTTTACTTACCTTAAATTACGGTTTTCTAATTTATTTTTATGATTTGAAAGTGTATTTAAATCTCCTTCGGCAATTTCAATTACCGAATTTAAATTTCCTTTAACAATCTCGATTACCGAATTAAAATTTTGTTTACAGAAATTATACTTAAAGTGTATTATAAAATTATTATGCAATATCTTATATGCATTAAATTATGCTTATAAAATAAATATACCAAATAAAAAATGGGAATAACTGAATAATTCAGACGAATATGGTAGAAAGAAAAGACCAGAATCAAATCTAACGTTCAACGATAATCGTACATTTTATTGATATACAAGATATACATCGCGTAGCTACGTACATGTACAGTATAAGGTGTCCTGATAAATATTAACATAAAATCGTAGTATTCGAAATTTATTTTCGTTCGGTAATGAAGGAAAAGAAAAAACAATTTAAATTTTTGGATTTAGTAAATAAAAATGTTACTAGATTACAAAAATAAAAGTAATTCAGTAGTTGAAAGTAATTGCGTGTTCAATATTAAGAAAAATAAATATAAATACAAGATATTAGTTTTATAATAGAAATAAGATAATAATAATTTATAAAGATGTATGTACAAAAATAAGTGGAAAAACAAAAATTCACCCTAAGAATTTGCATTTCAAAGACAGAGTTACACAGACTATTTATATATTTCACAATCTACCACAAGCTCTCTAATAACAAACATTCTTTATAAACTTCAAATACATACACTCAAAAAATTATTAACATTCTTAAGGGTATTAGAAAAAATGTTAAAAAAATTTCAGATCACTTAACAATATTGAGTTTTAAATGCAATTTCAATTTCTTTCATAAAAGAAACATTTTTTTTTTATTAGGACCCCTTACAGAATAGATACACGAGTCTCCCGAGTCGTTCTGAAAGTTCATTTATCTTAAAATTTTCCAATGAACTTTGATTTTCCGAAAAGCTTGAGCTTTTCGAAAACGGAAGTAGTCTCAAAAGTCATTATTTGCTGATGATACAGCCTCGAATTCTCTTCGTTATTAATAATGACTCATTAATCAGTTATAACTTCTCCGACTAAAGAATTGATTAAATTCTTAATGCAACAGGTCATTAAACATTTAATCTATCAATTCATTAAGTATTTAATGTTTTTAGTCATTGAATAATTAATTCATTAATTCATTAACCCATTAACGATCAAATGAACAGATTTGAAAAATTTTAAAGAGGCATAAGAATCCTGGATAATTGCTGTCTGGAATAGAAAAACGTTCTTTCTCTTTGTTTTAAAAAATGTTCTTTATTAAAAATTATCATCTCTTTAGATTAGAATTTTTAATAATTTCTCATTTCTTTAGATTAGAATTTTTAATACTTTTTCGTTCATGGGCTAGAAAATTGATGCATTAAGTTAAATAATCAATTAATGAATCAGTAATAATTTTATGAATAAACCGAGATGAATATTAACAGACTGTTTGGTCGGCCTGGCAAACTCCTTCGGGACTAGAGAGAAAAAGTTTGCCACTCGCACAGGCACAGAGTTGGTAGATCGTTGATTCCCGTTGATTCTGATGCGATGATGATCGGCTAGAATATGGCTGCTGATCTCTCGAGGAATATCCTTGAACTGGAACCGCAGTTTTCAGGCCTTTAAGGAAGACTGATTTCGACTCGAATTTTATTGCACCCTCGACACTTTGAAGCTGCATGTCTGAAAGGCAGGTGACTGTAATTTCACCTCCAAAAGACTCCAGTGCCACCGTCTGTGGTGCGTCGATTTTTAACGATCTCGTTGCTGATTCTAGCCTGAAACCCAAGATTAAAACAAAATTTAAACTATGTGAAAATTATGTTCATTTCATCAACATAAAAAATCCCTGTGTCCAAATGTAGATATGGGCAAATCCACGGAACCGTACGATTTCATGTTATTCATGATTTCTACCTTTATAATAATATATTATAAATATTTTCAAGGTATCATTGTCTTTTTAAGGCCACATTTAACTGAAATAGCTAATTGAATCCAAATATTTATAATTCTTCAAGTGAAATAAAAAGTCATATATAAGCGTCAACAATCAAGTTTGACTTGTTACTTTCGCTACTTTTTTTACTTTTATGAGTATAATTTTTTCCGCAGAAGACGAAATCATTTAAAACTTATGACGAATGAAAGTTCTAACTCTAAAAAAGGTATTACACTTTAAAAAAAAGATGTGCTCTAAAATTAAAACTAAATGGCAACTATTTAAAAAGTGTTACTCCCACTTTTCAATAAACAAAAGTTATAGTTATTTTCTTTTTTTGCTTCTTCAGCGATAAGGCAATTCTATTTTTCTTTTAACGTGTGTATTGCTGATGAAAAAACGAATAAATTAAGACCTTTTTAAATAATGTGCCTTTAAAGCTTAAGATAATATAACAATAATTATCTCTTTATATTTGAACGTGAATGGCTTTAAAATTGAACCTTTTTTAATGGCACACTCACAGATCGATGAATAAAGGTTGGAAGTTTTGCGTGAATGATAGATATAATTATTAGAAATCTTATTTCTAAATGCTAAATTTTAACGACAATTAGAACATTTAAAAAATATTAAATATAACATTTTTTAAACTTTTCGTCATTAAAAGAATCCAAATGAACATAGCTATTAAGCTTAACAGTCTGCATTTGTTTCCTCGTTTTTTGAAATCATTTCTTTGCAACAAATTTTTTTTTAATTTTAACTGCTTGAGCACCAAAGAGAAATGGTTCAAGTTAAGGAATTATTGTTTCTAAATATATTTCTAACATATATATCTAGAAATAAAATATGTGCTTCAAATTGAAAAATTATATTATTTGTAACATGAAATCGTATAGTTCCGAGAAGTTGATCATCTTGGTAAAATGTTTAGCAACTTTCATTTGTTTTTTCGTTTTGAAAAAATATTCCTTGACAAAAAATTTCCTTGAAGTTTTTTTATTATAATTCTTTTAGCACTAAATGAAAAAGGTTCAAGCAAAAAAAATTTTGTTTCTAAATGTATTTCTTACAGATATATCTATAAATAAAGAGTGTGCTTGTAATTTTAAAATTCTAAAATTTATAACATGAAATCGTACGGTTCCGTGGATTTGCCCATATTTATAAGCTTAATTAACCATCTAAATTTTATTAGAATCTTTTCAGGCATTCTTGAGATATATCTAAGCGACAAAAAATTATAAGGAATCAAAATTCGAAAAAATCCATGGAATTTTATTGCTTTATGTAATAACCCTGTTATACATTGCCTTCATACTTCATTCTTTATTTAATTTTAAAATTGGTATTTTTTATTTTCTGTCTCTTCATATCTTCTTGTCACAGGAAACTAATATTATTTAAAATTAAATTCTTTACGATTACTAAAACTCGACAAGTGTAATAGAGTCGGATTGTTGAAAGTATAAAACAAAGTACTGAGTGAAATTTATCTCCCCTGAATATCTCAGCTTAACTACCATTCTTCGTGTCTCGCGACTTTTCACAATAATCGATTCAAAGGGAAATTCAAAAGTGAACTAAAAACGACACCGCAACATCGATTCCACTATCTGCGCTTCGCTGCCTTTCCTCCCCGCGGTATTTCATATCTGGCGCAAATCCAATCCTATGAATATAATTTTCCGCGCGAGCAAAGTTTTATTGTAATCGTAAATCCGTCTGTAAATTGCCCGGCGCTATCAATAACTGTGGTGGCAGTAGGACTGCAAGCTATACGGATAATACTTCCCGCTGGTTACCCGAGAGGTGAAGTTGCGCAAAGAGAAAACGAAGAAAAAGAATCTAGAGAGCAAAAGAAGAGACTGAAAAAGGAAAAAAAAAAGAAGAGCAAGGAATCACCATTTCCGTTTGAGTGATTTCCGGATCAACTTAATAGTTCGTAGGTCAAACTTTTCTGACAAAAAGTTAGGAAATCCTTTCTTCTCAATTTCGTTTGTTTTTTCAAGAATTTTTTCCATTGTCAGTCCCGTTTCTTGGGAAATTCTCTTGAAAAATTTACAGTCCCCTGATATTACTCGAATAGTTAGGAAAAATTGAAATTGTAGATTCTAATGTTTTTGATGATGATTTTTAAAATTAATTTGTCCTTCAATGTGGATTAACGAAATCAAATATTTTATCAAATTTTATTACAGATACGTGGATGACACTATTTGTTGTTTACCTATCAATAAGTTGCAAGATTTTCTGAATAGATTTAATTCCAAAGATAATTATTTAAAATTTACAATGGACTTTTCTAAAAATAAAAAAATTAATCTTCACGATGTTTCTTTAGATTTTAATAATGGATATACTGCGACAAATTTGTATCGAAAGGAAACTTGGTCGGGTAATTACTTGAATATTTCTTCGAATCATCATATCAATATAAAGAATAGGCATTGTTAATTCTTTCATTGATAAAGCTGTAAAATTATCTGAACCGAAATTTCATGTTAACAATATAAATTTTAATACTTTAATAGAGAATGGATATCCTAATGAATTCCTAAACAAATATATAAATAAAAGAACTGAAAGTTATAATAATAATAATATTAGTAATAACAATTCAATAGATAATTCACAAGATAATTTAGAATTTTCAAAAGTTGTTTCTTTTCCACAAATGCGCTCCGAAGAAAGGTACCTAAGAAGCGAAACGGGAATTTTTCAGGAGAGCGAAAACAAAAGTCGAGCGCGCATGGTAGTATGTACAAACCGCTGATGCTTAAATTGTCATAACTTGAAAAATATTCATTAAAAACATTTTCTGACTTTTAATAATAAAAAAGGAACCTTTAATGAAGTTAAATCAGTCATTAATAAATTTCAGATATTTTGATTAGAATTTTTAATAAATATGATGTAAAAGTTGTCTTTAAAGTATTAAATAAATTTAAGGAGGAATCGGACGAACAATCGGAACAAAAGTTAGACCAAATGAATAATTTTGATTTTTGATATAGAAGACACAAATGTTAATGTCATTTTTTTAGGGGAAGTGTGGGCACTTTTATTTTTTACAAAATATGAGGTTCAAATTAACCCAAATTGAACAATCGTTTCCAACGTCAATTTTTTTTTAATTTTCATTAAATTGCAATTTTGAACGGCTTATTTTGTAAATAATACAACTGTCCACACTTCCCATAAAAAAATTACATTAACATTTGTGTCTTCTATATCTAAAATCAAAATTATTCATTTGGACTAACTTTTGTTCCGATTGTTTGTCCGATTCCTCCTTAAAAATAATTTGATTAAAATTCCTAAAGATCAGTTTCCGAAATTTGAAAAAATTAATTTAGTACCTATATAAAATTAATTGTAATTTTTCATGTAAAGACACAGAAACTAATCTTTATAAAAGAAGTATTTTTGAAATGTATTAATTAAAAAAAAAAAACATCAGTTAATCTAAAAACTGATGTTGAAAAATTAAGTCTTATTTACCGAAATTTAATATCTTAATTTAAATTTTTTTTAGAATATCTGTCTTTCTCGAATCTATTATGCCTCTCTATTTTGTAATGTAAATATTATATAATTACGTCATCTATTTACAGTTTATCTGATGAGGACACAGAATTCTGTGTCGAAACGCGTCGTGCGTAATAATTAAAATTATAAATAAAGCCATTAGCCCAAAAAACAAACTGCTTATAAAAGTCTGTCTATCCCAAGTTTGTTTGAACTTTGAATTAAAATTAATTGTGAAAAAAAAGTTTGCAAAAGTGGTAGGATTGTTAATAAGAATTTAATTAAGAGCATTTTAATAGCCTTCAAATAATCAGAAATAATAATTGAGTTTGATTGGGTAGAGCTAAAAATTGTAAAAATTGCTCTTATGGAATGAAGGTGCGATTAAGGCTCTTTTTTAAGATACGGGTAAAAATTGCCTCAAAACTTGTTTTAAATCTCTTAGAATTGGTTGAAAACTGTTTAAAACTTGTTAAAAGTATGAAGCACTTTCTTGAAATTGTTTATAAGTATAGTGAACGTCAGAGGGATGAACAGACAGACGGACTTCAAAGTCAAGTTATAAAAATAAAATTCAACATCTTCGAGTTTTACTAAAAAACTAGGTGAAAATGGAAATAAATTTTTGAATTCTATGTACGATTAGACTGAACTGAGAGTAAAATATTGTTTTGATAAATTTAATTAATTTTTTGTTGTTGCTAAAAATAGATAAAAAAAATTGTTTTTCATTTACCTGAGATTGTGTCCAGATTCTGCACTGACTAGGGGCGTCTGGACGCTTCCTTTAAAAATTGCACCCCCAACGCCGGTTACTTTTAACGTTTCCGCTCCGACGACCACTCGTTCTCTGTCCGCGGAAAACAAAAGTTCTCCTCGGGGGTCAGTTATTCGAAATCCTCTTGACACGCAATCCACTCTGTCCTCATCTATAATCCAATAAGTGATTTTCCAACTTTACAATTCGTAAGAACTTGATTTTTATCTCGCAAACATGAGCGCGAGGCTTTATGTCATATGAAATCAAATTTCCTCATGTTTCTAAAGCTTTTTTCAATTCTCGCGAGAAATTGAAATGAAAAAGAAATCATAAAACAGATCAACTTTTTGATTTCTCTCGCTCCCGTCAAAATGTAAACTCAGTCAAGAATTATCATACAAATTGAGTAATAAAAACTTTCTTTATAAAGAATCAATTATGAAAATCTATCTTGATATTTTATAGTTGAGTCAAAATTTGTGAAGTGTAACAGCAAAATCACAAACTTTTTGCATAAATTTAACACTAAGTGGAATTATCACATCATTATATGTTATTTAACGGGTTTAAATAGGTTTTAAAACAAATTAATTTTCTTTGAATTATAAACAATTGAAGTGTTTTGCAGTCTTTAATTAAGAAGTTTATAACTCAGTAATGAGTAAACGAATTTTAGAAAAATTTGGTATACATACTCACAAAGTATTGCAGTTTAAATATAAATTATAAAAAAAATCTGACTGCGCGCTTCAAAACTTTTTTGATTTTTGAAAATGTTTTATTTTTGAAATTTTTAGTCCGAAATGGTTGGCTAACGAACTTACCCTGTGTTTTTGGATCCTGAAAAAGTGTACCAAAGATAAAGTTGATCGAACAATTTTTACTCAAGTTATTCGATCCCGAAATTTTTGTCCACAGACAGACATACAGACAGGCACTTTTGTTAAGCCCATTTTTTCGGAATCAGAAGGTCTCAAAACGTCGAGAAATGTGGGAATTAGCAAACTTATTATATAAATTATTGAATATAATATATTATTATAATAATAAATTGTTTAAACAATTGTAAATGTAATAATTTATAGATTTCATTTATCGTTCGTTATTCTGATGAAAAAATTGGTACAATTAAAAAAAAACTAGAAGTCTTTGTTGCTAATTTCGACCCATAGATATGTAAAACGGTTATGAAATCCTTATAAAATACCTTTTTGAATAGATTTTACCCGAACTTTATAAAATGCCGAGAACATTGTTTTTTTTTAAGGTTAAAAAATTAATTTCGCAATAACAATTACTAAATTTCAATATTTTTTTTTAATAATTTATATCTAAAATGCAATACTTTGTAAGTATGTATATGGAATTTTATAAAAATTCATTGACTCATTCCTGAGTTATGAATTCTTTAATTGAAGACTCCAAAAAACTGCAATTGTTTATAATTCAGAGAAAATTAATTTTTTTTAAAAACTATATGAACCCGTTAAAGAACGTTTATTAATTTGTTAATGTATTGTATTAAATTTATACAGACAATTTTTGATTTTGCTTTTACACTTTACGAATTTTGACTCGATTTTGCACACAGCTGTTTGAGCCAGTATCATTTTGACACATGACTTAATTTTAGATTGTTATATTGTACAGAATGGAAATGTTATTTTGTACAACTGCTAAATGTTATTTTGTACAGTTTTGAAAAATGAATTTGTTATTTTGTACAATTTTTTAAAAAAGCAATAAAACATTGGAAGTACAATATTTTAGCTTTTTTAAAGAATTGTACAAAATAACAAATTCATTTTTCAAAATTGTACAAAATATCATTTAGCAGTTGTACAAAATAACATTTCCATTCTGTACAATATAACAATCTAAAATTAAGTCATGTGTCAAAATGATACTGGCTCAGCTGTTTGTGATATTTAATTTAATTTCGAAGTACATGTATCATTTATCAAAATTTGTTCTGTTTATAAAATTTTAATAAAAAGTAAAAATATCAACACGAATGCAGAGAAATATTTCTTTCCGTGTTGAGAATAAATTGTAGAAAGAGCTTAATTGTAGTTTCTTACTGAGAGTAAATCTCGCGAGAACTCGGCCGTCGTGTGACCTTGCGGAAGCTGTAAAATTGCCCCAGGATTCCAGGACCAAGTTTCTGCCTCTCCTCGACCTTACGCTTGACGCGATCAAGGCGTCCAGAATGGCAGCTTGACCTCTCAGCTCTATTCCTCCAGGAACGACTTTCAAGGAACCGATACCCTCCTGAAAGATAGAAAGTTTCAAATTAAGTTTATGATCCGCACTTGTTCGCCCCCGGTCCTTCCACATTTAAATGTCTCCCGGCATGGGTGGGAATAATTTCCCTTAAACTTTCAACGACTCATATAACTCTGTTCACCGAAATGAACTAAGTTTTCTAAGCATTTTTCATTAATTTTCACCGAAAGCATTTAATCACTGAAATTTCAAATTTATCACGATAAAACTACCGATACTTTATTTCTTAATGTGTTAAATCAAATTACTAAATTTCATCCAGTAATTAATTTGACTTCCCCAGCAATAATTATTCCGATGCTTATCAAGTATAATCCAATTATTACGCTATCAAACTTAATTTACTTGTTTAAGTATCCATTAAATATCCACTTTGATATTTTTTATTTAATATTCTTAAACGGCTGATTAGCACAAAGTTGTTTGATATCACTATCTATAGCATGCATTGAAAAAATTAACCTCTAATTGAGTTGTACAAATAGCTCTGTTGAAAGGAATGTATTTAAACGTACATAAGATTTAGTTAAAAGGAAATAAATAATAGTTGCTGTCACAGCAACTTTAACACCTTTTTAAATGACCACGGCCCTTACCAAAAAATACATGAAACGTCTGAAAAAAAGAACTTAATATTTTAGTCATTAAAAGTAATATTTTTAAGATCTAAAATATTACGTTTGAATTACTACATTTTAATATCCGCATGAATTTTTTTTCCATAGTGTAATCGAAAATAAATATGAAAAAAATAAACAATTTTAAGAAAAAAACTAAGAACTATATAATTTTTTTTTAAAACTTATTAATTCCTACAAAAAATTCTAATCAACTTCTAAAATGGTAAAACATACTCAAGACATACTTTTTCCAATTGATAACAAGAATAATCAACACCAAAGAACCTAGCTTAAGTAAAATAATCGAAAATAATTTTGAAAAAAATGGTCAATTTCCACAAAAAAATTATATTTAAGTTCTTAAATGGTGAAACATACTAAAGAAATATGCCCCCTTATTTTCTTAAGTGGTAGCAAATATTAACAACTTTTGAAAAATCATCTTCAAGTAAACGAATCAAAAATAATTTTGAAAAAAATGATGAAATCCTATAAAAAAATTAAAAACAAGTTTTAAAATGGTGGAACATACTCAGGAAAATGCGAGTCAATTTTTCCAAATGATAGCAAGAATTATTGACAGCAAGAAACTACATCTAATTGTAAGTAAAATAATGGAAAAAATGTTGAAAAAATTATTAATTCCAAAAATAATCTATTGACGTTCTAAAATAGTACAACCAATTTAGTAATATACCCCCTAATTTTGCAAATTAATAACAAGAATTAAAAATCCTTAAACACAACCCTTAAGAAAAATAATAGGAAAAAATATTTAAAAAAAAATTATTAAAATTGGCAAAAAATACTAATCATAATCCAAAATGGTCGAACACACTTAGGAGACACAAAAACTACACCCAAGTACAAAAATCGAAATTAAGTTTCAAAAAAATTATCAATTTCTATAAAAAAAATTCTATTTTAGTTCTAAAACAAAGGAACATGCTACGGAAAAATCTCTCTAATTTTTTTTACGTTTTTAGAACTAGAATATAATTTTTTTCAAAATTATTTTCGATTACTTTACTGAAGGGTGGTTTCTAGGGGTTGATAGTTCTTGTTATCAATTAAAAAAATTTTGGGACATATTCTTGAGCATGTTTTACACATTTTGGAATTTGAATATAATTTTTTTTGCAGAAGTTGATAATTTCTTTTAAGATTATTTTCAATTATTTTACTAGGGGGTCATCCATAAAGAACGTTCTACCAATTTTCTGGGTTTTTGACCCCATCATCCCCTATGTTGCACTTGGCTGCAAATTACATTCCCCCCCCCCCTAAATAGAACGTTCAAAAATTATTTCTACCCCTCCCCCAAATCAATTTTATTTCATAAATTAATTAAATCAAATTGTTTTCATTTTGATATATATATAGTTATCGGCTACGCTTTCTGCTGCCACATTTATTTTTGACTTTTCAAATTAAAAGGCGCAAAGACGAAAATGAAATTTAAAATAATATGTCAGAATAGTAACATAAAAATACGAATGCTCCAAATTTAAACTACCCCCTTCCCCCTTGTTACAAATAAACCATTTTTCGACCCCCCCCCCCTCCCCCTAACAGTGGAACGTTCATTACAGATAGGGCGTTTTTAGGTGTTCATAGTTCCACCATTTCAGATCTTGTTTATAATTTTCTTGTGAAAATTAATAATTTTTTTTAAAATTCTTTTCGATTACTTTATTTAAGGGTGGTTTTCAAGGGTTGTTAACTGTTTTTATCAATTTTCGAGCCCCCGACCAAAATGTAATCACAAATGAATTCGAGTACCCGAACGATTCGAGAGCCCGAAATATTCGAGAACTCGAAAATCAAAAAGGACCCGAATGAATCGAGAACCCGAAAATTTCGAGAACTTGAACTTACATAACATGTTTTGGTCCTCTAGCTCACTAAGCAACCCATATATATGCGCAGTAGTGTTCAAAGTACTAAATACATGCGCAGTAATGTTCAAAGTACTAAATACATGCGCAGTAGTGTTCAAAGCACTAAATACATGCGCAGTAGTGTTCCAAGCACTAAATACATGCACAGTAGTTTTCAATTCATTAAATACATGCGCACTAGTGTTGCACGCACTAAATACATGCGCACTAGTGTTCCACGCACTAAATACATGCGCACTAGTGTTCCACGCACTAAATACATGCGCAGTAGTTTTCTACGCACTCAATACCTGCGCACTAGTTTTCTATGCACTAAATACATGCGCACTAGTGTTCCACGCACTAAATGCATGCGCAGTAGTGTTCCAAGCACCAAATACATGCGCAGTAGTGTTCCAAGCACTAAATACATGGGCAATAGTTTTCTATGCACTAAATACATGCGCACTAGTGTCTAACGAACTAAATACATGCGCACTATTTTTCTACGCACTAATTATTATTGCACAATTTTTCTACGCACAGTACATATTTAGTGTATGGAACTCTACTGCGCATGTATTTAGTGCGTAGAAAAATAGTCCTCATGTATTTAGTGCGTAGAAAACTAGTGCGCATGTATTTAGTGCGTGGAACACTAGTGCGCATTTCTTTAATGCATAGAAAACTAGTGCGCATGTATTTAGTGCGTAGAAAACTAGTGCGCATGTATTTAGTGCATAGAAAATTAGTGCGCAGGTTTTTAGTTCGTAGAAATCTAGTGCGCATGTATTTAGTGCGTGGAACACTAGTGCGCATGTATTTATTGCGTGGAACACTAGTGCGCATGTATTTAGTACGTGGAGCACTAGTGCGCATGTATTTAGTGCCTGGAACACTAGTGCGCATGTATTTAGTGCATAGAAAACTAGTGCGCATGTATTTAGTGCATAGAAAATTAGTGCGCAGGTTTTTAGTTCGTAGAAATCTAGTGTGCATGTATTTAGTGCGTGGAACACTAGTGCGCATGTATTTAGCGCGTGGAACACTAGTGCGCATGTATTTAGTACGTGGAACACTAGTGCGCATGTATTTAGTGCATTGATAACTAGTGCGCATGTATTTAGTGCGTAGAAAACTAGTGCGCATGTATTTAGTGCGTGGAACACTAGTGCGCATGTATTTAGTGCGTGGAACACTAGTGCGCATGTATTTAGTACGTGGAACACTAGTGCGCATGTATTTAGTGCATAGAAAATTAGTGCGCAGGTTTTTAGTTCGTAGAAATCTAGTGCGCATGTATTTAGTGCGTGGAACACTAGTGCGCATGTATTTAGTACGTGGAACACTAGTGCGCATGTATTTAGTGCATAGAAAATTAGTGCGCAGGTTTTTAGTTCGTAGAAATCTAGTGCGCATGTATTTAGTGCTTGGAACACTAGTGCGCATGTATTTAGTGCATAGAAAATTAGTGCGCAGGTTTTTTGTTCGTAGAAATCTAGTGCGCATGTATTTAGTGCGTGGAACACTAGTGCGCATGTATTTATTGCGTGGAACACTAGTGCGCATGTATTTAGTGCGTGGAACACTAGTGCGCATGTATTTAGTGCGTGAAACACTAGTGCGCATGTATTTAGTGCATAGAAAATTAGTGCGCAGGTTTTTAGTTCGTAGAAATCTAGTGCGCATGTATTTAGTGCGTGGAACATTAGTGCGCATGCTTTTAGTGCATAGAAAACTAGTGCGCATGTATTTAGTGCATTGATAACTAGTGCGCATGTATTTAGTGCATTGATAACTAGTGCGCATGTATTTAGTGCATTGAAAACTAGTGCGCATATATTTAGTGCGTGGAACACTAGTGCGCATGTATTTAGTGCGTGAAACATTAGTGCGCATGCTTTTAGTGCGTGGAACACTAGTGCGCATGTATTTAGTGCGTGGAACACTAGTGCGAATGTATTTAGTGCGTGGAACATTAGTGCGCTTGCATTTAGTGCATAGAAAACTATTGCGCATGTATTTAGTGCTTGGAACACTACTGCGCATGTATTTGGTGCTTGGAACACTAGTGCGCATTTGTTTGGAGCTTTGAAATTTTTTGCGCATGTAGAAATTTTCGGGTCTCATTCAAGACCCGAAATTTTCGGGCCCTCGTATCATTCGAGAACCCGTACATTTTTGAGTACTCGAAAAATTTCGGGTATTTAAGAAAGCTCGGCTCGGACCCGACCCGGCTCGAACCCGACAAAGCCGAGCTAAGCTCGACTCGGCTCGAAGACTGCTAGGCTCGGTTCGGCTTGGTCGGACTTCGAGTTTCGAGCTTTTTGCACAGCCCTAGTATAAATTGATAATTTTTTTCAAATTCTTTTTCGATTATTTTTCTTAAGGGTTGTCTTTAAAAGATTGTTAATTCTTCTTATCAATTTGAGAAATAAGGGGGTATATTACTGCGAATGTTTTACCATCTTAGAACTTGTTTAGATTTATTTTGTAGAAATTAAATTTTTTTTTCAAAATTACATTCGTTTATTTACTTACAGGTCGTTTTTAGGGGGTTGTTCATTTTTGCTATCATTTAGAAAAATAAGGGGGTATATTTCTGGATATGCTTCAGCATTTTAGAACTTGATAGAATTTTTTTTGTATAAATTGATAATTTTTTTCAAATATTTTTCGATTTTTTTTCTGAAGGGTTCTCTTTTGAAGATTATCAATTTGAAAAATAAGGCGGTATATTACTGAGTATGTTTTACTATTTTAGAACTTGCATATATTTATTTTGTAGAAATTAATTTTTTTTTCAAAATTATGTTCGATTATTTTACTTAGTTTTTAGGGGTTGTTAATTCTTGCTATTTTTTTGAAAAATAAGGAGGCATATTCCTGGGTATGTTTCACCATTTTAGAACTTGATTAGAATTTTTTTGTATAAATTGATAATTTTTTTAAAATTCTTTTTCGATTCTTTTTCTTAATGGTTGACTTTAAAATGTTGGTAATTCTTGTTATCATTTGGAAAAATAAGGTGGTATATTATTGTGTAGGGTTTAACTTTTTTAACAATTAAAATTTTTTTTCAAATTCTTACTCGATTATTTTTTTTAATAATAATTCTGAATAATTTTTAACAGTATCACTCGGTAAGTTTTAACCAAAAATTAGTTATACTTAGCCATTTAATTTTCTTTGTGTGATTAGTTTAATGGAAAAAAAGGAAGATTATCAAAAATGGTATAAAGGGTGGAAAAATCGACTAGTCGACAAAATAGCCATAATAGGCGTGATTTTGGTAAAAATAGCTGATTTGCAATTTGGCTAAGGATTAATTTTCTGTGCGATTAAGTTAATTCAGTCTACCAGGGATCCAATCAAATAAGCAGGAAGATAAGTATCATTCGGATTAAGTTGAAAGTGGTTGCTGTCCCATTGAGACTTTACAGTTTTACTGGCAGTGGGCCAACTCTTGGAGTGTTTTCTTTTTCTCATCCCTCACTCTTTCCTGGAAATCCTCTAGCTTGCTGCATAACACTGGATAGCATATAATGAAACCCAGACTGCTCCCTGGCCCGTATAGGATACTCGAATGCGGTGAACCAATTGCTTCCGATAGAGTGGCCAATCATCGGAAACCAATATAGACGTAAACCTACCCTGTTCTCTTACATATGTATGCAGATCCGAAATTTTACTTGGGAATATAGGTTGAGCCAATGAAAGCGAAACCTATTCGAGCCGCATGTTACGAGATCCTGAAAACATTTCGATTCTGTAGCTTATTGCAAAGGGAAATTAATAATACATGAAACTTGATGAAACCGAATCAGACTCCTCTTCGGGTTCAATTAATTTCTAATTAGACACCGAGTTCAAATTTATGATTATACTTGAATTTCAAACTGCAACTCGTTCTGATTTATGCAATTTTTCACAAGTTACAGAAAGGAGAAATGAATAAAATAGAGACAATGAAATGAGGAAAAAGAATATGAAACGAGAAATGAGAAGTAGAGATTTTTCAAAATTGGGAAAAAATGTAAAATAAGAACAGGGTAGTAATTGTTTAAAAATCAGTATTTGTTGGAAAAAATGTTTAGAACACTGGAAAAACTCTTTAAAACGTTTTAGAAACTGTCGATAACTGTTTAAAACTAGTACAAAACTCTTTGTAACCAGTTTAAAACAGTTTGGATCTATTCAGAAGTGTTTGAAACTGTTTAGAATTATTTTAAATTATTTCAAACTTCACGGTAAAAAATTTATGAACGTGGATACAAAAAATTATTAATATAAGTAAATTAAGAAATTCAACTCACTCGATTGCTTAAATCGTTTATTCAGTTTAAATCAATGTTTAATTTGAAATATGCATATTCGTATTTTTACTTCCTTAACTAAATTGAATATTGTTTATGATAAATACAGGTTTATTATCTTTAAAGTACAAATGGACAACTTATAAAAAAGCAATACTCATTCATGAAATAGTTATAATATTTTTCGGTATATATAAATCAAATACCTAAAACAGTGATATTGAATATCAGTGCGTAGGTATTCACTTTTCACTTACTTCACAAATAACAGAATAAGCTATAAGGCGATATATCCAATTTTCTAATATAAAAACATTTAATCCTGCTATTTATATGTTAATATATTTCCACTATTGTGGTTACAATAATTTTTGTCCATCCAATGTTTTGATAATATTGTCACGTGGTTTGGTCGGTTTAGTCTATAGCAGACAGTCGCGAGGGAGCAGTATATTAATTTCTAAATTTCTTTTTATTTATACAAGTCTATTAAGATTTAACTTATAATATTCTTACTTATTTTATTGTTGGTACATTTTCAGAGGAAAAATGTGTGTTGCATTTGTAAAATCTATTTGAATTAAATGGAATTAGAGGAAATACATAACCTCTGTTAAATCGATAATTTTTCTTGAATTTTGAAAATATACTTTATAACTTTCGATTTGAGGGTTGTTGTTGCTCCTAAAAACTGTAAATTAATTAATCCAGCATATAGGTAAGCAAGAATCTTTCTCTACTTTCCAAAAAAAACCTTAATTCGTTATCATGAGTGCAAAAAAGGTTCCAAATTTTCGGATGGTATAATAAGTACATCTGACGAAAATATACATATATTTGTTCAAGTTATAAAAGTATTACAATATTTATGATAGAGCTCATACTTTATTTAAGAAGTCCAGTTGTTAAAAGTTTTTAATTTAAGTTTGAAATATATATGACAATCTAACCCCAAATTTTTGAATCCGATTCATAATATAATTGGCAAAATAGAAACAATAAATATTTTATTAATCGGAAATATTTAAAACTATATTCAGAATGCCGTTTCGTCAATCAGCATTCTTAAAATTATGACTCTTGTTAAAAAGGTTTTTTTTAAAATCTCAAATCTTAGATTTGCATGATAATTATGTATGCATCTTACTTCAGTTATATGTTGATAATGACTATTTCGATGATTCTCAATATCACTATTTCAGACATATCGAATTTATACCCTATTCATAATGCATCTATAATGTAGTTAAATATCTTAAGAAATGTCATTTTCACTATTGTAGCGAATTTGGATTATCCATGGCTCCATTCTAGCTATAAGTTTACCTATTACAGTGAATACTTTTGATAGTTCATACGAACTTTTTTTACCGTGTTATTTAAAACAATTTAGAATACGTTCAGAGCTATTTGGACTTGTTTTAAAATTGCTACTAAGAACTATTTCAAATTATACTTTAAACTGTTCACTATTTGTTTAAAATTGCTGGGACTAGATTATGACATTTTGAAACTGATAACTGCCTAAAACTTTTTAGAATATGTTTGAAACTGTTCAGAACTGATGTGGACCTTTTTGTAAGTTTATAAATATTTAAAATTATTTGGAATCAATTAAATCTATTTAGAACTATCTAGAACTCCTTAAAACTGATTTTAAAAAGTTCATAACTAGTTAATAACTGTTTCTAACTAGTCCAAACCTGTTTCGACTTTTTTAAACTATTAAAATCGTTTTAAAAAAACTTTGAACTATTTCATATTTTTTAAAACTAGTTCTAAGCAGTTTACTAGTTACTAGTTACTAGTTTTGAAACAGATTTAAACTAGTTTAAAATTGGTTGAGCCTTTACAACTATCTATAACTCGTTAAAACTTGTTTATAAATTGTTTGAAATTATTTGCAACTATTTCCAATTGGGTTATAACTGTTTAGAATGAGTTAAATTCTTTATATATTTTTAAACTAGTCAAAACAGTTTAGAACTTTTTTAGAACAATTTATAGCGCTTCAGAGCTATTTGGACATGTTATAAGACTGCTTAAAACAGCTTGCAACTAGTTTAAAAATAGTTATTACTGTTTAGAACTACTAACATTTGCGCTAAATTATTTAAAACTGTTTAGAACTTGTTAAAAACTATTCAAAACTTATTTAAAACTATTTAGAACTTATTTATAACTATTTAGAACTTATTTAAAACTATTTAGAACTTGTTTAAAACTCGTTTAGAATTGCAAGGACTAGTTTAGAATGGTTTGAAACTGTTCAGAACTACTTAAAACTTTGTATAACTTGTTGAAACTGTTTATAACCGATATGGACCTGTTTGTAAGTTTATAAATAATTAAAATCATTTGAAATCACTTAAATCTTTTAGATTTATCTAGAACTCCTTAAAACTACTTAAAAAAGTTCATAACTGGTTTATAACTAGTACTAACCTGTTTGGACTCTCCTAAACTATTTAAAAATTTTTAAAAATACTTAGAACAATTAAAAAAAAATTTAAAACTAGTTCCAAACAGTTGATGCTGTTTAAAACTATTCAAGGCGGTTTATAACGAGTTCAATATTATATAGAACTATTTACAACTAGTTTTGAACTAGTTTTAAAATAGTTTAAAATTGGTTGAGGATTTACAACTATCTATATCTTGTCAAAAATTATTTATAACTTTTTCGAAATTATTTGCAACTATTTCCAAATGGTTTAAAACAGTTAAAAATAAGTTAAAACTGTTTAGACAGTTTTAAATTAGTTAAAACAATTTATAACTTTTTTAGAACAATTTAGAACACGTTCAGAGCTATTTGGACATGTTTTAAGACTGCTTAGAACAGCTTGCAACTAGTTTAATAGTAGTTATTACTGTTTAGAGCTACTAGCATCTGCATTAAATTATTTAAAACTATTTAGAACTTGTTGAAAACTATTTAAAACTGGTTTAAAGCTTGTTAAAAAAATATTTATAATTGCAAAGATTAGTTTAAGATGGTTTGAAATTATTTAGAACTTATTAAAACTTCCTAGAACTTGTTTAAAGCTGTTTAGATTTGACATGGAGCTGTTTGTAAGTTTATAAATATTCAAAATTATTTGGAATCACTTAAATAAACTATCTAGAACTCTATAAAACTACTTAAGAAAGTATGTAACTTGTTTATAACTATTTACAACTAGTCCAAACCAGTTTCGACTCTCGAAACTATTTAAATATTTTTAAAAATACTTTGAACTATTTAAAATTTTCTCAATCTAGATGGATACAATTGAAGCCGTTTAAAGCTATTTAAGAATGTTTATAACAACTTCAAAACTGTATAGACCTTAATAGAACTAGTTTTGAAATAGTTTCAAACTAGTTTAAAATTAGTTGTGGATTTATAACATATCTGGAACTTGTTAGAAATTGTTTATAACTTGTTTAAAATTATTTGCAATTATTCCTAATTTGTTTAAAACCGTTTAGAATGAGTTTAAATTGTTTAGACGGTTTTAAATTACTTAAAACAATTTTTAACTATTTTGGAACAATTTAGAGCACGTTTAAAGCTGTTGGGAATTTGTTAAATACAGTTTATAACAGTTTAAAATTACATAAAGTTGTTTAGAATTTGTTCAGAACTGTTTATGGCTAGTTTAAAATTGTTTGGAACTGTTTGGAACTTTTAAAAACTTTTTAGCATTTGTTTAAATTTTAAACAAATTTTTTGTTTGTTTTGTACTGTTTGGATCTTTTTTGAAACTGCTTATAACTATTTCAAAACCACTTAAGAGTATTTATAAGTAGTTTATAACTAGTTTAAAAGTGTTCATTATTGTTTAAAAATTGCTTGAAACTGTTTGAAACTAGTTTGAAATTGTTAAAATTTAGTTCGAATTATTTAAAATTGTTAAGAACTACTTTTAACTTTTCTGAATTTGTTAAAAATTATTAAGAACTGATTTAAAACTGTTTAGGACTGTTTTTCGTGTAATGCTAAAACGAAAGTAATATAATACAAATAAAAAATGATATTCAAGGTACAACATAAGATAATAATTTTCAATTAATGATTGTTTCTAACTAAAAATAAAATACATTTGAGTGACAAGCTGAAGCATAACTTGACTTTGCACAAATTTCAACGGTTAAACGTGTCGCTGATTAGATCAAACTTTCTTCTCACGCGCAAAGAAAATTTAATTAATTTTCTAATTCCTTTTAATTATAATTAATTAGTTTGCTTAAGTTTTGAGAGAAAAACGAGAAGTGCAGTCGGATGTTTTCCTAGAAAGAGCTTTTAGGATATTAAAATTCAGAATAATGACGATAATGGATTTTATTTAAATAAACCCGAACGCAGTGAATTCATCAAAATAATGTGACAAACGTGTTTAGGAAATTCTATGTGGCAATGGATTCTTTTGGAAGTGTACATTTCAACGTCAATGTTGATTGACTATGGTTGATAATAATTTTCCCTTCCGTCGTCATTGCTCAAATATGCGTGAGCATGTTCCTAACCGTAGCCGATAATAATTATGAAAATTAATTGAATCCACGCGAGCTGTCCGAAAACCCTCCTAAAACGTTTACAGTTTACTGGTTGGTGCAGTGATTCAATTTTCAAGTTTCATATCATATTTCAGTGATGTCAAGAGCGAACTTAGATAATATCCTTTTATGTGCCGACGCTAATGGCAATTTATATTGACTGTCTATTCTGTTAATTTGTATAAATGTTGAAATAATGATTTGAGGAAAGTGGGGGGAAAATTTAGGTGAATTGTTTTGAGAGACGATTGTAACCAGGGTACACACATTATGTTGATCTATGTGGTCGTAAGTGTTAAATAGACATCAAATAACACATTATGTGCCTGAGAGGATGCAACGGAATCCAAATAATACCACGTATATCATTGTAACGACGCTCTTGGTTAGAAAAGGGCCTATAGTTAGTCATAAATTAAAATAAAGTGCGTTATTTACTAGAACGAAATCCCCATTTCATGTTAGAACTGCGGTTGATCGAGTAGTTAACTTCTTGCCAGCTCACGCGAAACGTTTAGTACGCAGATAAAAATAATCCCTGCATGCACTCTAATATGCCGTAAATCAGTGTGAAAAAATTACAGGCCCTCCAACTAGAATTTAACATGGCTTTTTTAATTACCTCCGTATCGCACATTTTCTGATAAGCTACAAGAGTCAAAAACTTTTGTTATTTACTAAAATTTCAAGTAAATTGAATTTTTCAATTCTTCAATTTCAAATGATTCTTTCAAGTTTTTTTTAACTACTGTTAAAACTACAGTACCTTAAAAATTTTAATAGGTGGCGCGAACTAGAGATTTTTAGCTCGGATAGACTTTGGGTAGACTAAACCCAAGAAAATATTTTAAGGTTTAAGTAAATAATTAAAAAAATGAGAACATAAACGAAACTGAAGAAAATGATCAATAAATTGAAGAATGTAGGGGAAACTGCCCTATAGTGGATAGCAATTCCAACAGTGGATAACTTTTAATTATTACGAAATAAACTATAAATTTCAGTTATAATGATTGAAACATTAAGCGATTAATATTCTTTATAGTTTTCTAAGATATGCTTCTGTAAAATAAATAATTTTTAAAATATTTAAAGTTATCCACTGTTGGAATGACTATCCACCATAGGGCAGTTTCCCCTAATTGAAATTTGGAGAAAAATTAAAATTCAAAATTTAAGGAAACAATTGATTTGACTAAAATAATTGAAATTTTGAAGGAAATTATTGAAAACAGATTAATGTAATTATGAATAATCAAAAAGAGAAGAGTATGACTAAAATATGAAGGAAATAGTTAAAAATTAAAAAAAAAAAAATTATGGAAAATAATTGAAAATTGAAAGAGCTATTGAAAAATGACAAAAATAATGTAAATTAAAAAAAAACAAGTGTAAATAAAGTTTAAGTGGAATCGCAGAAACTACATACAAAATTTAAAAATAGATAAGGGAGCTTGTAAATATCAATTACAAAGATTGAATAAAATAACTGTAAATTCAACAAAAAATTTAAAATAAAAAAAAAATCAAGAAATTAGGAAGATAATTGAAAATTGTAAATAAATGGCTAAAAATGTGAAAAATTCGATTGAAATGGAAAGAAATCAATTGAGATTTTAAGAAAACATCTGATAATCTCGAAAATAATTGAAATTTAAAGAAAATTATTTAAATTTAAGAAAACATTAATAGTTTAACTTGAAGAAAATAAAACGAAAGTAAAAAAGAGCAAAGAATAGAATAGGTAATTAAGAAAGGTACTACAATTAAAATTGTAGTATATTACATCGCTTAAAGAATCTAACAAAAAATGTATTAAAAAAATAATAAGAAATAAGGAAAAAAAAATTTAAATAAAGTTAATAGTTTAATATGAAGAAAATAGTTGTGTAATTCAGAAAATAATTACAAATTCAAGCAAATAATTAAGAATTGAAGAAATAATTGAAAACTGAAGAATTTTTTTTTTTAGAAATTGTAAAATGTAAATGAAACTTGAAAATAATAATTTAGAATTGAAGAAATTAATAATTTTTAAATTCTGAAACATAATTGAGATCTAAAGAAATTGAATAATATAACTTAAGTTCGGAGAAAATAATCGAAAAATGAAGGAAAATAAATAAAGAATATAAAAATATAATTGAAATTTGAAGAAAGTAATTTAAAATTTAAGATAATTATTGCAATTTTAGAAAAATAATTTAAAAAATACAGAATATATGTGAAGTAAAAAAAAGTAACTAATAATTATAAAATGATTTCAAGAATTTTAAAATAAGGAAAATAATGTAAATATTAAAGAAATAATCGAAAATTGAAGAAAATAATAGAAATTTGAGATAAATAATTGAAATTTTCGGCATTAATCAACAGAATATAAAATTTGTGAAAATCATTGCGAATTAAAAAGAAATAATTAAAAATTGACGAACGCAATTGAAAATTGAGAAAAATAATTGAAGAATGATTAAAACATTGAAAAGTGGATACTGATAGATTTATGATAGTTAATAAAAATTTAGGAGATTAATTAAAACATAATTAATATATCCAATTAAAAGAGGAAGAAAATAATTGCAAAAAGATAAAAGAAAATAAAAATTGAAAAAATTAATTGAAAAGTAGGATAAGTATTTGAAAATTCAGGAATTTATTTGAGGAATAGTAAAAATAATTAAAAATTGAAGAAATTAATTAAAAAATGATAACAATAATAATTTAAAACTGAAGAAAATTATTCGAATTTCAGAAAAATGTTTTAAAATCTAGGAAATTAATTAAAGAATAATGAAAATAATAAAAATTTCAGAAAATATTTGCAAAAAAAATAATTGAAAATTCAAGGAAATAATTTGAGTTTGGGGAAAATAATTAAAAAATTACTACATATTATTTGTAATGAAAGAAAATAATTATAGAATGATAAAGATAATTGTAAATTGAACAAATAACTGGAATTTGAGATAAATAATAAAAAAGACTAGAAAATTATAAACACACACATACATCTGGACATTTGCTCAAAAATGATAATTTACGTTTTTTAGATGAAAATGAGTGGATTCAGATTATTTTTGAAAAATCGAAAATTTAAACGATCACAAAGCTTTCTCTATGAGAAAACAAAAAATAATTAAACATTCAAAAAGATAATTTTAATTTGTGAAAAATAATTTTAAAAATTACAACATGTATTTGTAATGAAAGAAAAGAATTGCAGAATGGTAAAAATCATTGTAAATTGAAAAAATAACTGGATTTGAGATAAATAATAATAAAACTAGAAAATTAGTTGAAAAATAATTGAAAAATGATAAAAATAATTAAAAATTGAAGAAAATAATAAAAACTTATCAAAAATAATTTAAAAAATTACAGAATATATTTGGGATAAACAAGACTACTTAAAATATGATAAAAATAATTGGAAATTAAAGATAATAATTATTATGGAAATTTAAAAGAAACAAATTTAGAAAATTACAGTACTTATGTGATATAAAAAAAAGTGATTGAAAAGCGATAAACATCGTTTAAATACTTGAAAAATTCAAGTAAAATTTAAAAACAATAAATAAAAATTTAATAATTTTTGTTTTTTTAATAAAAATTGAATTATGAAACAGGTTTTTCAATATTGAAAAGTATTTGGAAAATGATTATGGAGAACGATGAAAATATTGAATCTAATAATTAAATTAACAAATTTGATGAGTTATGTCCTTCCACTGTTTAATTGACATTACAAATTGATTTTAATAATTCAATATTGAAAATTTTAATTGTAATTTCTATGTATGCAAAATAATTTGCTTCTTCTGTGAGAAACAGATTAAAATAATGAAAAAAATAGAAAATTTAAATTTTGTTAAAAATAAAAAATATCCATCAATTCTATAAATCTCTGGGAAAATGCATACCTTATATAGACCAATAGGTTTGTTATTTAATCTGAAATATTTTATCCAACGGAAGTATACTTAAAAACAGTATTTTTAGTGTGAAAAATTTTTTTGTTAGAAAACGATTTTTTCTGGTCAAAAGTGTTGCTTAAAAAACTTGGTTGGGTATTTTCAAAAATCCCTATGTCTAAATTAAAATATTTATGAGCTTAATTCGACATCTAAATTTTATTAAAATCCGTCATGGCGTTCTCGAGATATCCAAGCGACAAAAAAGTTACCGCACACATACATAGAAACACACATCTGGGATTTTTATTAAAAAGGGAATTTTAGGCGTCCTAGATGAAAATATGTCGATTTCGACTATTTTTGAAAAATCAAAAATCTTAACGTTCACAAAGCTTCCTCTATGGTGAAGCAAAAAATTAATAGATTAACAAACAAAATAAGAATAAAAATAAAATAATTATTAAAAATTAAAGACTTATTTACTTGTCGGTAAAAATTGATATTGTCATTGTAGAAACATCTTTTGTCTGCCAATTATTCTATTAAGTGATTCGCAATTTAAATCAATCTTGTTTAGGGCGACTGTTAAATTTGAATTTACTTTCCAACACGAGCAGGTAAACTTACTTGACAAATAAGAGAAGGTATCTGCTTCGTGGTACTTATACAAGTTGCAATGTGGAAACTTCTTGAATTCCAAGAAATGACGTGCAGTTAGAACAAGTAATTAAATTAAAATTTACTAGCAATCTCATCTCGCATTACTCCTATTCTACGACATTCTGCAAGTATATAATCTCCGAGGCAAGTTTGAAAAGTAATTTGCAAGAACGTTGTTAGAGATTTTTTTTTATTCTTCGTAATTACTTCAATTTAGTAATTCTTCAATAAAAATTTTCTTAGTCTTCGGCAAATTGATTATTCCTAGTCACTCTATATAAAATCAAATAAAACGCTGTAATAAATTATGATCAAATTAAATCTCCAGCACAACTGTTTAATAATTTCTTAGACATAATTATTTCTACAATTTTTCTCATTATGGTCAATTTCATTATACTAGTTGTAATTTTATTTTATCGTTCTTTTAAAAATTATTGTGTTCTAATTCTGGTTAAGAAATTAAACCCATTTTCTAATCCACAAATTAGAGTTTTTAATCTGATTTTTGCTGTTTTATTAGTCTTTTGGATATTACTTTTTTTTTATTAATAATTTACGATGCTTGAAAGAAGGGAATTAGTATCAAGTTTATCGAAAACAGTTTTTCTAAACTGACAGTTACTTGAAGCTTTTGAATAGAATGACTTATGAGAATGGGCTTAGAAATAGCTTGGCTCTTCAAAATACCATTGACTTTAATACCTTAATGGGGTAACATTAAAGGACGTAAAATCGCAGTGTTTGAGAGAAACGGACGATGACGATAGCCACTGATGGTGGGTTCTGAGTCGGATTACAGGCACTAGGAAGTCATGTAAAATAATATAGATTGTGGTAATTTTGTCAGGTACATTAACAATTGAAAATTTAAAAATCACATGACAATTATAATCGAGTACATATTTTCAATTCTTGTTTAAATATCACGATGCTTTTTAAACCGATTTTATATAAAAGTTCTGGCACCAGGGATTTTCTTCTTGATTTCGATTCTAGATCATTAATACATCATTTTTCATCAAAACCTAAAATCTTTTACGAAGCCATTTTTGAAAACTTTCGATTTCTCTAAAATGTATAGTTTACGAGAAAAGCAAGAGAAAACCAGTTTTATACATGCATTTTAAATTTTTTTTCACTTTTGACTAGTTTAACTAAAATAATTCTGTTTTAATTTTTTTTTCCTGGTGGAATTGCTTTTTGTTTATATAAATAATTTAATCTAAATAAAAGTTAAACGAAAATTATATATATAATTATTTTAATTTTTTAAAGATCAAGATTGGAAATAATTGTCAGGGGTATGACAAACCCTACGAGAATTTTTAGAGATATATGATCATCTGAGTTCCTTAAAGGTCAAAGTTTAAAAATACTGTTTGGGGTGTGTCACACCCAATGTGGGGTTCTAGGGTTAAATCTGATATTGTGAAATGGAAATCATGACCACGTTAATGGTTGTTACACTGCAAAAACTGCTGTCTTCTAAGTGTCTTATTTTAAGACACAAGACATTAAGAAAGCGTCTTACGGTTATTTCAAGCTGTTTCATTGGTTAATAATTTTGAAAGATGCTTTCTCATTGGTTTAAAATTAAGACACTTTAAAACGTCTTAAAAGTGAGGTCAAAAATGTCTTAAAATAAGACACTTGTTTTTACAGTGTATTACTTAATGATGATTATCTTGATCATTTTGACTCATATAGTAACAATAACCATCAACTTGATTATAACCATTACAAATTGCATTGAATCATTACTAATTGATGACAATAGTCATCTTGATCATAACCTTTAACTTTCAGATTTAAATCAAGTTTCATCCGTATTTTAACATAACAAATTAATTTTTCCTGACAAAACTAAAATAACAAAAAAACTTGAAACTAAAGACACTAGTAGGGATTTATCTGTTTATTTATTTATTACTTTATTTGACTTGCAGTGATTTGAAACCGCTTGAGTGTAAAAATTTCTGAAACAGTTTTGATAGAAATATTATGCTTTACGAAATATAAATAAAATGGAATATAAATGGTCCCTAGGGTAACAATTATTAAATGCTCGAGATGTTAAAGGCTTAGAGCCTCAGGACATCATTACCGTAGATGCGCTTCTTCCACTGCTTCTCAGATGCGCTTCTCTTATAATATTTCCGCTTCTGAGACGTCCCCATCTCCGCTCACTTCAACCTCCACACGCTAGACCCTTAATATAATAATTTATTTTAGCTTTCACCTTCTAATTAATTTTTTTTTCTACTGCGAGACATTCTGCCAATTAAAGAATATTTTCTCTGGCGTGCTTTATCATCTCGTTTTTCCCGAGCTTATTACTGAAAAGATTTTCTGTCATTTCCGCTCAATTTAAAACGGATGTATCTTTAGCTTAAAAAAACTCTCGTGGTAGTTTACTTTGTTTATAAATATTTTTTATAATCATCGAATTAAAACTGTAACTAAAGCGAATATTTATAATTACCCGTGTAGAAAAGTTCCCACTATTTCCCAGTTTCTAAGTGGGCGCCAGTTGGAGCCCACCTGGGGCAGGTGGGCCAAGTGGGCGCCAGTTTGGCCTCACTTGGCTTTTCCACACGGGTAGAGTGAAATATTTCGAGAATTTCATTTAGACTTTTTTCATTTTATAAGGTTTTTTTGTTTACGAATTTTAACAATTATAATTGTTGAATTGAACATTTTATGATTAGAGTTGAAGAAATACTTCATTAGACTTAAATAAACCGTGATCTAATTCTGAAGTTATTTTTTAATTTAATGCTCGTGCTGTTTCTGTATTTGTAGCATTGTAATTTAATGAACTCAGTGAAAAATAAGTGCTTGCGGCTAGAAAATAAATTAAATGAAACATGAGAGAAAGATTCGTGATTTTCTGGAAAATATCTTTTGCAAGGAGGCAATTCCAGCTGAGTGTACTAAATAATCTATGGACCGAAGATTATGGTGGACCAGCTGAAGCTATTGTGTAGGCCTGAATGTCTCTTCTCTATGGTTATGGATGTAAGCCCTTAGTGACAATATGCTCTGTTCAGTATGACCCGGAAACTTTATGGAGTGCCGACCACGCAATATTCTTGCGAATCTCAACATTAAAATCGATTCTAGAAAAAATACTTCTTTTTAATATTTTAAGGGGGAGGGGGGTATAGGATAATAGGTATAAAACCTAATGCAAGAAAAAAATCTTGCTTAGTAAGGTCATGAAAATTTAAGGAAGTCGAAACAAGGGGTAATGCCTGCCTTTAAAGGGTTAAGGGAAAATAAATTCTTTCCTAAAAAAAAGATACTTTCATACAATCGAAATATATTGATAAACTCGAAACAGAGTGCAAGGAAAACATGATAATTAATAACTAAAATTACATTTACTACAAATATTTATGATTAAAGAATGTTTTTCTTGCGTAAAAAGTCTGAAATTTTGAAAATTAAACGTTATTTATAATGAACTTTAGAATTAACCTAACCTACTGATTAGAAATGGCCTGATTGTATTAAGTTAAAAAAGGCGAGAATTATTGAATATTGAATACAATAATTGAAAATTGAAGAATGGAACTTAAAATTGAAAAAAAAATTGAAAAGTAGAGAAAGTAATTCAAAATTGAAGAAATAAATTGAAGATTGAAGAATTTAATTAAAATTTTAAGAAAATAGTTTATAATTGAAAGGAAAATTCGAAATAGGAGTAGATTAATAGACAACAGAAAAAAATAATTCAAAAGTTCAATTGAAATTTGAGAAAATTGATTTTTGACGAAAATAAGTGACCAATTGAATTTAAAATTAAACAAACTTATTGATAATCGAAAAAATTAATTGGCAAAAGGAAAGACTTTTTTAATATTAAAGATAATTTTATGTGAAAAATTAACAAATGGAATTGAAATTAGAAGAAAATAATTGGAAATTGAAGAAAATAATTAAAATTGAAGAAATAAAGTGAAAGAATTAAATTGAAATTGTAAAAAAATAATAGATAATTACAAACAATTTACAAAATGACGAAAATAATTAAATATTAAAGAAAATAATTTAGTTTTGAGAAAAATAATTTACAATTGTTCCCACCATTAAAAGTTAAAATAAAAATGAGTTATAAATCTTAAAACTTTAAATACATTTTTATTTTGATTAATTCAAGAACTTCAATTTGAATCGATAGAAGTTGGGAATTTTTAATTTGGAAAAATGAAAAATATTGATAGAAATTTTGAAGAATGGTTTATTATTAATTAAATTTCGTAAAGAAATTTTAAGAATAAGGAATTCTTATTATCAAAAGATATTTGGAATAAATAAAGTTTGTATAGAAATTTCAATATATTTTGTTCAAAAAAATATTGAAAAAGAAATATTCTTACTTTTTGTAACATATTATAAATTTTTTTTTTAACTAGGGAAGAAAATCTGATTTATATAATAATATAAATATATAATAAATTTAATCTAAATAAGTTCATAATTTATTTTTTGTATTTAAACCATAGAAAAATGCAATTCTCGCGCGCTTTTGTGCGCGTAATTTTTGGTTAGTAATAATAATAATAATCGCAAACTTTAATTCATTCTTTCATTCTGTTCACACCTATAGATTTTTTTTTGTTTTAAGGGCATGTGATGGATTATGACGTCACTGGTATAGGCAAAATTTGTCCGTAACTTTTCTCTTATAATATTAAATATTTTTTCATAAAACTTGGTAGAATTACTTAAAATATCATCATGAAGGTCTCTCAGACCCAAATTTGTTTAAATTTTGGCCCAAACTTAATTTTTGGAAATTTTCGAAAAATTGCAAACTTTTTTAAAAATCAATTTTGAGACAAAATTCAAAGAAACTCGGGTCTGAGAGACATTCCTAATGACATTTTAAGTAATTCTACCAAGATTCATAAAAAAATATTCAATATTTTAAGGGAAAAGTTGCGGACAAATTTTGCCTATACCAGTGACGTCATAATCCATCACATGCCCTTAAATCGATAACTTTTGAAAAAATGTATTTTTATACATGATTTATAATTTTACTTATTTATTTATTAATTCTCCGGAATTTAAAATTTAAATTAAGTAATAAATTTGTATTTTATTTTTAACAAAAGTGTATTAAAATATAAGTACTTGTTTTACACTTTTACTTAATCTACTTTACAGTTTTTAATAAAGATTTACAACACTTTAAACATAATATGTAAATTAATGGAAAAATAAGTATAAATAATTCGAAATAATTTAATGTTTCTAATATTTTCGACGATTTAATTATAATTTTATGGAATACAACAGAAATAAGAATAAAAATGAAATATCATGAAATTAAATTGAAGAAAGCAAGTACAGTTTTCCAATATTTTTGAAGGCTTTTAAATGCCGTAATTATAATTTATTCCTATTTTTTAGTAGACTTATAGGTATTTGTTAAATTAAATATATTTATTCGGTTGATATAAATATTCCTTAAAAATTTAAGTGTAGAAGTTTAAATTGAATGCTATTTAGATTTTTGGAAATTAAGATTTTAAATTGTTTCAAATAATTCTTAAGAAAATAAGTTTTTTAAACCATTTGATTCTGCATCAATAAAAAAATTTAGAATCGTTAAATTCAAGTATTAATTGATTAAAGTTTGAATTAAATATAAGTTTGAATCGATTCGAAATTTCCAAATTTCTATAAGTTGAAATTAATATGTTTTCAATTTGCAAATGATTTCAGGTTCCGTTGTTTCCAATTTTTTAAAATATTTTTAGACTTCAATAGTGAAAATTGTAATCATAAAGTTTGGATTGATTTAAGTTTTAATATTATAATATACATTTTTTTTGTAATTTTTAAATAAATAAATAAATATTTCGGTATTTTTTTTAATTTGAAGATTTTAATATTGGTTGAAGTTCAAAATTCCTAATTTAAATATGTATTGTTAAAATTAATAAAATATATATAAGTTTATAATAATTTCAACATGAATTGATTAAAACTTGAACCATTAAAAGTTTATTATTATTCAAATTTAAATAATTCATAATTCCTACATGTCTTATTTTAAGACACTTTTTGCGCCTCAGATACAATAAAGATCATAATATCATAGTTCAAGACACTTGTTCGAAACACTTGTTTTTAGAGTGTACTAATTAAAATTTAACACAATTTGAATTCGTATTAATAAAATCAAGTTTAAAATTTTTTATTTTACTTAATTTGTAAAAGTTAAAGGTTGAAATAAAATAAAATGAACTCATTTGTTTTTTAATTCTTAATGATGGGAACATAAATTATTTTAATCTTTCGCTTTTACAAATTAAATTAAATTAAAAATCTTAAACTTGATTTATAAATCTTAAAACTTTGGTTATACTGCAATTTTGATTATAATTGAAGTTTGAAATAATTTTAATATGATATAATAGAAGTTGGGAATTTTTTAATTTGGGAAAATTAAAATTTATATTGATAAAAATTTTTGAGAATGGTTTGTTACTAATTGAATTTCGTATTGTTTAAAGTAAATTTAAAAATAAAGATTTCATATATATATTTATTAATTTACAACACATTTTAATAAATACAAATTAAATCACAAAATTTAATTTGATAGTACAATTAATTTAATCTAAACAAGTTTAGTTTATTTTTTGTATTGAAACTATACTATAGCCAATGAAAAATGCAATTCTCGCCCGCTTTAGTGCACGTATTTTTGGCTATAGAAAAAAAAGTTCAACCCATCAAAATGGTAGTATTATTGTCAGGATAGTACAAAATGTAATAATGTTTGAAATGAAAGAAAGCAGCACTGAAAAAGTGAAACACGACATTTTAATAAAAGCGACTGTAGTAATAAATTCAGAATACTAAGATCCTCAATAAAAAGAAGAATGTAGAGATAATGAATGAGAATCATCTCAAGAAATTTAAGTAATTAATTTCTGCCTCGAATTACCGCGAACTTGAACCCTTTTCCCAAGTATATGAATTCGTACAAAAGTTTTTCTTTTCTTTTCTCATTTGTGCTTTTTTTCTCTTGTAAAAAATTTCCTATAATAATCTTAATTGAGAAAAATAATCTAATTTCTCGAGAATCTGTAATATTCTTGGTCGATGTGGTGGATATTTTCGAACTCTATGGAGAGTTTTATACGAGATGAGAGTGAAGAGGGTGAGTCTCATCAAATATGAATGACTGGAAAAGAATGGCGAATGGGGCAGAGAGAAGCGCGAAGGACATAAAATATTTCCCGGTCCGCGAGTGCATCGCGTTCTACTCAGAGGCCCACAACGAAGAAAAACTTTAAGATGGGTATCAAAGTCTTGAGAAATTCTTAACCCAACCCTTACTCATGATAGAAAGAGAAGTCTCGACGAAGCTATTCCAGAAGTTGGCACCTGCGTGATAAAGGTGAGTGCTGTGCTACTTTGGCAGTATTGCTGTTTTGTACTTTATTTTTTTTTCTTTTCAAACCTGGAAGTGAGTCGACGATTTCTTGACAATGGCTCGATTTTTACTTCTCAGCACCTCGCCTTCAGGTGTGCCCATCTGACATTACCAGAACCATTACTCAAAAAGCACTTCCGATTGCGAAACCTCACCTCAATTCTCCTATTCTACATTGCGCCTTTTTATGATGGTTGTACTTTCTCATTCTGCTTCTATTTACTACGTATCAACATTAATTATACACAAGTTTTGTATACTTTGTGTCAGAATGACAAAATAGTGATATGAAATGGGAATTTAACTCTGTTTGGTTCAAACTCAATAGAAGGAAGTGATTGATTGATATTTTGTCCAGGGCTGATAAAAACTGATTTTTTTTGTATAAATCAAAAATTGGTTTTTATATAAAATCGCCATGTTGAAAAATCGAACATCAGAAATGATATCATTTCTAGTCCCAAAATCAGATGTCATTTCTGATATAATTTCTGATGTCATTTCTGATATCCGATTTTTCAACGCGGTACAAAAAATGTTCAAGTGTTTATTTGCAATTATTTTGTTTTTATACTTATATCATTTAATAAGAAATAATGATGAATAAAACATTAAATCAAAATCAAACAGATTACACTTAAATCTCGTTATAACGAGAAATTTGGGACCATGAACTTTCGCTATAACGAGATCCCACCACAAGACCTGTTTTTTACTTGTTTTATTAAACGTCAACTTTTAATGTTAATAGTAATTTTTATGTAAACAATAGTCCAAAAAATAAACGGGTTTTGCTTAAGTTCGAAGTATTATTTAAAAAATTATTTTTTTAGTGTATGTCGCATAAATGAGAAAATTCCAACAAAAAATATCTTCAAATTCATATGATCGTAAAATTAAGAAAATTAGGTAACAGCAACGAAAAAATAATAAATTATAAAAAAATATAAGAACGTAAAAAGATAAGGAAAAAGTCTTTTAAAAAAATGATAAAATTCTTTTAAATAAAAAAAGTCATGGACGTTGTTAAAGAAATAAAGAGAAATTTGAAAAAAAAAAACAAGAATGAAACAGTGATATAAAAATATCTAAAAAAGTAGAAACTCTTTCCAAAAAATTAAACTATTTACGGACATTTTTCTTAAATTAAAAAAATAAATAAGATAATTAAAAAAAATTTTAAATTAAAAAATCGGACAAATATTTTACAAAGAATTAAAAAAGTAAATAAATAAAATTTTGGAAAATTTTTAAAATTTTTGAAAGAAGACAAATTTTATGAGATAGAATAACGATTTTAAAAAGAATATTTAGTACAAGATTAAATTTACATAATATGAAATAAAAGAATAACAGTCTTCGGAAAAGTAGAAAAATGAGAAGTTTCAAAAATGTAGATGAAAGCATCCAATAAATGTTTTAAAAAATTGGCAATTATAAAATAAAAAACTAAATAATTTAAAAGAAGGAAAAATGTTTCTAAGAAATGGAAAAATGATGACAAAAATTAAAGAATTTATTAAAATCCAAGGTAGGACTGTAAAAATTGTAAAACAAAAAAATTAAATAAACAGGAAGAAGATTAAGAAATGTTTTTTTCTTAATCTGACAAACTGTAAAACAATGTAAAAAGTACAAAAAATAAAAAAAATTGGTAAGAATCTACAATTAGAGAAAAAATATATTAACTCACAGCTATCTAACTTTTTTATTTGAATCAAATACATTTTTATTTGTGTCAAATAAAATTTTATTCGAAACAAATAAAAAAGTTAGTTAAAAAAAAGTTAGTCTCTGGGTGTACTAAATAATAATTAGAGTTAATAAATTAAATAAAAAAATGTACAAAAAGATAAATAAAAAGAGAAAAGAAATTTAAAAATCCTTTAAAAATAAAAAAGTTTAGGAAAATCAAACCAAAAATATCTTTGTAATATTACACTTAAAACAAGTTCAACAGTTAATTTAGAAAAATGAAGAAAATTTAAAAATTTTATGAAAGAATAAGTATGATTGCAAAAAATAGACAAGATGTGAAAACAAATTGAATAAATTTATAAAAAAATGAGCGTATTTATTTTTAAGAATATAGAAATAATTAATAAAATCAACAAAATAAAAAGTTAAAAAAATGTCATAACAGCAAAATTGTGAAAAATAATATTAAAATGAAAAAAAATAAAAAGAAGAAAATTAAAGAAAATCCTAAAATACACAGATAAATAAAAAAAATCGAAAGTATAGGAAAAAAATCTTAAATTTTTGTAAAAATAAGAAATTATATATTAAGATAAAAATTGAACAATTTCGAGAAAGTGAAATCTCTTAGAAATCTTGTAAGAATTAAAAGTAGGATCATTGTAAAAATGGAATTATTGTTTGTTATCTTCATAATAAAAATTTGTAGATCATAGGTATTTTGATCATCTGTATTAGGGTGATTCTCCAGAAATATTCTTTTTTATGTATCGTAAATGAAAAATTTTATGATCTCTGA
This sequence comes from Ganaspis brasiliensis, assembly GCA_037103525.1. NCBI lineage: Eukaryota > Metazoa > Arthropoda > Insecta > Hymenoptera > Figitidae > Ganaspis > Ganaspis brasiliensis. Next base: position 110,288 of record JAZKLR010000372.1, on the reverse strand, counting down.
AATTCATAAGTATATTAGGGACTAAATGATTTTACACCTCTATAACTTGATCATGCTAATTTATAGAATTTAAAAAGGATTTTTCATATTAAAGTTTATAGATAAATCTAAATGTTAAAATGTGGAGCAGGTGTTTTTTTCTTAAATAAAGAACAACTTCATGTCATTCGAATTTATTTATTACAAAATTTTTCATTTTTCGAAAACTATTTAATGTTATTAATTTATTATTAACTATAATTTAAAAAATTGGTAGCTCTTAAAGTACTTACCAAAATAAAAAATCTTTTACCAAAAATAATTATTTGTCAGAAATTTTAGGTTTTTTCTCGTTGACAGTTTATAAACAATTGATATTCATATTAAGCTTTAATCTGAACCAGAGGAATAATGATTTAAACATTCCTTAAATTTCATTTAAAATGAGGCAATTTTTCTTAAACTTAAAATAATTTACTATCTTTATATAGGTAAGTTAACTTTATTACAGAAAACTTGCTAAAAAATTGTATCTTTTGTCATTCTATTTTTAATTTGAGCCAGAGGAATGACGCTTCAGGTTGTGAATCGTTGAAAAAAACTCAATTTATATATTTTTAATGATGATATTTTTACAAATTCCACTTGATGAATTATTATTAGAGATGTCAATGTATTTCATAAGTATGAAAATAAATAAATAAATCCATCTATATTTAGAATATTCAATATTATTTGACAAGTCAGAGGAATGAGGAAAAACCAGAGAACAAAATTTATTTTCCATTTATGGAAAATCTATAAGATCTATTTTATTTATACTTTATGCAAAAATTCTGCAATCTCTTAGCTTCCAGGAAATATCTGTAAAGTATTGTTTTGCAAATATTAAATAGTTCTTTTACGTTTTGAAATAATGAAAAAATGCCATAGAACAGGTTAAAAAGCTAACTTTTAGTAGACTATTATTGACGTATACTCTCTAAAACTGAATTAGTGAAATTTTCACTGATTTGGAATCAGTGAACAACTTCTCTTTGCTGAATCAGTGAAAATCACTGATCTTCAGTGAATTTCACTGATTCAGCAACGAAAAGTTGTTCACTGATTTTAAATCAGTGAAAATTTCACTGATTCAGTTTTAGAGAGTAGAGGGGAATTGTCATAAATTATTAAAATTATTGAGAGAATCTTGAGGACATCCAAAAGTATTATTTCGGGAGAATCACCGATTTTAGCACAATTTTTTAAATTTTATAAAAAATATCCTACAAGGAGGAAATACTAAATAAATGTGTGTTATTTTGGTGAAAAGAAACGGAGGTTAAAGCAGATCTTGAAATTAAAAAATAATCGGAAGAGCAGAGAGGAGATTCTTCTATATCAAAGGGTATCAGTGAAAGCTAAAAAATTCAGGAAAGACTTTTAAGATTGAAGAAAAAGAAGTGTTTGAAAAATTAATGTCGAGAAGAACCAGGTGCAAAATGAAAAAAAGGAACGAAACATTCAAGAAATATTGATAGAATATTTGCCGAGTATTTTTCCTAAAAGTTTTCTGATAAAACTTTAATAAATATTGAGAATGTATTTAAAAATATCGATCCTTTGAGCAGCTAGAATTTTTCAATAGATACTGATATAAAATTTGAAAGAATATGGGAATAAAATAGAATTTAAGAGGGTGAAATTTAGAAGACTAGGGATTATATTTATCGTGTGAGAAGGAACAAGGAAGAACGAAAGCGAAACGGGGAAAAAATTGAGAAAGCATTATGCATTGGGACATTTCCCAAGGGGTAGGTTGGAAGCTTGAGAGCGTTAGACTCTTTACTTACGGATTGATACGCAATTCCCACCGAGTTTAGCCAGCATTGAGGGATCATTGTACGAGATTGCTCTCGATTTCGAATAAACTCGATAATGGTGCCGAGCCGAGGAATGATATAACTAAAATGGAGAATTCACCAGTTCTCAGTTGGGGGGAGGGATAAAGCAGGAATATAGAAAAAGATGAATATATTTGTCTCCGGTTGCTCATTCTTTAGAAAATCACTGAAAAAGATGAACAGAGATCTGCCTCGAAAGTCCGTTTATTGAGAAAGAAAATGTGAAAGTTTATGAGACCGGCTGAATAAAATGCCGAGTCGAAAGTTCTAAATTGAAAACTAAATTCGAAACTAACAAGCGGATTTCTGAATAAGAAAAACTCGGGATTTCGTGTATTAATCTGGGCTCTAAACTTTGGATTACATGATTTTAGTTTGGACATACGTTTATTTGTGTAAATTGTTGAAATATAGTTACTGGTGATTTTTTTCTTCAAAGTAACGGATAATTAGTTGGACTAATTTTTACGTCCTTTCAATTATTATTAAAGACAGAAGACGAACAAAAAGAACAGCTATCAAATAAATTATTCAATTATTACATTTTGAAGCTGAACCCAACCTCCTCTTCAGAAATTTATTGTGTTTTTCTTTCTATAATACAATGATACAAAATTTATTTTTTAAAAAAGAACAATTGGCAAGAAAATAATTTTTTCCCCAAATCAAAAAGCATCTAAGAATAAACTCACCAAAACATATTGTATAAATTTCAAAATTTCGCCAAATCATCAAACCATTGTAAAATCAACATAGAAGACGTCCAATATAAAACATTGCAGAATTTTTTTTTTCTTATAATGATTCCAACTGTCATTGTAGTTACAGATTATCTTAAAAATTATGAATTTGTAATTTTTTTTTAAATACTATAAGATTAGGAAAATAATAAAATTAATTGCACTTTTTTCAAAAATTATTTACCATTTTTCAATAATTCTTTTTCTTTCATTTTCTTCCCTATGTAATATTTAAATATTTCACCAGTCAGAATTATGATTTTCATTAGAGTTATTTACTTTTAATAGAGTATATTTAGATAATACATTATAATATTATTATAATACTATTATTACATTTTTTATTTCTAATGAAATTAGCCTAACTTTCAAAGATCTTCCATCAAGATCGTTTTAATTATTATTATTATTATTATTTTTATTTTTAATTTGGAAAATCCTTTCTTTATTTATCAATAAACTTATCTGGATAATTATTAATTAATCGAATTTCTTTAAATATTTTTAAATTCTTGGAATGATAATTTTCATGTGATAATAATATTGCAGAATCAACAAGATTTTTAATTATAGCTATTTTTTGGAAAGTTGGATGATTGGAAAGAAAATTTAAACGTCGACCAGAAAAAGTATATTTAGTAAACCAATTTGTTTTTATTGAACCTTCTATATATTTAATTATTTTTAAGTCCAAGAAAGAAATAGAATTGTTAGATTCTATTTCGTGTGTAAACTCTAGTTTATTATGGCAAGAATGAAAAGTTTCTAAAATTATACTTAATTTTATCTTTTGGAATAAACAAAATTGTATCATCTACGTATCTGTGATAAAACCGAATTTTAAATTTTAATTTACCAAAAACAAATTCTTCGTGATCTTGTAATATACTAAATCTGAAAGAATTGGAGAAAAAGGAAAACTCGTAGGACAAGCAAATATTTGTTATAATAACAATTATTAAATTGAAAATAAGTAGAACATGTAATAAATTCAATGCATATAATAAATTCTTGCTCCGGAATTTTAGTGTTTCTTTTTCTAATTAAAGGACATCTTTTTTTAATACTATTAATTATTAAATCTAATAGAACATTTGTAAACAATGAAATTACGTCTAATGAAACCATAATGATTATGATCTTGTGGAATTGTTTCTTTTTCAACTATTTTTTAAAGGCTTTTGAATTTATTACATTAAACTTAGGAATCGGAATAGACTTTTTTAAAATTTTACTAAAACATTTTGACATTTAATATGTCGGATTGTTTATAAGAGATACTATGGACAATTTTGTTTATGAATTTTTGGTAGACCATACAATCTTACTAAATTATTACTTTCAACTAAAATATCTTTTCTCTCCACTCTTTCACCCAAATAGCCTTTTTCTTTTAATTTGTTCCTAACAATAAAAGTACTATTTTTTAATTGCAAAATTGGTATATGACTTAATTTTTGGTATGTCGATATATCATTTAAGAGATTTGACATTTTTTTAGGAAACATTATCTTGGATGAGAATTAATCAATTGCATAATTAAGCATGTTCAAAATAAGTTTCCGTGCTAATTTAAGAAGTGACCTATGAAAGAAGTTATAATAAATAAGGACACTCTAAATCCGCTTTACCATTGTTAAGTCATTAAGTGCAATTTTTCACTATCCTCATAAATAACCAGTGAGATCCAGTTTCAAGAATAAAATTCTATATATAGTTTAAACTTTTGCTCCAGTTTTCAACCTGCTCTTCCTAACATTTCTCATTTCGGCCATCCAGTAATGACCCACATAAATCAATAATTACATTATGAAAAACCATAACGACCTCTTTTCTTTTTTAAGTTGAGATTCATTTGCAATTTATAATATCTGTTAATTGGTGTAACTTAATGAATAAGGGTTTAAACAAACGAAACTAAAAATGAAACAGTATTCACTAGTGCTGGATTCTTAAATGTGTACTTACAAAACTGAATTCCATGACTTTTAGTAGCCAAAGAGTAAGAGCGAGGTTTAATATGACGATGATCATTAATCCTACTACGAGAGAGTAGAGGCACCGTTTTCTCCACCCATAAACGCCTAACCTAAATCCATTACAGGAGGGAGATGAATCTTCTTCGTGAGATACTGCTCTCGAAGATGGTCCTGGCGTTTGACGCCCTCCAGATTGCCGAGGTATACTGTTGCTATTTCCAGGATCATCGGACCAATTTGTTTGGCCTCGAGTTACCCTAAAATCACAAAAGTTAACAGATTTTATAATTTTTGCATTTTATAACATATATTTAATTTTATCTTCAAATGCTCATATGTGTATATATATAATATAAGAGATATAAATAAAATATTTATTATGTAGGAATTATATTTGATTTGAATTTAGTTTACCGCGGAATTGTTCCGAATCCACGTTTCATTGTTTATAATAATGGAAAAATTGAGTAGAAATATCGTCTAGTCGGTTTCTGTGTTCCTAACAAAAAAGGTTAAAGCGAAAAGAGCGGCCCTCGGCGCCGAAACAAAGAACGCGCCAATCAGCGTGCGTGTTCCCCCACTCGGGTGTCACTTTCTCATAGCGGAAACACTTTGTTTAAAATTATAAGAATGATTTTTCGCATGATTTAAATAGGTTGTTTATATTCTGCCATAAAATCTCTAATTGAGTTTAAGGTTCCTATTGAGGTGAGTTGTCCCCTGTTCTGTGGCCGTGCCTGCCCTCTTTCTCTCTCTACAAGATGGAGCCTGCATCATTGTCAGAAGTTCTCCCACCCCTTGGTCAGTCAGCGAGGGCCTGATGTGATGAAGTAGCTCAGTTCCGTTACAACCCTCTTGCCTTCCACATCGGACGCGTCTAATAACCGTACATTTGTAGACGGTTCCTTAAGTGGTTTCCAATTTGTATGTACACCGGGTGTACAAATGTGACGTATTCATCATATTAGTTAACAATAAATTATCCGTGATTAAATGTAAAGTGTTGTGAGTTTTTTGTGCTACACCACCAACCACCACCATCCACCATTTTTAACACACTTATAAGCAGGGCCTTTATGAGGAGCAGGTCATTTCCTCATTGGTAGTTCAACTGCTAGTGTCCCATATTATATGTCATTTTTAAGTATTTTTATTTTGAATAGCGTAACGAATTTTAAAGTTCGTAACCATGAAATTCCCATGAATTTTAAATGGGGAAGAAGTAATAATAAAGTATTGATTTTAATTTTTTCTAGTATTTATGACTAGGTTTTTTTTATTTAGAACTAAAGCAATTATTATTAATTATATTTTCAGGTAAATTACATTTTTTTCAAAAATGTAATGTTTTCATTGTTAAACAATTGATAAATACATGTAGAAAATTTTACTTTTTGGGTTTATTTTATCTTTTTGCACATAATATAATTGGCAAATATCAATAATATGTGACTCATATGTTCATAAATTATTTCGTGCATCTATTAATGAGACAGGAAGTAAAAGCTGAAGGAAAAAATAAGTTGGTCCCTCCATTCCATGAGATACCATGTATTTTAGGGTCCAAAAATCACTTTTTTAAAATTTTTACTGTCAAGTACCCTTCAGATCGAGCTGCCCAAAATATATGTTTTTTTTTGGTGAAAAAATGTACCAAAAAAAAATGGTGGGTGTTCCAAGTCAACTATTATGAAAAATAAATTATGGAAAATAATTTACCCCCTTTTTACCCCCCACAAAATTGATAGCAAAATTTTTTTAAATGTATTTTTGCTTCCCCTATAACATTTTTTGGCCGATTAAATCGATTAAGTCATTTCAAAACAAATCAAATTTCACTTTTTTGCAAAAAAGTGCCATAACTTTTGTAAAAATAATTTTCAAGAGTTAATACTTGGAGAAGGTTTTCAGGATTTTAAAGTAATTATTAGTATTTTCTATCATAGAACTTTTTTTTGTCATAAATTGGAAGGTTTCATGTAAAATTTAACTTTGTATAAGTGCTATCGTGAAAGAAATTCATTGGATAACCTACCAAAAAATTCCAATAATGGAGTTTATTTGAGATTCCCTTTGTCGATTTTGTTCTTTTATGGATTAAAATAATCGACATTCATTACCGAAAAATATCAGAAAAAATGAGAGGTGGAGAAACTTTTGGATTGAATTTAGTCCAAGCTCACCGTGGCCTGGAATTGAGATTTGTGCTTGAATTATTGCTCAGTCACTTAAATTGCTCTGGAGGAAATTTTCGACTTCTGTTATGTAATAATAATTATTCTCATTTAGTCTTCTTATATTTAATTACAATTTGAGCTTTAAGTTCAACAATTAAAAATACAAAATTCAAAAAGTATAGGAAATACGTGTTAGCTGGTATTTATTAAGTTAATAAAAACCGTATAATTGAGATGATGAAATTAATTTTATAATGGAAGGAGGTTCATAGGTAGACCTTATTTGTAAATTAACGTCCGAGTAATCAGTGTTAAGCTGATGAAAGGCAGCTGCTTGTAAAAAAAAAAAAAAATTAAAAAAATTAACGCTCTCGGCGCTACGCGCTTGTTTTATCCACGTACGACGGGTTGCAGGGGATTCAAGTTATGCAAAACTGTCTGCAAAATGCCTGACATAACTTTCCTTCTAATCCCTAGCTCGAAGGCCTCAAACCAACCGACCGAGCCACTCTTGGGGTGCACTTCCACGTTTTATTTTCGTAGGGGCGTCGAGGGAACGAGGGCAGTGGTTGCAGCTAAAATATTCAATGCCGTTCTCCTCTCGCGGGTAATTATGCCTGTCCCACGTACAAAGAGCGCGTTCGTTCAAATTTACAAACACGTAGATAAACCTTACTTGGAACATGTTAAAACCAGGAATACCTATTGAAAAGGAATATAGACAAAGAACAGAACAATGACGAATTCCGGATAATAACTCGGAAAGGTTTGTTTGCATTTTTGAAAATTGTCGGTCACTTTTTTTTTTTTATCAAAATAGATCCTAGATTCAAAGTTGAGAATTACGGTTTTGTGGAAACTGAAATTAAAGAGTTAGATTTCGTTATTTTAGATAGTTTTATTTTTTGAATTTGTTACCATTAGAACCAACTATTTTCGTGTCGCAGAGGTTGGAATACATAGATGAAGAGGCGAGACCACAATGTCTCCAATCTCCTCGAGTAGTATTTGAGGTTGCTTGCCTTGGTTCAAGCTCTAAATATTTCAGAAACTGCAGAGGTTCGATTCTCAGTGGACTCACACCCAGACACAGGAAACAACAGATTAGTGGCACTTCCTGTCTCGTGTCGAACACGTGACCCCCATATAGTGGATACGCTTCTGTGCTACCAAATCCGTAATCAAAACCACTGCAGTAACAATCAGGCTGCTAAAGTAATCGTGGAAATTTAATTCTATCTATCTTTGCCGCTAGAAGTAAAAAAACGTATTAAATAACGTATTGCAGGAAAATGTATCCTGATTATCAATAGCTCGAGAAGAAACAAGAATAATTGATAAATTATATTTAGAAAAGGGAAGCTTTGCAGAAAGACGCAAAATTCAATAAATATTTTAAACATACAGATTAATTTTGTATTAGTAAATTTATTTTTAGTTATAAGCACTGTGACGAGGTAGAAATTTACCTCGCACAATATTTTTAAATTAATTTAAAAATATAATTGTGATAATATTATATAATAATTGATATAATAATAATAATAATACTGCCCTACAACGGAAAAAGACACGTAAGCCACAAACAGGTCGAACGGAAATATTCAAGGAAAACCATTTGCATCTAGAACTTATGTTTATAGTCACTTTTTAGTAATAAAAGTCAGTCTATATGGGTAAATCATATCTGCTCTTTCCAATTTTGCTATTAAAAATTTATTATTTAAACAATCTCTATTAAAAAAAGCACATGCGTGGTTTTTTTAGTTGAGAACCAACACAAAATCACTTGCGTATTTTTCTGCTGTAAAGTCTTCGAGCGGAACAAAGACAGAAGATGCCGAGTTTGACGCCTTTATAACGTAAGAAACCCGCAAAGTTCCTCGCGTGTGTTTTTACTATGTATTTTGTGACGTATTTGATACCTCCTACAGATTTTGGACTCCGCAAAGAACTTCATGTGTCTTTTTCCGTTGTAATTTCTCATTTTTCGCAAATTGCGATATATTCAATGTTAATTATTCATTATAAATAATTAATATTTTTAATTTTAATTAGTACAGTTAGATGCAGTTTTCTCTCACGAATCTATTGATACCAAAAACTCATTTTTCACCAAAATGTCACTTACGTGTGTTTTTCCGTTGTAGGGCAGAATAATAATAATGCATTATATGTTTAACTAAAATTATTATTACACACCAGTCTGAAATCATTTCCAGTCTATTGTCCAGCCAAATGTAAACTCGGCGATTTGTGCCTTTATTATTTTGAGTTTACACTTTTAAATTCTAAAAATTATTCAACTTCAAATGTTTTTTATTGTTTATTTAGTTTCTTGATTTGTTTAATTAAAAATTGTTAATTAGGTCAATAAATATTTTTTATGAATATATAAATTAATAAGCAAATGATGGCAATTAAAATATAAAAAAAATAATCTGCAATCAGAAATTTAATTGATTAAATATTTTACGAAAAATTAAATAAATACACTGAAAAAAAAATTGTTTGGATCAAATATCGAATACAAATTACTTGAGTCAAATAAATGGAATAATTGGAGCTAGTACATAATGTTTTAAATCAATTATGAAAATTATTTCATTCAAATAATATTTTATTCAACCTGAGTATTTTATTTTATCGCATAAAATAAACAGTAATTTGTGTCAAATAAATTAAATATTTGGAGCTAGTAACTAATGTTTTAAATCAATTATGAAAATTATTCCATTCAAATAATATTTTATTCGACCTGAGTATTTTATTTTATCGCATTAAATAAACAGTAATTTGTGTCAAATAAATTAAATATTTGGAGCTAATAACTGATCATTTAAATCAATTATAAAAATTATTTCATTTATATTTTTAAAGCAAATAAATATTAGTTTGCATGAATAAAATGTAACCCCTCTTTTGTTTTTGAGTTTACTCTTATTTAATGTTATTATAAGTATGGTGATTTTCATTCATAACATTCTTATTATTTATTATTTATTTAAATACTGATTATTTTACACTTATTTACTTATATTTAGTTAAAACTTATTATAACCTAACATATAAACTATGAAATAAAATTCTGCACGGATGGTGGGATTGACTTCAAAATTACAAAAACACCTATTTAGCCTCACACATTAGTTACAATAAATTATTTACTTGATCCAAATACTTTTTATTTGTTTTTAAAAAAGAAAGTATTAGCATTAAATAATTTGATTTACTATGACTCATAAATAAATTAAATAAACAGTAATTTAATTAAATTAAATAAACAGTAATTTGTGTCAAATAAATTAAATATTTGGAGCTAATAACTGATCATTTAAATCAATTATAAAAATTATTTCATTTATATTTTTAAAGCAAATTAATATTAGTTTGCATGAATAAAATGTAACCCCTCTTTTGTTTTTGAGTTTACTCTTATTTAATGTTATTATAAGTATGGTGATTTTCATTCATAACATTCTTATTATTTATTATTTATTTAAATACTGATTATTTTACACTTATTTACTTATACAGTCGAACCTCGATAACTGAGACTTGTCTAACTGAGAAACCTCTATAAGTGAGAGTAATTTTCAGGTCCCGTCATTTTTACATGTAAAAACCTGTGTAAGTGAGAATCTGTAAGTGAGAATCATTTTTTCTCGATTAGACCTCTATAAGTGAGAGAAACGCCTCTCGGGACTCTATAACTGAGAATTATTTTCTTAATGAAACCTCTATAATTGAGAAAAGAGCCTTTCAAACCTCTATAACTGAGAATCTTTTCTATATTATAATTTTCTGAAGGTCAATATGAAAAAAAGCAGTAATTAAAATTTGAATAGACGTATAATAACAAAGAGTCTTTCTTCAAAATACAATTATACCTATCACACAAAATGAAATTTAGTTTGCGAATCACATAGATTATTTCTAATATTCAAAATGTCAAAGAGTAAACTCAAATCTTTTTCATTAAGTGAAAAACTAAAAATTATAAAAGAGATTGAAAGTGGAAAGAAACGAAGTGTAATAGAAAGTGAATTTAGTCTATCAACTGCCACTTTTTATCGAATATTAAAAGAAAAAGACTCTATAAAATCGCAGTGTTTTGAAGGTCGTGGAAATATGAAAAGAAAACGGTTAGTTGAATTTCATGATATGGAAAATTGCCTTGTGGAGTGGATTAAACAAACTTTAGATAAAAATATCCCTTTGGATGGATCATTGTTGAAAGGAAAGGCTCTAGATTTTGCCAAAAAACTAGGAGTTCAGGAATTTAGAGCAAGTAAAACTGAAAAACAAACATTAATAACAGACTTTTTTCATAAAGCTTAAAGCAATAAGAATTTTTATTAAATTTGTGAAATAAATAATTAAAAGAAATTTTTTATCACGTAAAAGTAAAACTTTAATTAACAAAACCCTTAAAAAGCCTCTATCATAGTGCAATAACCTCATTAAGTAAGAAAATCCGCTATTCGACCTTCGTAAGTGAAAACCTGTCTTACTGAGAAACCTCTATAAGTGAGAAAAAATTTTCGGTCCCTTGGATTCTCAGTTATCGAGGTTCGACTGTATTTAGTTAAAACTTATTATAACCTAACATATAAACTATGAAATAAAATTCCGCACGGATAGTGGGATTGACTTCAAAATTACAAAAACACCTATTTAGCCTCACACATTAGTTACAATAAATTATTTACTTGATCCAAATACTTTTTATTTGTTTTTAAAAAAGAAAGTATTAGCATTAAATAATTTGATTTACTATGATTCATAACATAATTTAATTGTGTTCAATAATTTTTATTAACGTTAAAAATTCAAATATTTGAGTGAAATAAATAAATAAATAGTTTTAAATAACTCACAAATTTCGTTACAATAAATTATTTATTTGACGGAAATACTTTTTATTTGTTTTTATAAAATAATATATTAGCATTAAATAATATATTAGCATTAAATAATATATTATTTATATTAAATAATTTGGTTTACTTTAATCCATAAAATAAATTAATTGTGTCAAATAATTTTTATTTGTCTCAAAAACCCAAATACTTGAGTGAAATAATTAAATGAATAGTTTTAAATAACTCACAAATTTTGTTTTAATCAATTATTTATTTGACTGAAATACTTTTTATTTGTTTTTATAAAATAATATATTAGCATTAAATAATACATTATTTATATTAAATAATTCGGTTTACTTTAATCCTTAAAATAAATTAATTGTGTCAGATAATTTTTATTTGTGTCCAAAAACCCAAATACTTGAGTGAAATAAATAAATGAATAGTTTCAAATAATTTAGCATTTGTATTAAATATATTCGTTTATTAGATTAAATTAATTATTTACTTGATCCAAAGAAGATTTATTTGGTTTAAATAAACGTGATTTTAATAATTCAAGTTATTTGAATCAAATACATATTTTTTAGATCCATCTAAAAAATATTTGAATGAAGTAAATATTTGTCAAATAATTTGAATTAATTGAGTCAAATATTTTTTTTTTTCAGTGTAAGATAAAATTCAGTTAAGAATTTTCTAGAAAGTTCTAGAAGCTTTCAAAATTGTTTACCTTCCGGTTTTATTTAAGAGGGAAAAATAATTATAGGTTAAAGGAAATGTCAAAAGTAAATAAGAGCAAATTAGAGTAATGGAAACAGAGTGCGCCAAAATATCTAAGACGCGCGAAAGAATTTGACTTTTGGCATATCTGATGTAAAAACCATATAAACATGTTACAAGGGGGTCTCTCTCTTCTTCTTCTTCTTCTGATACCTATCTGAAAGTTAGGTGCTGCAGAAAAATATTTCTGTTTGAGATATTCTTCATTTTCAAAGAATTACTATTTCAAACATTGAAACATTTAAAAAAATTTATTGGATCTCACTGTCTCTTGGCAATGTGTATTTTTTATATTTATTAAATAATAATTTCGATTAATATTTAATAAAGACACAAATTAAATATGGGGCTGTTCATAAACTACGTCACACGATTTTTACGATTATTTCCACCTCCCCCCCCCTTCACATCACAGATCGTCACATAATGCCATAACCCCCCTTGTGTGACGTCACTTTAGGAATTACCCCTCCCCTCACAGATAATTTTTTTTATAATTATTGGAGTAAATTACTTTAAGTCGATCGCAATCACGATTTATTTTTGTTTAAAATAAACCCATGACTTACAAACTTCTGTTAACACATTTTTGAAATATAATTAACGGTAATAAATATATACATAAGGGAGTCCAAAATCAAAAAGTTTGAAATGTTATGCTGTCACTTACTAGGACTGTTCTTTACCGAAAAAAATAACCTATTTTTTAAAATTATTTATTAATTATTTATTAATTATTTATTTAACCAGTTTTTAGTATTAACTACTACGTAAATCTGAATTAGTGGTTTTCTACTAATGAATTACCGAGAAATTGGTTATTATTAAATAGTGAAAAATATCATTATTTTTACTAAAAAACTACCAATTGATAGTAGAATAATACTAATTTTAAAGTGAAATATTTATTATTTGTAATAGTGAAAGTTTACTTTTTCAATTAGTAGATATTTCACTTTCAAATTAGTAGTTTTCTACTAAATAATAGTGAAAATTTTCACTGTTTAATAATAACCAATTTCTCGCTAATTCATTAGTTAAAAATCACTAATTCAAATTTAGAGAGTATTTTTATGGGTCCTCCAAGAACTCCGAAAAAAGAAAAAATACAAAAAAGCGTTTTAAAATATTTCTTATTATTTCCTTAACTATTTTTTGCATAATTTTTAGTAAATATCATAAATCTAGACTCAATATTTGTTGCGTGCAATTGATAATTTATTTAAACAAATTATTATTACTTTTTTACAACTATTTATTAGTAAATTGCTACAGAGTTGTAACTTTTTCTTAATTTTACATCTTGTTAAGCTTAATGGTCGCAAATTACCAACAACAATTTTACAAGTTGTTTAAGCAAATTATTATTGTGCAATTTCTATTTTTTATCAAATGAAACTACAGACAACTTTTTCTACATTTTGCAACTTTTCAAGCTTAATGGTATAAATTACTAACTATAAGAACTAAAAATAACAATTCTACCAATTGTTTAAGTTTAAGCAAATTATTAATGTTTAATTTAAACTTTTTATTAATTTTTAAACAAATAATTATTGAATAATTACAACATTTTATCAAATTAAGCTACAGAGTTAATTTTTTAGAAACTTTTTCTCAAATTTTAAAATTTCCAAGTTGAATGATATTAATTACTAACAACAATCTAATAATAACTATTCTACAAATTGTTTAAACTAATTATTATAATTTAATTTCAACTTTTTATTAAATTAGGCTACAGAGTTGCAACATTTTTTCAATTTAGCATTTTTTTATATTTGAAGAAGTAAAATTGACAGATAAACCTAAGTATCGAGAAAAAACATTTAACAAAAGTTGTCAGAAGCAATGATTGTAATAAACAAATTTTATCAATTTACAATTATAAATTTACAAATAATAATGTAAAAATAAAAACTTGTATTGAACATTTGATAATAATAAATTGTTGAAAGTTTAAACTCGATGATTACGTCTTATACAGTCAGTCTTATCACTCCAAAAATAAAAACATGTTTAATTGTGAAAAAATTGCAACTCTGTAACTTGAAGGGATGAAAAGTTGAAATTAAACAATAATAATTTGTTTAAAAAATTAATTCAATTGTTATTTTTAGTTTGTTGTTAGTAAATAGTATATTTTCAGAACGAAAGTTGCTAAATTGAGAAAAAATTGCAACTCTATAGCTTAATTTGATAAAAAACTAGGAGAGGGGGGGGGGGTGGAGAGAATAACATTTCCAACTCTTTTTTCCATATATTTTTGATCCATTCTTAAATATCTTTTTTATGTAGAAGCCATGCAGAAGTTGATTTCCTAAATGTGACGTCACATTTTATTTACACCCCTCCCCCCCTAACGTCACAAATCATCACAAATTTCTAATTCCACCCCTCCCCCTTTTGTGTGACGTAGTTTATGAACGGCCCCTATCCACTGTTTTGGAGCTTTGTATGTTCTGAATTAGCATACCGGGTAACCATCCAGGATTATTTAATTTTAAAAGATTCCTTGTCGAATGATAAAGTTCCAATAATCAAATTGACAAAAAGTTGAGTGTTGTCGGGAATGGCCGAGCCATGCTCACGACATGTACCGAAAGTTTGTCAAATTAATGTTCCCCAGCCCTCCGTGAAATGTTAGGATTTTGCTGTAGGTTTGGCGACAATCAAAACTGAATATTTAAATAAACGAGATTGTCAATAAACCATGAAAAATATATATATAATAAAGAAAATAGTTTAGGGCATAGAATTACCCCAAAAAGTAGGGACTAAAGGCATGTTATAGAGTTGAAAAATATAGGAATATTAAATTAAAAGATGAAAAATTAATTAATAAATAAATTTTGTTTAAGATTCTTGGAATTTTGAAAATAATTTGACATTTAAATTAGCTTCTCGTGTTTTTAAAAAACTAAGTAAGAATAATTCTGATTTTTTAAATTATTATTCAAGAAATTAAAAATTTAAATTCAATGATAAATTAAAATTATTATTTTTATTTATTTTAGAACAATTGAAATTTAATAATTAACTAAAATTATTATTTTATTCGTTTAATTTCAATGTTTATTGTTCAGGTGGGTTGAGGAATCTGTGATGAAGTTTGATATAAAATTATAAATTATTAATAAAATCAAATCTGAGATTCCTAATAAATCAATTTATTTGAACAATAAAATAATATAGTGATAAGTATAAATATTGAAATCAAAGTAAAATTGGAATAAAATTTGAAAAATCAGAATATAAAGAAAACAGGTGGCTAAATTCTCCTCTAATTGCTTATCTGATTTATGGGTTTAAATGTTCGTTCTTTGAACTTATGCCTTTTTCTCTCTAAAATCCCTTCTCTATTTTCTGTTTAAGTACAGATTACCGTTTTCCCGGTTAAGGAATATAAAGAGAGAGAGAACGATATATGCTTCATGTTTATTTATTTGATTGAGTCGGATCTCCGACTATTTTTGGGTCAATCCTTTGACTTTCGTTTGAGGGCTGTTGCGACCATATTTTTAATAATTCCAATTTTAAAATATGTGAAACTCCAACACTTTCTGAATTCAGTAAGCATATTACAATTGTATAAATTTTATTTCTTTTCGTGTTATTATTAATCAAAAAATGAAGGTTCACAACTTCATTTGTAACCTTAAATCTGATGCTTTTTTTAAATATGTTATAATTCTTAGACTAACTAATATAATATTTATCAGAACTTATTAGAAATATAAATTATTTAATTCTAAACACAGAAAAGACGGATTTATTAATATTAAATAATATTCAAAACCTCAAATTTGTAGGAGGTTTCACAAAAAAGTAATAAGTTTTGAAAAATAGTGAAACGTTTAACAAGTATAAATATTTTAAATTAGGATATCACTTCAAAATAATAAAATTTTATAATAAATCCGTCTTTTCTTTGTTTAGAATTAAATAATTTATTTTTCTAAAAAGTTCTATTAAATATTACATTAGTTAGTCTAAGAATTATAACATATTTAAAAAAAGCATCAGATTTAAGGTTACAAATGAAGGTGTGTCTTCATTTTTTGATTAATAATAACACGAAAAGAAATAAAATGTATACAATTGTAATATGCTTACTGAATTCAGAAAGTGTTGGAGTTTCACATATTTTTTAATTAGAATTATTAAAAATATGGTCGCAACAGCCCTCAGACGAAAGTCAGTGGACTGACCCTTTTGCAAATTTAGAGTCAGTATTCAATGCGAGTAATCTTTGTAATAGCCGTGCCATGCGGCCGGCTATTTAACCTTTTGTTAATCTTCTTAAATAGTCGTGGCTTAATAAAAGTAATTTAATTAAATAATTAGGTAGATTGATTTGTTTCATTAGTCTTTTATTTAATTATTTGTGTTTAGTTATATCTCAATAAATATAATAAAGATAAGGATAATTTTTGGTAGAATTTTGTTTAAAATGTGGTAAATAATTCAAAAGTAGATGTTTGTCACAATGGTCATAATTAGAAGTTATATTACTACTGAGGCTATTGGCCAGGATAGATGAAAACCACAATTGTGTGGTCCTTCAGTGGGGACCAGTTTAGACGGTCGTGGTGACGACGGTGGTCGTCGAGTCGATGTTGGTAGTTGAGATAGGTGCGCCGAGGCCACAAGGCAAACATAGTTTAACTCAAATTGCTGCTAATAGAGTCGTTCGTCATATCTGCATCCACCTGCCCCGGTTTTGTACTCCCTCGCGGAAATTGCTCGGTAATTTCCATGAAAAACGCGCACCGTTCGCGATACGACTGTTTACCGGCTTCATAGCCACGCGAAATACTTAAGTCCATAATTAATTTGCTTTCAGAAATTTCGCCCTTGTTTTGTAAACCACAAGCTGCACTTTTTACCCACTACTAATTTCATCTCAGATTATTTCTTTGATTTATTTTTCTAGTTATTTTATTTTATTCTTTGTATTTTTTTTTACTTTTGACCTGGTAATATTAACAATAATTTTGTTCTTGTATTATTTTGATTTAGTAAGTTATTTTTTCTCGGATGGTGAAGTATTTGAAATTACATTTAATGCTGGTCTTAAAAATGAGTAAACATAACTTTAAGGCGTTTCTGTGCAGGAACTGGAAGAGTATAGGATGGGGAAAATAGTGGGAAGGTCCTGTGAGGTTCTGATTGTCGGCACACGAAGCGCTCCAATCAGGGCGCGTCTTCCCCCACTCGGCACGGTGCTCTCTTACCGCAGAATCGCTTATAAGCGCGGCCGAAACTAAGCAGAGGTCATTTCCAAAACGGCAGTCTTACTATTCGGAGTCTCCTAACTTCGAAAATTGGATTTATTTTATATTAAACGGAATCGAAATAATAAACTTTGAAATTTGAACCGAATATTAATAGAAAAGTTTTTAGTTTAGACTTTAACGAAGTTTTTATTATTTTTTAATAATGTTTTGATATTATTAATCTAAAGTAATTAACTTGGTTAATCTAGTTTAGTTAACTTTATAAATACTTTTATTATTTACGTCTCTGAAATTCACAACGTTTATGATCAACGATTTAGTAATAAAAAAATATATTTTTCGATGGAAATCATAATAAACTTTTATCTGACAATTTTTTTTAAAATGTTTATCGGTCAACAATTTTCAAAGGAAATTTGTTTTGTTTCAATCTAAATTCAAAAAAGTTATTAGTAAAAAATTACCAAAAAAAAGAGGTTGATATATCGACTACTGTGACGCAAAGGGTTAATAGTTAATTTCTTTTTATCAACCGTTTAATTTTAAAAAATAATTGTTCAATTTTTAAAATATCTAGTTTGATTACCTTTATGATGCTAATTAAATTACTTCTGTTTTTTTAATCTTTTTAAAGTAGGTGCTATTAACCAAATTCTAACTCCATCTTAGATTATTTTGACTTGATAATATTTGATTCATTTGAACAGGAAATTGACTTTTTCCGAGAGTAAAAATTTTTGAATTTGAAGTTAATTCTAGTATTTAAAATCAGTAGAGAAAACGTTTAGCTGAATTTTGCGCACATACTGTTTTTTGCAAAGGTAGTCTAACTATTCAGAGTTTCTTAATTTTTCAAATTGGATTTACCTTGAATTAAACGGAACCAAACATTTAACTTTGATATTTAAGCCAAATGGAAACAGAAAATTTTATAATTCATACTTAAACGAATTGTAAATATTTTTCAATAAAATTTTTAGTTTATTAATTTAAGATAACTCTTTTTTAATAATAATTTAATTGTTTTACTAATTTAGTTTAGTTTGAATTAATTTAAAAAAAATTAATTCCGTTAATAATTTAGTTATTCTTTATAAATAGTGTAAGTATTATTTTATATAGGTTAATTTCTCTTATTAATCTAATTTAATTGCTTCATTTCTATTTATTTGAATCTTCAAAAAGCTCTTATTTGAAAATCGAGCTTTTACGCTTGATGAATGTTTTATTTCGGATTTCACTTCGATCAAATTGTACAGAAGACTTTAATTTACGCATTGGCTCGTAATAAATCTTTCTGTATGGCTAATCCGAATACAATGGTAACACAGAGAGCACAATCGCAAATTTCGTGATTTAATGTGCTTTTTGTTTTTATATCTGTTACTTCATCTTTACTAGCCGGATTTTTTTTTATTATTACCAACTATTCTAATACACTTAATTCTGTTTTTTCACCACTCGTAACTATTTTTCTAATATAATACAAACTTCAATAATGTTTAGTTCAAAATTGTTCTTTAAAGTAATTTTTGCCATTTTGAAGTACGTACATTTTTTTTAATAAAAGTAATGAAAAAAATTTAAATTCCTGATTAGTTATTACATAATCAATTTCAATCATCCATTTTAAGAAACAAAGACGGTTTTATTCACATAAATTACTTTATTCGTGTTATTGCCAATCGGCAAGAGAATCCACCATATATACATTGATTTATTGCGCAATTCTCGTTTCAACGTACATTACACAAAAGGTGGATGCGTATAACCAAATCACTCATATAAACTGAAGAATAATACCGCTGATGAATAGAGATAATGCATCAGGTTATGATAGGATTAATATGTGATACAAAACGACAAGCTCATTGTCGCGATAATAACTCAATGATCCTGAGCAAGTTGTACTATGTTTGATCATATATAGATACATTTATTTTGAAAATTATTTCGAATTCATTGGCCGGAAGCGTAACGATACCGTAATGACTCGGGAATCGATAATATTCACACGTCCAATCGAAATAATGATTCGCGCTTAGTTTGCTTGTTCGTCATTCAACGAAAGCAATTAAAAACAACTGATAGTTATCTGCTACGTCTGCCTTTTAATTTACTCCATCACTAATCCCGACATAAATTGTTAATTCTCGAATGATTGGATTGTAAATACTTATCAATGTTTCATTTCACGCATGGCCGTTATTGTAACGGAAAACCAAATTAGAGGAAAAGTCAAATCGACGTGCATATGACAATTTATAAAAAAAATTTGATTTCCTATCAAAATTTAATTTTCGTCAATGACAGTTTGTTGATTTTTTGCACAAAAGACAGTTTTATTTATTCGTAAATTGCAATTTTCGGTTAGTTTTCTATTTTCAAATTGTAAAGTTTCTAATTTGAACGTAGATTATCTTTCTACGGGAAAGTGTCAAAACATGTGGCACGTGTGTAAAAGTAACGGAAAACGGTTTAAATTGGTCGGGAGGAAGATCCTTTGATCGTGTTACCGTATCAAGAGGGATAATCAGCTTTCCTCTCTCCCAATAAATTCGATACCTTCACCTCAGGCTTTTAAAGTCCTGACCCTTTGCAAAAATGAAAATTGTCTCTCGGGTTCTCTGAAGTTAAAGTAAAAAAGGACATATGCAAAATAAATATGAAATTTTACACTTTCTCAGGATTATTCTCGTTATCAATATTTCTTTTCCGCTATCTATATCAACACTAGATTTTATATTCGATCCAACAGATTGTATCTAAATTTTAATATTTATTTATAATTATTTTAAAAAGAACATTAAATTACTTTCCATTTTCACTAGACAATCGTGTTCCTGCATTTTCGAATGCAGGAGAAGATACAAAAGTCTATAAATTAAGTTGGAAGGAATTCCTGAAGTCATGAGTTCGTTTCTAACCTACATATTTTCAAGAGACGCTGCCAAGTGTACAGTGTGAATTTTAGTTGGTTAAGTTGACTCGAATACCTTAGTAGTTAATTTCCCGAGACTTCGACTTGCTACAATTACTACTCTACACTGTACACATGCGTATGCATAAGAATTACACTTATGCGCTTCTCGGATATTTCTGTTTGCAAACACCTACGTGAACCACTTCTCGCTTATCTTCTTGAGCTTTTTACTAGATTCGTGCGAGATGCTAATTCACAATATAGATATATATATGTATATATATATATATATACATCACCAGATCTTGGGCAATTTCTCTCAAAATAATCTCTAACTGATCTCTCCCAAAGATGTTCCGCTCAAGAAGTTATGCTGGTTGGTATATTGCCTAGAACTACCATTGTTTCCTGCAAGTGGACTTAGCCCATTCTGATTTAGGAAATTAAGATTAATCCAAATCCCGAAATAGAGATGATATCGATTTTCATTAAAGTTTCCATTATGCTCAACTTTTAATAATAAATCTTAAATTTTTCCCTTCTATAATTGTTAATACATAAATGATCTTTGGAATATTCTATTGTTATCTAATTTTTTTTCTTGCGTAGGGGAGAGTAGTCTAAAACGGGCATCGTTTAATTAAACTAGTTTGCAATCTGGAAATTTTCTAAATTAAATGTCATTTGGAAAAGAAGTATTGAATATATGTGAAAGATTAATCACTAATGTTACCTCGCACAATATTTTTAAATGGATTTAAAAATATAATAATGATATATCAATTGTTCAATTAAATTATTACACACCAGCCTGGAATTAATTCCAGGCTATTGTTCAGCCTTAATGTAAACTTGTCGATTTGTCCCTGTTATTATTTTGTGTTTACATTGTTTAATTGTATTAAATATTTAGAATTCATAAGGTTTATTTTGATTATTGTCGAATTTAAGATTTTGTTAAATTAAGATATATTTATATTTTGACTTTGTATTTAATTAATTGAAATATTGAAATAATGTTGATATTTGAACTTCCGGTTTTTACCTGGCAACTTGTCAGATCGGACAATTATTTGTTTTGTGCGATAAACATTTAAATGTTCGCACTTTTATTTTAGACGCACGAACGTACTGTTTGACTCTGCTGTGGAATATTTCACGTCGAAACACCGGTGGCAGCCATCTTGTCTCAGCGCTTGACTTCAGCGCCGCCACCACTGATTCTGATTCACACTTCTCGGTCGATTGCCGCTTGATGTTTTCATTCTCGAGTAATACTACTTCGTGAACATTAAAATGTGGTTTGTGAGAGCGGCACCTTGGGGCACGTGTCGCCACAAATGAACTTGTCGACGTGACGTTGTCGATGTCGTCGGTATTCTGAACTGGTGTGTTCGACCGTCTGCTCGTGTATTATTTATAAAAAGTGTTACAACTTTAATAAAATGTAACCAACATTACTGACGGAGCTCCTTTAGTGGGAGTAAGCCATCCCAGGTGAGCTCCAATAATTAATTTTGTTTTATTTTTGATGGAGTCGATCTTCAAATAAACATTAAACTTAGAGTCAGTGTTCAGTGCGCGTCTTTTGTAAAGACTGTGCCATGCGGTCGACTATTTTGTAATCCTTTCGATATATCTTAAATTAGTATTTGTGCTGTTCCTTACTACCCACTCATCAAAGAGTTACTTAGCCTTGTCTTGTTGTTTACAATTCTGTTAAAGTTGATTAATTTCATTGGTCCATTGTTTTATTATTTTGTTGTTCAGTTATTTCTCAATAAAATAACTTGCCGTAAGATATTTATTTGTTATTGCTTATTGGTTTTTATTAAATATTAAAATTTAAATAATTGAACATTAAACATAATGTGAAAGCATGCGTCACAGTATATAATAAAAAAGTTTATAAAGTCAGGAGACGAAGCTAGCTAGTAGAAGTAAAGCAATTATAGAGATAGCCGGACAAAATGATATCATTGGCTCTTTGATCTCAGAATCAGCGATGGATTTTAGATATCCTGTTCAGAAATCTATTTCCCGTTCCTGATCCAAAAGCAGGCAAATTCTGTCGAGAGTCCAAGTCAGTGCTTGTGCAGGGTCGATGAGGGTTGAATTTATAACGAGGCCTCAGCGAATTTATGAGATGCTGGCAGGGGTGCAAATGTAGACTATAATCCAAGCGGTGGTGAGCTATCGACAGGAAGATTTATCTCAGTACCCGTAGCCGGCAGAAGCCTCCGTATGACTCTGAATCCTGCCGCGGAATTAAATTCTACTATGACGTGTCGGCCTATATTTTACGGCAGCATCTCGGTACGAAAATAAATAAATTGATGGTGTGCACACTCGCCTCCAGTCATTAGCATTCATTGTTAATTTAATAAAATTTTCAGTGGATTTTTCTTTGTTTCCCACAAAGGTCAGAGATTATATTGATTAAAAAAAAAGAAGATATTTTCTTTAACTTTTTATTCTACATTTGTTTAACTCTATAAAATTGTTTGCAATGAATTTACGTTCTAATTAAATTCTGTTAGTGTTCTAAGCAAGCGGTGATCAGATCTAAATTTTAATTGATCTGTAAAATTTAACTGAGCTTTGGGAGTTTAGGTTTGTTTATCCTTTACGGTGCTTCATGTCTGAACAAGACACTGCTTGCGATCTCTGTTTCTATGAATAAAACAGAATATGTTAACGAGCTTCTTGTCCACGACGGCAGTTTCTAAACTTGGTTAATGGAATTGCGTCTACTATATAAGGGAAATATTATATGCTTGTCTTTGAATTCACTAAGGCCTTCATTCCTGACCTAACACTTATAGCGCACTTTACCTACGATTAAAGTAACAAAAACCAGAAAGTTTGGTCGCTTAATGGTCTATTTTATGAACCAGGAAACGATCATTTCCTTTAGGATCTCCGCAAGCTAATTGGTTTCATCTTTATGACACATTCATTCTTTATAACGATAATTCTTAAAAGTTCTAATTGAATTTCAGCTTTGCTCATTCGTCGATTTATCTCGGAAATATATTATAACATAATTGTATTAATCCTTCATCATGAAAAAAAGGTTTATGGATATTTGTATTGAAATAAAATGCAAATAAATAACTCTCATGTCAACTAAAAGTATAATCACAAACAAAATTCGAACTATTGAATTTATTTTTAACCGCATGCCTATTGCGAGATGAAAGCGTTCTGTGTTCTAAATACGAGAACAAATATTTAATAGCCAGAAGGCATCAAATAAGCTACCTGATGGATATTCACTTTATCAATCATAAAATTGCGGTTAGCAAAAAATTTTCGTTTTTTCACAACCTTCGAATCGTGAACAAGAATGAGATAAATAAAATAGTCTCACAATCAGATGCCTCTACGTATACTATAGTTAAAACAAATCCATTAAAAAGTTTACAATCAAGAACATCGAAAATTTAAAAAAACCTTAACAATCGAGATTTCTTAGAAAAAAGATACCACAACCATGACTTAACTCTCACTAACACAGAACTGGCTAGAGCTTACGGACTTTTGAAGATACATTAACAAGACCTTCCACTGCGTCCAATTATCTCACTTACTAATAGCCCGATTTATTTTTTGTCAAAATTTCTTTACAATCAATTAGAAACTGTATTCCGCTACCTGTTTCTCATATAAATAAATGTTTTGAATTAAAACAAAAATTAAAAAATCTTCAGATAAATTATGAACTAACCCTTCCTATACTTGACGTCAGTTCTCCTTTTTCAAATATTTCTTGTGAATCTGTCGCACAATGTTTAGACCAACTTTATAACTTATTAAATAAAAATTGTAAAATTCCTTTTCACGAGATAATTGATTGCACAAAATTCTTGTTTGATAACACTTATTTCCAATTCAACAAAAAGTTCTATAAACAAATCAATGTAACACCAATGGGATAACCTATTTTCTCTCTTTTCGCGGACATTGTAATGGATGATCTCAAGGTTGATGGTTTAAAGATTTTAAAAGAAAATTATAAAATTCTGAGTCGACAGAACTTAGCATATTGACAAAAAAAAAAAATTTGAATTTTTTTCATATGACCTTCCCATGATCATTTACCTCTTTTTCCAAAAAAAGTGAACAAGAATTGTTACTGAAACATCAGCATGTTGTATAAACAGAATAGATTTGAAACAAAGAAACTCCATGATGGACCCTGTTCTCGGTATTAATCTCATTCAGCCATTTGCTTTCATTCTGAAGTTACTTTAAATGGATTTTAGACAAGTTTTGGTAGCGTAGCCTGACGTACAATGTGAGTACAATTCGCTCTGATAATACGTTTTGAAGGAGACGCTAATGTGTTTCCGAGTTGAGTTACGAGCTGACCATCTCCTAACTCGGGATCTAACGGTGCCAGAATATCCAGGACTTGGTTAGATCATCTGACTGGATTTACCCCAGGACATGCTCTCAATTTTCCCACCAGTTTGATAAATTATCCTATTATTTTGAACAGACAGTTAAGTTAAAATGTTAAAGACCGCATTTGGGTCAGTGCCGGCAAATTATGCAATTTACAAATATAACCATTGCGGTAAATTAAATTTTAACCAGATTAAGCATAATTCCGTAAGCTTCCTGCTCGGATTTGTCGGAAAAGTTTCGGATTGTGGACAAAAGTTACGTACGTCAGGGTCGCCTTTAGCCAAGGATCTCGGCACACTGAGGTTGAATGAAATGGACTCTAAGCATCAAGTAAAGCAACATCCGAGACAGAACTCAAACATTAGAGTAACCTACGTTCAACACGAATGCTTTCGTACGCTGTCGTGACCACGTACACAGAGAATATCGCATAAACTCAGACCAGAGACCTCACTGTATCTAATTTAGATTATCGAGAAACCCATGTGGTTTACAAGGCAAACAGACGATGGGACACTGCATTGGTAATCTGACTGAAAGTGCCCTTTGGTATACTTCTTGCAAGGAAATTATTTTGACTGATGCGGAACGAGTTGCATAATAAACTATCAGATTAAACTGCTGTGCAGACATTCCAGGAATTTATGATTTCAAATTGCAGGAAAATCTTGTATTTTATTGATAGATACATTATATATAATCAGGGTGTCTAGCCTACCGGGAATTCGGGAAGACACCAAGAATTTAGTTTAACCGTGAAGACTCCGGAAATTTTTATCATAGCCTCTTTTTTTTAATAGTGAATTCGTTATGTCGGAGTTCAGTACCATTATAAGAAACGAGTCAGGAGCAGAAGGAATACACAGAGGGATTTTTTTTTTGCTTAACCTAATATCTTTTGATAGAATTGATCAAAATTAGTGATCCTTTAACCAAAATAAAGCTAGATAAATACAGAGTGAAAAAAATAATAGAGAAACTTTTTTTTAATTATTGTGGCCCAGAAAACAATGTAGAAGTTAGTAATATTTTAAGAAAAATGACAAATTAAAGTATACAGACGAAACAATTTTGTGGAACTTTCTGTAAGCATTGTGAAACAAAAAACAATGCTTAATCTGTCATAAAATCTTTAATAGAGTTTAAAGTTCCTATTGAGATGGGTTTTTTCTTGTTCTGTGGTCATACCTGCACTCTTTCTCTCTCTACAGAATGGAGCTTGAATCGTTGGTGTGAGCCCTCCCTTCCTTTTGGGCAGTCAGCGAGGGCCTACTGTGATGATGCAGTTTAGTTTTTTTTTGGCCTTCATATGGTCCACGTTGGGCGCGTTTTCCTGTACATTTCCCGACGGTTTCTTAACTGGCTCTCCAATTTGTGTTTATAACGGGTGAACAAATGTGACGTATTCGATATTTGTAATAACAATAAACTTTCCTTTAGAAACTATAAAAGTGTTGTGAAAGTTTGTTAAATACCATATCATACATTTCTAACACCAAACTTGGTATTTATATGTTTTTTGGGTCGTAGAATATAAATCTAATATTCAAAATCAAATTCAGAAATTCAATATGACGAATCCAATATGACAGACTAAAATTCAAGGATTTAGCAACCTCTAACAGCTTTTGATGCTCAGTTCGACAAATAGAATTTGATATTTTTAACTGCAAACCTGTACCTTATATTTGCATTCCACGACCAAAAAAATTAAAATACCAAGTTTGCAGAAAATCAAAACACTATTTGAATGCTTATTCCTTTATATTAAATCCACAATATTTAATTTTTAAACTGTATATTAGCTTTACATTCTACCACCCAAAAATCATATAAATTCTCAGTTTGGTAAAAATTGAGTATTAATTGTTTCCTGGGACAGAAAATTTAGAAGAAAGTTTCTTTTATCTGTAATTTTGTGAAAAATATGTATTTTTACCCACAAAAGAAAGAACGATAAAAAGTATTGTAAATTGTGGAATTGATGCATTAATTAAGGTTGTCCAACCCTTTGACATAACCTCGAAAAATGGTTCCTCACCATTTTTTTTCTAAGCGCTTAGAATAAACTTCTTATTTTAGATATATATTATATTGTATGTTGGGATATGGCAATTTAGGATAAAAAATAAAGTGTCTTGTTTTTTCAAAGGCATTATAAAACGTTAATTATAAATTTTAAATTTCCCAAATGTTCTAAATTGAGATCATTTTACCACAATATCCAATATCAATCTAGTTGAGAATACAATTAAAATAAATTAATGTGATGTTGATTTGAATTTTGATACTTTTGTGATTTCAAATTTTAACCGTAATGCTTCTTGATATGACATGATTTACTCTGAATTTTGTACTTCTCTATACGGATTTTTTTCTATTTAGATGAATACAATTAATATTAATGACATTAATAAATAATTGTTAAGTAATTAACAAAAGTAAAATAATTAAGAAAAATATATCAGCGAACACAATTGTATTAATAAATATTCTTACATTTTATAACTTTAAGCAAGCCATAACTCAAAGAGAACACTTTTATTTTCAATAGTTTCCTTTCTTAAATAAATCATAACTTTATTCCTTCCCATCAGTTACTGTTTGAAGAATCTGATCCGATTAAAGTTTTATTATTCAAAATGGAAACACTTTCGCAAGCATATGATCGAATAAAAGTTTAATCCTTCAAAATAGAAACACTGCTTCAGACAAAAGGTAATAATTTTTTAATCAATTGATTGATTTCTAATACACACTGATTTCTTTTTATTTTCCTGCGAATGGAAAATATTCTTTATAAAAAGATAACACGCTGAATTTGCTTTTAAGAATAGAAAGGAAACTAAATGCAGAACTAGATTAGCAGAAAATGTCTTGCGGACGAGATGAATTCATGAATAAGTAAATGAGCTATTCGTGCTCAGACTTGCATCAATAAATTAAAGGGTTTTAATGAGTTAAATTCACACGTATGCTGATTTTTTTTTTTTTTTGCATATGTAGAAATAGAAAATACGAAAATTGAAAGAATATTTTTTCCGTTTTTGAAAATTAAGTTACTTAGTAAAGATTCCTGAAATCTAGTACAGTTTAAATTTTAATTTTCAATATTCTGCTGCACTTAGGTTTAATTAACAAAAATTCGCCTGTGACAGAATAAAGTGATCCATCTTCTAGATGTCAGAAATGATTTGCTTGACAATTTTAGAGTTTTGTTAAGATGAGATAACACGACAATTGGTGTGTGAAGAGCGTCAGAGAAATCTCAAGACTCAACTAGTATGTTGGCCCGTTCGTACCAGTCTCAGCTTTTAGGTTAGATTAGCTCTCGCGGAACTTCCGTAATGCGTTAATCCGGCAGTCGCGCATTGTGGGCACGTAGATATCCCTGTTTGAAGATAAGGCTTATAGAGACCGGATCGTTATGCTCTTCCTCCAATAGTCTACCACGTGTTCTACGTGATGTTGATCGCGTTTCGAGTTCCAGAAACTGTTCCTGAAACAGTTCTCGAATCGTTTCATTTCACCATTATTCTCTTTGAAATTTCAAACCTTATCTTTTACACGTATCTAAGATCCCAGGTTTGACTAGCAGAAATCGTCAAACTATTTGGACGTGATTAATCTATCGGATTAAGTAAAAGTTTGAATAAAAGTAGTAGGATGATTCCAGAAAAAATCGAAATTGATGTCCTTAATGATTTCTGTAAATCAATATTGTCGATTATGAAAAGTATTTTTTTTAATAATACTACTATACTAGATGTACGAATTTATGAAACAAGTTTATTTCTTACACTGAAAAAATAGCAATGTAATCATAACAAAATAGTTTTGTTGATGATTTTTTGTTGGCTTTGTCAAATTTCAGAGTTAGAATTACCAAAAAACAGTTGAAATTACAAAATAATTTTGTAGTATTTAATAAAAATTTTGTTTGAGTTTATTAAAATCTTTTGTTGGCATTACCAAATATGTGATAGCGCATGCGCATTCTGTGCAATCCTGTTTGACGCATGTTATCGTCTGGTTTTCATAAAGACATCGATAGAAATTGGAATTTTTTGTTTTTTAAAACAAAAAAAAAAGAATATTATATAATGGATGATAACTAAATCAAATGTCTACAAAGTTCACTTTTGAAATTAAAAAAATATAACTATAAAATATACTTTATGAAGATAATAAAAAGGGACTTACTTATGATTTTATGTTTAGTGACAAAATTGACAGAATGTATTGCTGAATGATAAATAAGTCGATAATTAGTCATATAAGTGAATAAATATTGTGGTTTTTTAAAAGAGTAAATTTATATTTCGATTCTTATGTGGCAGGTTAATATACGTTTAAGCACAATATGTTGTTTTCAAGAATCTAAACATAACCTATAAAACTATTTACTTTATATACTGTTTTTTTGTGGAAAATACTTTATTTAGCATAAGAAATAATTAAGGAATAATTCCATTTTTAATAGTACGAAACTACTTTAAATTAATATTTTAAAAATTAAAAATAAACACATGTTTTTAAATAAATTTCATGCCTAGAAATATTTACGTGTATTATTATAACTACACATTATTTCACAGTGAATATTTCACAGTAAGATACAAAAAATATTAAATATTTTTTACATAAAAACATTCAGTTATTTAGCAAATTAAAACAATATTAGAATTTCCATTTGCACAATCTGTGTTTAACTTTTTTTCTTTATTATAATAGCCAACAAAATATTTGTTAAGCTCTAAAAAGTTTTGTTGGGACTACCAAATTTTTTTGTTGAAATTACCCTAAATAATTAACAAAAGAATTTTGTTGGCACAACAAAATAATTTTGTTGAGCGTATATCAACAAAAGAATTTGGTTGAGCCAACAAAATTTTTGTTCATCCAAACAAACCTTTTTTTCAGTGTATATGATTAACAAACAAGATATGTCCAAGAGACTTCAAAGTTTGTCCTTGAAAAACTTATCATTCCCACATCGCTTTGAAACAGTGTGATTGGAGCAAAATTTAAATGCCTACCAAGTCTTTTGAAAGTTGGCAACATTGTTACACTGAGAAAACTGGAGTGTTAAATTTTCATGGTTAAAAATTTGTTTAATTAATCCGACATTAAACGTTATACCACTTACACTCTACTATATTTTTCCTTTTGTAAACATTACACATAATTTATCATTTCTTTTACACTCCGGAGAGTTAAACTGATGAGTCGTATGTTCAATTGTATAATATTTGAGTGTAACGAAATTTTTAAGAATAAATAAATCACGATAATTACAATTTGTCAGTTTGATGGGTTAACATTTTTTCTTTATGTGATAATTAATAAATAAACAAAAATATGGTTATTAATAACCTCATAATTGCTTAAATGTTTAACTGTTTTAATTTTGTATTCAATTTTATTTATACAATCCCAAAATTATAAACCTAATTCTTAGTGATTTCAGTGATCCTATAATGTTTTTAATTGCTGCTAAAGTTTTTTTTTCTTCAATTTATAAAAACTGTTTAATTTAAATTTTAATATTTTCAGTACTTCAAACTAACTTCTACAAAATAATCATTTTATAAAAATTGTGTTTTATTTTTAGATTTATAAAAATGTATTTGAGGTACTGAAATACTTGTAGGGTTATAAAAAATTTATAGAATTTGTAAGGCTTGTTTTAATTCAAAATTAATTTAAATAATTAATAGGCAATTAGTGTGTCTTTAATATTTGGCTTTGGACATTAAATTTGTTTGAATAAACTATTGTTTTTTAAACTAAAAACCATTTCGCAACGTAAATTAAATATTTTTAAATGTTTGAATTAATATTCTGTATCAAAAATACTTCATTTTTAATAGTTTCGGCAAAGATAGTAGAAATTTTATTTAACTTTTCTTATTAATTAAAGAATTGATACAAGAATTAAAACTGTCTTGAGTAAATTATTTGAAAACATAAAAATTTTTTTGATATTTAATATTTTCATCTCACAAATAAAATATTTTAAAATTTGTAAATTAATTTACTTAAAAAAGTGAAGTTGAACCTCCAGGATTGTCAAACAGATTTGACACTCTAAAGATAATAACCTTCATATAATAGAGTGTTCTCCTATAGTTAACACCGAAAAAATGTTACGTTTGACACTCTGCGAGGTAATTTTTATTATTCTTTTTTCTCAGTGTATTGACAAACTATACTGCAGCGAACGTTTGTAGAAAGGATATTTTGTTAAAACTAATTTATCGATGAGATTTTAAAAAAAAACATTTCTTTGCGTCATTTCCTCATGTTGATTTATAAATAGGTAAGCACTTTTTTATTTAATAATCATAGTGTATTTGCATATGTTTCCAGTATTTATATTGCATTGTTCACAGTGCATAGGGAAGTAAGGTTATGTTTCTGAGATTATTCTCATTTTTTTTCGATTCATCATTCCCTCATCATCATTCCCTTACTAAATTTTACCTTTATATTCTCTTCAAAAATGCAAACTCAAAAAAGTTGGGGACCATTATAATGTTTTAATCAAATAAGATATAAACTACGGCTTGAGAAAAAATAATTCAATAATGAGTTAAAAAAAAATTCATCGCAACTCGGTAAAGCCATTTTCGATTTTTTTCTGGAATCAGCCAGTAATATTTTAATTCAAGTATAAAGGGAAGGGTTAATAAAATCAACAATTAAAATTGAAGATTTTGATTATACTAAGATAAATGTCCCTATTTGTAGACACGTACCAATTTGTGCACAACTGAGTTTAAATGTTTCAAATAAAAACCAAACAATATAAAAATAATATAAAAAACAAATGTTTTTAATTTTACCTTTTATGTACTTCGTCTTGATTTACTTTTCATGATTTTTGTTCACTTAGAAAACGAAAATTTAAATAAAAACCTTGACCGTGTCGTTCATTTTGACAGATCAAGAAAAATATGACAATCGCAATGCTTTTTTCATGTATGTTCACAAATTGGTACAATAATATTATTTTCCTAAAAACCAATAATTTATTATATTTTGTTAATAAAACCTTAATTAAAATCATTTTCAATTCAGAAAAAGATTGGTTTCATTTCAATACAAATAAATATTTGCATAGAAGAATTTAAAACTAATTTTTTCTTTATTCATTTTAGCAAAATTCTTATTAGTGCACTGATTGGGACATTTACCTTATTTAGTCAGTTTATAACTCTGGAAATCTAAAAATGATAAATGAAGATCTTGAGAATGTGATGGACACGCAGATATAAAAAAACACTTAATTATAGGAGGAGATTTTAATATTAGAACTGGGAATCTAAGTGGTAGATTAATTGAAACTCGTATTTTATTATTAGAAATATAATGCGCTTACAATAAAAATTTAACTAATATAGTAATGATTTATGATTAGGTTTAAGATTGACAATATATCATTTGTTTGTCCTCAAAGTTATGATAATTGATGCATAATTGCCATAACTCTTTTTAAAGTTTTAAACAGGGCATTTTGTCGTTATATTGAAAAAACGAAAATTACCAAGAATAGATAGACGATCTGGAAAGAAATGCTTCCCGTGTTCCTAAATTGTAAGAAGGGTTAAAAGAGGATTGTTACGTAAAGGTAAATCAATTCGCAAAATTCAACCTGTCTCTGCTGCGACCTTAATCTCACCTTCGCAGAGCAATAAATTATTCAAGGACGAGAGTCACTTGCACGAAAGCATTGAGTGTCTGGAGAACTGTCGTTTTAGAGTGAATGTTTAACGGATTTACCTCTACTCCCTTTAGCTACTTTTAAACTCAAAAAATGTAATTTACTGATAAATAGAATAAAAAGAAAGAATTTCTAAATAGGGTTTCACCCTGTTTCTTTACTCGTATTTATTAAAAAAAAAAGATCAATGAAATAAAGTTCTTCTTTGTTTTCAAAAGACACTTGGTCTGGAAATTATTTAAATTTTGAAAGTCACCACCACTTAAACGTTAAAATAGGAATTATTTATACTCTGATGGATAAAGCATTTAGACTTTCAGAAACCAAAATCCATTCACAAAAATAAAACTAGTTTTCGAGACCTTAAAGCAAAGCGGCTACCGTGTTACATTTTTGAATAAATATATAAACAAAAGATTAGGTTCCTTTGAAAAAGAAAATATAGAAACAGAAAAAGACCTCACTAAAACTATAGTACTACCTTACGTTAAAGAATTCACTAAAACAGAAATAAAATTTTTTTTAAAACAGAACATAAACGTTATGTTTACTGCAAAAACAAAGTTAAATACAATATTATTTAATTTACCTAAAAGATCATATGTAAATTTGTAAAAATTAATCTTTTTTATAAAATTCTATGCAAAGATTGCAATTCTCCCCCATAGCACCTAAACTTGCCTCAATCTGGCCAAGCTTGCCTCAAGTTTCTAAACTTGCAGCAAAGTTACTGAAAGTTAACGATACTTGAGGAAAGGTTGGCAAAGTTGAGGCAAGTTTAGGTGCTGTGTGGGCTGTCTATATTAAACAAACAAAACAACATTTAAAGGATAGAGTCGGATAACATGGAAGACAAGAAAAAAGAAAAAAGTTCTGTAAATTTGAAAACAGATGTTAAAAATCTGAGCCTAATCTATTTAAACCTAATAACCTTATAAAAGGATATTTTCTAAATGCCGTAGCCGGATAAGCATGTGTCTGCGGCCCCCGCTCGGATTTCGTCCATATTCATGGGATTGAGTATCCTTAATATGAAACTTTTTTTCGCCAAGTATTAACTTTTGAAAATTATTTTTTAAAAAGTTATGGCACTTTTTTGAAAAAAATTAAAATTTGATTTTTTCTTAAGTGGATGAATCGATTTATTCGGGAAAAAAAATGTTATAAGGGAAGCAAAAATGCATTTAAAAAAAAATTGGCGATTAATTCTGTGGCTGAAAGGCAGAACATCATAACTGCATTTTCATTGTTTTGAGAAAAATCTGTTTTTGTTTTTTTTCTTGGTTTTGTAAAATCAAAAAATTAACCAATATTTTTGGTGTTTGGCATTGTATCCTATTTTCTAGTGTAGTTTTTACATTTGTTTATCAATTTTAATAAAATATAAACGCTTCAAAGAAGAATATCAATTCTTTTTTTCGATTTGAATGCAGTTATGTTGTTATGTTATTAATTATTTTCTACGTAAATAAACATTTAAATCACTTTACCGTTATGAAACTTTAAAGAGCATTACTAAATAAACTCAAATCTGATATTATCTCAAATTGGATAAAATGTTAGTTATGATGTTGTGCCTTTCAGCCACAGAATTTTGGGCAGGGTAAGGGGTAGAAAAAAAACATTTTTACTTTCTAGAATTTTTTTTTCATAGTAGTTGACTTGGAACAATCACCATATTCTTTTGTTACATTCCTTTTCATCTAAAAAGAAACATATATTTTAGGCAGCTCGATCTGAAGGGTACTTGACTGTTAAAATTAAAAAAAACTGATTTTTGGCCCCTAAAATACATGGTATATCATGGAAAGGAGGGGCCAACCTATTTTTTACTTTTACTCATTAATGAGCGCCCCGAAATAAATTATAAACATACGAGTCATATATTATTAAAATTAGCCAATTATATTATATGTTTTCCTGAGTAGTAATTCAGATTTTGCATTAAATTTGAACAATTATTGTGTTTTATCGCTTCTGCAGACACATAATGCAAATCATCTTTTTATTCAAACATATTTCAGATAGCTGATGAATATACGAAGTGTTAGCTAAATATTTACGATATTTCTTCCCTTCAGTTGTTTATCACTTACTATTTTTCTTTGTAGATAGAAACAATTGTTACGGAACATATTTTGATTCTAATAAGCATTTTAAAACTAATGAATCTATCAAAAATCAATTTCTCGAATATAATAAAACCGAAAAAGAACGCATTGGTATTATTATTATCTAAAGACAATTGCTTTACTACAATGTTAATAAAGCCAGGCCCTGGCGCAAGGGGGTGGTTAGGGGGTTCAACCCCCCCCCCGGGAGGTCTGAAATTACTTTAAAATTTTTAAATCTTTCTGATAAAAAACTTTTTTTAATAATGAACGAAGTTTTCACACATTTTTGTTAACCCCCTTCCGCAGTCCAAGATTCGGACTCATTAAAGAAAAGACATAGAAATATAAAAGTGCAGAGTCTTTGACTAGGGGGGGGGGGGGGGTAAAAGTGTGTGAAAACTTTCCAGATAGCACGTAACCTTGCATCAACCTTACCGAAATGTTTCCGTTCAAGTTTTGTAATATTGCCGGGCAACATTGCGGCAAGGTTGCTGCAAGGTTAAAATGTCCCACCTTGCCCAACCTTGCACAGTAAGCTTGCTGGAAGCTTATCGTAAAATTGCACCGCAAGCTTGCAGCAAGGTTGTACGGTAATATTGTTGAAAGATTGATCGGAAAGATTGCATGGTAAGCTTGCTCCAAGGTTGCTGCAAGGTTGATGTGCAAGGTTGATTCAAGGTTGCAGCAAGGATGTAGCAAAGTTCCGATGAAGTTGCTGTAAAGTCATAAAATACAATTAATATAATTAAATATGGTTAATTTTAAATTTTTAAAAAAAAAAGTTTTATTCAAATTAAAGAAATTTTAAAAAGCAGAATTTTATTTCCTATGGACAGAAATTTTTACAACCTTGCAACAACCTTGCACATCAACCTTGCAGCAACCTTTTAGCAGCCTTGCTACAACCTTGCAGCAAGCCCACCATGCAATCTTGCCGAGCAAACTTGCGACATTATTACCGTGCAAACTTACTGCAAGGTTGCGGGCAATCTTGCGATAAGCTTTCAGCAAGCTTCCTGTGCAAAGTTGGGCAAGGTCGGACATTTTAATCTTGCCGAAATGTTGCCGTTCAAGTTTTGCAATATTGCGGCAAGGTTGCTGCAAGGTTACGTACTATCTGGGTTCGTTCTTTATTAAAAAAAGTTTTTTATCAGAAAGATTAAAAAATTTTAAAGTAATTTCAGACCTCTCTGGGGGGGGGGGGGGGTTGAACCCACTAACCACCCCCTTGCGCCAGGGCCTGGCTTTATTAACATTGTAGTAAAGCAATTGTCTTTAGATAATAATAATACCAATGCGTTCTTTTTCGGTTTTATTATATTCGAGAAATTGATTTTTGATAGATTCATTAGTTTTAAAATGCTTATTAGAATCAAAATATGTTCCGTAACAATTGTTTCTATCTACAAAGAAAAATAGTAAGTGATAAACAACTGAAGGGAAGAAATATCGTAAATATTTAGCTAACACTTCGTATATTCATCAGCTATCTGAAATATGTTTGAATAAAAAGATGATTTGCATTATGTGTCTGCAGAAGCGATAAAACACAATAATTGTTCAAATTTAATGCAAAATCTGAATTACTACTCAGGAAAACATATAATATAATTGGCTAATTTTAATAATATATGACTCGTATGTTTATAATTTATTTCGGGGCGCTCATTAATGAGACAGGATGTAAAAGCTCAAGTAAAAAATAGGTTGGCCCCTCCTTTCCATGATATACCATGTATTTTAGGGGCGAAAAATCAGTTTTTTTAATTTTAACAGTCAAGTACCCTTCAGATCGAGCTGCCTAAAATATATGTTTCTTTTTAGATGAAAAGGG
The DNA here is from genome assembly GCA_037103525.1 of Ganaspis brasiliensis. NCBI lineage: Eukaryota > Metazoa > Arthropoda > Insecta > Hymenoptera > Figitidae > Ganaspis > Ganaspis brasiliensis. The sequence goes on along the minus strand of JAZKLR010000372.1, from coordinate 73,626 downwards.
ATGTAACAAAAAAATATGGTGATTGTTCCAAGTCAACTACTATGAAAAAAAAAATTCTAGAAAGTAAAAATGTTTTTTTTCTACCCCTTACCCTGCCCAAAATTAATCGCCAATTTTTTTTTAAATGCATTTTTGCTTCCCTTATAACATTTTTTTTCCCGAATAAATCGATTCATCCACTTAAGAAAAAATCAAATTTTAATTTTTTTCAAAAAAGTGCCATAACTTTTTAAAAAATAATTTTCAAAAGTTAATACTTGGCGAAAAAAAGTTTCATATTAAGGGTACTCAATCCCATGAATATGGACGAAATCCGAGCGGGGGCCGCAGACACATGCTTATCCGGCTACGGCCTTTTTGATTTCTTACTTATAGTATTAGGAAATCTTTTAACTAATTTTATTTTACATTTTTTAATTTAAAAAGTAATTACCAGAACCTTAAAAAAACAAAAATAAATAAAACTAAAAAAAAAACAAAAAAAAAGAAGCTAAACACTAAATAAAATTCAATTGTGGATCTAACATATTTGTAATTTTAGACATATTATAAACTAATGTTATAAATATCATCGTCATTGTCACTGACTTATCCTCAGTTAATATAACTATTTCTGATTTCCTAATATTTTTAAATTTAGTTGTAAGGTAAAAACCACGTAGTAGAAAAAAGTATTTTTATCAATCTGGATTTAATGTATAAATTTACAAAAATAGATCAATCTTGCCCAAAATACTCATACGCTAGAACAAAAAATCTTACTTTTGGTATGCAAAAAATTGTTTATATTATTCTTTTTTATATTTATACCTATTAAGCTATTATTGATCTTCTTCTTTAAAAAAATGAAGGTATTTAGTTTTTTAACTTGCACATTGACAGTTATATAAATTTCTTTCGTTTAGTTGAGTCCAATATAAATACTCAGTTAATGAAGAAAGTTTTTACAGATTTTTCTCAAGTACTTACAAAATTTAAATTACAATAAATTCTTAATCAGCATTAGATTTATTTATTAATTATTTGGTTCATTTATTACTTATCATTAATTGTTTAAAATTTATTATTTCTCTTTTAAGAAACTAGTAAAGTTAAAAGACGTGAGTCGTAATATCAACAAAAGTGACAACGAAATTGAAAGGATCTATTGCCAGGAAGTTTCTTAAAGCCCTTCTAAAGCTCCTATCAGAACTTACTAGGGCATAGGTTCTGATTGTTAAAGATTTTCTCACTGGTTAGAAGTATTTTGTCGCTAGAGTAGATTTAGTCCTATCTCAATCCGACACTCCTCTTGTAGTATCTATAGACCAGGTTTGCCAACCAGTCACCTAGAGCACACGGTATTGGCAGCTTTTTCGGCAAAGTAGGAGGACTTAAGTTCAAGAATGAGATCGAGAAAGTGCATTTTTTGGACTTTTTTCCAAGAAAAAGTATCATTCTGCAGAAGCTTTCACGTATTTGTCCATGAGGTACTTGAATTTTTATGACAAGGCGTTTGTTTTTAATTTTTAGCAAAGTATATTTAGTTTAATATTCTAATTAATATTTTTTCAAGTGAATTTATTATTTCTTTAATTCGACGCTCCCTGTTCATAGAATTTTTATTGAAAAACAAATGCAAGACAATTCTTATTGACTTTATGATGCAATAAAATTCATATTCGTTTTTCAGTGCAATATAATTCTTATTCAAAATTTGCTGGCAAAACAATATCTACTTATTGACGCTAGCGGACAATATATTAATTGCTTTTCAAAAATCAATACAAAATAATTTTTAATATTACGAAATAGATAAATCATTTTCAAATTTAAGTTAAATTTAAAATTATAATAAGGGTAATTTGGTAAGAAATTGAATATTAAATGCGAATTACTTCAAAATAATTAATCAACAAAGTTTATTAACTTTTTCAACCAAGACAATTTTTTGGTCTTGGCGACCAAAATTTCATAGTCAAATATATAGGTTAGTAAATATTTAAAATTGCGTAGTTAAAATAAATATAAATATATATTGAAAAAAAGTAGAAAAAGTAGAAAAATTTAATAAACTTTGTTGATAAATTATTTTCAAGTAATTCATATTTAATATTTAATTCTTTACTTAATTACCTTTATTATAATTTTAAATTTAACTTAAATTTAAAAATGATTTATCTCAAATTTAATATTAAAAACTATTTTATACGCATTTTTGAAAAGAAATTAATATATTGACCGTTAGCTTCAGTAAGTATTGTTTTGCCAGCAAATTTTGAATAAGAATTATATTGCACTGAAAAACGAATATGAATTTTATTGCACCATGAAGTCAGGAAGAATTGTCTTGCATTTGTATTCCAATTATTTTCTTTAAAATACATACTTCCTTTAAATACAAACATTATTTTTTTCAATATTAACTTTTTTATTTACTTATTTTGTCTTCAATATCTTTTAGTATAATTTTTCAATTTTTTTGCTTTTTTTGTTTCAATTCTTCCATGTTTTTATTAATTTTTTAAAATTTTAATCTACTATATTTAAATTGCATTTATTTAATCTTCAATTCTTTAAATAACTTCTTCATTGCATAATGATTTTTGTCATTTTTTAAATAGCATTATAATTTTTTAATTATTTTTTATTTCTTCTATTAAATTCTTCATTTTTGCTTCCTCATAGAGGAAACTTTGTGATCGTTAAGATTTTCGATTTTCCAAAGATAGTCTAAATCGACTTATATTCATATAAAAAGCCTAATATTTCATTTTTAAGAAAAAGTCCGGACGGATGTAAATGTGTATGCTATTTATTTGTCGCTTGGATATCTCGAGAACACCTTAACGGATTTTAATAAAATTTTGGATGGCGAATTAAGCTGATAAATATCTAAATTTGTAGACACAGGGATTTTTCAAAATACCCAACCAAATTCTTTAAAGTACCATTTTTCACCAAAGAATATGCTTTTTTAAGAAAAAATTTTTCACACTAATAATACAACTATTCTTTATCTCAAAACGAATCGATTAACCTGTATAAAGTTAATAATTAACCAAAAATTCGCATATTAATTAATAACTTTTCATTTCTTTTTGACATTAAAAATTCTTTTTTACTGATTACTTCTCCCAAAATTTTGAGAACCGTAATAGGTAGAACTATCTTTATTTTTTTTACAAAATTAAAAGTCTCTCACAGGGATAAATTATGACATATATGTTTGAACCAGATTAATCAATGTTAACTAGAAACCTTTCTTACATTCAAAATTTTTAAATTAATATTTTTTTTCAAAATTCTTTTTTTCAATCATTCTATTACCATTTCCTTAAAATGTGAATTGTGTTCTTAAATATCTTTAATAATTTTTATCAGTTCTTGTAATCAGATTGTGCAAATATCATCCATTCTTAGTATTTTGTTCCAGTTCTAGTTAAGTTCAATTTTTTAATTTTCTATTTATTCTCTTAATCTTTACAGTATCGGGACCGAAACACTTATAAAGGTATGAAGGAAGTTACGTGGTTCTTGATGTATGAGAGAGTTACGTTGTTACAGAGGTAAAAAAAAGTTACGTGGTTTTTGAAGAAGAAGAGAGTTATGTGGTTCTAGAGGTAGAAAAGAGTTCCGTGGCTTCTTGAGGTATGAGGGAGTTCCGTGTTTCTAGAGGTAGAAGGGAGTTACGTGGTTCTAGAGGTAGAAGAAACTTACGTGATTCTAGAGGTAAAAAAAGTTAAGTGGTTCTAGAGGTAGAAGGAAGAGGGTTTCTTGATATATGAGGAAGTTACGTGGTTCAAAAGGTAAAAGAAAGTTACATTGTTTTTTAAGGTAGAAGAAAGTTTCGTGGTTCTTGGTGTATCAGGGAGTTACGTTGTTCTAGAGGTAGAAGAAAGATACGTGGTTTTTGAGGTAGAAGAGAGTTACGTGGTTCTAGATGTATAAAGAAGTTACGTGGTTTCAGAGGTAGAAGGGAGTTACGTGGTTCAAGAGATAAAAGAAGGTAGAAGGTGGTTTTTAAGGTAGAAGGGAGTTACGTGGTTCTTGATGTATAAGAATGTTACTTTGTTCTAGAGGTAGAAGAAAGATACGTGGTTTTTGAGGTAGGAGACAGTTAAGGTGTTCTTGAGGTAGAATGGAGTTACGTGATTCTTGAGGTATGAGGGAGTTACGTTGTTCTAGAGGTAGAAGAAAGTTATGTGGTTTTTGAGGTAGGAGAGAGTTATGTGGTTCTAAAGGTAGAAGTGAGTTACGTAGTTCTAGAAGTAGAAGGGAATTACGTGATTTTAAAGGTAGAAGAAAGTTACGTGGTTCTAAAGGTAGTATCAAGTCACGTGCTTTCTTGATATATAAGAGAGTTACGTGATTCTAAAGGTAGAAGGGAGTTACTTGGTTCTAAAGTTAGAAGTGAGTTACGTAGTTCTAAAGGCAGTAGAAAGTCACGTGCTTTCTTGATATATAAGGGAGTTATGTGATTTTGGAGGTAGAAGGGAATCACGTGGTTTCTTGATATGTAAGGTAGGGAAATACGTGATTCTAGAGGTAAAAGAAAGTTACGTAGATTTTGAAGTAGGAGGGAGTTATATGGTATTTGAGGTATAAGTGAGTCACGTGATTTTTGAGGTAGAAGGGAGTTACGTGGTTCTAAAGGTTCAAGTGAGTTACGTGATTGTAGAGGTAGTAGGAAGTCATTTAGTTTTTTGATGTTTCAGGGATTAACGAGATTCTAGAGGTAGAAGGGAGTTACGTGGTTCTTGATGTATTTAACATTTACTATTAAGGGAATCTTTCCAAGTGTATCATTCGGATTCGGCTGAAACTCTGCACGTGCAATGATTTTCACATTTGATGATGATTGGGCTTTAAACTTGTTGATACAATTTACAAGAAACAAAATGGAGGACCAAACAAAAAATGGAAAAATAATTAATTTGTTGTGACTCAAGGGTTTCTGGGATCGTTAAATTGTAATTTGATGTTTAATTTGCAATTAGCAACTCTAGAAACTTTAAAGCAAATCCCAATCATTTTTGTTTTGTCTGACATTTTGTTTCTTATGATTTGTGTCAAAAAGTGTAAAGGCAAATCATCGTTAATTGTAAAAACCTTTCAATGTGTGAAGTTCAAATCAAATCCGAGTAGTACACCTGACGACGTTTTTTCATAAAATACATCAATAATTTCTGATTTCTTGTACACAATTATATTCGATTTACCATTTTTTGGAAGCTTTACAGTAATTCGTAAAAGATATTTATAAGTGCTTTATTAAAGGTATACGTTTTCAAAAAACATTAAGCGTTTCTTGAGAAGTATAACTAAATCTACGAAAGCAGCTGAATTAACAAACTTTGCATTAATATCATGAGAAGAAACTAAAACTTATAAAGTTTGACAGAACTCGCTCTATTCTTAATTAGAAGCAGCATGACTGTCCAATAAATACATTTTCGCATTAGCATCAAAAATAGAGAAAGGACAAAGTAAAATTCCAGTACATTAAGCTTAACTACTTACACAAGCCGCGGATGGGAATTAAACATAGAGTTTGCCTTGTTCCCTGTTAATGCAGTTCGCTGGACCCTTTCGCAACGCTATTTGTATTCCAATACGGTAAAAGTTTCTCGAGCAACTTGGGCATTCCGTTTCGACAGCCGTGTCTCGGACGAAGAAAGCGGGTCGTCGAAAGAAAGGTTCTGCGGTTCGTAAGGAAAACAGAAAGAAGAAACAAACAGAATGAAAAGGGAGAAAGAGTAAAGTTTGGTCCAAAGAATAGGGAAGCTGGGTACTCTGGATTTGAGGTGAGGATAGCGACCACCTCTCGCACCTTCCGTTGAGGTATTCGAAAGTCTCGTCATAGCTCTGTTCCAACATGTCTCAAGACGTCGGAACGATAATGGAATAACCGTGAGAGTGGTTGGAGAGTTGGGGGAGATGAGATAAAGTACAGAGACGACAACAGGATGGCGTCGGTGACAAACAAAGTTTAGTTTGAGTCCCGCTCGGAACCAAACTGTGTTCTCTGCTAGGAGTTAACCCGCTGTGTCGGTTTTACCCCCAACACTATCAAATCCTGTCCCTCACCATCACTTTCACCCAAACCCTTGGCTCTGCGCTTTTGCCAACACCTTGCCAGCCCTCTGAGTTACAAACGTGACGAACGCGACGTTAACCTAACTTATTACTTGCCTGAACTTATGGCTTAAGCTAGAACCACATGTATTGGTCCTAACCAACTACCTCTTTCCTTTTCTACCTTGTCCCATCTCGACGAGTACGTATCCAGCATTTCCACTTGAATCCATTCTCTATCTCACAGTTTGAGCTGCATCAAAGGCTAATGAACTTAGGAGACGAGCTCTCAACACGCCAGCGTAATCCTATCCCAGGTGTGAATGTTTCAAAATGTTTGCGCGTAATTTGTAAATAAGCCGAGATGTCAACTATTTAAACTTCAACTTTGTTTTGCAAAAGAGGAAAATTAAAACAATGAAATCCCTTGATGGGAAATTTCATTTTTAATTTTTATCAACAGAAGAAATTTATTTATTAAAATTGATTCAATCCTCCGCCTCTACCACTTTTTGACCCTTCATTAAAAAACGCAAAACTTCCTAAAAAATAGATTAGTAATGGACAATGTCAGAACATTTATACAACTCTGATTAATAAACAGGTTTCAAACTAGAATTATTCTGAGGAAAAAATGTATGGATTTGAAAATTCAGAAAACCTGTAAATACTGCTATAAAGAGCTAGATGAAAATGAATATGTGACGCTCCATGGTGCAAGGGACCTTAGCTACAAAACATTCGATTTTGAATCTTTATTATGAATCGATAGAATTTAAGCTGCTTTTTCACATACAAAATTAAAAACTTTTTTATGTGTATTAGTTTTTGTGTAATTGGTGATGAAACATAGGCACAACTTGACAATAACATAGGCAGGCTCAACTTCAAACGCCCGTACCGCAAAATTCATTTCTTGCAGCTAAGGTCCCTTCACCCTGGAGCGTCACATATATTCTTCATATTTTAATGGAATGTCAATTTATGAGTGTAGAGCAAACGAAATACATAACTAAAACCAATGAACTAGGAGAAATAAATGAAGCATGGATGAATCTATTAAGCAGGCCGAATGCTAACTCAGTAAACATAATAGCTTTTTTTCATCAAAATGCTGAATAGAACTGAAAATCTGTAATATTAGAAGATAGAATAGGGATCTAGAAATTGTAAATGGTAGTAACAAAATATTTGTTATTGAATATATCAAAGAAAACATTATTTATGTAGAAGACCTGATGTTTATGAAAAAGGAGAGTCAGTATTATTTTGAAAAATTTACCATAAACCTTGTTATATTAAACAAACATTGGTAAATGTTATTTTGTACAACAGCTAAAATTAAAGGTTTTAATATTAATCAAGTAAATTTATAAATTAAATAAGGAATAAACATTTCATTTAACTCAGAATAATCAAATATTTAATAAATAGAACCTAAAAATTATTTAATTTTTACAGTTGTAAAAAATAACATTTACCCATGGTAGAAATAATATAGCAATCTTCATGGTCAGTTTTGTGTCATAATAGTGGCTTTTCAAAAAATTGAGAAGCGTTTCTTAAAATATTGTTTCTATATACTTCACAATTATTATCCGCAACCAGATGCTGACTATCAAGAAATGTGTCTGAGATTTTCTGTAAAAATTTTAGAGAATAGACTTGCTATTATTAATAGCAAGTTTGACTATAATATTATCAATATCAATTAAATACTTTAATGACCAGAATTTTAATGTTTAGTAATAAAATGGCTTAATGGTCAAATTAAATAATGGTCAATATTATCAATAATAATATTGATTGCTTTAATTTATTTATGAATTTTAATTTCAACGTTCCAAGAATTTCAACCAGATATTTTTTTCTATTTACAATAAGTTTGCCAAAATCTCCATTAGGTTATGTAGCAACAATATATAGAATCTTAAAATGTGTTAATTTATTATTCGTAAATAATCCCAATTTAATCGAGCTATTGGGCATTAGGCAAGAAAAATTTTATAAAATTAATAATAGTTTACTCTTAAATGCGCATTAGTTTCTTTTTCATTTTTTGTCTTAGGTGGCCAACAAAATAATTAATACATTAAATAAAGGGCGTATTTTGAAACTCTATTGTACACCTTTTTTAAATTCTATTCAATACTTTCAATAATGCAGCAGTACCTGTAAAATTTTTAATGAATGTACACGAAACAGTTTTCATGTTTTTTAAAAGTTGTTTAGGGAAACAAAGCTGCTTGTCAGTATATTATAGAGCCAAACCTTAATTAACAATATTTATCCTATTCATTCAGTGAAAATGCTTTCAAACTCTTGTCATGTTTATTATAAAAAACAGTTTTAGTAATTTTCTGTATTATTTTTTTTAATGCATCCAACATAGTTATTGAAGCAAAATGCTACGAGGCAGAATAACAAAAAACGCAAATGAGAGTAAAATGTATAAAAGACAAATGAATGAATTCAATATTAAAAACTTGCTTTGTACAATACATTTTTTTATAATTATTATAAATTAGTAAAATAAATAAAAAAATGTTAATTCGCGGTACCGTCAATCAGTATTTTACTTTTTTTAAATATCAATAAAATTTTGCAATCTCAAAAAATTAAATTAAAAATTGAAAAAATAATTAATAATTAACAAAAATTATATAATAACAAAAAAATAATTTACAATTGAAAAAAAATTTCAAAAAATGGCTACAATAATACACAATGGAACAAAATAATTTAAAAATTCAAAAAATAATTATAAATATTTAAGATAATAATTGAAAATTGATAAAATTGTAGGAAATAATTGAAAATTGCGGAAAATGATTAATAATAAATTGAAGGCAATACTTTAAGGAGGAACCGGACAAACAATCGGAACAAAAGTTAGTCCAAATGAATAATTTTGATTTTTGATATAGAAGACACATAAGTTAATGTAATTTCTTTCAGGGAAAGCGTGGACACTTATAGTTTTTACAAAATGAGCCGTTAAAAATTGCAATTTGATGAAAATTAAAAAAAATTGACGTTGGAAACGAATATTCAATTTGAGGTTCAAATTTACAGAAATTGCATAATCGTTTCCAACGTCAATTTTTTTTAATTTTCATCAAATTGCAATTTTTAACGGCTCATTTTGTAAAAACTACAAATGTCCACACTTTCACTGAAAAAATTACAATAACTTATGTGTCTTCTATATCAAAAATCAAAATTATTCATTTGGACTAACTTTTGTTCCGATTGTTTGTCCGATTCCTCCTTAAATATGACTAAAATAATTGACAAATTTAAGAAAATAAGTAAAAAAGAGCGACAATAATTGTCAATTTAAAAAAAAATCGAAAATAACTAGATTTAGACAACTGAAAAAAAATAATTAAAAAAATTGAACAATAGATATTAGATAAAAAGAAAATAATTGCAAATTGAAAAATTAAGAAAATTATAAAAATAATTGTTGGGAATAATTGGAAATTGAACAACTGAATTGAAAATCGAAAAAATTAATAAAATTGAAAAAAATAATTGATAATAAAAAAATTACAAAATGACGAAAATAATTGACAGTTAAAAACAAAATTAAAAAATGGCTAGATTAATACACAACGGAACAAAATAATTTGAAAAGATCATAAATTAATTATAAATATTTAAGATAATAATACAAAATTGAAAAAAATTGTAGAAAGTAATTAAAAATTTCGGAAAATTATTAATAATAAATTGAAGGAAATAGTTTAAAAATGACGAAAATAATTGAAAAATTGAAGAAAATAGGTGAAAACAGACGAAAATATTTGTTAATTACAAACAAAATTCGTGAAATGACTAGATTAATAGACAATTGAAAAAATTAAACAAGAAATATTAAATATAAAGAAAATATTTACAAATTGAAAAATTAAGAAATTTATAAGAATAATTGTTGGAAATAAATTCAAATTTAACAAGTGTATTTAAGATCGAAAAAAATAATTGAAAATTGAATAATTGAATTAAAATTTAAATAATATACTCAAAGATTGAAAAAAAGTAATTGAAAAAAGCCGAGAATTAATAAATATAGAAGAAAACAATTGAAAACTAAAAACAATTTAAGAAAATAATCGAACAACTGTATATAAAATTAAAAAAACTTAATGACAATCGAAAAAAAGTAATAGCAAAAGGCGACTATTTTTTAATATTTAAGAAAATACCTGATAATTAAAAAGTGGAGTTTTAAGTTGATGAAAATAACTGAGAATTGAAGTGAATAGTTCTGGAATTGAATAATTGAATTGAAATCTTAGAACAATTTTGATGAGTGAAAAAAATTATGGAAAAATTTGAAAATTATTGAATATTGAGGAATTAATTGAAAAATCGATATAAATAATTGAAAATTAAAAAAAATATTTGAGAATTGAAGAAAATAATTAAATATTGAAGAAGTAAATTGGAATTTAAAAAATTAAATGGAAATTTCCAGCAAATAATCGACAATTAAAAGAGAAATTACAATATGAAAATATTTAAATATTGACGAAAATAATTAACTAATAAAAAAAGTAATTAACAATTGAAAAACGGTGAGATTTTTCTACATTCGAATTTTTTTTTTATATTAATTAATAATCCTAAATTTGAGGGAGAATAATAATTTTTTAAGTGGAAACTGATGAAAATTATGGCAAAAATTGTATAAAATAAATGAAAATTAAAGAAATCAATTGGAAATTAAAGAACTGTATTGAAATATCAGGAAAATAGTTTATAATGGAGAAAATACGATTATTGAATATTTAATAAAATAATTGAAAAACGAAGAATGCAATTGAAAATTGAAGAAAATAATTAAAAAGTAAAGAAATAAAATGAAGATTAAAGAATTGCATTGAAATTTTAAGAAAATAGTTGCTAATTGAAAGAAAAATTACAATATGACTAAAATAATTAAATATTAAAAAAACATAATAGAGAATAAAGAAAATAATTGACAACTTTAATGAAATTAAAATTATATGAACTGATATTTATAAACTTACTTAAAATAATAAGTATTTTGAAACCAAACTTTGGAGAATTACTTAAAATATAATTAGGAAGGTCAGTCTGACCTATGTTTCTTTAAATTTTGAATAAAAATTATTTTTTTTTAATTTTTCTAAAACTAGCTAATTTTTTTAAAAATTAACTTTAAGGAACTTGGATCAGAGGGATTTTCTTAATAATTTTGTAAATAATTCCACTAATTTTAGTATCAAAATATTTAATATTTTAAGAGAAAGTTTATGGAAAGATTTTGCCTGTACTAGTGACGTCATTTTCCATCACATGGCCTTAAAATGCATTTTTTAAAAAGTATTTGATTTAAAACAAAAATATCTATGTGACAAATTTCAGATGTGAACAGACAAAACATAAATGTTTTTTATGTAGCTGTAAAGAAACCTCATAAACGTAAAAAAATCCTGTAATTTAGTATAAAAAAAACATAAATTATTATTTTTAATGATTTTTTTTTAATTTATTGATATTATTATCAAAATACATATTACTGTTCATATTTTGACATTTTACATAATTTTTTAAAACAATTTATTGTTGTTATTTCCCTACCAGCTGACAAATAAATCTAGCGTTTTTGCAATTTTTTTAACTTCCTAACTTTTGACGCTCAGTAAATAAGCAAAAAATCTTCTCTATAATTTTTTTTCCCTGAAACATTTCATTCCACAATGCTTTTCAATTTGCTGAAAACATTGCATTACATTTTCAATTTAAGCGGAAAAATACATAAGAAGCCAAATGGTAAAGTTGAATAACACGAAGGATTAAAAATTCGTGATTTCTTTTTTGAACCTGTGTTTTCGTTCTTTTTTCACATGGACCAAAAAACATTTTCCGCAATAGAGCTTTGTGCAGAATTCAGTAAAAGGTCAGCGAGGGATTCGTAGAAAAGAGGTTCAGTTTACGTTGGACCAATTCGTTAGAAACTCAGCTTGTACACAATGAAAGTTGCTACATAATAGTGAAAAGTCGCGGACAGAAGTTTTCGCATTGACGCGGATAAAATTTTAGCTCTGGCCTCTGGCGAGTCTCCGAAAGGACCAACTTCATTTCGCAATAAACGAAATATAACTTCCGCTCCTCGCTCCCTTCTATCTTATCCCTCGGTCAAATCGCAAAAATATCTCGTGGCAAATGAAACGAACAAATTCCCCCGATATATGGCACATCACCGAAAGAAAGATAAAGGGGGTAAAATGTGAAAGATGAGAGGAGAGCAGGAGTAGTTCAGGATTTTGAGCACAATAGCAAGAAGGTTAGCTCAACTTTCCTGGGAAGATCGTTCGAGTCTCTGGATAGAATTTTTCTCTTTCTCGTCCCCATTTCACTCCACCCCTTTTCGTCCAACTCTCTAACTTCATACTTTTTTTTTTCTGAAAACTCTCTTTATTATTGTTTGCCTCCGTATTTCGTGCACTTTGCTAACAAAACTAGAAGCGACGTGCTTTCTTGATAATAAGTACTCTTGAAGAATAAATTGTCAATTAGAAAAATGATTTGTCTTAAATTATACAAAATGTTGGTTTCTCTCAAGATTTTATCCAGTAATGTAAAGTTTTTTTTAGAGCGTACAAAATTAATTGGCCACAAAGTTTCCGCTTTTTTGTTTTTTTTTTTGTTTTAACTTTTTAGCACAAAGAGCGTTTGTTCTTTTCAATAAGGTTGAACACAATATTCTTCTTTTATTATCAATCTAACGCGTGCACCAGATTCTTAACTCAGGCAAGAATCTGATTATATAATAAAATGTAGTCTAAAGATCGGTTTTAAACAAAGCTTTTTGAGAGCGGTTTTGTTAAAAAAAAAACCACTATACTGCCTTCAAAGAATTCATTTTGTTTTCCGTTTTTCCTAAAATGTATACTCTTCTTGCTTGAGGCGATTTGATAGCCTGCAGTGCTTTCTTTTGAAAGTTTTGCGGTTCAATTGTTATCCTTTGAATTAGATAATTTCGCGAAAAATCAATGTGTTGGAATTTCAAAATTAATTTCTTGCTGTTGAAGTATAAACACTCTTGCTTCGTTAAGAAAAGGGAATAATGCTGTTGGGAAGGTACTAAGACCTTTTGCGAGAACTGCGTTTTATGTCGGGAATTTTTCGACATTAAAACACTTTTCTTAAGATTTCTTCCTTTTTTTTATGAATAACATAAATAATTTTGCTCTCTACTTTTGAAGGTATTATTTTATTTTTCGTGCGCTGCAAAAAGTAGTCATCTTATTATAAGATACTTTTGTAGACACTTTTTAAGATGTTTCAGGAAAGTTTTTTAGATGAAAGATAAAAATATAAGATACTTTAAACTTCTTAAATGTGTCAACAGTAAAATTTAAAAATTTTTTATGCATTGTGATTGTTTATTATGCTGAAAGTTGAACCTCGATTACCAGAAATATTTGTAATGTTTGTTTATTCGAATATTTCATGACACCTTGTGTCGATAAAAAAGAGAAACAATGTTTAGTAATTTGTGGAAAAGAGATGGGGGTTTCTTCGACATTTCCCCTGACTCTACTGGTTGACCAGTCTCGTCGAGTGGATTATTAAACGAGGTCCCAAGCGGTGCAGGCGACGGCCAAGGTTTCAAACTGTAGTTTATTTAGTTGAAAAGTTACGCTACAGTCGCTCGTATAGGTCATGCACCTGCGGTACGAAAGCTCGCCTCTCGTATCAGCATACTGCTCCGAACTTTATCTTTCCTACGAAAGAGAGTAACCTATCTAGCTGAGGCTCCAACACCAGCCACCTTCTCTTGACGCCACATATTCCTCTGAAGATTCCCGAAGGAATAAGAAATGTGAGAAGTAGCAACGCACATCTTCGTTTTCATTCTCAGGAGATTCTGAAAATTCAACCTTCCAAATGACAACCTGCCACATAAGCAACCACAAACTTGAAGCCTCGAGATTTTCGGGAGAGAAGGGTTTTAAAAAATTCATTAGAATTTTTCAATTATTCACCGGTGAAAAAAAATCTGCATTTGGCTCAGTGGATCGATAATGTGGCATTTGAAGAGAAATTTTTGAAAAAGTAAAAAAAGTTCTTTTATTGGTTTCAAATTTTTCGAATCCTATGCATCTGAGCATTTATAGTATTTACTCTCGTTTGTTTCAATTGAGTCTGATCAATTATAGTGTTTACTACCTAAACAGTAGAGGAACTTTTAGTCGAGGAGAAAAATTCATATGCGATCAGAAACTGATATTGTTTATTTTTTGCAAGATATATAACAAATTAAAAAAATTTTATTTATTACAGTTTAAAATGAGCTGTAAACAATTTTAAATAAGTTTTAATCAGTTCTAAGCAGGTTTGAGTCAGTTATAAACAGTTTTTAATAAGTTATAGACACTTTTGAAGAAGTTATAAAGTTTTGAGACGATTATGAACAACTTAAAACTAGTTTCAAATAGTACTAAATAGTTCCAAAAAATTTCAAACAGTTTTGAGAAAGTTCTAAGCAGTAAATTCAAAACATTTAGATTCACTAACAGTTAAAATGAGTTTTGAACTTGTTAGAAACAGTTTGAAATCAGTTTCGAACAGTCTTCAACCAGTTTTAAAGAGTTACAATTTTCAGACAGTTTTAAGTGGTTTTATTTTGTTTTAAACAGTTTTTAACTGGTTTCAAACAAGTTTAAACAAGTGCAAAACAGTTTTTACCTTGTTATAAACAGTTTTAAATATTCTAGAACTTGTTATAACCAGTACGCAGCAATTTTGAATTTGTTTTTAACAGTTTTTATCTTGTTAAAAACAGTTCTAAGTAGATTAGAACTTGTTATATACAGTTTTAAGTAGTTTAAAACTTGTTATAACCAGTACGCAGCAATTTTGAACTTGTTCTAAACAGTTTTACCTTGTTATAAACAGTTCTAAGTAGTTCAGAACTTGTTATAAACAGTTTTGAGTAGTTTAGAACTTGTTATAACCAGTACGCAACAATTTTGAACTTGTTTTAAACAGTTTTACCTTGTGATAAACATTTCTAAGTAGTTTAGAATTTGTTATAAACAGTTTTAAGTAGTTTATAACTTATTTTAAACAGTTTTTACCTTGTTATAAACAGTTTTAAGTAGTTCAGAACTTGCTATAAACAGTTTTAAGTAGTTTAGAATTTGTTATAACCAGTACGCAGCAATTTTGAACTTGTTTTAAACAGTTTAAAACTGGTTTAAAACTTTCTAAGCAGTTTTAAACTTGTCATAAACAGTTTAAAACCAGTTCTAAGCAGTACTAGGTACTTTCAAATTGTTTTAAATAATTTTAAACGGTTCAGAAGAGTTCTAAACACACATAAATAAATTCAAAGCAATTTAAAACAAGTCTTAAACCGAGTTTTGTTTTCTTAAACGCGATTAAATAATTTTAATTGACTAATTAGTTAATAATAGTCTATAATTAATTAAAATCTAATTAAAATTAATAAAAGGTGAATAAAATTTTTAATTTATGAAAATAAGAATTAAAATTAATAAAGAGAAAACAGGAATACAAATTAATATAAATTAATTTTGATTTTTCTCTGGTTTTATTGAATTGCTGAAAGTTATATTTATCTTATATTATGTAATTAATAATGTAAATCCTGTTTTTTATTTATTCGCCTGAACTAATTACAGGTTAAAAAGGGACTTTAAAAAATGTTTCTTTTAGAGCTTTACATGACGCAAAAATCCCTTTGTTGAAAAGCTGCTATAGGAGCATGCGTTGAATAATAATTTAAATGCACAAAGCATCTTGTAATATAGAAACTCGCATTATTAAAAATAAAAAAAAACCGACAATGTAACATTTGTAACAGACTGAACACTGGATTTAATTATTTTATCAACCATGTTAAGCTACACACAAAGGAATCTTGAGGTGCGTGTTTTATTTGTAAAGCCAGTAAATTAAAGGCAAAGAAGAGCACATTTATGCGTTTCTCTTTATTTTCTTTACTTAAAATAACAATTTTTAATTTAGATTAGAAATAAAAATTTATCCATCTTCCAAGTCAAGGTGTTGAAAAATCAAAAACAGTTATTTTTTGAAGCTTCGACAGCTCTACTGTCCTCCTCAGTAACTGTAATATTTATTCAGTTATTTATATAAATCACAATAACAAATATAAAAAAATTGCAAACAGATGAACACTTCTGCTTCACACTTTAATAAATTGTAATAAAATTCATAAATAATGTTTCTTTATTTTTGAAAACTTTCGATATTTCAAAAAAAATTAATATTGTAACGTTCTGTACGGACTGGGTAAAAATTACCCGAACGTAAATTTTCAACAATACCAGCTTAAAAAGCAAGCGTCAACTGGCTCTGCGAAAAGAGCTACCTTCCATTGGTACCTCAAATATTTTTCCCCCTCCGGTCCGAACCCCCTCCATTGACTAGTTTATAAATGACATTCAAAATTTGCCTGGGTTACGCTAACCCAGTCTGTATCCTGAGGATTAAAAGAATCATGTGTTTTTGATTTTTCAACACCGTGACTTGGAAGATTGATAAATTTTTTTTTCCCGTCTAGATAATATTACCAAGTGACAAATTCTTATATTAATATTTTATATACCATGAATTGCTGTAAGAAGTAGAGATGTGAAATTTTAAAAATCTGTTCAGAGTATTTGCATTTATGTATTATTTAATTAATTTGCTGTAGTTGAGGTAATTAGGTTGCCAAAGGAAGGTAAATATAAGGTCAAATAGCTACTGAGTTAGGTAAATGGTCAAAATGAGCGTCCAGTTTGATTTCGTGAGGTTAAAGAGAAGTCCCCCAGTCTATTAATCTCGTACATCGTTAGCGAATGGGACTGGGTCTTGCGCACGTTACGTGATCTCGTAAAAATGTTAATGGCAAAAGAGTCGGCTCGTATCGTCGCAATGGCAATGTGTGCGATGCCGAATAAAAGTGTTGGTGCCAATTCTCGCGGGAAAATACAAGGAAAGGTAAAAGTACGTGGCACCACGTACGAGAAAAATAGAGACCGAGGCTTCACTCTCCCTTGTCTGGTTCCACTTCCGTTTTTATTCGCTCGCATCTACCTCTCCTCTTTCTTACCCTCTCGCTAAATCGTTTTTTTTCCTTCTCAGGATCTCTAAGTACCAGTTCCTCTCTGTTCACGCTTTTGCGAAACTCACACCACCAGATTGAACTCTTAAATGCCATTTATTCCGAGTTTATGACCTCCACGTAAGACCTGGTTATCAACACCCTTGTTGATGACATCCTTTTAGGTTTAAGAGCAGACATACAGCGACCCAAGACTGATGTGGAAAAATGTTTCTTTAATGTATGGTGAACTGATTTTTGGAAAATTTGTAATGTATTGATAGAGTAATGTATACGTAAATGATGAAATAATAGTCCAATAATCTTGCTGTAATGATTTTTAAATGATGCAATAAGGAGGCAGTAAAGTTGTCGTAATTTAGCAACAAAGATAGAATAATAATACGGTAATTTTTGTGCAAGGATATATGTATAAGTAATGTGGTAATATTGCAGCAATGATATAGTAATGTTGCAGAAATGATAAAATAATAATGACGCAGTAAAAAAATAATATAAAAACAGAGTTATTTTAGTGTATTTTGGGCAGGTAAGTTCAATAAAAATTATAACAAATTTTTATTTTTGCACAAATGCAACGTTTCGTTGGTCAGGGTTTGCCGACCTCATCGGGCTAGAATTTATTTTGAAAAATGACACTTCATTAACACAACACTAATAACGAAATAATTGCTTTGTATAAATAAAATAACAAAAACAAAAAAAAATAAAATTAATTAATTGGTTAAGACACAATAATTTCTGTAACACGTCAAATTATAACAAACAGAATACAAAATTCTTTTTCACATTCTTTTTTTATAATCACCGCCATAATAATTTCAAACATTCCGTCAGTATTAGCAGAACTGAATCTAAATTTGACAATTCTTCGTTTATATAAATACAGGGTGAGTGAGTACAAAAGAGTACGGTAGTACTCGCAATACAACAACAATAATAATAAAAAATACGTGAAAAATGATCATGAATTTAATTTTCTGAGCAACGGGAAGAAAATTTTATTTAAAGAATAGCTACCTTTTTTTATGTTGACAGTGGAGTGGTTAGAATTTATATGGATCATTTCTGTGATATTTAAAAAAATCATCATATTGTAAACCAACCTTTGGGATGTAGTAAAATAAATTATTATTATTTTTGTTGTTTAATTTTGAATAGTAATTTGAATACCTATAGCAAGGTCATGTCTCATATTAGCTTACGATTGTAACGATTTAAAACTATTTATATTTAATTCTTAAATTTGCACATTTAAATTATATGAAAATTAAAAATGAATATAAATAAAAATCATGAAATTTAATAAATATATAAATTTATAACACAAAAATAGTAAATTAAAAGAAAATAAAAGTCGGAATTTATAGTCAATTATATAAAAATTATATTTCGTCAAAATTAAAATTATAAATCAAAATTCGTCGTCAAAATTAATAAGCTAAAGAATAAATACCCGACACACACATACTTATACATACACGATTGTCTAAAATTATATATAAAAATAAATAAACAGAAAATTCGAACTTGAACCACGTGGATTTCAAATGTACATATATAAATAATTTAAATAAATAAAATATACGAGAAAGACAATTAGACAAAGACAATAAAATATATATAAAACTCATCGATTCGGCATCTTCTATTTTCAATTTCTTTCAGGACTGGGGCGATTATTAATGAGCAGCATGGAGATTGACGAGCAGAATCATTATAATTGCACATTATTTCTTTTTTTATAGTGGACCACTGATTTGCTCCTAATCCTGTCAACATTAATTAAATTGTGTCAATGTTGATCTCCTAAATTTTATCCACCCCATCGTCCTCTTCATTGGGAAACCGTCACATAATTAAAAATCGCCACACTTTAAAAAGATAAAAAAAAAATAATTAACAAAAATTGCACGAAACACAAAACACCAAATAAATAATCTATTAAAAGAAAATATGCACCTTCGTGCTGCCGGCGACACACAAAGCCGTGACGATTTCCGATAGATAGCCGATAAACGATTGTGAGGACGATGGACGCGGAAGAAACTATATTCTAATCAAAATTTCTCTCTCCCCTCGTCAGTCCCCACGCCCTTAAAACCTTCTGGCGCCCAGGCAATGAAGAGACTTGTCATATTTGTAAATTTCAAATTTAATTATTTTCGTCGTAAATATCGAATCCATTCACGATGAAGTATTGAAACTTGTAACAGACCTATAGCGAGGCTCTGTCTCATATTAGAGTTGAATTGTACATTGAGAGTATTAAGAAGCCTATAAAGAGGTCATGTCTCATATTAGATTGCGATGACTTGTTGAAACTACTAACAGACCTATAGAGAGGTCATATCTCAAATTTTGTTCACTTGATATTTTATACTTTACTCTTACACTTTTCACTTTATACTTTACAGTTACACGTTTTACTTTATTTATTTATTTTTTATTTTTATTTTACTTATTTATTTTTTCATAAAACATATTACATTCACCAGTAAATTTGAGTTTTGAGTTGAGACGTTAAAACTAATAACAAACCTATAGCAAGGTCATGTATCATATTAGCCTACAAGCAAAATATAAAGCCCGCAAGCGCGGGATTAGTTTTTCATATATTTTAGAAATTAAACTATAATAATAAATAAAATAAATCGATGTATAATATTTATCTAATAAAAAGGGCTGACAGTAGACTTGCAAATTGAAAATAGTGAAAAAAAAGACTTTTTAATTTAAAAAAGTGAATGAATAATGAGTTTTTAAGTGGAAAAAATGAGTAAATAGTGCACTTTTAAATAAAAAGTGATTAAATCATAAGTTTTTAAATAAAAAAAGTGAATAAGCAATATTGAGTTCGATATTACTGATATTAAATTAGAGGGGGGGGGGGGGGGGTGGCAGCAAGAAAAGTCATTCAAATTTGAAGAAAAACAATTCAAAAATCTTAAAAAGAATTGAAATATTTAGGAAATAATTAAATAATGACAAAAATAATTCAATTTGAAAAAAAAGTTGTAAATGCCAAAACCAGTTGGAAAATTGATTAAAAATTCAAAAATGATGCCAAGAATTAAAACGAAATAATTAGAATTTGAAGTAAATAATTGAAAAGTTTCAGAAATATTTGAAGCTACAAAAAAAGAATTTAAGAATGACAACAAAAAATTAAAGTTTTAAACAAAAGTTTGAGACTGTTGTTCAAAATTTAAATTTTCACACAATAATTGAGATATCAATAAAGTAAGTAAAATGTTGTAACGATCGACTTTGTTATTTATTATATTTGTTTTATAATATTAGCTGTTTATTTAAATTTTTTAGAACTGATTAAAGATTTCTGTAATCAATTATGTACTTCTGAAAATATATTGAAACATATTTAATGATAAATAAAATGAGCACAAGTGACATAATAATTTAATTGCAAAAGAAAAATATTAAGCAAATGTTCATTAAATCATGTATCTTGTTGTATTTTTATTTACTTTCTTAAAAAGTTAACTCTGGTAACTACTTTAGAAATTAGTTTATTTATAATAATTAATTATGTCACTTTGTAGCTCATATTCTTTGTGCGAATGAAAGCGAAAACTTATAAAGCATCTTATTTTCGACAGAATTACGTAACATAAACAAATATTTTTCTTAAATATGAATTTGATTGAAACAATGCTTTTGACACACATTAAGGAATTTTTATCTTTCATTTTAAGATTCTGTAACGTAATTATTGTTTATATTCACTCTTTGAAGAAGATTTATTTCCAAATAACTTAATTTTGCAGTGTCAGAATAACAGAATGAAAGACAAATGTTAAGAAACTGAAACAACTGTTTTTGAACAACAGGAAGTTGGTAAAATCCAAGAGAGATTACCTTTTATATTAAATATATATTATATTATATATTATATTAAATGAATATAAAAGATATTTTGATGAAGGTAAAGTAATAAATAATAGTAAATGAATAAATAATGATAAACAGTGAAAAAATAAATAATCTAAGATACAGTTATTATAAGATTGATAATAAATACAAAGAATATATAAAGAATACGACTATAAAATAAAAGTGAGCTTAATTCCTTGGTGAGTATTATATCCCATTGTTATAGAAACGATACATATAAATGAAATGAATATTATTGAACTAATGAAAAAGAATATAATAATTAAATGTTTTATAATGAATTACTACAATGAATAAATATATGAATGCATAGAAACAGACAAAGATAAATGAACTATAAAAAATATTTTTGCAAGGTATTGAATATAAATTGAAAGATTGCAAAGAAATGTTTAAAATGAAACTATAATATAATTGATTTATTGAATCCTATATAAGAAACAAGTACTGAAGGAAAGCGTTAAAAGTTAACGGAAAAGCGTTAACAGTTAACGAAAAAGGATGCTTTTATACCTGGTTCCTTGGGTAGAGAGAGAAGGAATGCGCTAAAATTTAAGGAAAAAAAACTTTCAGCTCATTATAAAAATTACTTTAAAATTTAAATTTTATTTCTTAATACAAACAATAGACCACCTGCAGGGTGTCATCATCGTTCGAGCAAACCTTTGTATAATGAGGGTTAATGGCTTTAGGAAAAGAGATAAAATTTTCGAGTTTTAATGAAAAGAGAGAAATTAAATTAAATTCTGTTTTACCTCATTATTCAAATAGTCCTCAAATTAAAATTTTTCTTTTTAAATACGAACAATAGACTAAATAAGCCCATCGTTTTTTGAGCCAACTCTTGCATAATGAGGGTTATAATTGGTTTTGAAAAAGAGAAAAATTTTTCGAGCTTTAACGACAACAGAGATAAATACATTAGTGCGTAGTATAGAAGTGCATGGTAGTGAAAGTTATTAATAAATAGAACTTGAATGTGTATAATGTGGAAGTGAATAATGCTTATTATAAGTCTTTATAACAGAAATGTGTTTAATGTGAAAGAGTATAGTATTTATATGCTTATTGTTTATTAAGAATTTGTGTTGAATAGTTCTTAATACGGTGAACGAAAAGTGTTTATTAAAGAAATGAACTGTAAGTGTCCAATAATAAATAATAAAGTGACTCTAATAGTAAATATACAGTAAAAATTAAATGTGAAAAGTGAAGTGAAAGTGTGCAAAATGTGTTGACTAAAGTAACAATATTTAGAAAGTTTTTAAATTTTTTATTTCCGTCTTATTTTCAATAAAGTTAGTGTTATCAGATGCTGAAAGTGTCCATAAAATGGGACACGATGAACCAAAGATGGGCCCGTATCATTTTGACACAAATTTTTTCGTGCAACTTGTTATATTGTACTCCCGAAGATGAATGTTATATTATGCTCCCACTAAAATCAAAGATTTTTAAGTCCTATTTATTAAATAATTGATTTTAATACATTAAATTAATATTAAAAGACTTAATTAATCCAGTAAGCTCAATTATTGAATAATTAAAACTTAAAAATTTTTGATTTCAGAAGGAGTAAAATATAACATTCATCTTCAGGAGTACAATATAACAAGTTGCCAGAAAAAATTTGTGTCAAAATGATACGGGCCCCCAAAGATCACATCAATTTAAATTTATTCCAATGTCTTCTTATCATTAATTTTCTGTTTCTATTATTATATTATGTATTTCTTTCATTTCACATAATTCTACATAAATGAAACATTATTTTAGGAAATAAGCAAATTTTGCGTGCGCTTTTTTTTACACATAAATGAAACATTATTTTAAGAAATAATAAAATTTAGTGTGCCCTTTAGCGCGCGTTTTTTTCTAGTGCTATAAACGTATACCGTCAGGTGTAAATAAGCGATACTACAACGTGTAATTATTAAAAAAAGAAAATCAAAGAATAGTAAAATAATCATGCTCTAATATTACAGAAATAATAAAATAATTTTTCTCCAATTTTACATTGAACCAATGTTGCAGATTGGTACGATAAAAAATAGCCTCAAAGTTGGAGGTTGAGGCTTCTTTTTTTCTTGATGAAAAGTGAATAAAAAGACGGCCATTAAAGCGTGAGAAACGGGAAAACAGCGGAACACCTTCAGCAGGCGTCTTTCTGACTTTCTTACTAAGTTATGTTCCCATTCTTTGTTTCGCTGTGACAATTAAATTCAGTGAAACGACCTACTGACTATAAAACCTGGAATGAAAAACAGAGTGCGAGAAAGAAGAAGAAAGGAGGCCCCGGATAATTAATCGTGGTCCAGCACCTCTGCAGAGAAACTCTCCTATTTCTTGTCCCGGTTTGGAATCAAGAAGGTTATTTCCTGCCAGGGTTGTGCTAGTCGTGCGATACGAGACAGAAAGGTTCCCCAGAGTCCACATTATCATCTGCAGCTTTAGGTACCTTGTTCAACACCCATACTGTCCACTAGAGATATGGTTCTCGTACCTCCTACACATGTACATGACTTGAATAACATGTGATTTCTATGGGCATGTGACACACTAGAGGTCACTCTGCGATGCGCGTCGCAAGATAACCACTGCTATTTGCTTGTTCTGCTGCCAAAATGTTGAAAATGCTACCCTTCTGTGCAACATTAACGTACAACATGAATTGCGTACATCGTTTTACGAACGAGCTACCAAGTTGAGTGGTTTCATACAAAAACTCCCGGAAGAAGGAACTTAAGTGGCGAATCACTTTGTGAATTAGCATAAGCAGACATTTTACCTGTTTTAATATCATCGGAGACAAAAGACAAGAAAAAAGATAAATTAGAGCTGTGTAACTGATCGAGATTGAGAAGTGGAGAAAAAAAAACATTCTAATCGAAACTCTTTTTTTTTTACCACCGTTTTGATCTTAAAATTGAAAACATCAAAATTTTAGCTAGAGAAGATTGTATGTTTAAAAGAAGAGTTTTGGAGTTAATATATATTAAAAAACTTAAAGATATAAAGTCGTGAATTTATAAATAGAGAGAAAAGCTGTAAGCGATGTCTATAATAACATTTTGAAAATCTGATATTGTGTACGCACCCTAATGGTTGCTACACAGTTTCCTCTTTAGAGTGATTTGATAGGTTTATGTCTTGTTTACTTTTATTGACCGTTGATCATGGAAGTTTTAAATTTTAATTTGCAGTATCATATATAGTTTTTACACTTCTTCCTTTTTTGAAGAAGTAGTGTTTGTTAATATGTTTGATTTTTGGTTGTGTTTGTTTCTCAAAAGAGAGATACTGTTTTTTTTTATGATATAAATATGATTTGAGACGGCTAAAGGTTATGTATCATTTTTACATTATAGTTTGTGAGTATTTAATTATTAAAGAAAAATTGGTAAAATTTCTACGTTTTTTATAAAAATTGTTTAAAAAAACTATGTTTAATTTCTAGATTTATAACCTTGATGAAGGCACGCAACTTGTTGCCGAAACGTCAGTATAGTAATTTATAATGGACTGATATTTAGTCCGTTTTTTATTGATTTGTAAGTGATCGTTTGACCGCAGAAATTTTTTTGACTATTAAATTTATCACGATTTCAAAAGAAGAAATTTGAAAATTTCCTACATTCCATCATTCCTTGGAAATTTTTACTTGCTTTAAAATAGATTGTAGGCATAATAGATTGTCCCCTATTATCCTTTTTTCACCTATTTTGATGTTTTGCACATTTCCCCTTTTTCTAATTTTCAATATTGCAATTTATATTTATCGAAAATTTTTAGCAGTTCAATATAAAAAAAATATTTTTTGCTGTAAACCTCCAGCTCGATTGATTTATATTAACCTGTGTCAGCAATCGATCGGAAATTCCCATTAAAAATACATGGGGAAATTAAATTAAAAAAAAAATTCCTTACTTTTCAAATTTGTAAGACAAAAATATTTTAAGTTACAAATTTTTTACGATCTTTGCATTTTTAATTTAAATATTAATCTCTGCTTTTTTAAATTCAAAACAATTTTTAAAGCCGTTAAGCACCCTTTGTTCTTAAATGTGGGAGGAGGAGGGGGTAGGGTATTAAAAAAAATTTTCTTCGGCTTTTTTATTATTTTGTTATCTGAATGTATAACATTTCATGAATATTGTGTCAAAATTTCAAGTCGATCGGAGCAAAATTGCGGAAGTTATGAATATTTAAGCGTCCGTTGGTCCAGGCTTTAAAATTCATGTTTTTTGTTAAATAATCATCTGTAATTTGTTTATTTTTAAATTTGCAATATTTTCCGATACACTTTTTGAAGCAGTGATTTCTGAGCCATAAGAAATGACAATTGACAATTTTTTTAAACTGCGTGTTAATGTTTAAAAATAATACCAAACTTTAAGTACATTTTTTGTACATCTGGTCCTTAAAGCGTTTTTCCCAAAAATCAAATCTTTAAAGTCGGTGCCCCTCATATCTCCAAAACTACTAAACCAATCCTTTTGAAATTTGGAACACTATTTCTGTGCAAAATTTACGAGGTAGTGACTAAGTCCTTTTTTTTAATTTTATTTTTCTTTTTTTATAATAACAAATTAGTCGATTTTTTGGGCAAAAATCGCGTTTTTCACTTCAAAGTGCTCCCAAAAATCGAAAAATTAAAATTTCGAAAAATCCCCTCGACATAACCTGGGGAATTATATAATAATATATATTATTATACATAATAATTTACAAGTTTCATTCATTCATTCCTTCATTCATTCAATTGTTTCCTTAAACTTTAAATTTACTTTCAGGCTTTCAGCAAATATTATTTATTTATTTTATTTTCTTAAATTTTTTCAATTTCTTTTTTTAAATATTTTCTTCAACATTAAATCAATTTCATTAATTATCAATTATTGTATTTATTTTCTGTTTCTTTCATCACTTTTCAAGTATTTTTACAAATTATAATTATTTTCTTTAAATTACAATTAATTTCTTCAGAATCGAATTATTATAATACAAATTTAATTATCTGTTTTAATATTTTTAAATTTCTATAACCATTTTCCAAATATTTTTTAGAACTTAAAACACTTTTTTTTTAACTTAAATTTTGTTTTTTCTATAAATTTTAACTATATTTTTCAATTATTTGAATGATGTTCTTCGTTTTTCTCAATCATTTTCTTTTATTTCAAATATACTATTCTGTAATTTTGCACGGTATTTTTGGACTTTCTTTTACTAAACTGCTACTTATTTTGTAATTTACTAGATTTATTATTTTGTCAGGCTGTTTTGTAGTTTTTATCATAAATAATGTATTATTTTTTCTTTTCCATTTTCAAATGTATTAAAAATGTTTCCTCGTTTATGTAATAAATAATAATAATACATTTTTTCAATTAATTATCACAAATTTTTGTTGTATTTTTCAATTCTGAATTATTTTTATCATTTTTCAATTATTTTCCAAAACTTTCAATTATTTTTATAATTTTTTAATATTTTCTGAAATTAAAAATTGCTAAAATCATTGTTAAATGATTTAGTTTTACTTAACATACATTTTGTTATTTTTGCTATTACATCTCCCAAATTCTATATATTTTCTTTAACTATTAATTAGTTTTATCATTTTTAATTCTTTTTCGTAATTTTTAACTATTCTCATTTTCTTCGAATAATTTCTAAGATTTTCAATTATTATTTTCATGATTTTTAAATAAATTTCCATAATTTGAATTATTACATTTTAAATTTCAATTATTTTTATCAGTTTTTAACTATATTTCTCAATTTTTTATTTTTCTCATTTTTTCAAAATTATTTTAAGTTTTACATGTATTTTCTCACATTTTAATTATCTCCGTCAAATTTCAACTATTTTTATTACTGTTTCATTATTTTCTCCAATTTTCAATTATTTCTATCAGTTTGCAATTTTTTCCTCCAATTTGCAATAATTTGTATTATTAAAATGGAAATATCCAAAATATGTAATTATTTATCTCAAATGTCAATTATTTTTTTCGTTTCATTATAGTTTTTATCATTTTGCAATCATTATCTTTTCAATTTATTTATTTACATCTTAAAATGTAGTTAAAAATGAAGAAATTTGTGACCTGGAAAATTTATGCTAACAAATTTAAAAAATTATTAATCTTTTCTATAAAAAATGGGATTTAAAAGAATTGTTGTTGCATTGCTTCCAAAACTGTGATATGGCGTAAACAAAATTTGTATAAATAATTTTCGTACGCACTCCCTATTATTCAATGTTTTTTTTTATAAATATATAAAAATAATTTTTCTATACTTAAAATTCTTGAATAAAAGAATTCTAATAGATCTTTAAGTACATAAGTTAAAGCACATTTTCTGTCCCCTTTTGTACAATTTTAAAAAATGAATTTGATATTTTGTACAATTGTTTAAAAAAGCTAAAAAAAATTGGGAGTACAATAAATCCATTTTTAAATAATTGTACAAAATAACAAATTCATTTTTTAAAATTGTACCAAATATCATTTAGTAGTTGTACAAAATAACATTTTTATTCTGTACAATATAACAATCTTCCAAATAAGTTTTGTGTCAAAATGATACTGGCTCATGAGATTTATCTGGAAAAAGATTCGAAATATTTTCAGTTGTTTCTATTAAACATGGAAATTCAGAGAATCTTAGAGAAGTCGTTTTTCAAAAAATATGTTTACTTATTTTACGTTTAACGTATTTACGCACCGAGATGAGTAAAATACGGTTTTTTAATGGTTTTCTTACAAATTTTTCAAAAACCGAAGCTTGGATTATATTAATCGTAAAAATATTTACACGTATCAATATTTTATCGACAGAATATATATTTAATGGTTAAGAGGGCTGTGATTTAAAACAAATGTTGGTTGAAATTGATTTATGGGGAAGAGAATAATTGAGCATTATTTTCTCATATAGTTTCCTTCTGTAGTCCGAGCCTAATAATTTCTCCAGAAAGCCATAAAATCGAGACACATTTCGTTTCCCTCTTTCTCTTCGTTAATGTTATCCCGTAAATGACCCACGTCACAAGTAACCCCTAATACATGTGGTTTTTTATAATATATAGGCACTTTATGAGCTTACGTGAAATACAAGCGAAAGCAATAAAGCACCAAGATATTTATCACTTGATACGTTATTCTGCTTGAAATATTATATTTAGGATCTAACCGAAGAAAAAGTAACTTTACTCGCGGGATAATATTCCGCTCACATCAAATAAATTCATTAATCATTTTTTTACGATCCTAGATAATTACTAACATTTGTACACTGCCGGACAAAATTGGGGGACCACTTACAAAAATGGGATTAAAAACATGACCATCTTAGAATGTTGATAACTCTGTTAAATGTTAGCAGAATGAAAATTTTCATAGACCGTTGGAAAGCTTATAAAATTTGCTGTTAAATGGTCCTATTTTAAAGCTTTTTTGACTTATAAAAACGGAGATTCAGTGTGATGAAGACAGGTGAATTTTTCGTTTTTTTTTTGTGAATTTTCATTGTTTAAGTTTGGTGGGCTGCATTTTCCAGAAAAATAATCGGAAAAATGTAAAATTAAGCTAAATTAAACCTTGAACTTTTAGCTTTAAAATAAGTCATAGAAAATTAAAATATATTGACTGGTTCAAAAGTTATGAGTAAATGTGTGTAAATAAGAAAACGCAACAATTACTTTGTTTTCTCCCCTCTCTGCCAAAATGGAGCGAGCATTAGAATCGTTGCGTTTTCTCGTATCATACATTTACTTATAACTTTTGAATCAGTCACGATTTTTTTATTTTCTTTGGCTTATTTTAAAGACAATAGTTTAAGGTTTAATTCAGTTTAATTTGAAATTTTTCCAATCACTTTTCTGAAAAATGTAGCCCACCAAACTTGAACAATGAAAATTTACAAAAAAATACCTGTCTTTGTCACATTATATCTCCGTTTTTATAAATCGAAAAAGCTTTAAAATATTATCATTAAACGGCAAATTTTATAAGCTTTCTAACTGTCTATGAGAAATTTCATTTGACTAATATTTGTCAGAGTTATCAAGATTTTAAGACTGTAATGTTTTTAATCCTATTTTTGTAAATTGTCCTACAATTTTGGCCGTGAAACGAAACAATTTTTTGGATGACGTTGAGTTTAATGAAAATTAAAGATATAATTGAATTTTTTAAAATTTACATTAGGGCTTGTTTACACAGGCAGTTTAGAAAGTAGGTTTAACTGGCGAGAGTGTGTAAAGATTTTTTGTTAAATCTTCCTTTGTGTCAGTGTAAACAAACTCCTAGAAATTTAGATTCATTTTCCTGAATTTCTTCGATTTTTATTCTTAAGTTTAATCATTTACAAATACTCACAACAAAAAACAAAAGAATCTCTTTATTTGTCTCTTCAACTCGCCTTTTTTCCAAGCTGTCTTTCTCTGAAGACAGGAAATTGAGAATGTGAAACCGAACACCTCAATCCGAGCAGACGAGATCTCGTAAATATTGGAAAATTGGAAATCAGTTAGCTTTATTTCCCGACATCTTAAAAGCGAATTTCAAAAATATTAATGTGCATTTTTTTCATTTTCACCTTCTGTTTGTTTAAAATTTAATCTGTAAATAACGCTAAATCAATAAATTTCCATACCTTGCGCTTTATAATCTATAATTATAATCCGCAAGATTCATTCATTCTTTCAGTCTGTCCGAACCTGAAGTATGGCACTTAGATATTTTTTTGAAAAACCAATTTCTACAGATTCTTATAAAATTTTAATGACACATTAAATGCATTACTTTACATGTACTGTTACAATTTTATTGAATTTTACCGTTCCGTTTTTAAGATATAAATTTATAAAGTTTGGACTTTTACATGGAAACTGTAATAAAACACGCAAAATGACTATATTTTAATTAATTATAAAAACACGGTTCTACAAATTTTTTAAAAAAACTAATATATTTTAAACTGTAATATAATACAATTTTTACAACAGTATTTAATTAATTTACCGTACCGTTGTGAAGAAAATGTTATTCAAGGGTAGTATTTTTTCACTTTTTTGAAATAATCAGGAAGAAAAAATTTTAATAGCTTAAATTTTTTCAACGGAAAATTTTTTTTCAATAAAATTTTTTTGTGTAATGATTTTAACTAAAAAATACTGTTTAGAAACCAAATTATTAGAAGAAATAAAATTAAAAAAATATTGACTATCATGATCCGATAGAATGAGAACCGCTTGAGGGTATAAGCGTCCTTAAATCAGTTGCGTTTGAAAAAAAATTATCTTTAAATTAAAATATAATTTACTCTAATATATTAAACTGAAATTTCCATACACGAAAATTTTTAGTAAATTAAAATTTAATTCTATCAATATGAATTAACTTGTAATGTTTTGTGATTAAATTAATAATTTATATTTTGATCACTGGAAATTTAGATCATTAAAATTTCGAAATAATTATTTTTAATGAAAATCTAAATTAGTAATTAAGAATCAATATATATTTAAATTTTAATTTATTGAAGTTTGAATTCACCTATATTTTAATTGGTTATACGGCTTTAAATTATCTAAATTTTAATCAATCCTTGCGTTTTTATTATTCTGAATATTAATAACTAAACATTTAAACTTTTCACTTTTTTTATTGTAAACAGAATTAAAAGTTTAAAATAACTGAACTTTATTAAAATATTAAAATATGAGTAACTTTGTAATTCCTATAATAATTAAAGTTTAAATCAATTTAAAAACGTATAAATAAAATTAAGTTTATATATACATATGTTAGTTTGTAAATGTAAGAGATTAGAATAATTAGGTATTTAAAAAAAATTAAATATAAATCTTAAGACTTTACTAAATAAAAATTTGAATTAATCCAATTAGTCGAAATTAAAATAAATGTAAGTCAACAACCTACGCCTTTTTTCCTTTTATTAATTTTTTTTTATTAATTTTTTCCTTTTTTAAATATAAAATTGAAAAATTCGTGCCTTTTTAAAACATTTTTTATTTACTTTTACTTATTTGTCTATTTTATGAATTGCTATTTTTTTCAAATTTTAATTACATTTTTATATTTTTAATTATTTGCTTCATTTCTCAATTATTTTCTTTAGTATTTAATTATTTTAGTCATTTTGGAATTTTTCTTTCAATGAACAAGTATTTTCTTGAAACTTTAATACAATTCTTCAATTTTAATTTATTTTCTACAATTTTTTCCTCTAATTATCATCAGTTTTTAATTGACAATTTATTATTCTCCTTCAATTTTATGATTATTCATTAATTTAAAAAAAATTTTGTTCAAATCCCTATTATTCTCACCATTTTTCGAACTTTTTTAAATCGTTAAATTTTTATTTTTAAATGTTAATTATTATTTTTGTCAATTGTAATTTTATTTTTTGATTATCAGTTATTTTATTGATTTTCAATTAATTCCTTATCATTAAACAATTTTCGGACTTTTTCAATTATTTTTTTTTACTCATAAAAATTATTTTAAAACTTGAATTCAATTATTATTATTATTATTATTATTATCGCCTTTTTCTATTATTATTTCGATTATCATTAAGTTTATTTAATTTTAAATACAATTGTTTAATTATTTTCTTTAATTTTTAATCCATTCTTCATTTTTTATTTCCATTCTTCAGTTTTCAATTTTTTTCTTTTATATTCATTAATTTTCTTTTTTTTTAATTACTTTTCTTTAATTTTTCAGTACATTTTTTCAATTCTAATTCCATTCTTCAATTTTTAATCGATTTCTTCAATTTTCAATTATTTTTTTAATTTTAATTTTTTTATTTTTAATTTAAATCCAGTTATTAATTGTCTAATTATTTCCAACAATTGTTCCTATAATTTTTTTAATTTTTCAATTTGCAATTATTTTCTTCATTTTTCACATATTTTATTTTATTTTATTTTATTTTCTAAAGTATACGGGTTATTACACCCAATTACATAAATAGTATACAAATCCTTAGCGACACGTAATGTATAGCAAAAAAAAAGGAAATAAGTAACAATTTGTAACAAAATAAAATTCAACATAGTTTTTTAGTTTTTTTTTCTTCAATTTTTCAATTATTCTCGTCTATAATAATTATTCAACTATTTCCTTCAATTATTAATTATTGTCTGCAATTTTCAATTATTTCCTACAATTTTTTTAATTTTCAATTATTATCTTAAAATTTTATAATTATTCTTTGATTTTTAACATTTTTTTTTCAGTTGTGTATCAGCCTAGACATGTTTTGAAATTTTTTTTCAATTGTCGAATATTTTCTTTATTTTGTAATTTTTTTTTCGGTTATTAATAATTATTTTTTCAAATTTTAATTTTATTCTTAAATTTTCAATTTATTTCCTTACTTTTTTATTATTTTCTTCAATTTCAATCATTTTTTTTTGATTTTCAATCCAATTTTTTAATTTGCAATTATTTCCAACAGTTATTCCTATAATTTTTATTTTTTTTTTAAATTTAATATTTTTTAATTTTTTAAACTATTCTTTTCAATTGTGTATCTATGCAGCCATCTTTTGAATTTTTTTTTCAACCGTCAATTATTTTTGTCATTGTTTAGATATATTCTTCAATTTCGTAAATTCTATTATTTGAATTTGAAAAAATTTATAGTTTTAAATGACCAACAACGATGCAAAGTTTGTTAATGTTGCTATTTAACAAATAAATTAAAACTGGATGGAGAATGAATAAATTAATAAAATTAAATAACCGACAAGTTGAATAAATTTTAATAACCACGTTATTATTTGATTAATTTTTTATTAAATACTCATATTTACAATTTATACACATTTATTACATATTTGATTTAAAGTACAGTTGTATTGAAAAATAAATAAACTTGAAGGGTATTATGGAAGGTAGGAAAATAGAAGTGTAAAGAAATAAAGGGGTTACTATTATTGTCGGGAGAATAAACGCCCTCAGATTTATACCATGCTTCTATTGAGACAAGAACGTTTATATTCGAAGAATAGAAGTGCACATTGAATTTGATCATGAATCGCACTTTTCCAGCTGAACGTGGGCACAACTCTTACTCTCTTTTTGCCTCATTCTACATCCATTCTTTCCTAGAATGATATTGTCGGAAGGAACAGGAGAAATTTCACCCCAATCGGAATTGGATGTTAACACGCGACCTTATGTAGTTCGAGATTTGCAAAAGGGCGAAAGCTAATCGACTGAGCGACACCGATTTCACAGTCTTTAATTCATTCTGAATTTTTCTCTCTTTTCTAATTTCATATTTCTTCTAGAATTTCACTTCTCTCTCGTTTATTTTTTAATTTAAATCTTCCGAAACACGCTTCTACGTTTTATCCATTTTTGAAATTAAACGAAAATGATTAAGCACAAAATTATTTTCTAGAATATGCAATTTAATTTTGTGTTTTAATGCTCAGCAATTTGTTGCAAACTGTTTAAAAACTCATTAATTTAACATCACTCCAGACAAAATTGAATGTTTTCCATCCTTTAGTTTCTCTTTTTTTGGAATTTCAATTTGGGCTCTAGTATTTACTTTGAAAGACGTGAAACTATCCAGTGGACTGAAGGAAAAAAAAAATTTGCAAACTCTGATAGAGGGATCTCAGTTGAGGAAATGGCAGTCACGATGGCAAATTGGATGAACTGATTGTCAGAAAAATAAAAGTTGAGAAGACAAACTTTTTTAGAGTATTACTAGGAATTTGAAATTTTTTCTGTCTAATAAACTGTGCAGGGTGGAGGGTTTTTTTTTGTTTCCTTTGATAAGTGTCAATTATTATAACAATATTTGTCAATTTTCACTGTCTCGTGATTATATTAAATTTCCAGATTGTAGACTTTTCAATGATGTGGTAAACCAAATAATTACAATCATAGTACTGGGGCTATTATAAATAATTAATTTATGATTAATAGACGCGAGGTTTATGTTTAGAGTAGCGAGTTTCCATGGTAAACAGGCGATTAATCAAGTTTTTCGAATACACTTGTTAGATCGAGCGTGACGTGTAAACGCACATAAGCTCCGTTGTCAGTGACGTTAGTAGATAATGTAATCTCGTCATCGCTGGTCATGCTTGTCTCAGATAATAACGATTATTATTTTACCTGTTCTCCTTTCCTCAAATGACAAATGATGATATAATTTATACAAATATCCATCATTTCTCATAAAGTGACATAGTTTTCTCATTATAGTTTGTAGAAAATCACTTAAAGTATCATTTGAAACCACTTTGTTTTATATTTCACAGGCAGTTTTACCTTTTTCGATAAAAATAAAAAGAATTTCGATTTTTAGAATTGTTCTCAGTGCTTTTGTTACAAATAAAATCCTTTATTTGACTGACTAGTTTGTAAAATGCGCGCTAGCGCGCGATTAGTTTCTAAATCTTGTTTGATCAATAATTATAAATATTTTGAATATAATACTTGAATATAAATAAAAATAAAGTTTTATTTATATAGGATAAAATTTAGAAAATTGTTATAATAAAAAAAAGATTAAAGCAAATAATAAATAATAAAATAATAAAAATAATAATAAAATTAAAAAAATTAAAGTTAAATTTACAAATTACTTGAAAAATAATTAAAACAAGTAAACGTTGAAGGGAAAAATTAAATACAAGTCGAGGATCATGTTCATTTTATGAACATTTTTTTTGTAAAAAGATTTGCGCTTCCTCATGAAGAAAGCAATAAATTAATTATTAAAAAACTAAAATTTTGAAAATTGCTATTTGTTCTTTAAAATTTAGACAAACTGTAAACTTTATATATAGGTAAATCGATTTGTTCTAAAGCAAGGAGTAAGATTCTTTTTATATATTACGTTCAATTGACAGGTTAAAACAAATTTTTCAAAAAATTATAATTTAATAAAATTTTTTTTAATGGTTATTTTTAAAAAACCTTATGTCAGATTCTAGATTTTAGTAGTAAAAATAAACATACCAAATTTTATTTAAATCCGTTAAAGCGTTCTCGAGTTAACGTGTTCACAAGAAAAAGTACATCCGCACATGCACACACACTTCCGCACACACTCACACACATATTCGGACATTTAATCAGGAACTCATAAAACACATTTCTAGATAGAGGAGAGTTAATTTGAAGCATTTTAAAAATGTGTAAATTTAAACGAATAAAAAGCTTACATCATAAGGAAGCAAAATTATAGAAATATTTTTAAAATAAAGAAAATAATTGAAATTTGAGAAAATTCTTGAAAATTTTAGAACATAATTGAAAAAATGAGAATATTTAATAGTTAAGAAAAGTAATTCAAAAATAACAAAAAAATTTGAAATTTGAAGAAAATAATTGAAATTTGAGAAAAATATTACATAAAATTACAAAATATACAAGAATTAAAAAATAATAATTGCAAAATGATAAAAACTATGATAATTTGAAAAAATAATTAAAATTTGAGATAAATAATTACATATTTTGGAAATTCAGTTTTAAAAAATGCAAATTATTCGAAATTCGAGGAAAAAATTGTAAAATGTTAGAAACAATTGAAATTTGTAGAAAATAATTCAAAAACGATTAAAATAATTGAAATTTAAGATGAAATAATTAAAAACTATGGAAATTAATTTAAAAATTACAGAGAAAATTGTAAATCTTTGAAATTATTCAAAGAAAATAAGAATATATAAAATATAAGGAGAATTATTTCAAAATGATAAAAATAATTAATAATTAAAGAAAATAATTTAAATTGGGGAAATTTAATTGAAAAAATAACAAAATGTATGTTAAGTAATTGAAAATAATTGAGCAATGATTATAGCAATTTTAAATTGAAGAAAATAATAAAAAAATTACAGAAATAATTGAAAAATTGTGAATTTATAGAAGAAAATAAAAATATTTTAAAAGTCGTGGAAAATAATTGAAAAATGATAAAAATAATTGAGAATTAAAGTATGCAACAAAAATTTGTAATAATTAATTGAAAAATTTTATCATTATTGTTATTATTTAATACATAAATAAGGAAACCTTTTTAATACATTAGAAAAAGAACAAGTAATACATTATTTATACTAAAAACTACAAAACGGCCTGACAAAATAATAAATCTAGCCAATTACAAATTAAATATCGGCTTAGTGAAAGAAACTTAAAAAATATCACGCAAAAGAATATCATTCATTCTCCCTATTTCCCTCTCCCTCACACACAACCGGAAATGCTAAACAAACTCGTCTAAAAAAAAACTATATTTTTAATTTACAATTTATAATTTTAGCCCCTTCCCCCTTCATATATTACTCCCTATTATATAAAAACATTTAGCAGCCGCCTTTAAGTTAGAAAGTTTGACCCCACGTAAAGCGCTCTTACCTCCAGAACCACGTAACTTTCTTTTACCTATAGAACCACGTAACTTTCTTATATCTTTAAAACCACGTAACTTCTTTATATATCAAGAACCACGTAACTTTCTTATATCTTTAAAACCACGTAACTTCTTTATATATCAAGAACCATGTAACTTTCTTCTACCTCTAGAACCACGTAACTGCCTCATACATCAAGAACCACGTAACTCGATTCTCCCTTTAGAGCCACGTAACTTTCTTCTACCTGTAGAACCACGTAACTCTCTCATACATCAGGAACCACGTAACTTCTTTATACATCAAGAACAACGTAACTTTATACTACCTCTAAAACCAAGTATTTCTCGCATACATCAAAAACCACGTAATTGCTTTATACATCACGAATCACGTAACTTTCTACCTTCTCTAAAACCACGTATCTCTTGCATACATCAAGAACCACGTAACTCACTTCTACCTCTAAAACCACGTAACTTCTTTATACATCACGAACCACGTAACATTTTTCTACCTCTAGAACCACGTAATTCCCTCATACATCAAGATCCACGTAACTTTTTTCTTCTTGGAGAACCACGTAATTTTCTTATACACCAATAACCACGTAACTCCCTTCTACTTCTAAAACCACGTAACTTCTTTATACATCAAGAACCAAGTAACTTTCTACTACCTTGAAAACCACGTAACTTCTTTATACATCACGAACCACGTAACATTTTTCTACCTCTAAAACCACGTAATTTCATCATACACCAAGAACCACGTAACTCGCTTCTCCCTTTAGAACCACGTAACTTTCTTTTACTTCTATAACGACGTATCTCCCTCATACATCAAGAACCGTGTAACCTTTTCCGGCTTCAGTATACATTTATATGGATAATAATCGATTATCTCTGTCTCTTTCTTTTACTATTTCCTTCTCTGTCGCACACAACCACAAATTGACAGCTATCTTCTGTGATCGACGGACGGACGGACAGACGACAAAGTCTCAGTATAAGGGTTTCTGTCCCGAACCACAAAATTCTAAGAAATAAAAATTTAAGTAATAAAACAGTATTTTTAGAATTGGAAAAATTTAGAAAATAGCTGTACAAAACAATAATTACAAGTTTTGCAGAAGATATTATCGATTTCACTAATATCTCCTCCATAATTATTATTAACTGAGTGATAAATTCAGATTATTATAAAATAATTTATAATATTACAATAATAATTAAAAATATTGAAACGGATAATTAAAATTGTATTACAATATAATTTGATTTTGAAGAAAGAAATTATAATTTGTAAAAATACTTGATAGGTAATGAAAGAAATTGAAAATAAATACAATAATGAATAAATAATTAAATATATATGTAATGTTGAAGAAAATATTTAAAACTGATAAAGAAATTGAAAAAATTAAAGTAAATAAAATAAATAAATAATATTTGCTGAAAGTAAATTTAAAATTTAAGGATACAATTATTGAAATATAATTAAAACTTAAAGAGAATTATTGAAAAATGATAAAAATTGTTGAAAGAGGTAGTAAGTAATTGATATCATAATATAAAATAATTATTTAAAATAGAAGAGAGTTAAAAAGTGAAAAATGTTTTAAAATTTAAAACAAAAAAAAAACATTTACTGTCAAACTTCAGAGGGAGACAGAATAAATGAAAAAGTAAATGAATGAATGAAACTTGTAAATTATTATATATAATATGTAATTTCAAGCGAATGTTTATGAATTTTTCTAAATTTTTTTGCTTTTATATATAGAGGGATTTAAGAACAACGGGTGCATAACTGCTTTTTAAAAATTGTTGTCCGACGGTTTGAAAAAAACAAGGATTAATTTTTGTATTAAAAATGCAAAGAAGCGTTAAATTTTACCTCTTTAGAAGGATTGAGAATATTTTCAACTTTACAGCAGTTCATAAATGTTAATTTTTTTTAATGCAATGTTCGTTTTATTTCTTTTCTTTTTTCATACTCGGTTGGCATTAATGGGTCAACGAAGTCAGCACATTAGACTTGAAGCGGATTTTCTCTGAGGGTTTTTGTCTCGAGCTTATTTTTCGAATGCAAATGTCCGGAATAATCCATATTTTACGTCGAGACGATACCGGGACGTCGACGGCTCAAGGAAAGTTTATTTGCAAAGTTTTCGACTTTGGCGGTATGCCGTGAAAAGAAAAGAACAAGACGACGAAGCCGGAGGTGCTAGAAGCTTAAGCGTGATCGAAGTTAGTCAGCCTTAAAGCAAAAGGTCCCTCAGAACCATATAAATATCGCCAAGAAGTTCCGCTTTCTGTCGGCGACAAAGACTCGTTTAACAGCTCAAGTTCATCAACTTTCTTTTTCATTTTTACTTTCTTCACTTTCCTCATCCACCTTCCGAATATTTGTGAGAGTTCATTTACTGGAATCAATGAAGCTTGAATCAAGGTGGCAATTTAGCTGAACATTACTCATCTCAAATTTGCTTTGGACTCGTGCCATGCTTTCTCGTTTCAAATACATCCCAGTAAATGATCCACAGTCTGCCAGATAAGAACACACGTGACAGCGAAACTGTTTTCGTTTCTTGGATGCTTTATATAGAACATTGTGTCAAGTATTTTTAATCTTAAATTCGATTAGAGATAAAATAAATGTATTTTTTTTAATTTTTATGGGATATTTTTGGTTTGGAGATTTTTTTGTGTGTTTACCTACTACTAGTTTGTTTACTTATTTCATTTTATTTACCTATTTCTACTTTAAATACTTGATACGAATTTGTTTATCTACTTTATTTTTTAAACATATTTTTACCGTTTATCTTTTTGATTAACTCTTTTTATTTTGTTTACCTATTTTTCTTCTGTTTACTTGTATCTTTTTGTTTACCTACTACTATTTCATTTACCTATTACAAGTTTGTTTGGGCTTCTGCTATATTTTCTTTATCTACTTTATTTTGTTTATCTCTATCTTTGTTTACATTGTACTTTTTTGCTTACCTCTCTTATACCTATTTGTTTTTCGATTTTCTATTTTTATTTTGTTTACTTTTTTGTTTCCCTGCTATTTTTTTTACCTAGTTTCCTTTACTTAATTTAATTAGTTTACTTAATACTTTTGTAATTACTTGCTACTAGTTGCTTTCTCTACTCTATTTTGTTCATCTGTTGCTATTTTGTTTTACTTCTATTATTTTGCTAACCTATTTTTATTTCTTACCTATTCTTGTTTTGTTTACACATTTTTGTTCTGTTTACCTACTAATTATTTGTTTATCTGCTACGAATTTGTTAACCTACTTTATTTTTTTAACATATTTCTATTTTGTTTCCCGTTTACCTTTTTGATTAACTCTTTATATTTTGTGCACCTATTTTTGTTTTATTTACTTGTATCTTTTTATTTACCTACTACTACTTTATTTAGCTATTACAAGTTTGTTTTGCCTTCTGCTATATTTTCTTTATCTACTTTATTTTGTTTATCTCTATCTTTGTTTATATTCTAGTTCTTGGCTTACCATTTTATTTTTATTTATTTTTTATTTTTCTATTTTTGTTTTGTTTACTATTTACCTATTTTATTTAGTATACCCATTTCTTTTCTAATTACCTTCTACTAGTTTCTTTACCTACTATATTTTGTTCATCTGCTGCTATTTTGCTTTATTTCTATTATTTTGCCAACTTATTTTTATTTTTAACCTATTTTTGTTTTGATTATATATTTTTTTTCTGTTTACCTACTACGAGTTTGTTTACGTGCCACTAGTTTTTAACAATTAATTTTTTTACCTATTTTTACATTGTTTACTTTTTTTTATTTGTTTACCTCTACTAGTTTGAACCACTAGTTTGTTTACCTACGTCATTTAGTTTACCTATTAGTACTTTACAAACCTACTACTAGTTTTCCCTACTTTATTTTGTTCATCTACTGCTATTTTGCTTATTTTATACTTTTTTACTAATCTATTTTTATTTTTTTGCCTTGTTCTGTTTTGTTTATATATTTTTTTCTGTTTACCTACTACGAGTTTGTTTACCTGATTTTTTTTAACTATTACCAATTTGTTGATTTATTTTTACTTTGTTTATCTATTTAATAATGTTTAATTATTTTTAGTTTGATAATACGTACTACTAGTTTGTTTGACTAATACTAGTTTGTTTCCCTACTACTACTTTATTTACCTACTACAAGTTGGTTTTGTCTTCTGTAAGTTTCTTTATTTACTTTATTTTGTTCATCTGTTCTTTCTGTTTACATTCTATTTTTTTGCTTACCTTTTTTCACCTATTAATTTTTTGTTATTCTATTTTTGTTTTGATTACTTCTTTGTTTACCTACTACTATTTTATATACTTAGTTTTCTTTACCTTATTAATTTAGTTTACCTATTACTTTCTAATTACCTTCTACAAGTTTGTTTACTTACCTTATTAAGTTAACCTATTACTACTTTAAAAATCTACTACTAGTTTTTCCTACTTTATTTTGTTCATCCACTGCTGTTTTGCTTACTTTCTACTTTTTTGCTAATCATTTTTTATTCTTTGCCTTGTTTTGCTTTGTTTATACAATTCTTTTATGTTTACCTACTACGAGTTACCTGGTTTTTGTTTAACTATTACCAATTTTTTGATTTATTTTTACTTTGTTTATTTATTTTATTTTGTTTAGTCCTTTTTAGTTTGTTTATACGTTCCACTAGTTTGTTTGACTACTACTAGTTCGTCATTTTATTAATCTGCTTTTTTTGTTTATATTCTACTTCTTGACTTACCATTTTATTTTTATTTATTTTTTATTTTTCTATTTTTGTTCTGATTACTTGTTTGCTTACTACTTTATTTACCTAGTTTTCTTTACCTATTTTATTTAGTGTATTAATTGATTTTCTAATTACCTTCTACTAGTATCTTTACCTACTATATTTTGTTCATGTTTTTGCTATTTTGTAATATTTCTATTATTTTGATAACTAATTTTTATTTTACACCTATTTTTGTTTTGTTCATATTTTTTGTTCTGCTTATTTACTAGTTGTTTGTTTACCTACTACGATTTTGTTTACTTTGTTTACGTTGTTGACACTATTTTTTTAGAATTAATTTTTTTTAACTATTTTTACTTTGTTTCCTTATTTTTAGTTTGTTTACTTCTACTAGTTTTTACAACCAGTTTGAACTACTAGTTTGTTTACCTACGTCATTTAGTTTACCTATTAGTACTTTATAAACCTACTACTAGTTTTTCCTACTTTATTTTGTTCATCTACTGCTATTTTGCTTACTTTCTACTTTTTTGCTAATCTATTTTTTTTTTGGCTTGTTTTATTTGTTTTTATATTTCTTTTCTGCTTACCTACTACGAGTTTGCTTACCTGGTTTATGTTTACTTATTACCAATTTCTTGATTTATTTTTACTTTGTTTATCTATTTGTTTTTGTTTACTTATTTTTAGTTTGTTTATACGTACTTCTAGTTTGTTTGACTACTATTAGTTTGCTTACCTACTTCTACTTTATTTACCTGTTACAAGTTTGTTTTGCTTTCTGCTATATTTTCTTTTTCTACTTTATTTTGTTTACCTTTTTTTACCTGTTTATTTTTTGTTTTTTTATTTTTGTTTTGTTTACTTGTTTGTTTACCTACTACTATTTTATTTCCCAAATTTTTTTAACCTTTTTTATTTAGTTTTCCTTCTATTATTTTGGTAACCTATTTTTATTTTTTACCTTTCTTTGTTTTGTTTACATTAATTCTTTTCTGTTTATTTACTAGTTGTTTGTTTACCTACTACAAGTTTCTTTACCTAATACTAGTTTTTTACAACTAATTTACCTATTTTTATTTTGTTTACTTATTTTTAGTTTGTTTACCTCTTCCAGTTTTTACTACTAGTTTATACGACTAGTTTCTTTGACTATTACTAGTTTGTTTACCTTCTACTTTTTTGATTACCTACTTTATTATTTATTTATTTATCTATTTCTATTTTGTTTTCCTATTATAATTTCATTTACTTATTTTTAATTTATTTACTTATATTTTAGCTTGAGGTTTCATTTTTTAGTTCACGGATGTGTTTCGGAATAAGTATGTTGAATATTTCATAAGCAATTTAAATTTTCATATAAACGAAACAAATTTTTATTCCCTGGTAAATTAATGCTCTACGCTAAAAAAAATTAATAAATCTGAGAGTGTTATTGAATAATTTCATTGATCAACATTTATTCTCATTTACGCGAGCTAATGTCATCTTCTTATTAATGAAATATCGTGCA
This sequence comes from Ganaspis brasiliensis, assembly GCA_037103525.1. Classification (NCBI taxonomy): domain Eukaryota; kingdom Metazoa; phylum Arthropoda; class Insecta; order Hymenoptera; family Figitidae; genus Ganaspis; species Ganaspis brasiliensis. The sequence goes on along the minus strand of JAZKLR010000372.1, from coordinate 30,776 downwards.
ATTTTGAGATGCCTGCAATAACGCCGACGTATTTTCTTTCAATTCAGCCAGATTGAAAGGCACATAAGTCGACTTGAATTGAGCAACAGCTGAGGAAAATTGATTTTGTAAAAACATAAATCATACTCGAGATCTATATCTCAATTTATTAAGAAATACTGATTGAAAAATTCATATTCTTTATAATAAGTATAAAATAAATTCTAAAGAAAATCAATAAGTGTGACGATAATTATCTGTCCCTTGAAGCTCATTTTTGTTGCAGAAGACTCTTTAATGATGCTCGTTAAAAAAAAAAAATCAGAACTAAATTAATGAGTTCAACAATGAAAGTTGAAAACATTGATTATCCAGGGAAAATGTCAGGTGAACTAACTAATTAAATATTGCACTCCTGTGGTTAGTTTCACGGACCAATTATTGTAAAAGTCGCTTCTTTTCACATGACATTGAAGTTGTGGAAAATTGAAAAGCTGAAACATTATTGGATTCTTTTCAATAATCACGATTGTGATAAGAATTACGAGCGGAATTCAATTCGATTTTCATATATAAAATCAGATCTCTTTTATCACTAAACCATAAAAACCAATTAAAAACTAAATCTCAAAAATAGTGGAAAAATTCGTTTTTATTTTTACAAAGCAGCAGTAAATAAGAATATTCAGACAAATGAAAAAGTTTCTAATTCTAAATTCTAAAAAAACTTTTAAAATTTTCCCTTGAATTAAAAGTTGTAGGAATACGTGGCATTATCTTTCAGGGCATGCTCAAATTGCAAGAAATGTGAAAGTGCCATGGTGCGGAGTTAATTCACGGGTAGGATAAGTACTGCTAATTAAGCTATTAGTAGTCGCGTAGGGACTAATTAACAGGACGGAAAAAAGCTAGGATAATTTTTGCGTCAAAAAGTCTCTTTCGAACCTTGGATGTTGATAGATGTGACAAAAACTGTGCCTAGATAATGGAAACCCTGTAACATTAAAATTATCCACGGTTGCAGAATTTTCATTTATAACGTTGATTTAAAATTTTTTAAAAATGTTATATTCTAGTTTTTTAATTCTGTTGCTCTTATTCTGTTTCTTCTAGTTATTAATTTTATTTTGATTATTATATTGCTTTTGTTTTATTCTAATTATTCTATTTTGTTTCTTTCATTATGTTTTTTCTTTTCAATTTTTTATTCTCTTAGTTTTATTTTTATTGTTCATTTTGAATTAATTTACTTTCTTTTTTTTACTACTTTTGTTTTCTTTTCTTTGTTTCTTTCATTTGTTCCGTTTTTTGTTAAGTTTTTTTGGTTCCACTTTCTGTGTTCTTTATCCGTTGTTCCCTATTTTAAATTCTTTGTTCTGCTTTTTGTTTTCTATTTATTTTGTTCCACTTTTTTGTTCCATTCGTTATGTACCATTTTCTTTGTTCTATAAAGAAAGTTAAAGAAAGGGTATAGAACTAAGAAAATAAAACAAAGAACGCATGGAATAAAGAAAGCGGAACAGATAAATTTAAAGAAAAAGCATTGAATAAAGAATGTGGAACCAGGAAAAGGATTTAAAGAAAGTGAAAGAAAAATAATTGAAAAACAATATAGAACAATAAAATGATATTAAAAAATAAAATTGAACAAAGAATATGGTAAAAAGAATATGGACCAAAGAAAGTAAAATAAACAATATATAGAACAATGAAATCAATCAAATTTCTTTATTATATTTTTTCTCAATAATTGCCTGTCTTCTACTTTTTTGTTCCATATTTGTTTGCAATTTTTTAATGATCTTCCCTCCTTTTTCATTGTTTTTTATCCTTCGTTATACTTTCCTTATTCCATTATCTTCCTTTAATTTTAATTCTTACTTTTTTGGACTTTTTTCTTTGTTCCATTAGTTTTCTTTAACTTTCTTTGTTTCGCTTTTTTTTTCTACTTTTTTGTTCTGCTTTATTGTTCTGCTCTTTTGTTCCACTTTCATTTTCTCCTTTCTTTGTTCCATTTTCTTTGTTCCATTTCCGTCGTTTCATTTTCTTTATTACATTTTCATAGAAAAAAATTATTTATCTACTTTTAAAAAATGTATGCATTTAATGATTAACTTTCTTTAGCTCTTTTAGTTTGTTCCATATTTTTTGTTCTATTTTATTTTATTGCATCATTTTCTTTGTTTTATATTGTTTTTCAATTATCTTTCTTTTACTTTCTTTAGATCCTGTTCCTTGTTCCATATTCTTTGTTCCATTGTATTTCCTTGACTGTATCTGTTCCACTTTCTTCATTTCCTTTGTTCCACTCCCTTTTTTTAACTTTCATGGTATCCCTTTTCTTTGTTTTATATTCTTTATATATTCACATTCTTTAATTTTCTTCAGAACATTTTTGTTCTTTTTTTCCAAACTTATTCTTTAACTTTTTTGGACGCTTTTTTTGTTCCACTGTTTTTATTTCATCTTTCTATTCTATTATTTAATTTAATGTTCTCTGTTTCATATTCTTTGTTCGATATTATTTGTTCCACTTTCCTTGTTCTATGTTCTTAGTTCCATTCTTTTTATTTAACTTTTACTAGACAATCCTTGTTCTATATTCTTTTTACCATTTTCTTTCTTTCACTATCTTTAAAATTCTTTCATTGTTCCATTTTTCCCTTTTCCTTCGTTTGATTTTGTTTATTAGATTTCCATAGATCCATATTCTTTATTTTACTTCCTTTGTACCATATTCTTTGCCCTCTTTTCTTTTTTAGTTCTTTTTTCTTGGTTCTTTGGTGATTTTTAATTCTCGTTTCTTCACTTTCTTTAAATCCTTTTTCTCGCTCCACATTCTTTTTTCCATTTCTGTTCTTCAAATTTATCTGTTCCATTTCCTTTATTCCATGTTCTTTGTTTTGTTTTTTATGTTCCATTCGTTTTTATCAATTTTCTTCGTTCCGCTTTTTTCTTCTTTTTTTTTAATCTTTACTTCTTCCCCTTTCTTGGTTCCATTTTCTTTTTTTCATTTCCTTCGTTTCATTTTCTTTATTATATTTTCATGGTTCAATATTCTTTTTTTTATTTTCTGTGTTTCATGTTCTTTGTATCATATTTTTTGTTCAATTTTCTTTTTTGTACTCTCTAAAATTGAATAAGTGAATTTTTACTTATTTAAATTTAGAGAGTATCCTTTCATTGTTCTATATTGTTTTTCAATTATTTTTCTTTCACTTTATTTACATTCTTTTTCTGGTTCCACATTCTTTGTTCCATTCTTTTTCTTTAAATTTATCTGCTCTTTGTTTCATTTTCTTAGTTACCTTCTGCTTCAGTTTCTTGGGACTCTATTCAATGTTTTATATTCTCGATTCATTCTGTTTCTTTAATTTTCTTTATATCATCTTTTGTTCTATATTTGTTCTATTCTTTTACTTTAATTTTCTTTAAACTTTTTTATTTATTCCAATGTTTTTTTCTATTTCTCTTTTCAGCTTTTTTGTTCCATATTTTTTGTTCTATGTTCTGGGTTCAATTCCTTCTTCTTAAACTTTTATTAATTCAATTTCTTGGTTCTATATCATTTTTCTATTTTCTTTTATTGCATCCTTTTCTTTGTTTTAAATTGTTTTTTAATTCTCTTCCTTTCACTTTCTTTAGCTCCTCTTCCTGGTTCCATTGTATTTCTTTAAGTTTATCTGTCCCACTTTCTTCATTTTCTGTTCTTTGTTTCATTTCCGTTATTCCATTTCCTTTTTTTAAATTTTTTGGTATCCCTTTTTTTGTTTTATATTATTTATATATTCACATTCTTTAATTTTCTTCAGAACATTTTTGTTCTATTTTTTCCAATCTTTCTCTTGAATTTTTTTGGACTCTTTTTTTGTTCGCACTGTTTTTATTTCTTCTTTCTATTCTATTTTTTAATTTAATTTTCTTTGTTTCCTATTCTTTGTTCGATATTATTTGTTCCACTTTCGTTGTTCAATGCTCTTAGTTCCATTTTTTTATTTACCTTTTACTAGATCATCTTTGTTCTATATTCTTTTTACCATTTTCTTTCTTTAATTTTCTTTAAATCTTTTTCTTTGTTCCATTTTTACATTCTCATCCTAAATGAGAAGGTCTTAAATTTGTGCGATTTTTTCTTGGTTCATTATTGATTTTTAATTCTCATTTTTTCATTTTCTCTAAATCCTTTTTCTTGTTCCACATTCTTTGTTCCATTCCTGTTCTTTAAATTTATCTGTTCCATTTGCTATATTCCATGTTCTTTGTTTAATTTTCGTTGTTCCATTTGTTTTCATAAATTTTCTTCGATCCTCTTTTTTTCTGCTTTTTGGTTACCCTTTACTTCTTCCCCTTTTTTTGTTCCATTTTCTTCGTTTCATTTTCTTTATTAAATATTCTTTAATTTACTTTCTTTGTACCATTGTTTTTGTACCATATTCTTTGTCCTCTTTTCTTTTTTGGCTTTTTTTTTTAGTTCTATATTGATTTTAAATTGTCGTTCCTTCACCTTTTTTAAATCCTTTTCCTTGTTTCATATTCTTTGTTCTATTCTATTTCTTTAACTATATCCATTCTACTTTCTTTATTTCCTGTTCTTTGTTCATCCTTTCATCAGATCATCTTCTTTGTTCTATATTCTTTTTTCCATTTCCTTTCTTTAACTTTTTTTAAATCTTTTTCTTCGTTCCATATGCTTCACTATCCTTCTTTAACTTTACCTATTCTACTTTCTTTATTCCATCTATTTTCATTTCGCTCTCTGTTCCTCTTTTTAACTCCATTTTCTATGCTCCACTTTTTTTGTACCTCTGTCTTTGTTCCACTTCCCGATTTCTATTATTTTTTTCCCACATTCTTTGTTCCACTTTCATGGTTCCATTCTCCTCTTCAATTATTTTTCTCCATTCTATTCAATTTGCTGTTTATTTAAAGACACACTTGATAACCCAGAAGCCAAAGATGAGCGAAATGCAGAGATGTGAAAATGAAATTGGAAAATGGATAATAAAGAGGAGTCGAGAAAGTGATGATTAATCGAGAATAAGCCTGAGAATCGCAGGTGGTGAAGGAGATAATCGCCTCTCGCTGACTCCTTCGCTCGTCAGAATTAGCGTTTGCCGTCTGACACGAACGGTGGCATCGACCCATATCGCAATTGGGTTCGTAATTACCAGCAATTATTTTCGTACATCGTTAAACCGTTGGCCTACGCAGCGCGTAATTGCGATCCCAGAATATATAACCATACAGACAACGCCTTTTCGAATTTAATTTCACTCCTACTGGCTTTTTGAACTTGCGTCCTAGAGGCCGTCGACTTCGACCTGTCTGGCAGCCATTCAAATTCTCTAGAATTTTACCCCCCCCCCCCCCCGTAAATTTAGTATATTTCGATGCGCATTACACACGATATATGAGACAATAACTGGAATAAAAAAAACCGCTCCAGAGCTTTCCTGATATTTCACAAAATCCAAGGTGCGAGTATTGGAATAAACGAGTTGTATAAATTATTTTTTTTTTTTTCGATATCACGCAAATAACGGCCACTAGGTTTTGACGTTTTTCAAACTCACTCAACAGCCGATTTAAGCTTGATGGAAATAAAAAGATTCATCAGATTAAAGAGGCATTATTGTCTGATTATTATTAGGTCAAAAAATTCTCATTGTACAATTTATTTTACGATAATCCTGCATTGTTCTAAATTTTAAAAAAAGGTGTCGTATTATTAAATGGATTAATTTTCTGGTTGGATGAAATATTCTCTAGTCGTTTTGATGATGGTTTCTTTTTTACAAAAAAGTGTGATAGGATTGCCATCTTTTTGTGGTTTGAAAAATGTAGGCAGTTAAATAAAAAATATATTGCACTTTTTGCTAATAAAAAGGCGATATGTTTTTGTCATGAAAGTGTTTATGAAAGTTGAAAAAGGGTAATGTAATGTGTGTGCAAAGAGGTAGTTGAAGGTGAGGATATTTTTGTGTAATTTAACAAACACAGATTTCCAGAATTGCTCTGCCAGTTCATCATAAAAGCTTTATTGGGAGCTAGTATACAAGTAACATTTTACGATGGATTCAAAGTGGTTGCAGTTCTGCAACTGTAGTAAAATTCCCTAACAAAGCCGTCTCTCGAAAATTGCATTAAAAGAAGAATTAACTGGTGCGTCTGAAACGAGCCAGAGAGATATTAAAATAAAAACAAAATTCCAATTTATTGACGTAATCAATTCCTACGAGGAATTTAACATCATATATGAATTATTTATTTGTGCTACATCTGTATGAATTATCTTATTATGTTTACATGTATTAATTCACAACGTATCATCAATTATAATTGATAATCTCAATGGCAAATATTTATTTACATTGTATTTATTTTCATATATTAATCAATTGATTATTTCGTTATTTTAAAGCATCCTTTAATTACGGATTTTAATCAACGATTTATCAAGAATAGAAGCTTTAAAAATTTTGTATTTCAAAAGCTTTTTAATCGGGACCCTTCACCGCAATATTTTACTAGTGCTCCAGTGCAAATGTTACATATCATATTCTCTCCATTTATGCGAAAAAAAGAACCTTTTTCCAGCTCTTTGTGAGTCAGTAATAAAAATGTAGGCATATTTTTTTTTAGCATTTGTTTTGCAAAGGAAACAGATCAGCGTTACAGTTACAAAATTGATTTGGAAAATAGTGTTACAGTCACAGTGTGGTAAAACCGAATATATTTCTTTTTCAATTGGAAACACATCGAATGTTTAGTTAACGTAGAAACAGCAAGAGTTGCCTAAAAAATATATTCTTTATTTTTTTACCTGAAGGCAAAGTTAGAACAGAATTCGATGTATTATTATTTAACGTATCATGAAAAAAACTGGCAATTTTCAGGGAATTTTTAAAATGATCCGTGAATTTTGAAAATGATCCGCAAATTTTTAACAAAATCTGAAAAGGTAGATAAATCCTAAAAACTTCAATTTTAAAATTGTATTCTTTAATAATAATATGAAAAATTGAATTTGAAATAATTGGAAGTTAATCTAAAAATTTTTGAGAGAAAAACTATATTAAACTTTAATAATTAAATACAAGCCATTATTGTTTATATAAATCCCAAACTTAAATTAACTCAAACTTTAATTTTTTCAAATTTATAAGTTTGAATTAAACAAACTTTTAATTATTACATGTAGTAAAATATTAATTACTAGCAACTTTAATGAGAAACTTTACATTGCTCTTGGTCATTTAAAAATATAAATTTTTGGAAATGCAAATAATGAAAACTACGAGAATAATTACAAAATGGAAAAGGATGTATGAAAAATGACGAAAATAATTGACAATTGAAAACAAAATTAAAAAAATGTCTAGATAAATATACAATTGTAAAAAATAATCTAAAAAATTAAACAATAATCATTCAATTTAAATAAAAAAATTTAAAAATTAAGAAAATTATAGCAATAGTTGCTGAAAATAATTGCAAATTGAACAACTGGATTGAAAATAAAAAAATAAGAAAGAATTAAAATTAAAGAAAATAATTGAAAATTTTAGAGGAAAAAAAAATTAAAGAAATAAGTTAAAAATTGAAGAAAATAATAAAAATTTGAAGAAAATAATAAAATAGTGAACAAATAAATTTAAAATTCAAGAGTTAAACTAAAATTTCAACAAAAAAATTGATACCTAAAAAAAAATTAGAAAACGCGAAAATAATTCACAATTGAAAATAGAACTCGAAAAATTGCTAGATAAATACACAATTGTAAAAAAAGTAATTAAAATTGAAGAAAATTATTGAAAATTTTAGAAAATAATTAAAAATCAAGCAAACAAACTGAAAATTGAAGAAATGAATTTAAAATTCAAGAATTAAACTGCTATATCCATACGCAAAAAAAAAATAATAATTGAAAAATTTAAAGAATAATTATAAAATTTTAAGAGACTAATTGAAAATTGCGAAAAATAATTAATAATGAAAAGAGATAATTGAAAAATTGAAGAAAATATCTGCAAAATGACTAGATTAATTGGCAACTGAAAAAAATAATTGAAAAAATTAAACAAGAAATGTTAAGTAAAACGAAAATAATTGCAAATTGAAAAATTTAGTTATAGGAATAATTGTTGGGAATAATTACAAATTGAAAGAATGGATTGAATATCGAAAAAAAAATTAAAGTTAAAGAAAATAATTGAAAATTGAAGGTTGAAATTAAATTTAAAAAATATAATTAAAAATTGAAAAAAGTGATTGAAAAAAGCCGAGAGTTATTGAATATAGAAGAAAACAATTGAAAACTGAAAAATGGAATTGAAATTTAAAAAAAATTAAGAATTGAAAGAAATAATTTTCAATTAACGAATTTTATTGATAATCGAGAACAATAATTGGCAAAAGGTGAGAGTTTTTAAATATTGAAGAAAATAATTGAAAATTGGAAAATGGAATTAAAATTTTAAGAAATTATATGAGATCTAAAGAAAATAGTTGTAGAATTGAAGAATTAATAGAAAATCGAAAAAAATAATTAAAAATTAAAGAAAATAATTAAAAATCGAGGAAAACAATTAAAAATCGAAAAAATTATATGTAAATAATTGATAATTAAAAGAAAAATAACAAAATACTGAAAATAAAATTCAAAAAGTGTCTAGATTAATACAAAACCGAATAAAACAAATTAAAAAATCAAGGAATAATTATAAACTTTTAAGACAATAATTAAAAATTGAAATAATTGTAAGAAATAACTGAAAATTGAAAAACATAATTAATAATTGATAAAAATTATTGAAGAATAACGAGAATAATAACAAAATTGAAGAAATTATCTGAAAAATAATGAAAATAATTAACAATTGAAAACAGAATTTGAAAAATGCTAGATTAATACACAACTGGAAAAAGTAATTTAAAAAATTAAACAATAAATATTTAATTTAAACTCAATAATTGAAAATTGAAAAATTTACAAACTTATAAAAATAATTGTTGTAAATAAATGCTAATTAAACAACCGATTTGAAAATCGAAAAAAATAATGAAAATTGAAGAAAAAATTGAAAATTGAAGAATTAAACTGAAATTTAAAAAATATAATTAAAAATTGAAGAAAGCCGAGAGTTATTGAAAATGGATGAAAATAACTGAACAATTTTGTTTAAAATTTAAGAAGCTTATTGATATTCGAAAAAATTGTTAAAAAAAGGTGAGAATTTTTTAATATTAAAGAAAATAATTGAAAATTGAGAAATGGAATTGAAATTTGAAGAAAATAATAAAAAATTGAAAAAATAAATTGTAATTTGAAAAAATATTTGATAATTGAAAAAGGCAAGGTTTTTGGAATATTGAATAAAATAATTGAAAATTGTAGAATGGAATTGACTTTAGAAAATAATTGATAATTGAAATAAATATTACAAAATGTCGAGAATAATTAAAAATTAAAGAAAATAATTGAGAAATGCGCAAAATAATTGACAATTTGAAAATAAATTTGAAAACTGTCGAGAATAATCGACAACAGAACAAAATATAATTTAAAAAATTTAAGAATAATAATTATAAAATTTAAGGAGAATAATTGTAAATTGAAAACTGTTGAAAATTATAGAAAAAATTGTAATTTATTTACTAATTTATATCACTTTCTTGATACATTTAATTTTTCTTTCTTGTAATTTTTTCTTTTTCAAAAGTTTTGTTAGTATTTTGTTTTTCTGTATTTTTTAAAAAATCACTTAGGTAGTTTTCAGTTTTTTTAAAATGTTTCTTTTTTTTATGTGTTTAATAATACTTTTTTATAGGTTAGAGTTTTTTTTTCAATTTTTATTCTTTTTACAGAAATTACTTTAGTTAATTTTGTACAGTTTTATTTTTACAATATTTAGAAAAATGTATTTACTTTTCAGTGATTTGTTTTATTTATTATTATAATTTGAAACTTTTGAAATATAATTTTTTTAAACTTTATGATTTTTTAAATATTTATTCGATTTTTTGTCATTTGTCATAACTTATTAATTTTTATAACTTTTAAAGACTTTTCTTCTTTTTTTTTGTTTTTACGTAAACTTGATCTTATAATAAATTTTTCTCATTTGATCATAATTTTTCTGTTTCTTAGAAATATTTGTTTTTTTCTCAAAATTGTTTAATTCTGCTTTTAACAAAATTATTGTTTCTTGCTTAATTTTCAAAATAAGTTTTTAAAATATTTTTTTTTCTTTAGTAACATTTCTCCATTTTTTACTGATTATCTTATTTATTTTCTTGATTTCAAAAAACATATCCGCAAATAGTCTGACGTTCTGAAAATCATTTTTTCCTCTCTTTTGAAGTTTTAATTATTTGTTTTAAATTTGTTTACTATTTATCGCGTAGTATTTTAATTTTAAAAAAGCAATGTAATGAATCTTTCTTGAACTGTTTAATATTTTATAACATTATTACCATATTTCTTAATTTTCCTCCTTTTGCCTTCAATAATTTTTTACCTTTTTTATTTTTGAAGCATTTATTTACTTTTGCATGTTTTTCAATTATTACATTTTTAACATATTTTTGCTTCAATTTTCCCATTTCAATGTAAATTATCCTTAACTTTCTTATCTGTTCATTCATAATACTAGTTTTAATAAAATTTCATTTTTTCACATTTTGTTGTTTTTTATGGGTACCCTGGTAAAGTTATAGTATTATTATAAGTAATGTATTAAATACATTAATTAAAATTATAGTTCACCTTAGCTTGTGTTCCGCTTGTGGTGATTCTCCCGCTGATTTGCAATCGTTTCCAGTCTGAAACAAAAATCAGAAATAAAAATTTAATTGATTAATTTTTAATTGTTTTTTTTTTGTGTTTCGTATCTTTTACTTTTTCCTGTGTTTTGGACAACACAACACATTTTTATTTGAAAGTATCATTTTATTACGTTTTTATTTGTGCAGCGATGGGAAAAAGTATAAACTCGAATAGTCGAGTCGTTGGGGGTGCTGAAACGCTGACATAGATGCATCTCAGACGGACAGATCACGTCGTTAGAAAAATAGTAAACAAAACTCTAAAATTGTTGATGTCCTCAACGAAAACGAGAACCGACCTCGTCAAATAGCGTTCTCTTTGACAATACGTGTTCTCTAGTATCCAGAAAAATATATCATCACAATACACAAATCATAATTATTGCCAATTTTTGTTAAAATTCCAACGTTTTGATATTTATAGGTAAACGGAGCAGCTGAAAACCATATTTTTATTACGTTTTTTTTCAAACATTTGCATTGTCAAGCTATAGGCAAACAAGATAGGATATTTGTCATAATAAAGAGGATCATTTGAAAAAGAAAATATATATTTGTTTGCGTTTTTAGAGCAATAAATAATGTATTGTGATTAATTATGATCCTTAAATATTTTTATTACAAAATTGATTTTTGTTGAGGATTTTCCAAAAAGAATTTTTCAGTTCTATAAAAGTTATTCCGATTTGGTTTAACGTCAAATTCGTTAAAATTGATTTCAATTTCAAGAGATTATAATTTTATTTGATTTTTAATTAAATTGATTCCAAAGAATAAAATTTTAATCGAATCCGATAAAAATTGAGTTTTCTTTTAATAAAATTATTTTTGACCCTATTAAGAATTAAACATTCATTAATTCAGAATGAGTTAAATTTATTTCGAATCAAATCTGCCAATTATCGAATCCAATACAAGTCGATCTGAATTTAAAGAAAAGGAAACTAAATTTTAATGCAGTTAAATTACAATAAATCCCAATTGAATCGACTTTATTTTAAATCTCATTTAATTCCAAATGAAACTCAATATCAATTTTAATGCAAATCTATTTCGATAACAATCGATCAGTATTTTAAACAATTTTAATTTCAACCAAGTTCAAAATTTCTGTTTAATTTGAATTACATTTCGTTTTCAATTCTGTTTATCGGATCCAATATAAATCTATTTTATTGTTAAAAATAGATATATTTCGATACATTACAAATTAAATCTAATTAAATATGAATCAATTTAATTTAAATTAAATTCAGCTTCCAACAATTTCGATTTTAATAGCTTATGAACTTAATTTTGATAGATCCAAAATTAAAATAACTCAGATAGTTCAATACACTGTCCTTTATGATTAAATTAAAAATCAAATAATTGAAATTTAAATTAGATTTAAATACGTTCACCTCGAACTTTAATTTATCGAAATTGTGAACTATTAATTTTTTATCTATACAAATTTTAAAATACCGCGATAATAATGTAGAATTCAAAATTACCGTTTCATTGACAATTAATTAAACGAATTTACCCTTTCGCTAATTTACCATAAATTCAATATTGTTGAAATCAATTCGTTCCAATAATTCCATTAATTTAATGTATTTATGTTTGAAATTAATTTGACTATGATGCGGGCTATTATACCTACTGTTACAATTACACGCAAAATATCAAACTTTTCATAAAGTTATAACTATCAATAATGAAAAAAAAAAATAACAACACTTAATTATAAATTCGATTTGATTTATAAACTACAAAAAAAAAATTATTAATTTTACACACCTCTTTGCTAATCTCGATCTCATTTTCATTTTCCATAATGCACAATCAATATTCCTCTCGTATGCTTCACTTCATTAATATTCTTATTAATCATTATTAATCACTGTATTCACAGCACTCGGCAGATAAATTCGTTTTTGATCATACATATTTTATAGCACACAACCATGTACAAATTATATTATGAATATAAATTGACGCACACCGACCAGAATCAAAAACAAATACACCCAAGAAATAAATAAAAAAATTGCCCTCTGATACCAACTCTTTTCTAAACTGGAATAAAATGAAAAATTCATCTGAAGCATTCACCGATTTATCAACTTTACGACTCTGCACTGAATGCAGTGCAAGTATTGGAAACTATTTGAAGTAAAGTTCATTTCACTTAATGGCTGTTACGATTTTATTGACAACAACAGGAGAGCCGTAAAGTTTTTTTTTCTGATAAGAATACTTTAAGCTTCATATCTTTTCACCTATCACTATGAAACAGTCTGTTTTTTGAAAAAAGAAAAAAACAACTCATCTTGAAAGAGTTTTCACAATTGTTGCATTATATAGATCCAACAATGTTCTATCGGGGGAAAACAGGACAAATGGCTTGAACTGGTATTACGTGACGTTATTCGCACTTAATGCTTAAAGCGTTTCACCCTCGTCGCGCTTCGATAAGCAGTTAAATCAACGACACGAGCAGCGAGCGAACTAAGTGGCCTGGTAACTGTTTTCCTGGACTTTCACTCGATTGAACTGGCGCGTGCCAAGCTGAGTTGTGTTTCTTGCTTCTATAAGAGTGACTCTTGCCAAGAGTTCTCTATCGCAAAAGAAGCGTGGGAGGAGAAAGATACCGTCGATGAAGAGAAAGAGGGGGAAGAATAAGTGAACATGGAAGAAAAAGAGACAAGAAAAGCAACTAAAAGAACCAGACAGGCAGAAATAAACTGGTACACACTTCAATGTCCTCCTCGCCTACACATGATCTATTTCTATGGTGTGTATAAAATACTCTTTAGGAACCGAATTTCTATTTAGATTGGAAAAATTCCTAGAATTTTGTCAAATTTCGAGAGAATATGATAATTAATTTGGAATAGTGATGATTTCGTGATCAAAAACAACAACAAATTCGGGCAATTATGAGTTATACACAGAAAAAAGGTCCCGTAGAGTCCACAAAGTCAATTTGGGGATTACACAAATACGGAAAATTGCAAGCTGGTTTGTGTCAGTCACAATCTGTTTTGTGAATTCTACAAACTGATTTGTAATGTCCACAAACTAATTTGTGTATTCCACAAACTGATTTGTGTATTCCACAAACTACTTTGTGTATTTCACAAAAATGGTTTGTGTATTCCACAAACTGAGATCTTTGTGGAAACTATAATCTCTATATGTGACGCTCCGCGAGAGAAGGGACCTATCGCTGAGAAAGCAAACTTAAACTCAAAAAGCAACTCAAAAACTATCAATTACCATAAAAAAATGAAATAAAAAAGCCAATTTCACGGGACAGTCAGTAACGTAACTATTAAGGGGCCCCTGAGCTCAGGGGGCCCTCAGTCAACCTTAATAAACCTTTTTTTAGGACAAAATTTAGGTACAAAAGTTTAGAATTAAAAAAATTGCAAAGAATAATTGAAATTAAAGAAAATAATTGCAAATTTGTCAAACTACTTGGAAAAAAAGATGAAAGCAATTAAAAATTGTGGAAAGTAATTTAAAAAATCATAGAAATGTTTTAAAAATAAAGAAAATAATTTAAATTTGAGAAAATTACTTGAAAATCTTACAAATGAATTGAAAAGAAATCGATCCGTTCTGAGATAAGGAATATGATTTTTTTACTCATTAAGTTGTATTTTTAGCTTGGAAAAAAATTTTGGCAAAAAACGATTTTTTTCGATGAAAAAAGGTGCTCAACAAAATTTGATTGGGTATTTTCAAAAATCCCTGTGTCCAAATTTAGATATTCACGAGCTTAAAAAGTCATCCAAATTTTATTGAAATCCGTTGAAGCGTTCTCGAGATATCCTGGCGACAAAAAACGCTATACACACACACGTACACACACACACACACACACACACACATGCATCTGGACATTTGCTTAGGAATGAAAATTTACGCTTTTTAGATAAAAATGAGTCGATTTAGACTATTTTTGGAAAATCGAAAATCTTAACGATCACAAAGCTTCCTCTATGAGGAAGCAATTAGAAAATAAATGAAACAAGATGAACATATGTGACGCTCCACGAGAGAAGGGACCTATCGCTGAGAAAGGAAACTTTAAAGAATGGACAGGCAAAGAGGAGGAAGAAAAATTAAAAAGCTTAACATGCCCATGTTCAAAGCTTCATAACAAGAAAACTAATTGTAGAAATCAAATTTTGATTTTTGGAACTCAAAAAGCAACTCAAAAACTATCAATTACCATGAAAAAATAAAAATAATTTAATGTTAATAAGTTAATTTCACGGAACGGTCGTTTAAAGAAAAACAAAAAAAGGCGATACATTTTGTACCCCTAGGTTTGAAGAATTTTAACTAAAAGTGTAATTAAAAAAAAAATTTTTTGAAACATGAAAATGAAACAACAACTCAAAAACTATCTTTTAGCATAAAAAAATGAAAATTGATTTTTTACTCGATAGGTCCCTTCTCTCGCGGAGCGTCACATATTTTAAAATTAAAGAGAATAATTTTTAATTAAACCGAAATAATTAAAAACTTTTTGCAAATTACCAAACAGAACGAAAGTAATTGAAATTTGAAGAAAATAATATAAAAAATCATATAAATAATCTAAAATTGAATGAAATAATTGAAATCTCAGATAAATAGTTTAAAATTTTGAAAATTATCAAAAAAATATTGTAAATGGAAGTTATAAATTTTGGAAAATAATTAATAAATTATTTTACAATTTGAAACTTAAAGAAAATAATTAAAATCTGATACAAACAATGATAAGTTGTAAAAAATAAATCACAATTGAGTGAAAAATTGAAAAAATTACAAGATTTTGTTTTGAATAAAAAGAAAATTATTGAAGTTTGAGAAAAATACATAAAGATCTTAGAAATCAATTAAAAAAATGAGAATAATTAAAAAATTGGAAAAAAGAATTAAAGAAAGCTAAAACCATAATTAATGAAAAAAAAAATAGAAATTAATTGAAATTTTAGAAAAATACTTAAAAAATTTATAAAATGAGAATTATAATTAAAAGTCGAAGAAAATAATATAAAATTACAGAATTTGATTTTAAGCGAATGAAAAAAATTGAAAAATCGTTTCAAACATTGAAAATTGAAGACAATAATCTTAATTGAAAATAATAACTGAAAATTTAGGAAATTAATTAAAAAATAAGGAAAATATTAAAAGACGGAGAAAATAATTGCAAAATAATAAAAAAAAAAAAAAATTCAACAAAATAATTGAAAATTGAGATATATATTTGAAAGTTCAGGAAATTAATTTAGAAATTATGAAAATGATTAAAAATTGACAAGAATAATTGCAAAATGACAAAAATAATGGTAAATTAAAGTAATTAATTTAAATTTGCAATGAATAATATAAAATTTGGGAATAAATAATTAAATTGTTTTAATGACAAGGCAAAAATAATATAAAATTGAGAAAAAGATTGAGAAATCTAAACAAAATAATTGAAATTTAAGGTAGATGAATTTAAGATTTAGGACAACAATTTAAAAACAATTAAAATAATTAAGAGTTGTAGAAAATAGCTGAAAAATGATAAAAATAGTACAAAATCGTATTTTAAGTAATGAAACCATATTAGAAAAGAATAATAAAAAATGGAAGAAATTTTTTAAATACTTCCAATTTATTATTTTTTAAACGTGGATTAATTGAACTTTTTATCAATGCAAGTTCACATTAACTGAAGTTTCATTAAATTAAAATTGCTATAACTTTAAAATTTGAGATCATTTTAAATATGTGAAATATGATTTACAATTTTAAAAGAAAGAAACATCTAGTGACAAAATTGCAGGTGTCAACAGAATAAATGAATTAATTAAAATTGTAAATTATTATTTATAATTGGGCCCCATTTTTCTTTATGCCCCAGGGCCCTTGCTCTCTCAGTTACGCCACTGGGGACAGTAGTCCTAAAAAAATCCAAAAAATGCGATACACTTAGCACGCCTAGGTTTGAAGCATTACAACAAAAAGTGTAATTAAGAAAAAAAAATTAAAACATTGAACTGAAAGAACAACTCAAATATTATCTTTTAGCATAAAAAAAATGAAAATTGATTTTTTCGCGATAGGTCCCTTCTCTTGCTGAGCGTCACATATGTAGACGCAATGTGTCCTTGAAGCTAAGATGAGTCTGACAAAAATCCTATATAAGAAATCAGTTAGTTATAGATATAGGTATACTGCTATGCTTTTCAAAAAGTAAGAGAGAATAAGTTATAGAATTTACCTGGGATAGATAAAGACAAGAATAGGGTGAGAAACGTAAGGAGAGTTCACAGTTGTGGTTCTTGAAGCAAGAGAGAATAAGGTTACCTGGGATAGATAAGGACAACAATAGCGTGCGAAACGCAAGAAGAGTTCACAGTTTGCGGTTCTAAAAGCAAGAGAGAATAAAATTACCTGGGATAAATAAAGGCAACAATAGCGTGCGAAACGCAAGGAGAGTTTACAGATGTGGTTCTAAACGCAAGAGAGTATAAGGTTACCTGGGATAGATAAAGACAACATAGGCGTGCGAAATGTGATAGAGGTAAAGGTATAACAGGTGTCTGGGATAGATAAAACAACATAATTTAAACAATGTTTTTCATATTTGCTATGTAAAATATATCAAAAGCATACAACTTTTTAATTAGTAAAAGGAAAAAGAATGTAATTAATGTAATTTAATTGATTTAATTGAATCGATTGTTTAAACAATTAAAATGGTTTAAAATCAATTTTCGATGAAATTCAGATAAAATTATGTGGTTTTTTGTCATTTGTATGGAACAATCATAAAGAAATTATTTATTCATAATTCGCAGTGTATATTCAAATGTTTAAAAAATTTTAATTTGTTTATACAATTTATATGTTTCTTATGTTTTCGAAATTAAACATATACTTTAGTAATAATTGACAGAAAATTTGTGCCTGAAATATTTATTGTATTTGTTGAAACAATCTAAATTGTTTAAATTTTTTTTTTTTTAATTAAATTCTCTTAGAAAAATTTCGTTTTCGACTTTCTTCATTAAAAAAATATCACGAATTTTTCCGTCTGCAATTTTCAAGATCTTTTGATTGTTTAAACAATTTAATTTTCCCATATTAGGCGTTTACTAATTTTTTTTTCAATAACTCATAAAGGAAGATTTTCAAATCTTTTTTATCTCATACTTACCCAGAAAGTTATTTTCGTTAATAAACAGCATATTAATTTAGAAAAAGATTTATATAATACAGTATTATTATTTAGGCTAAATAATAAAAAGATAGGTACAGTGTGATAGCAGGTAGCTTAAGATTTAAATTTAGTTAGAATAGTTTTTTTTTTAAAGTAGAAAAGGGTTAACTTGATATTTTAAAAAAAGTAGATTTTAATGGGAAAATTAGCAAAGTAAAAACATTGATAAATTAGAAAATTAGAAAATTGGAAAAATTTGTAAGCTGGTAATTTGAAACATTGGAGATTTGGTTATTGGAAAATTTGCAAATTATGAAAATAAAGAAGTGGTTATTGTAAAATTGGAGAAATTGAAAATTGATAAACTGGAAGTTTGGCCAATTAGAAAATTGTTTAAACTGGTAAATTAACAAATTGGAAATTTGGTTATTGGTAAATTGTCAAAGTAAAAAAAATTGTAAATTGAGAAATTGGAGATTTGGTTATTGGAAAATTGACAAATTAGAAAATTGGAGAAGTAGTTATTAGAAAATTGAAAAATTTAAAATTGGTTAATTGGAAAATTAACAAAATAGAAAAATTTGTAAACTGGTAAATAGAAAAATTTGAAATTTTTTTATTAGGAAATTGTCAAATTAAAGAAATTGGTAAAGTAAAAAATTGGACAATTAGAAAATAAAAAAACAAGAAGAGCATAATTTTGCTCGCGTTGCGCGCTTTGGAAGTTATAGTGATGATAAAAACGGCTACTTTACCACGTTTTGTACTTATTTGAAGGTTAAGATTCCGTTTTTACCGAAATCGTACCTGTTCCCGTATTCCAGAAATTTGAAATTTCGTATTATTTAATAGATTTTTAGTATTTTATAAATATTTTATTTTATTTTTGTTTTATTTTAAATAAAATATAATTTAAAATTGTATCCAACATTAAAAATTAATAAATTAAATTATATAATTTTTATGATAGTACAGGGCTGTTATGGATTTAAATCACTTTAATTTAAATCATTGGGGCATTTCCATTATAATCATGATTTAAATCAAAAAAGCTTTACAATTCTCCGTATGTCTAATACTGCATGTAAAACATCGCAAACCATAAAGAAAACCCACAAATTTGTGGATAAATCCTAAAAATTTAAATTTGAATCTTTATAAAATTTAATAAATTGTGCTAATACAGATGATCAAAATACTTAAGATTTACAAATTTTTGGTATGAAGATAGAAAAAAATAGTATTAAATTTTGATATCTTTAAGTCATTAAAATTTAAATAAATTCCAAAAGTCAATCTACTCATATTCCAATTTGTTCAAACTTTTGAATTTCAATTAATTCAAATTTAAATGCATATTAATTTATGCAAAATAATTAAATAATATTAATTATTTTTCCTATTCACAATAATACTTTTTTCAATTCTTACTATAGTGCTAAGAGTTTTAACTTTTTCAAAACTGTTTAATTTTTATCTTATAATTTCTTATTTTTACAAAATTTAAAAATTTTTTTCTTCATTTACTATATATATATATTTTTTTTTTTTGGTTCTATTTTGTCTTTTTATTTTAGGATTCTTTTTAATTTTCTACTTTTTACGCAAATTATTTATTATTACTTTACACAATTTTGTCCGGTAGTATTTAAGTAAAAAAATAGTAAATTACATAGTACAATTATTATAATTATTATAAACAATTAGTAAAATACCTATTGATAAAAAATAGAGAAATTATATTTTTCAAAATTTGTTCAAATTCGCTTGAGACTTGTTACTCGGGTTTTCGGGATCGCTGATTACGCATCTGAAATAAGATTTTTTAATTCTTATAATCGGCGACCCAAAAAAACCTCGACTAACAAGTTTCAACAAAATCCAACCGATGGGTCTCCGGGTACAAAAGGGTTAAAAAGTGAACATAAAAGTGTCTTAAAACAAGACAGCTGTTTTCACAGTGTATAACAAGATTCTAGTGTTCGTCTATCTGTCCGTTTGTCTGTACGTCTGTCTATCCGTTCTTTTATCTGTACGTCAGATTTTTCTGGTTCAAACCGACGGTGTACGATTAATCTAGTTATAAACAAACATAAGCAGTTTAAGAAAATCAAAAAAGTCCACTTTTTCCAAATTACTACCATCGTTTTCAATAATCACTTTTTCATACCTGTCCAGATTCCTTTCTGTTCTCGACAATTTTCGCTTTTGATGAAATTTAATTAATTTTGAAATTTAAAATATACAGGGAACATTATAATACCGATGGAATGTTTCATTAACCTAATTTAATATTTGGAATTTAAATATATAAAGGGAAGCCATATTTTTGTGTGAAAAATGATGGAAAATTTTAAACGCAAAACATTAAAGAATAAATTTTATAAAACGGATGCTCATCAAGAATAAACTGAAATAAAGGTCAATGAAAACTCGAGAACACCATATAAAAGCGTAGTTTACTGCGAACATGTTAATTAAATAAAAAGGCTCTCGTATATTCAGCTAATTAGAGAGTAGCTCTTACAACCTTGTGTTCTTGACTTCAAAAATATTTTTCTCCTCTGTCTCAGTGTTCTTGCACTGCTTTTTTCCCTTCTTTTTATACTTTCCATTCCCTCATCTAATCTTTCTCCACGAAATAATTGTCAGGAAGGTTGTTTTCACATTGTATCATTTTCACACTTCCGCAGCATTTCTATATTTTGCTTCAAATGGAAATTCAATAAAACCGACTTTTAGCCAGATTGTCGCAATTAAATTAATTAATTAATTGAGTTTATATATTTTGAAACTAAATTTATTATAAAAAGCAAATTTTAAGTGATTATTGAGGTTTGTCAGATTTTCAGAGAACTTTGTATCAGTTTTAGGATTGTTGAATGTTTAGCTGTTAAGTACAAGGGTGCTTGTGGGCTAACCAACACAAATTGGTGATACAATCCACACTCGAACTGTATCATGCGTAAATCGTCAACGCGGCCACAATTATCGTGAATGGGGAGATGGAATTAGCACTGGACAACGCAACACTTCCGGATGATTAGGTTGATTCTCTGGGAAACCTAAAGCGTTGTCTACAGTTGAGATTCTCTATGTAGAATAGAAGGGATTTTGCTTTGTTCTCCAATAGCTCCATTTACTTGCTACGAGACTCAGCGGATTTACCAAAGCGTTTTCTTTTCCTAAAAATAGAGATACTAGTCCCAATGTACTCCGAGGATTCACAATTCAAATGATACAGATTCTGCGATCAACGGAGATTTATCCTAATCTCCGATTCTAACAGAATTCTCTTGAAAACAAAAATGAAAATTGATCTAGTTGTAACAATATTTTTATTGATTTATTATTACTGAAATTTATTTACTTTAATTAAAAATTTACTATGAATATACTTATTACAATACGTGACGTCACCACCACACGTTGGTTTTCGATTCAAACACAATCAAAATTTAACTCGGAATATTTTTGATATAATATTTATTTATTTATTTATTTACACAGAACTCCCGCAGTCCATATGGACCATACATAATATTACAATTTTGATAATAGATATAACGTAATATAATTAAATTATTTTTTTGAAATTGATCCTATATGAGAAACGAGTACTGAAGGTAAGCGTTAAAAGTTAACGGAAAGCGTTAACAGTTAACGAAAAAGGATATTTTTCTACCTGGTTCCTTGTTTGGAGAGAGAAGGTATTTGTTAGAAGTTTACAGAAAAGGAAACTCTCAGCTCATTATACAAGTTACCTTGAAATTAAAATTTTATTTCTTAATACAAACAATAGTCTACCTGCAGGGTGTCATTGTCCTTCGATCAAACCCTTGTATAATGAGGGTCAATGGCTTCAGGAAAAGAGAAAACATTTTCGAGTTTTAATGAAAAGAGAGAAATTAAATTAAATTCTGAAATTTTACCTCATTATTCAAATATTCTTCAAATTAGAATTTTTCTTTCTAAATACAAATAATAGACTATATAAGCCAATCGTTTTTCAAGCCAACCCTTGCATAATGAGTATTATAATTGGTTTTGGAAAAGAGAAAAAATGTTCGAGCTTCAACGAAAAGAGAGATAAATACATTAGTGCGTGGTATAGAAGTACATGGTAGTGAAAGTTATTAATGAATAGAACTTGAGTAAGTATAATGTGAAAGTGAATAATGCTACTTATTGTGTATTTTTGATTAAGTGTTTATAATAAAAATGTGTTTAATGTGAAAGTGTTTAGTATTAATATGCTTAATGTTTATTAAGAGTTTGTGTTGAATAGTTGTTAATACGGTGAACAAAAAGTGTTTATTAAAGAAATGAACTGTAAGTGATAAATAATAAATAATAAAATGACTCTAATAGTAAATATACAGTAAAAATTAAATGTGAAAAGTGACAGTGATTCAAATGAAAATGTGCAAAATGTGTTGACTAAAGTAATACTATTTAGAAATTGTTTAAATTTTTTATTTCCTTCTTATTTTCAATAAAGTTAGTGTTATAAAATGCTAAAAGTGTCCAAAAAATGCGATTGTGGAATCATTAAACAAGTGATTGATAACTGCTTAATAAATAAATTAATTGTGAATGTTTAATTAATAATAAAGTGATTATAATATTTGTAAAAAGTCATTACAGTGTAAAAGAAGTGTTAATAATATAATTATATAAAAGAGGTAAGATAAAGATATGAGACAATAACATGACACAATAACATGAGACAATAACATGAGACAATAATATGAAATAAACAGATGAGACAATGAGAGAAATAAGGTAAAAATATGAGATAATAGCATGAGACAATCTTATGAGATAAACATGTGAAACAATGAGAGAGATCAGATAAAAAGATGAGATAATGAGATGAGATAAATAGATATGAGATAAAGATATCAGATACAGAAACAAAAAAACATTAAGACTTGAAATATAAAGATACTTTGATGACATGTAGGATAAAGAGGTCATTATGGAGTTAGATCGTGAGTCATAAAAATTTATTTTTAGTTAATTTTTTTTTTAAAGTTGTTTCTGAAAAATGAGTTCTTAGTTAAAGAAGAGATATTTCAATTTAAATAATAAAGATTAGGATATTATTCGTAATTGGGAAATGCTAAATGACAATTACATGTATAAGTTTCAGGAATTATTGGAACTTGCATCAGGTGGTAGTTTCCAAAAACAAATTACAGGATATTTAGAAATGTTAGATAAAATAAATAAAAACAATTAATAAGAATAAGCCACATATTACAATATTGATTAGTGGAAATCGACTTTTGGGTCACTGGATTTGCACTTACTATCTATGATGGAAATGAACTTTTTGTTTATGATAGTCTTAATGAAGGTTGTTTAAATGATGATCAAAGAGAATATTTATGCAGGTTATATCCATTTAAACCTAATGTAGTTTCTTAAGAGTACAACAACCAAATTTTGTTGATTGAGGAGTATACGCCATTGCGTTTGCTGTTTCTTTATATTTTAATATTAACACTGAAAATTTTGTATATAATCATGCTTTAATGAGAACTCATTTGTATATGATGTTTGAAAAAAATGTGTCATCTCATTTTCGGATAATTTTACAAAATTAGATTAGTAAACTAATGACGGCTTTGTAGAAATGAAAGGAGATAGTAGTAGTCCTTTATTACATACAAAAATAGGACAGAAAAATGTTGTTAATATTCCTGACTAAGAAACTAAAAAAAGCAGTACCAAATATAAAAAAATGTATTGTAAAAGACCTAAGTTAAAAGGAGAGATGGGAAAGAGAGACAAATAACAAATATGGAAAGTGTAAATAGTGACAGAATATAAATGTTTGTAAGAAAAAACACGTGGAAAATGCGTCAAATTCTATTGAAGTAGTAAAAGAAGGCAATAATTATAAAATATTAGAAACAATAGTAGTAAGAAGATATTTTTTAGCAATGCTAATGAGAAAAATAGAAAAACTAGAGCAAAATATCAGAAAGAATATAGTGAAATGATGAAATAAAAACGAAAAAGAATTTATAACAAAGAAACAGAAATATCAGTTATGGAAGATGTATGTTTAAGTAGTGAAACAGATTTAAATTTTTCTAAAAAAAAACACATAGATAGTGCTGTTAAAGAAGGAAAGAGAGATAATAATTCTGACAAATTAATAATTTCTAGCGATTGTAATGAGACAAGTAAAAAAAGTCGTGCAGAATATCAAAAAATATTGAAAGTCAGTTAAAGTATCTTCAAGAAGTAAAAGGAGATGATAAGAATGAGAAATTACAAAGAATAGTGAGCCAGACAAAAATTGTTAACACCTCTAATCAGAAAATTAAAAAAAAGTAGAGCAGAATATAAAAAAAAGCTATCGTCAAAGATTGAAATTGAAACAGAAGATGTGCCATGATAAGGAGGAAAATAATGAAATACTATATTCAAAAGATATGCTGGAGAAAGATATAAGAACTTGTGATGAGAAAATGAAAAAAGTCACGCAAAATAACAAAAACAATAACGTAAAAGATTAAAATTAAAAAGAAACGTAATCGATGAGGAAAAAATAGATGTTTCGGAACATACAGGTAAAAAAATGGAGTCATTTATGCGAATGAAAACATTCATATTCATGATTTTACTTATGCAGAAAAAAATATTAATAGCATACATGTCCCAAGTTATAACGAACATTAACTTAGTAAAATGTTGTTTTTTTGCAAAAGATGCAAGGCTAAACATTTTGAGAAAGAAAAAGTTCAAAAGAAATTAACTTATAATTATTGTTGCAGACATGGTGGTGTATCGTTGCCTTCAGAAAAATACCCTCATGAATTAAAAAAAATTGTTAGATGGATCCCATAAGATATCTGGCCATTTTAGGAATAATATAAGACTTTACAATAATTCATTTGCTTTTGCATCTTAAAATGCCAATGTAGTTAATTTCAATAATAAAAGGCGGGGACTATTTTGATAAATAATTCAAGGTCGAATTTATTATCAAATCAACAATTTCCTGAAATTGATAATGATCCATCTTTTGGTCAATTATTCCTGTTTGATCCAGAAGGAGCAATTTGCTATAGATTAAACAAACATGACAACTTAGATGTAGATATATTATTTAGTATTGCCAAATTATTGAGAGATTGTAACGCATATACAAAGTCTTTTTTAATGATGTCTCAGATCATTGAGATAGAAACTGCGTGAGCAAAAAAAAAAAATAATTCAATTTACAATTTTTAAATGTGTAATGAAGTTGCTGCTATTTGTAATATGAATGCTGAAGGTTTAATACCAGATCTTATGTAACGATTTATAATACATTGATTCAACAATTGCAATTGGTTAGTCATTTAGATCCAAATGTTGAACCTTGGATATATCCTATACTTTATCCTCTAGGAAGCAAGGGTTATAGTCTCGATACGATTCGTACTGATAGTGACAAACCAACCAGAAATCAAACTGTGTCCAGATCTGCTTATATAAAATATAAAATAGGAGTAAGAGATCATACCTTCAATCAATTTTTATAAGGTGGAAGAATGTTTCAGCAATGGTTAGTTGATAATTATGTCAAGGTTAAAAAAGTTAGGTTACATTTTTGTAAAAATAATCAAACAAAATTAAGAAGTGAAATTTACAAAGGATTAATTGATCATTTAGATAATCAAGAAATTGGAAATAATGTACATGTTGGCAAGATGTTGATACTGCCTTCAACATTGATAGATTCACCTCGTAACATGTTAAAACAAAATCAATATGCAATGACCATTATGTAGCTTTTCATGGTAGACCAGTTTTATTTATTACAATGACATGTAGTTCAAAATGGAAGGAAATTTAAGAAAATTTATTACTTAATCAGTCAGCTTCTAATAAACCTGACAAGTTGCAAGAGTCTTTCATTTAAAAGTAAAAAAATTAATCGAAACTATAGTAGATGATAAACTATTTGGAAAAGTAAAGTCTTATGTTTATGTCGTTTATGTTATTGAATTTCAAAAGCGTGGTTTACCACACATTCATTTATTGGTTATATTGGAAGAAGGTTCTAAAATATTAAGAGCAGAGAGTGTTGATCGGTAAACTTTTTAAAGTAAGGTTTTTAAATGGTATTAAGTATATCATACTTTTTTATAATTGCTCCTCATATTCTTCATTTTATTCTTTCTCTATATTTTATTTAATTAGTTTTTAATTGATTAAAATTTCCAAATGATCGCATCAATTTAAATTGATTGCAATGTCATCTTATTATTAATTTTCTTTTTTATTATATTATGTATTTCATTTATTTCACAAAATTATACATAAGTGAAACATTATTTTCAGAAATAACAAAATTTGGCGTGCGCTTTAGCGCGCGCTTTTTTTTTCTGGTTAACATAAAAATATTCATATCAGATACGCACTCACACACCAGAATAATGTTTATAAAAGAGTATTCTTCAATAGTAAACTTTTCTAAATATACAAAAATTATAATCAATCAGTGACTACAATCATATAACATTACGATGATATAAAACAGTTTCTAACTGGTTTTTTTCGTTTTTTGTTGCTAATTGTGTTTAGAAATTTAGAATTCTATTTCTGGTCTCGTCGTGTTTCGTCGTTTAAAGATGTTTATTTGATCGTGTTGCTTTTGCTGTCGTGTCAGCTAGTTCAGTTTTACCGTTTTCGTTGAGACGAATTGGAGAACGACTCATGGCAGCAGAGAGGATGGCTTAAGTTGACTAGGTACTTGTTTGGTGAAGAGGAAGAGGAGTCACGGCTTGGCTATAAATAGCCTGCGCCACCTGCACCTAACGTCCACCAACGAACTAAACTCAACTGAACACTGTCGTGCCACATTGGAGGAACGAAGCTCGAGAATCATGTTCCAATGTTTCCAGACATCTCTCGTACGAAATGGCACGCGTGTTTGAATTCCTTCATGCGTACAAAATATCTCCTCCCACGACTCTCAAATTTCCTCAGTGCTTCCTATTTTCCTGGAAAAACCATCAACTAGTTTCACCTGGGAACAAGTTTGCTTCTGTTTCGTTTGACAGTTGTTGAATTCACTCCCAGCACCACTTTCAGGACTAAGATTGAAATGGACATACATCAGGGAATTGAGCTAGATTAGAATTATGTCTCTAAAACTATTACTTAAAATTTTACTAGAAATCATTTTTAGGTTAACTAGTTATTCAATTCATTTTAAAAGATATAATTTAATCTAAAAATTTCACCTTTAGGATTAAGAAGAACACAGTAATACACATGATATAAGCAAAATTACAAAATATATTTTATAAGATTTAAAAGCTATAATAAAAGATTTAAAATGAATTTAAGTTACGAAATAATAGAAATAGAAACATAAAAACTAACAAGAGCCAGGACTCGATATTTGATAAAATAATCTGGAAAAGACTTGATATAAATCAAGAAAATTATCTGGGCTCAATGCTTCAAACTGCAAAAGAAAAATTTAAATTAGGCAACAAATTTAATTGTATTCTCTAGCTAATTTACATTTCGCATTTCTCGTCTAGAAAACTCATATGATTTCGCTCAAAGCTAACTCTAAATTAAAAATTAGGAATCACCTTAAATTTTTATCCATTTGTCTAAATTAACTATTCTTAAAGAATTCATATTTTCAAAATCTGAAAAAAAACACTAGAAGAGATTTACAAAAATATTCTAGTATTGTACAAAATTTCATAGTTTAATTCTAGAAACACATATTAAACCCGAAACTAGTATTTTGTAGAATTGAATTCCTTATCTCCATACACTTATCTAGATAGACTTAATTTTAAACGAGGATAATAAAAGGATAATATAAAGGTATTAAACTTTATAAAATATTTAGGAAACACCTTAAATAATGTATAACGAAATTGCTATTACTTTGAGCTCTGGTTTTTGAATTAAATTCCTTAACTTTAACAGAAAAAGATCCTCGGAGAAATTTTAGAGATTTACTTAAGAAAAGTTTTATTTAGGTGCGCCTCAATATAAGTTCATAAAAATTCAGAATATTTTCCAATTCACCTGGAGAGACTTCGAGATGCGCATCGAAGGCTTCGCAGGGAAGATCTGACTTGAATCGGTCGGTGGCTACCTTTAAGTAGTTTACCGACAGAGCTCAGTAAGAGAGGGGAGAGGTAGTGGGGGTAGTCTCACGGTACGAGAGTCTAACGTGAATTTTAAATTTGACTTTCTAGAATTTAATAAATTAAATCAAATTAATGATTGGGACTTTTATGGAATTATTTAGAGAAAAAGAAATTTAAGAAAGGCACTTAAATCTAAAAGGGAACTAAAAAGAAACTAAGAAGGGAACTGAAAAAGGAACTGTAAAAAGGTAACTCTAAAAGGGAAAATACTGTACTTTATCATAATGATCTAAGAAATTCTTGAGTATCAGCTAGGAATATTTTGGCAAAAAAACACTTTGGGGAATATAATATAAGAGGTGGTGCCACTCTGAATCTGATCACGCTGTATTTCTCACTGAAAGGTCTGGAAAGTGAATACCGTGGTTTGATCCTTGGTGATACTAAAGAACCGAGAGGGCAAAGGAGAAAAACGAGAAGAATCAGAGCAAAAGAGAAAATGCTTTAGGGGCAGATAGTCGAACGTCGTGTCGGAAGTGGGAGCGATTTTTCTTCGGTGTCCTTGTATGGAAAGTGGCAGTTTCTTTTAGCTTCTTTACTGGAGGCCATTAAACTGTAATGATCGATGACTTGCGATAATGGCGTGTACCCATCGACACTATGTAGCGAAAGTGAATAGTCAACACACGCTCGCTTTATGATATACGTGTGTTTAAGCGAGCTGAGGGTGCTCATAATCAACTTTCGACACAATACTGCCATTGAGGCCTTTGGCGAGCTGCTCCGTGTTCGAGAACTACTGAATTGGAGATAGTCGGACCAACCGGATGACAGGATATGGCCTGCAATGATGAGACATGCCAATTGATGTTGTTCTATTGACCAGCCTCAACCTGCTGCTAAACTTTGATAATGCAAACTCAGCATCCTGGGGAATAGTTAACTGCCACATAAATGACCAATCTCGATCTACATGCACAGAAATGGACTTAATTAGTCGCAAACATCAACAAATTATTACCGTCATTTTCACAATATGTTTATTCACGAACTAATAGTCGTATGTTTATTGAGATGAGGGTTTGGAGTTCATTTACTGTACACACAAGTGTTTTGAAGATATTTCTTTTTCATATTCATTTAGCGATGCATATCGAGGAAACGACCTGATCGATTTTCAAATTTGACAAGAATGATCATCTGCTGTTTAATTGTATCATCTCGATTTTAATTTATAAAAAAATATGTTGGTTGCATTCATTGTGATCGAATTGAACAAATTTTATGCACTTTCTTGAATATATTATATATATTATGTTCAAATATTTTACATAATTATAAGTTACATAATAATCACAACATAAACATTAGAACTTAATTTTTTATTTACTATTAATAATTATCGACATTTTTAAAAACATATTTCATTAAGAATTTCTTTGACAATTTTCCAATAACAATTCACTTTTTTTAATATTTTCCAATAACCGCTTTTCCACTTTTACAAAAAAAATTTCAAGTAAATTTAAATCTTTAGCGACCTGCTATCACATTATACCTATCTTTGTTATCTATCTTTATCTTAAGCTACCTACTGTCTTTGCCTCTCTCCCGTAACGGACAAACAGTCCCAAAACTGCGTAACAGGCTTATAGCTGCCTGATTTCTTATATAAGATAATGCATTACTAAACCTATCTTTGTTAACTCTCTCTCTCTCTCTATCTTAAGCTACCTACTGTCTTTGTCTCTCTCCCGTAACGGACAAACAGTCTTAAACTGCGTAACAGTTATTTGTGTAACAGGCTCATAGCTGCCTGATTTATTATATAAGATAATGAATTATTAAACCTATCTTTGTTATCTCCCTCTCTATCTCAAACTACTTACTGTCTTTGTCTCTCTCCCGTAACGGACAAACAGTCTTAAACTGCGTAACAGTTATTTGCGTAACATACTTATAGCTATCTGATTTATTATATAAGATAATGAATTATTAAACCTATCTTTGTTATCTCTCTCTATCTTAAGCTACCTACTGTCTTTGTCTCTCTCCCGTAACGGACAAACAGTCTTAAACTGCGTAACAGTGATTTGCGTAACAGGCTTATAGCTACCTGATATCTTATACAGGATAATGCATTTCTAAACTCCACAAAATTAATTTTTAATCGAGATTGTGTTAAATATTTACTTATTTATTTAAGAATTATAATTAAAACGTTAGAGTACAGTGCCGCTCAAAAGGATTTGCTCACCCTGCGGCATGCAAGGGCATTACAAAAAGTTTTGTATCTTCATTAATAATAAAGATGAAACCTTCATCAAATATTTATTTTAAAGCTTAAATATTTGACTTGAAACGATACCTAAAAAACATTTTTAATTTTTTGTTTGTTTTTTTGCTTAAATTAAAAAAAAATTTCACTTTTTTTGAAAAATTTCAAATTAATAAAATTTTTGAAGAAATTATTAGATTTTAATTGTACAAATGGCATTTGAAAGCATTTTTTGTCACCTTTAAAACAATTTTTTAAAAATTGCTGTAAGATAATTTTTAAGAAAGATGTGATCATGTTTATAAAAATGGACATTTTTTCAATTGTTGGTAACTTGAGAACTGACTTTTGGAAAAAATTG